>CM053585.1:375337702-375386109 GCA_028646515.1 Pseudochirops corinnae
GGGAAGGAAGAAGGAAAATCTGTTTTTCCTGTCTTCCTCAGACTAGAAATTCCTTGAGGACAGAACCTGGGACTGATCCTCCTCTGGAGGGATAGGCGCTGGGGAATGGGACACAGTTCCTTCAGGGGCCTGAGATTCAGCATCAGACACTGATGGATTAAAAGTGAGAGTCTCAGTTCAGACCAGGAGCATGAAGAATGCATTTCTTGGGGGCAAAAAGAAAAAAAAAGATTTCAAATGAGCTTCTCTTTGTGAAAGTGCAGGTGTGCCTAAAGCTAGCAGAGCCAGGGGAGCCATCAGTCAGTCGGGCCCTCTCAGCCTTGAGGCTGGGCTTCGCATCCTCCCTCCCTCCCATCACCTTCCTCTGTCTTTCTCCCACCCCCTCCCACTCTTCTTATCTCTCTCCTCCCTCCTCAGGTTTCTCAGGCAGCAGACAGAATGTCACGATGCTCAGAAGGGTCTCAGTGTGACCCTGAAGAACAATTGGAGCAGGGCCCTGTGGCCCAGAGCTCCCTGTCCCTGAGCTGGTCAGAGGAGTGACCTTTCTCTTGTCCTCTGACCTGGAGCAGCTTGGGGCTGTGCTGAGGCTCTCTCCTCCCAGAGCCCCCAGTCAGAGCCAGGGCTTAGCCTCAGCTGGGGCAATTCTTCCAGTGTTATCTTCATCCCTCCCAAAGTATTGATCCTCGATGGAAAAGAGGCCAGCCAGGCAGCCTCCAAGTGTTAGTAAGCACCTACTATGTGCCCGGGGTGCATGCTGCAAGGAAAGAGAAAAGATAGTCCCTGCCCTCAAGGAACTTACATTCTGGGGACAGGGGGAACAATATGGAAATAACAAGGTACATACAAAAGCGGTGCCAGGACAAATGAGGAGTACTCTCAGGGGAAGGTGCTGGCAGCTGGGGTGGGGTTGGGGGCAGGGGAAGGACTTCTGTATCAGGTAATGACCAAGCTGAGTCTTGGAGGAAACTGAAGTAAAGAAAGTCAAGGTGAAGGGGGAAGGCATTTCAGGCTTCGGAGACTGAGAGCTCAAAGGCATGGAAATGGGAGATGGAGAGGGCCGGAGTGTGCTGCCATGTTGGTGGAGCATTTGTGGCACCACCTCCTCTCCCACACAAACGCACAGGCAGGCTGCCCAACAGATCTATATCCACTCAGAACCACAGTTCTGCTCCCCAGACTGGGAGCCCCCTGAGGGCAGGGCCTGGGGCTGCTCCTCTTCTGTGCCCCCAGACTGGGACCCCCCTGAGGGCAGGGCCTGGGGTTGCTCCTCCTCTGTGCCCCAGACTGGGAGCCCCCTGAGGGCAGGGCCTGGGGCTGCTCCTCCTCTGCCTTTCCATCATTCAGAGCCCAGTTGGGCACTCTATAGGGAAGATGCCTAAATCCAGACTGACACCCTTCGTTTATTGGAGCCTAAAATGCCTGGACAGGCGCTGGGCTGTTCTAATCTCCCTGTCTCCCTGTTTCCTGTGCCTGGGGGAGGGAAGTGGAGGTAGTGAAGGGAAGAAGGGGGTGGGGAGATGAGAGACCATAAATGCCTGAATGAATAATGCCCTTGATGGGAAGTTAGTTTGTTTTGAGGCTCAGCAGTACATTTTCCTGGGTACAATGATTCTTTCTTATTGCGAATTTGAGGCCTGGGCCAGCTCAGTGCCCCTTCTGCTCTTTCAGGGTAAATGAGGCCCTGGCCTGGCTGAGACCTCCCTACAGGGTGGTCTAGTGCCATCACCCTGGGAAGGCCACTTAGCCTCCAGACCTCCACCCTTCTCCCAGCCCGCCTGCCCTGCCCACGGTGGTCAGAGGGCCTCTCTCTGTCCCTTCCTCAGTCTGTTCCACAACTGGGTAGGACCACGGGGTCCTTGGGGCAGTTAGGTGGTGCAGTGGATAGAATGCCTGGCTTGGAGTCAGGAAGACTCCTCTTCCTAAGTGCAAATCTGGCCTCAGATACTTTCTAGCTGTGTGACCAGGGCCAGACACTTCACCCTGTTTGCCTCAGTTTCCTCATCTGTAAAATGAGCTGGAGAAGGACATGGCAAATACTCCAGTGTCTCTGCCAAGAAAATACCAAATGGGATCATGGAGAGTCAGACAGGACTAAAACATAACTAAGTAACAAGGACCCTGGACCTCCTTCCGTTCACAGAGGACAGACTATGTGCCCTCAGAAGAGCCGTTCCTTTGTGCTTCAGGGCCTACAGAAATAAGAATGGGGTGTGTCCAGGGAACAGAGTAGTTCTCCGACATCTGAAACATAGAGGGTCCCACTGGGCAAAGCTGGGAGGCTATGACAGGCTGTTGAGGAGAGCACTAAATTCTGGCACAGGGTTTTGACCTTGACTTGGAAAGCAATGAGGGAATCACTGAAGGTTGTTGAGGAGAAGAGGGCAGTCTATGACTTCTGACAGAACAGGTCTGACCCTGTGGCTTGCTTTTATGCCAGGATCAGATACAGCTCCTCAGATGGACCTTTTAAAGCTCTTCACCGCATGGCCTCCACCTCCCTTGCTATGGTCAGTATACACATCTCTGCTTCAGCCTGGCTGTTCCTCACGCAGAGCATCCATTTCCCATCTCCATGTCTTTGCCAAGGCTGTGCCCCATGCTTGGAATGCATGCCTCCCTCAGTTCCAGAATCATTAGTTTCTTTTAATCTCAGCTCAAGCCCTACCAACTACAGGAGGCCTTTCCTGATTCATCCACTCCCCATTACTTTATATTGTCTGTACCTATATATGTACAGGTTTTCTTCCCAATAGAATGTGAATTCTTTGAGGGCAGGGGCTTTGTCACCTTTGTCTTTGTATTTCTGCTATCTAGCCCTATGCCTGGCACATATTAGGCACTAAATAACTGCTTATTGATTGGTTGATCAATATATCTGTGAAGAAGAAAACTGTCCCATCACCTTATGAAGGGGGAAGGAAAGCTATAGATCAGGTATTCTGGAGGCTCTTGTAGTAATAATTAGGGCCTGGCCTAGGGCATACGAAAGACTTGGAAGTCTCCTTACCAAGATCCACGTAAGAACTATATGAAAACAACTACAAATCGCTTGTTAAAGAAATAAAGACAGCTCTAAATAATTGCAGAACTATTCATTGCTCATGGATAGGCAGAGCCAGTACAAGAAAGGTGATAATACTACCTAAATTATTTTACTTATTCACGCCATGCCTTCCAATCGAACTACTAGAAAAAGTCATGACAAAACTCATGGGGAGGAAAGGTTAAGAATCTCAAGAGATCCACAACACAGCTAATATGGAAATATGTTTTGTATGACTTCACAGGTATAATCAGTATCATATTGCTTGCCTTCTCAAGGGGTGGGAGAAAGAGAATTTGGAGCTCAAAAATAAAAAATAATGAATGTTAAAGAAATTTTAATGTAATTTGGAAATATTTAATGAAATATATTAATTTTTTACAATATAATTTCAAGACAAATCACGAAAAGAAATGAAAATGAAGGGGGTTTAGTAGTGTCATATTTTCAAGCAGTAATTTTCAAAAACACTTTGATGCTGGTCAGATAATAGATTGGGAAACAGATTTGGCATTAAGACATATGGAAGCAAATATATCTACTGCCCTCGAATCTGATAAACCCAAAGACCCCACAGATACTAGAATAAGGACTTACCATTTGACAAAAACTACTGGGAAATTTGGGCAACAGGATATGGAAGAAATTAGATGTAGACCAACACCGAGCACAGCATACTAAGATAAGCTCCAAATGGAGAGATGATGTAAGAGGTCACATCGTAAACAAAGCAGAGAAACATGGAAAAAATGATCTATCAGCTCTATGGACAGAAGAAAAGCTCATAACCAAACAGGAGGACGACAGAAGATGAAATGCATAATTTTGATTACATAAAATCTAAAAGATTTTGCACAAACAAATCCAATAAAACAAAAATTGAAAAGGAAACAATTACTGGGGTGGGAGTGGGGACAGTTTTGCATTAAGTTTCTCTGATAAAGGTCTTTTTTCAAAGATATATAAGAAACAGTTTCATGTTTATAAGAATAGCTATTCCTCAATTGATAAATGGTCTAAAATATGAACAGGCAATTCTCAAGAGAAGAAATCCAGGCTATATATAGCCATATGAAAAAATGTTCCAAATCACTACAAATGAGAGGGATGCTAATTAAAGCAATCCTGTGTGATTTCACCTCACACACCCAACAGGATGGCAAAAACAACAAAAAAAATGGAAAATGATAAATATTGGGGAGTGCAGTGGGAAAACAGGCACATTGATTCACTATTGGTGAACCTGGGAGTGGGTACAACCATTCTGAAGGCAATTTGGAATGAAACAGAAAATTACAAACAGTTCGTGCCATTTGACTCACCTGTATCACTGCCAGACCCATATCCAAAAGAGATAAAAGAAAGAGGGAAAAGTCTTTAGGCACAGAAATATTTCTAGCAGCTCTTTTTGTGTTGGCAAACACCTGGAAAGCCAAGAGGATGCCTGACAACTAAGGAGTGGTTGAATAAATCGTGGTATGTGAATGGGATGGAGTATGTTGTAAGAAATGAGGGGGAAGATGGCTTAAGAGAAATATAGGAAGACTTCTATGAACTGATGCAGAATGAAGTGAGCAGAACCAGCATCCATATGATCAAAATGAACACTTTTGAGGACTTCTGTAAATTGATAAAAATAAAATGGAATAAGCAAAACCAGAAGAACGATCCATATGACAACAGCCACGTCATAAAAAAGAAACCACTTGGAGAGCCAGGAGAGCTGTAGTCACTGCAAGGACCATTCTCAATTCCAGAGGACGGTTGATGAGATGGGGGAGCCTCCTCAGAGGGGCGACATGTGGAGTTGGAGCAGGCAGGCGATGAGGGAAGCTGTGCTTTACTATACATATTTATCCCAAGGCATTTGTTCCTTTTCTTCTTTTTTCTTTTTTTTTTCTGTGCAGGATGGAGGGGAAACAAAATAGATTTCTTTTTTTTTTTTTAAATAGAGACAGCTGGCAGTGCTACAGATGTGGAATGTTGCCTGCACTTTCAGATGAGGTCACTGTATTGTTATTTTTGCTTAATTGTTTCCCGTTGTTATGAAACCTCACAGAGTTCGGGTAATCTGGAAATGTTTATAATGTAAAAATAAAACACAGGGAGAGACAGAGACAGAAAATTCCGATCATGGGTCACTATGAATCCTTTACGTGTTTTCTGCATTTTCCATGGTATGAAATCAAGACCGTCATGTACCTGGTGAGGGGAGGACAAAGCGGACTTTAAGTGGACAGATGTGGCACCCCCTCCCTCTGATCACACAGTGCCTGGTCACTCACCTAGGTCTGAAACCTGAGAGGTCAACTCGTCCAATCCCATCTTACAGTTAAGGAAACTGAGGCCCAGAGATAGGGAGTGACTTGGGGGCAGAGAAGGTTCTCACTGGCTGTGTAGCCTTCCCCGTCTGTGAAATGGGAATAATCATCTCTCTGCCCCTGTTCTCTTCCAGGAGAAGGAGATAAAGAAGAAAGGGTTAGGAGGTCAAGCTCTGGGTTCAGATTCTACTTTAGACACTTCCTAGCTGTGTGGTCTTGAGTGAGACTCTCTGGGCCTCAGCAAAATGAGGGGTCTCAGCTACATGGCATCTGAGCCCCGCTCTGCCAAGCCCCGGATGAGCATGGCAGACTGAAGCCCCAGACTGAAGGAGACTTTGTGCGGCAAAGGTGCGGCGGCTGGACCAGCCAGCCACATCCCAGGACATTTCAGTCCCCCCCTTGGAGGACCCTCGGGATTTGGGCTGCTTTTTCAGCAGCAAAGCTCTTTTCGATGTTCCAGCCTCTGTTCCTGTCTGATAGCTACTCAAAATGTTTGTTTCCTCTCCTTTCAAACAAAGACCACTTTGTGGGCTGCTCAGGAAATCCTGGACGCCTGCTCCAGGTACAGCAACGGCGGGAGCGATTTCCATAAACATCGTTTTTCTTTCCTTTTTTGGATATAATAACAATGTGATCCCAATAACACCCCCCACCTCCAACCTTCCGGGGGTTGGTCAGTAACCACTTCCAAAGAGCTATCCTGTCCGTTCTGTCATCAGAGCCTCCAAACAAGCTGAGATCACAGGATCGGGGTTGGACAGAACCTCCCAGCCCGCCAAGGCCAACCCTTTCATTCTTCAAGAGGAAGCTGAGACCCAGAGAGGGTAACGTTCTTTCCCAAAGGCACACAGCTAGTAAATAATACAATCAGTATTGGAACCTGGTGTCTCTGACTCCAAATTTAGTACTATTTCTGCTCTACGTCAGCAGGGCACAATTGCTTTCTGTTTTACAGATGGGAAAACAGGGCCCACAGGATTAGCAGCAGAATTAGAATTCAGACCCAGGTCTCCTGCTTTCAAGGCCCCCTTTGTCCCTGAACTCTGCTCCACCACTCCCTCCAGTTCCATTGGCCACACAGGTTCTCAAGGAAAGTTCCAAGGTCCGCCCTTGACCTCCTTGCAGTAGTTTTTGTCCCAGAGGCTACCTCTGCCAGGGAGCTGAGTGATCAGCACTGGAGTCTGAGGGTATTGCTAGAAAGGGAAGGTTCTGTCTTCCAGGGGCTCAGCAGGGAGGGAAAAGGGATGAAAGACCTGGCTCCTGCCTTCAGGGGCTTCCCATACAAGGAATAGGGAAAGCATCTCTCCCTCAGCCCCTGGAAACTGCAGAACAGGGTATGAGCTCAGGGGTAGACTCTGGAGGCTGGAGAGCTGGGCCCATAGGTGCTGCAGTCCAGGAGAGTTTTCTGGAAGAGGAGGGCCTTGAAAAGAGACAGGTTTGTAGAGGCAGAGGGGAGTGGGTGAGGCAGGGAGGTCCCAGGAGCAAGCGCCAGCAGGCTGGAGGAGAGGACATGGGCAGAGTCATGGAGGGAGAGCCAAGTGGCCAGACACAGAACATATGAGAGTACCAGGAGCAGGAGTTTGCGTTTGAGGCAATGACTGGGATGGGTCAAGACTAGGACCCTTCTGCCTCTTGTCTGTTGATCATAAGAAGAAGAGCTTGACCACAGTGGAACAAAGCCCAACCTTGGAAGCAGCTGTCCATCAAGAAATCTCCCAGGCACGTGTCCCTATACTAACAAGTTCTTTGACAAAGGCAGCTGCTGAGACCGCCATGTTCACCATCCATCCTTGACCTGTGACTTCTCACTCCTTCTAATGGTGGAAAACAAGGTTGGATCACCTTGGGGAAATGACACTTTTCCAAGGTTCCAATGGCTCCCTGCCACCATCTTGTTTTAATGCCAATTGATTGGTGCCAATGGGGCATCAGCATCTTGGAAGCATCCAGCCTCCCAGCTTGGTAATCTCGATGTTATCTTCAGCTCCTCACTCCCTCTTACCCCACATCAGCAATCAGTTATCAAATCTTGTCTTTTCTATCCCCATGTGTCTCACCCTCAACCATTCTTCCCTTCCCCTCTCACAGCCACCCCCTGGGTTTGGACTCTCACCACCTCTCACCTAAGACTACTTGAATGGCCTCCCAATTGACCTCCCTGCCTCCAGCGTTCCCCTCAACCCCACCCCCACCCCCGCCCCACTCCATTCCCCTCATGGCTGCCAAAGTAATTCTCCTTGGGTGTAGATCTGTCCGAGTCACCCCCTATTCCACTAACTGCAGGGACCTCCTGCTGCCTAAAATAAACTAGATTTCTTCTCTGTTTGGCTTTTAAGGCCTTCCACTGCCCCGGCCCAGCTCACCTCTCCAGGATCGTTGAACATCGCTCCCACTCTCCAAGTTGGCCAGCCAGCCAGAGCTCCCCTGTGCTCCTCACACAGGACGTTCCACCTCCCTTACCTTTGCCCCAGCTGTGGCCCTTGCCTAGAACACCCTTCCTCCTCCCCTCCACCTGAAGAGCCTTTCTCTCTTCCCTTAAGCCACAGCTCAAGCACCAGCTTTTGCCTGAAGCCTGATTCATGCCCTCCTTCCCAAGCCCCTGCCTTGTGATTTGGGGTAACTTACATTTATTTTTGTTATCTTCCCGGTAGAAAGTGAGAAGGGGGCCGTAGTCTCTCTTTAGTCTTGTGTGCCCAGCACCTAACACAGTGCTGACGCCCAACAAATGCTTGTCAATTAATTGATTGTTAATTGAATCAGAACTGCAGAGGACAACAGCAGGACCAAGCTGGGGGCACTTCAGTGGGCTAGCAAGATGCACAGCTGGGTGGAGATGGGGTCTGAAATCAGGAGGACCTGAGTTCAAATGTGATCTCAAACAGTTACTAGCTGTGTGATCCTGGGCAAGTCACTTAACCCTGATTGCCTCAACAACAACCAAAAAAAGATGCCTTATAACCAAGAATTGGAGGGAGACCCCTTTCAAGGACCTATAGCAGCAGACAAGTCGAGGGCTATCCCTGGCACCCAGGAGCTGATGAAGAACTTAGAGAAGGGAGGGCTTGGGATCCATGGCAAAGGAGGGAGGGCTCCTTCAATAAACCATGAAGCCCAGGGAGTCATGGAGAGCCCCTGAAGGTGTTTGAGCTGTAGAGGGCCAGCCAGGCTTGAGCAAAGGGACTCTGACAGGGGGGTGCAGGTCAGAACAGAGGCGGAGAGGCAGCAGTGAGGAGTTTGGGGAGTGGCAGGGTGAGGAGACTCTGGGTTTCTTAGAGAGCTCAGAATCGGCCCTTCCAGAACAAATGTCCATCCCCACCCTCCAGCTTAGCCGGTCTGTGTCTCTAACATCTGCTGAGATAGCTCCATTGAAGGGAGCAGGACCGGTCCCAGCCCTGGTCCAAGAGCTATTTTGGGAAATCGGACCCTGACTGAAGCAGCCAATGGGATGCCGGGGAGAAGTCAGAGCCCAGAGATGCTGCTGTCCACATCTGCCTGGGCGGCCTGGCCTCAGCCCAGAATTGGAATGAATGAATTTACTCATTGCCTTTCCTCTTTCTTTTCCTTTGGAGGGAAGAATAATTCCCCGGCTGTTCTGTGCTGTCCCTGGGTTAATGGTGCATGTATAAAGGCCCGGCTGGGGACAAAGGGGGTGGGGGGAGCCTATTTATAGAAGCCTTGCTTTTCTAATAGAGCTATTAATAGCTGAGGCCCAGAGGGGTGCTAGGAACAATGCACGGGTCTCTCGCAGAGCTATTGAGTCTGCTCCCGCCTGCCCAAGAAGCCGGGTGTGCAAGGCACCAGGGAGGGAGCCGGGGCTTCTCAGAGCCCCAGAAGAATGAGGGGTTTATCTATGGCCTTCCGCTTGGCCGACACCCAGCTCACCTGGGCTGGGCAAAGGCAGCTTCCAGTGGGGCTCCACAGAGGATGCTGAGGCTGTTGGCCAGCCTACGGCTCTGCCCCTCTCCATCATTCTGACCCCTCACTTGTCCCCCTCAGTGAAGTCCTTGAGAAACCGAGCCAGGATCCTGGAACCTTCTCCAAAGAGAGTTTCAGGTTCAATCAGTGTAAGAATGGTATCTCAGACATTCCTGATCAGTCACCCACCCCCACCCCTCGACAGCCAACACCTGAAGCCCCCAGTGCTGGGGGCCTAATCACCTCCCTCTGAGGCAGCCCAGTTCATATGGGGACAACTCATCTGCTGGGGTTTAGAAGTTCCTCCTTACATCATCACTCCTGCCTCTTCTCTCTGGGGCCAAACACAAAAAAGAGATGCCTTCCCTCCTGGGCCAGCCTCAAAGACAGCTCTCAGGCATGCCCAAGGCACCCAGGGGAGCTTCATGGAGCAGATTCTCAAGTCACATGCTGAGGATCCCCAGCCAGACCTTGAACGAGGACTTCAAGGCTGTCCCAACCAGGACAAACAACAGGAGGACCAGAGATCCCCTGGTCCTGGACACTATGTCCCCTTAATGCAGTCTGTGATCACATTGGGTTTGGGTGCTCCCCCATTCCACTGTTAATACATGTTAAACTTGGGGTCCACAAAAACTTTCTGATCTTCTTCAGATGAACTGCTGTCCAGTCATACCTCCTCTAGCTAGTTCCTGGGCCATTGATTCTTTGTACCTAACTAGAGAAATTTACATTAGTAATAACTCTGAAATATGGAATCTCTCCCATTGGCAATGCTGGCCATGGACGTAATTAGAGACTGGATTTCAGGCACGGGGGCAGGCCAGAAAGGAGGAATTTTTGTGAGCAGAGGGTCTTCCTGATATCCCTTCCATACTGTCTCAAGAATCGAGTAGAAACAGGCCTTTTAAAAGGGAGTTTTCTGGAGGTTTTGTGTCATGGAATGAGGAATGTCACATACCTGGAGAAGAGAAAGCCATGAGGGAGGCAGCCCAGGAAGGGAACAGAGAGAACCCTGCGCCAGGGTAGACCACAACCCCACATTCTCACCAGCCACGGCATACAAAGAGATGTTCAAACTTGCACGCTCACATATACCAGCCTCATGGCCAGGACCAACCTACCCACCCTGGCAAGGCAGAGCTTTGCTCTAGGCCTCCTGGAGGCTTGGGCTGGTCTCCTGCTGGTCCAGCAGATTCCCAGGTTCCAGGCTCCCACACCTTAGCCCCCAGAAGACTCTTTATCCTAAATCTGTGACTTAGTGTGCAGATTCCTCTTTCCTTGCCTCCTTCATGTCAAGGTCTTCAGACCAGAGCCCAAGTATCAATCAAAGGGGCCCCTTCCCAGTCCTTCCCTGCCCCAGAACAGGGAGCCCAGGGTGGCCACTGAACAGGATCCCAGACATACCAAACAGACATATTCTCCAATTTCCCCAGATCTTGGGCTGCCAGCTCCACCAATACAAACCCTTTTCCCCCTATGCCTTTGGAGGGAACCCCCAGGAGATGCTCTCATCATTGAACCACCCTCCCTCCCTGGGGGGTCTCCCTCTGCCCTTGGCCAGGCCCAGCAGGAGTCGCCTGAGCTTTCCAGAGCCCAGGAGGAAAGAGAGGATGCTAGTGTGTGTACAGAGAAAGACTTACACAAAATCACTGTGTCAGAAGGAATCTTGTGCTGTTGGGCCTGTCATTCTGTTTAGAAGACACTAAAAAATCTAAACCCAGAATAAAAGATTCCTAGGACCCCTGAGCCTGGAAGGTGATGCCCCGTCTCTGAGGGCCATCTAGCAGAGGCTCGGTGGGCCCTAGTTGGGCTGGGGCTCAGGAAAAGAGAAAAAAAGGCTCCCAGGGACAGGAGAAGCTGCCATGGCCCAGGGAGTCCCGAGGCTCAGGCTTGAATCCTGTACTCCAGAGCATTCCAAGAATGCCTGGCTTCTGGGCCCCCCTTCTAGGGTGGGCGAGGAGTTTCCTGGGCTCCCACATGCCTACAGAGCAGACTGGATCCCCACAAGAAGGCTATTGTTGCTGCCCCTACCCCCAGCCTCCTCAGCCCATCCCTGGCCCATGAATCCAGCCAACCACGAAGGGCTGGCCAGCATACAGACCAGGGGGTCCCTCCTCCTCTTCCCCCATTGACTCCTCAGTGCCTGAAATCCCACCATTATTAAGACCTCATCTCGTGGGAGTCTATGCCCCCTCCCCCAGGGGGACACAGTCGGCCCAGGGATCAGTCTTGAACTCTGAAGCTTTTTTTGGAGGTTTCTCCTCTCAGAACCTGGGGCTCCACCTGGGGCCCTGAGGAGGAAGTCAGGGAGACCTGGTGGCCTGGAAGAGGGACAGTGGTTACCACAGGGAAGTGGGCAGGGGGGTGTCAGATCCCACAGGGGAGAGCACCGTGGCACAGAAGAAGCTTCTCCCTCTTCTGGAAGTGTTCCCAAGGCCAAGCCACCCGGTTTGTGTTCAGTAATCTCAGTGACCCATTGAGGGGTCTCAGATGCTGGAGCAGTCTGCCCTTTTCTTCTCCAACTCATTTTACAGATGAGGAAACTGAGTCAATCGGGGTGAAGTGATCTGCCCAGGGTCACAGAGCTAGTAGGTATCTGAGGCTCCAGGCCCAGGGCTCTATCCATGGAGCCACCTAGCTGTCCTCTCCTTGTACAGATGGGTAAACCGAGGCCCAGCGATGGGAAGAGATGAGCAAGTTTTTATTTAGAGCCTAGTGTGCACTGGGCACAAGGTCTGAGGATGAAGATGGGATAGTCCCGCCTTCAGGGAGCTGACACTCGACTAAGGGGAAATAAGACACCCACCCCCCCACCCCCAGCCAGCATGCTGGTAGGGAGGGTCAGTCACAAAAGAGAGAACAGAGGAGAATTCAGAGGAGGGAGAGGTCATGTTAGCTCAAGGGATCAGGAGGCGGTCCTGGGCTCAGCCTTGGAGGAAGGCAGGCATTTCAGACATGGGGGAATGGCCTGGGCAAATGCATGGAGGTGGGAAAGGGCCCAGCTCAGGGAACAAGCTCAGTTTACCTGGAACATAGAGTCAGTCAGCTAATAAAAGCACCTACTGTGTGCCAGGCACTGTGCTAAGCATGGTGATATAAATAAGAAAGAGTCCCTGCCCTCAAGGAATTTCTAATCTAATGGGGAGTAACACGGCACCCATCTGGTAAGCAAGGTTAGGGGCCTTGAATGCCAGGCAGATCAGTCTCTGTTTCTCCTGGGACAGCTGGGGACCCCTAAAGCTGGGGGCTGCAGCGCCCAGGCTGGCAAGGGCTCTCGCTGACCTCCTAGTCTCCTCTCTCACTCCCTCCCTCAGCCATCCGGGATGACTTCATGTGCTAATCTCCAGCAGCTGGCATGGGATGGAGCTTAGGGCCACCCCCCTGCCCGCCGGCTCTTCCTGCCTTGGAAGGGAAGAATGATGATGGACAGAAAAGCCAAGCTGCTGGCCTGCAGGGGTCCAGCATGTGCCTGCTCAAACGGCCCTCCCCTCAGGAACACCCCAAAGCCAGCAATGGCATTTTCTGGGCTCTAGCCTGACCTGGCTCAGTCAGGGTGGGTTGGGGCCCCCGCACCTGGGGATGTCCTCCCCCCTCCCCAGCTGTTGTGGTGACCTCAGCATCCAGGGATAAACAGGAAAGCCCCAACCCCATTGGTGAAAGAACAATAAGAGTGGGCTGAGGGCTGGCCACGGGTGACCGAGCCAGGCTGGGGCCAGCAGGCAGCAACAGGAAGCCTGGAAGGGGCCTTACTACCATCCAGGCTTACACTGGGCCCTGTCCTGTAAAGCAGAGAAACTGAGGCCCAGAGAGGGGCAGGGTCACAGGTGGAGAGATGCAGTCCACCACCTCTATTTACATTGGAGGAAGACTCCAGATTATATAGCTAGTAACAGTGAGGCATGGGATTTGAACTCAGGTCCTAGGATCACAATCGGAGAAGACTTGGAGGGGCCCAGAGCCTGCAGCTTGTCTCCCTTCTACCCAGACCTTCCCTCTGCCACCTTCTCCAGCTGTCACCCATCTTTCATCACACCCAGACCTCAGGGCCATGGTCCAGGTCTCTCCAGGTCACTCCTCCCCAGTCCAGCCCTGGCCTCCCATTTTCTTAGCCTCAGCAGCCTGGGCCTGGGTTTCACCTAGTCTGCCTCAATCCATCACTGTGTGGTCACCCCACAGACCCACCCCTTCTCCAGAGGAATCTGCCTCAGGAGACAAGATTTCATACATCCTGAGTGCCTACTGTGTGCCAGGCACCAGGGGTTACAGAGACAGTGAACTAATAGGTCCTGCCCTCTGGGAGCTCATACTCTGTTAATAGAGATACCCAATCCTGAGGCTAAATTTGAACACAAGTCCTCAGCCCTCTCCCCATTTAACTAAGGAGGAAACTGAGGCCCAGGGAGGAGAAAGGGTGGGGGAAGGGTGTCACCACACCTCAGGGCTGACAGGGGAAAGATGAGGGCACTCAGGCTCCGGAGGAGGCAGAGGTCCAGACACATGGCTAGTAAGGTCCAGCCAACAGCTGATCTCACGCGCTTTCCTCTGAAGTCCACACCAGCTTCTCTCCGGCCCTCAGAAGATGTCTAGCTCAGCCTCACTCAAGCAGGGGACCTCTCTTTAATGTCCTCAACAGTCTCTGCTTGAATCCTTCCTGTCACAGGGAGCTCACTACCTCCCAAAGCATTCTGTACTGCTTTTGGACAGTTGATTGCTCCATTCACTCTGTTGCTTGGGCTGAAGTTTGGGGATCAGGCCATGCTTGGGCTTCTTTCCAGTCCCCCCCTCACTGAGGAGGAGTGAGGGCCTGAGTGTGTGATCCCTCCCCACCAGGGAAGATGGGCCTGGCTGACTCTGGGGGGAAGCTTTAGTGGTGAGACTCGAGTCAAGTGGCAGGCAGTCAGGGGTACTCATCTCCCCAGCCAGGCAGGGATGTCCCCACCCCAGCTGCCCAGACCCAGGAAGGGAAGAAAGGCAGGGCAAACAGGCCTGTTCTGGCTTGGCCAGCCTGAGCCCCCTGCTAGCCACACAGTCTCCCCCCAGTGCGACTCCAGCAGCAAACAGGACTGAGGAAGAAAGTCCTCCAGCCCCCTCGGAAGGTCCAAATACCCAAGACCAGTCCTAGGTCAGAGTTTACACAGGAACACCCAGCCCAGCTGCCACTCACAGAGCTGTCCATGCTGAAGAATGGCCCTCCAGGTGGCTGGAGGGCCTGGGGGCACTGGCCAGCCGGCCACAGGCATGAATGGGGAGAGCGAGCAGGGGTCTTCTCTGGAAGGTCTGGGTAACTCCCCACATTTGTGGTGTGTAGGTCTGAAGATCACACACAGTCTTAGCGTAGGGCCTGGGACACAGTAAGGGTCCGATTAATGTTGATCAACAGACACACTTGTCTCCATGGTGTCAGCTCAATTCAATTCAGCCGAGGTTTACTAAGTGCCTGCTGTGTGCAGAGCTGTCTTCTACTTCGGCCCCCACTGCTACTGGAGTCCCCACCCTCACCCATGCCCCCTGGCTCCACTCATCACCCTGGTGACTTCCCAGACCAAGGCACGCCTCCTGGCCATCACTCCCCACTGACAAGGAAGCACCTTGAGAAGGGAAACTGGAGTGGGCAAGGTGGGCTCCCTGGAGGAGGCTGGAACTGGGATCTTCCTGGCTCAGGAGAGAACGAGTGTGGGCAGGGATGAAAACCCCATGGAGTAGCCAGAGCAGGGCCTCAAATGCCAGACTGAAGAGGAGAGACAGGGCCTTGCTCACCCTCTGCCACTGACTTTCTCAGCACAGATGTTTTGCAGTAGCAAATACTTTCCAGGGAAATTCTGTGAACAGATGTTGTTGCTCAGAGTGTGGGGACCCTTGTCCCCCTGCCAGTGCTGGGGAGCACTAGTCAGAGTAGACAAGAACAGAACAAACATCCATCCTCCTTCCTCCTCCCCAGCCCTCTCCTGAGGGAACAGCCTGCCCTCTGGGGGCTGGAGTCCCTGGGCAGCTCTCGTCACAAGGTGCCCAGGCCTCTTTGCCCTCTTCTCTCTCTGGATGGAGCTGCCATCCACTTGCTCAGATTACCAAGGCCTTGGCCCCCTCAGCTAATCTAGGACGCCCACCTTGGTGGGGGGGGTGAGGGCAGGGGGCCTAACAGAGACAATCTGCCAGTTCTGGAGGCAGAGTCACCTCCTTCTCCTCCCCACCCACCAAAAGCACCAGATTCTTCTCTGCCCCATCTCTAAATTATTCCCATTGCCATTGCTCAAGGGCTCTCCCAGGAGCTCCTCCCTGAACATGTACCATGTCACCCTGGGCTGACTCCCCCAGCCTGAGCCCCGCTCCATCCTTACTATACCCAGCCTGTGCCCTATCTGTTCATGAGGCTCCTCTCACCCCAGATTGGAGGCTGCCTGAGGCGAGGGCCTGGGGCTGCCCTTCCTCAACCTCCCCCAGACTGACAGAGCTGGACTGAGATGAGTCTGGCCATGTAGAGATGGGGAGGGCTAGGGAGAGCAGCAGACCGAAAGAGCAGGAGTGAGTTTCCCCATGAAGGTGAGGATGAGTGAGTTTCTTATTGTCTGAGGACAAGAGAAGAGCCGGTGGTCTTAGTAGTGTGAAATGATTGTGCCATAAACCTAGAACTGGAAGGGGTCTCTGAGGGCACCAATTCCAGTCAACCCTCTCATTTTACGGATGGGGAAACTGAGGCCCAGAGAAGGTCACAGGAGCATCACTTTAGAGGTGGATAGGGCCTCAGAGATCATCTAATGAACCCTCTTAATTTCACAGAATGAGAGCCTGGGGAGAGGAAGGTCCTGGCCCAAGATCACACAGGTAGGATGGGGGCAGAGCTGGGATTTGAACCCACAGTTCTTCTCTGACTCTGACAAAGCCTTTTCCGTCCTCACCAGGAATCCTCTGAGTCTAGGCATTTTAGGCAAAAATTTTTAAAGGAATTAAAATTACCAGCAGAAAAGGGCCCAGCATTCCTGCAGCCACGTGCTCTGCGTTCTGGCCATTAAGGAGAATGCCCGAGGTGCCTCTGCCCCTTCACACACAGACTCTCTTCCAGGCAGCTCCAGGGATGCTCACTCACATGCATGTGGAGACACTTGGAGAGCTTGATTAGTCCTTATTTGGGGCCCACCTGTGTCCTCCCCCCTCCCTCAGCATTCACAGGTCCTCCCAGGAGAGGAGAGATGTACGTGCCTACACCCCCTTGCCCAGCCCCTCTTGGCTTCTGCCCATCTGTATATCCATAGTTAGAGCTGCTAATTGCGGTGAAGGAGCCACGGGTGGGCTTTGTGGGTGCCACTGTGCCAAGGAGCTGCTGAATCCCCAGGAAGTGAGTGGTGCGTGGCCCAGGTGTGAAGCCAGTAGCTTGGAGGCTCCCTCCCCGCCCCCCCCCCCCACTTAGGAGCTGGGGACACGTTGCTCCAAGGGAGTCTGGGTCAGGGCCTGCTTGGTCTTCACCCTGTTCAGAGAGGCAGCAGGCCAGCCTCCTTAACTCACCATGTTCCAATACATAGGGAGAAGAGCAGCCCCCACCCACACCCCCAGAAACAACCCCAGATGCTCCCCAAATTAGAGAACCACAGCTCATGGGTGGGTTGGCCAAGCCCAGAGTTTAGACTGGACACACAGCATGTGGCTGGCTCGTGTTTGCTATGGATTTCCCAAATGGGTGCAGCCCTGGGTAGGCTGAGCATTGGGGATGAAGGAGAAGACCCAGGCCCAAGCTGTAACTTGGCATTCCAACCCCCTAATTCATGCTTTAGGTTGTGGACTTATCTAAGGCATAAGGCTCCTCTGCATGAGGGTGGGGGAGTGGAGGTACCTTGGAGAAATGGGGCGGCCTGGGGGCTCAAAGCCAACTAGGGCTGGGGCAGAAGAGGAGATGATAAGACCAAGATTATTGGTGCAGAGTGAAGAAAATGATGGGAAGGCCTAAAGACGACAGTACCAAGGATTTGGGCAAAATGGAATGAATGAATTGATGAATGAATGGATAAAAAAGCATTTGTTAAACATTTACTAAGTGCCCAGCACAAGGCAGCACTACTGGAGTCAGGAAGACCTGAGTTCAAATCCAGCTTCAAATACTTCATAGATCAAGTCACCTAACCCTGTGTCTCATCTGTAAAATGAGTTGGAAGAGGCAATGGCAACCACTCCAATATCTATGCCAGGAAAACTCCAAATGGGGTCATGGAGAGTCAGCCACAACTGTATGTCCAGCACTGTGCTGAGAGGGTAGGGAAGAAAAGAGAAGGGAAGGGTCAGGGCTGTCTAGATCTAAGCTTTCCCCAACCATGCAGAAAGTGGCCTAAAGCCTAAGATGTCACATATAAATAATAAATCCAGTAATTTGGAAGAAAGGATGGAGGTGGAGGGTCACAGTTCCCTTCGGATCTATGGGAGGGAAGGGGTTTTCCCTTGTCCTTCCACATCTTCTCCTGTGCATAAGGGACCTCAAAGCATCCTGGGTTGAAGAAAAACTGAAGTGCTTCAAGACATGTAACTTTTATGGGGTTTCTTTGGCAGAATACCCCCAGAATGGGTTTTGGGGCCTAGGATACCCATAAGAGAGCAAGATTTACAAGGAATTTCTAACCTTGAATCAGATAATTGTCTGGGACGTGGGCTGTGATTTAGCCCCAAGCACAGTAAATTAGAAGACAGATTAAATGTCCACAGGTGCCACTGAAGACTATTTTGTGTTTCAAACGAATTTGACTCCTGGAAAAAGAGCAAAAAATTACCACCGCTGAAATTCTGGAGCTGCAGATTTCCCTTTCCTTATGAGGAAAAGGCAGCTGAGGGTTTTCCCCACTCTAATACCTATTGTGCAAAGGTCCTGCTTCCCTAAAGAACTGATCCTCAAGCCTCTAGCCTGCAAGCTAAAAGAGGAGCAGTGTGATTGGATGGGAAGAGCACTCCATGTGGAACCCAAGGATCTGGGATCAACCCTAGCTCCAATGCTTGCTATCTGTGTGACTTAATCCTTCTGAGCCTTGGTTTCCTCCTCTGTAAAATGAAGGCATCAGAACAGGTTGTCTCCAACGTCCCCAGAGATGGCAAAGTGGATCAAGCCCTGAGCCTGGAGGAAGTAAGACAGGAGTTCAAATCTGGCCTCACTTGCTAGTTGTGTGACCCTGGGCAAGTCACTTAACCTCCACTTGCCTTAGTTTCTTCACCTGTACAATGGAGATCACACTAGCATCTACCTCCCAGAGCTGCTGTGAGGATCAAACAAGGTAATATCTGTAGTGACTGGCACATAATAGGCACTTGATAATGACATTCCTTTCTCTCTTCCTCCCTTCCAACTCTCAGTCTCTGAGCCCAGGAGTCATGGTAGAGATCGCTCTTCTACATATGGGGAAGGACTAGTCTTTCAGTTGAGGACTCCAGACACATTCAGAAGCTGGAAACAAGGAAAAAAAACCCTCTGCAACTGCCTGACCAGGGGTGCCGCAGCAGAAAGGAGCACACCCAACTCTCACTGTTTGTCCTGGACGTTCCTGTCTCACAGGAATATTTAATGTAACAGTCAAATTCTCATGTTCTAAATTTTGAGCACAAGATATGTCTCTCCCTGGCCCTGCACTGGGAAGCTCTGAGCTGTTCCTTCTCTCTCCCTCCAGACTGGGAGTCCCCTGAGGGCAGGGCCTGGGGTTCTTTTTTGGTCTCTCCCCAACAGCTGAGCTGAGGGTACACACAGGACTGGGTTCCCCAGCTTCTCCAGTCCCCCTAAGCCCAGTATCTCCCCCCACCAGCACCCTCCTCTGCCTCATCATCCCTCTCATGTCCGAACCACCTTAAGGTTTACAAAGTGCTTTCCAGACACCCACAACCCAATAAGCTAAGTTATCCCCATTTTACAGATATGGCCAAGGTTGCCCAGCTGGGAAGGAAGGACTCAGGTGGACTCTGATATCCAGCCTGGCCCTCTGGCCCCAATGCTACAGGCACAAGGCTTGATTTGGAAACGTCTGCCTCCTGTCATGTCCTGGGCTGCATTCCTGTGGGGATTTTGGCCCAAAGAAGGAGTCCAGGACGCTGTCTTGGGTCAACAGTGAAATTCCTTTGGGAGCGAGCATAACTTTTCCAAACGGCCCAGACAGCGGCTGGAGGCCCTCACATTCCAAGGGCAGTGGGTCTGGCTTTCTTGCCAGCCAGCATTCCTGAGCTTGCCCATTGCCAGCCCTCAGGGCTAAGCAGGGGCAGGCTTAGGGGCTGGCCTCAGGGGCACGAGCCCTCTCCTTGCCACTTCTAGAATTTACAACAAATTATTCCCAGGAAGACTCACTTCCCAGGCCAGATAAGCTGCTTTGCCAGCAATGATTCTTTAAATAGGAGTGGGCAGGGGACCGTGGAACTGTTCTGGGCACGTGGGACACTGAAGGCCTCCACAGCTTGACCTCCAAGGAATTTACAGCCTAGTGAAGGGGACATGCCTGGCACCCCAGTAACTAAAACCAGGTCTGGAGTGGTGGGACCAGAGGGCTCTGATAGGGGATGAGATGGCCGAATACCCTTCACCTCCAAAAATTGGGAGAGTTCTGGCTCATACTAGCCACCCTCAAATCACAGCAGACACCTCCTCAGCTCAGGGTTCTTGTGGCTAGACTCCAGCTTCGGTCAGATGTCCCCCTACCAGCCTCCCAATGATTTGTTCAATGATTCAGAACTGATCCAGGGACCCTTAGCTCAGAACACGCTGGGTATTCTGTCTAAAGCTTCCTGATCCCTGAACCTCAGCCCATGGCAGGTCCAGTCCCATAAGCCTGGCTTAGAGAGGGGCCCCTCCCCCAGCGTGCACACCCACACGCTCACACACACATCTATACAAATAGACACATAACTACCTACATGTATACAATACAGATATCTATCCATACATACACATATAATGTCTATTCACATACATACAACACACCTATACGCTTGTACCTTCATATAAGCACATGTACACATAGCCCTCTTTCCAGCTGCTAGCACCAAACCCTGGGGCCTGTGTCTAACATCCTCTCCCCTTTCCCCTTTTCCTCTGGGCTCTACCAGGCCGGATAAGTGTGTTTTCTCAAAAGTTTATTCACAAGACCATCATCTCCAGTGGGTAAACAAAGGCAGCCCCGGGTTCTCCCCAGCTTAAATTGAATTGGGATTATCCAGTTTGGCCCTTCCCTCTCCCAGCCCTCCCAGAGCACGTGCCCCTCAGCTTTGTGAGTGACTCTGGGACGAGCCAATGATGCCGAGGATGAGGGGGTGCACCACTGGGAGACCTTGGACTGGTAACGTAACTCTCCATCCTCAGTACTTTACCACAGAATGAAGGTGTTGGACCAGGTGACCTCTAATGTCCTTTTCCAGTCTGTGGCAGTGACCCCAGGGTCATTTTCATTAACCCTGTGAGTTTGCTAGTCCTGTGTCAATGTGATTGAAGGAAAGGGCTTTGGAAACAAGGGGTCAGAGCTACTTTGGAAACGTGGTCTAAGCCTTGTGGCCTCCCTTTCCTTCCTGTTCTGTCTCCCTCTGGTCCCTTCTGTTTCCTTCCATGGGCTCTCCCTCGCCGCCTCCTGCGTGTTCAATCCATCAGCCTCTGACTTGGTTTCCCTGCTTGGAGTTTCTCCCCACCCCGGTACATCCCCTATAACTGCCAAAGTGATTTTCTAAAGGGCAGATCTGGCCACTTCACTCCCTTCTCAGTTAATTCCAGGGGCTCCCCATCTTTCCCAAGCTGGGCCCATCCTCTTCATGCCTCATTGGACATGCCTCTCCTCCCTATCCTCCTTGGCCAACCAGCATCTTCTCTCTTCACCTCCCCCAGGATACTCCAGCTCCCAGCACCCCAGGGGATGTGGTTCTAAAGCTGGAAGTGACCTCAGAGGTTATCTAGTCTGTCTTCTCATTTTACAGATGAGGAAACTAAGTCCCATGGAGAAGAAATGATTTGTCCAAGGTCACATAAGCAGGTCAGAGATCGGACCTGAAGTCCAGGGCTCTGCCTCCAGAAACTGGCCCTCAGCTCTCCCCTCCCCATGCCCTTCTGCACCAAGCATTTCCTCATCCCCAGCCACTAGCACTCTCCTTTCCAAACTGCCTGGTACTTGGATATCTCCTATTTCTTCTTTCTGTAGGCATACATGGCTGTGATGTTTCCCTCTGAGAGAAAGTCACCTCCTCAGGGGCAGGAATTATTTTGGTTTTGTGTATTTTCCCCAGCACTTAACAGTATGTCTGACACAGAGTGGGCTCTTGATAAACATTCATCTATTGATTGACTGATTCATTGATTAATCGCAGCCACTGCAGCTCAGTGAAGAAGGAGTGCCACAGTCAGCTCTATGCTGAAGGGAATCACCTCAGCAAGAGCGGAAGATAGATGGCCAGGAATAGAGATAGGGGCAAGGAGACCAGACAGGGGTTAATAACAGCCGTCCAGGGAGAGGTGATGAGGGTCTGAACAGAGGGAAAGAAAGGGCCAGACATGAGGCGGCCAGGTAGAAATGACAGCAGAGAGAGGGGCTGGGAGATGGAGAAGCCCCAGACAACTCCAAGGGCAGACATGGGAGCCCCATGGACCCCATCAACAGCAGCAGGGACATTAGGAAGAGCGGAGAGTTTGGGGAGAAAAAGAGTAAGATCTGCTTTGGATATTGCACTAGAAGTGCCTCTGGGACATCCAGTTCAGATTCCAACAGTCAGGTGGGAATGCAAGGTTGGTGCTGAGGAGAGAGGCTGGGGAGGAGATGGATGGATGAACAGATGGACACACAGATGGACAGACGCACAGATACATCCATCCATCCATAGAAACACAAGGAAGGAAAGAAGGAAGGAGGGAAGGAGGAAAGGAAAGGAAAAAACATTTATTAATTGCCATTGTGTACTGTATTAGTCCCACGTATACACATACAGATATTATATATGGACACACGACTAATACATTGTTATAATATATTATGTACACAAATATATTATGTATACACATACAAAACTGAGATATTCCTGTACTCAAGGAGCTTATGTTCAGAGTGGCAGAATGAGGCTGAAGGTCAGGAAGAGGATCCTAATGGTCAGAAATGTCTCAAATTAGAGCAGGCTCATCCAACCCTGGTGGGGCCCCTCCGTGTGTGAATTCCTGCTTAAATACAGGCTCATTACCTCACCTCTGACATCCCTTCAAGCTTGGAGATCCAGGTCCTAGGTTTAAGCAGTGGGGGCATCCCCCAGCCTTAGAACTAGGATTAGAAATGGAACTAGGGTTAGGAATCAAGAATACTTGGGAGTGGTTCGGGCTGTCTGCTGCTCTCTGGGGCTTTGTCCATCCCCAGTGTATGGAAGGCAGCTCCGAGACAAACTGTGTCTATGGGACAGCCCCGTAGCCTCAGAGAGCAGAGTTTTTGGCAGGGACCTGCAACTGCCCCTCCATCCATCCATCTGCTTCTTTCCCTTTTGTCATATGCTCTGGCCTAGTCCTTGGGTGCCGGTTATCAGGAAATAGCTTTGGCAGAAGACAGGAGGAGGAGGGAGATGGCTGGCAGGGTCCTTGGAGACAAGGAAGCAGAAGGAAGCCCTCACCAGAGAGTCACACCTTTCAGGTCTCATTTCTGCCATCTGTCACAGAGCTCAAGTGTTAACGAGGAGAGGTGGGGGGGGGGGGGCGTCCCTCCTACCTGACTAGCTCACCCATTGCTGACTTCTGCAGACTTTGAAGGGAGTTGGGAGGGCCTTTAGAGATCCACCCCCTCGTTTAATGGGTGAAGAAACTGAGGCCCACAGATGTCCACCAACTTTACAGGATCATACAGAGAAGTAGTGGCATGGCCAGGATGGGAAACCAGGTCCTTGACTACAAATCTAGGGCTTTCTCCATGGATCCACCTGAACAGAACTTCTGCGCTGGAAGCGGCATCCCCTCGGACACCTCTAACCCAGTCTTGCCTTGAGCAAAAATATCTGACACTTTGAAGCATCTCCAGTGAGGGGGGTCTCACTGCATAAGAAGAAAGCCATGAGCTGATTTTTAATAATCTGAGTTTAAGAAGAGGAGACATGGCCCCGGGGAGCCCTCAGTCTGGGGAGGACCAGATCTGTCTAGACGAAGGCCAAGGAGGGGAAATGAGTGAGGTGTGTGGGGAGGGAGGGTGCCCAGAAAACCCAAAACATTGAGAACAGGCTGTTTCAGGAATCCTGGGCTCAGTGGCCAACCCAGACTTCAGGGGTAGGAAGGTTTCTAGCTGGCCGTGTCTGGGAAGCCCAGCTCCATTCCAGAGAGGGCCAGCAGATTTCCCTCTGGGCGGGACATCTGGGGGTGCTCCCCAACCATCCCCCCACCCTCCTTGCAGCATGATTTCCCGGTTTTGCTTCTAGCCCCGCCTTGCTGGAAGCCCAGATAAGCCCCATTCCAGATTTCTTCCTCCTGATCCAACTTTCCGGGAGATGAGCATGACGTGGGGCTTCAGCTATGCAGGGTGTCCAGGGCAGGGCTGAGAGAAAGCTCTCACTGGGAAAATTGGCCTGGAATGAGGCTAGACTTCTCAGTTTTCCTGCTTCATGCCCACCCACCCATTTGCCCATCCACATGATAGCTACACAGGGCTTTCTTGGGAGAGGATGTGTCCATTTGACAGATGGAGAACCCGAGAGGGCTACCATCCCTGCTTGAAAAAACTTCCAGGCAGCCCTAGTGTGTAAAGGAAAATCCAAGCCCCTTTGCTTGGCATTCGAGGCCTTCCCCAGTCCAACTCCAGTCCAGTCTCCTCTTCCCATCCTCCCTTCCAGGCAGACTGGATAAATGACCAGCACTGGGAATACGTTGGGTACTTCTCGCCACCAGCTTTTACACCACTTCCTATGTGCACGGTACCCTCCCTTTCACCAGGTCTCCTATGACAATCCCTCCAGGCTCTGCTCCTCTAGGAATTCTACCTCATTCGTCCTCTTCCAAAGCTCTCCCCCTTCTCAGAAGCACCTGAGTCTTGCCTTGGGGAGTCATCTGTGGTAACCTCTGTCCAGTTCTGATCTCCTAGGCAGCCCATGGAGGGCAGGGACCAAAGGGGGTGGGGGATGCTCTGGCAGAGAACTGCCTGGGAAGGGGCCCTTCTGGCATTGGTCAGTGGGGCCAGGGGAAAGGCTGTCGACCTCTTCTGGGCTCCATCTCCAGGGACTTTCCAGACTGGGAAGACAGAAGGAAAACAACAAATTCCGGACAGGACCGAGTGTCCCTTCCTGGCCTGCCTTGGGATGTGAGGAAGTTCCCTGGGGTGGCTCCAAGCTCCCTCCCCAGCTTCCCAGAAGGTCTCCCAAGCCCACACAGGCTCATCCCTCCTCCAGATCCTCTGGCCTCTCCCTGGCACCAATCAAAGCTGGGGATCCCCAGGGGTCAGAGTCTCCCAGCCCCTCTGCTGTGCTTCACAGGTCAATCTCAACAGCTCACAACATTCCTGGAGGCAGATATACCCCTATCTGACAAGGAGGGAAACCGAGGCATGGCAAAATCAAGTCACCATGTAGTTTGAGGTCCTGCACATGAGAGCCTTTGAACCCATTAGACTGTAAACTCCCTGAAGGCAAGGACTGCCTTTTGTCTCTTTGTGTATCCCTAGCTCCCCACATAGTGTCTGGCTAATAGTAGACTCTTAATCCATGTTTACTGATGGACTGACCGAAAAGCTTACCGAATTGGTGTGGAACCCAGATCATCAAACTCAGAACCCAGTGATTTTCCCAACAGACCCGGGATCAGTATAGTTTAAAGTTGAATAAATGAATGAATAACTTGCCCAGGGTCACACAGTCAGGCAGGGCAAGGCGGGGACAAGACGTTGGGCCTGAGGGCAATGAGATTTAGAGCTGGACAGGCCCAGAGAGTCTCATCCAGCCCCATTTTACAGGTGGCTCCCAGGCCAGCTAAGGACACACCAATGGTAAAGCAGGGCCCAACAGTCAGGGCTCGAGCGCCTTCCTCGGAGCAGCTTGGGGGGTCAAAACTCCTTGGGGGTGAGTTGGGGTGCTCCCAGATCCAGCCTATAGAACCAAGCCAGGCAATGGAAGAGAGGGAAAGGGAGAAAAGGAAATTGTGTCCTTCTCCTCCTCCTCCCCTTCCCCTTTCCCTTCTTCCCCTTCCCCTTCCCCCTCTTCTTCTTCTCCTTCCCTTCTTCCTCTTCCCCCTCCTTCTTTTCCCCCCTCTCCCTCCTGTCCCATTCAGGCTCAGGTACTGAGAATGAGCTCAGACCCTCTAGGCTTAGCTGGGAGAACAGGCCTATTGAGGCCAAAAGAGGAGTCCCAGGAGGGACTGAGAAAAAGCCAGGCCAGGAGGCTGCCTGTTCCTGAGAGCTGGGCAGAGGAGAGGCCAACCCATGTGAAAGAGGGCAAAAGAGGACACAGGAAGGGAGGAAGAGCAGCCCCAGCGGGCAGGATCTGGGTAGGCCAGCCAAGGGGAGGCCTCCTTCCCTCTTACTGAGTGAGATGGGCAGGGGATGCAGTGATGGAGTTGGCACCAAGAGACCTGCTACTTACTTCCAAGCTTTCCTTGAACCCTCAGCCGCCTTCAGTTTCCTGATCTGTAAAATGTGATCATGCTAGTCCAGCCCTTCCAGCCCTGAATGTTCAGACCTATGAGTACAAACCATGGGGCTGGAAGAGCTGGCTGGGGGGCCCAGCCTGAAGGGGAGCCTGGGGAGAAATCATGTCTTATGCAGATCTGCTGAAGGGGTTGGGGTATTTAGCAGAGAAGCCTTAGGGAAGACACTCAGTATCTCATCACACTTTGCCCTTCCTACGTTGGGTCATCAGCTTTGTGAGCCCTAATGCTTGACTTGACCCTTATGACTTTGCCCCCCTCTCTTCTGGCTCCAGCAAGAGATCCCTCCTGGGTCCACAGGTCCTGCCCTCTCTTCCTCCTCCTCCTTCTCATCCTCTGAATCCTACCCAATCTCTCTTCTTCAAAACTGTCTTTAGAACCATTTCTTCAAGGAAGCCTCCATCACCTGAGGATGCCTGACCTCTGCATCCTTCCCTCTTCTGTCCTTCAGCTTGAGAAACTCCATCCTGGAGAATATTAAGTAATTCTGAATGAGTCCTTCCTTCCCTGATTTAAATCCCCTTTCTCTCACCATAGTCCCTACCAGGGGTCTGCACATAGTGAGGGAGCTCTAGGAAAAAAATCCCGAGTATCCCAGCTGGAAGTCACCCAGTATAATGGCCCCATTTCATAGAGGAGAAAATAGGCCAGAGAGGGGTGGGAGGCCTGACCAGGCCAGGATGAGACTAGAGCCCGGTCAAGGGGTCCCTCTGCCCCCCCTCCCAGCATGATAAAGAAGAAAGGCACAAAGACGACTTCCCTTTCCCCAGGACATCTCATCATTTGCCTGCTTCCTCATATAGCCTGGCACAGTCTCATTTGCACATGATCAAAGGCCTGGGCCACCGACTCCATCTTCCAGAATCCAGGTTCCAGGCCTTGAGGAGGTTAGCTCACACATCTCTGGAATACCCACCTGGGATAGCACTTATCTGATGAGTGATTGTCTGCATCTCTCCGGGCTGACTCTGGACACCAGAGCCTTCTTTCACCTTTTAGAGTGTTAGCCCTTTGAGGACAGGGACTATCTCTTCTTCTTTCTCTGCACTTAACACAGTGCCTAGCATATAATCAGTGCTTAATAAATATTTTTTCCTTTATTCAAGAAGCAAGACAAAGAATAGACGAAGGAGAAGACAGAGAAGGGTAGAAGAGAAGAGGAAAGGAAGATTTTGACACTGATCTGAGAATGACATTGACCTCACTCTCTAGACTATCCCGTCTCTTCTCCAGCCTCCAGACACCTATCTGCTGCGGATCTGGGATCTGCTGAGGATCTGGGATCTGCTGCGGATCTGGGATCTGCTGAAGGAGCTGGGATCTGTTGAAGGAGCTGGAATCTGCTGAAGGAGCTGGGACCCTTTAGCTTGCACAAGAGAGGGCTGGGAGTGGGGGGTGAGGGACAGTTGCCTTCAAGGGTCAGAGCATCTGTTATGCGGAAGAAATCTGACTTGTTCTTCACACCGAAGGGGTGGGGGTGGGGGGGAATTACAGAGAGCTGAGTTAAAAGGTTATTATCGCCACTTTACAGCTGAAATTAAGGCCGGAAGAAGTGCCTGGACTTTGCTGTGGTCACACATCTCGGCAGAGTCAGAGCTGAGCTGATTCACCTTTCTTCCTGGCCCGCATCACTGTCCACATCTCTCCTGGAGCTCAGGAAGCCTTTTAGGCTGGCACCGTCCACACCTTATCCCATCCAAATTGGGGCTAGCCCCGTGGCCACAAAGCTGCTGATGGCGCCAGAGGCTGCTGCGCTCCTGGGCTCCTCCTGTCACAGAAGCCGAACTCATTCCCCGACACCTCCACGGGCCATAGCTGAGCTGAGGAGTCCCCGCCCGCTTGTCTCTGATCTAGCCAAGAGTCGACTCTCTTAGCCTTTCTTCACACCTTAGGACAGGGTAGAAAGAAAGCGGAGAAATACAATGGATTCTGTACTTGAGGACGCTAATCCTCACAGCTGCCGTTTCCAGTCTGCCTGAAAAAACTGGGAGTGTTGAGCCTGGGAGAAGAGAAGATCCAGGGAGAACACGAGATTGCCGCCATCTTCAGGTGGCCAGAGGGCTTTCCTGGGAAGTGGTCCGGCCGCGGGACCAGAAGGAAGAGGGACCGCTGTAAGCTACAAAGCCGAATTCCGGCCAGATGTTGGGGAAGACTTCCTCCTAATGCGAGCTGCTGCTTTCCAGGGCAGCCAGGAACCAGAAACAGAGCAGATGTTCGTTGGCTGAGGAATGTCCAAACAAGTCGTGGCCCATGAATGTTATGGAACGTTACAATGTCAACGGAAAGGACAACCCACTATGACAAACTGAATAGAACTTTATAAAATCAAAATGATGTCCATGCTTGACCTCAGGGAAGAGACCTGCACAGAGAACATGCCTTTCTCCTTTCACAAAGGTGGGGGACTATGGGTGAGGATCACTGTCAGTCTTGGCCAGTTTGTTGGTTGATTCTAAACTGCTTCTGGCTTTCTGGGTGAGGAAGGGAAAGGATATATTGAGGAAATTAAGGCAATATAAAAACAAAGGATATCAACAATTTTTTAAAAGATGTCCTAAAGTGGTATAGTCTACTTTGAGAAGTAGTGAGCTCCTCATCACTGGGGGTAATCAAGCAAAGGCTAGCCGACCATTTGCCAGAGGTGCACATGGGGATCCTCGAAGGTAGGGGTTAGACCAGTTTCCTCTGAGTTCCTTTCTATTCAAGCCTGGATTTCTGTGAGCCTCATTTTTACCAATAAGGAAGCTGGGGCTCAGAGGGCCACGATTTGTCCACAGTCACACATACGGCTCTTAAATGCCGGAAACTGAACCCAGCCTCATCTGAGGATTCCTGACAAACTGTTAGGCCATTGACCACCTTCTTCCTCACTCCCCCACTCCCACCCTCTGTCACTGACTCCCGGACAGAAGGAAATAGGATCAGAAATCAGGAGCAGGAGCTGGTGGCAGGAAAGAGGGTGGCAACAGCCCAGTGGAGTTCAGAAACCAGGCCTTGTCCTGGGGCTATCACCAAGTGCCTTCCCTTCACTGGGCCTAGGTTTCCTAATCCATAAGATGGGAGAAGAGCCTAAGGTCTGTCCTGGCACTGATGTTCTGAGGCCTCTGAGGCTAGTGCCCCTGGAAAGAAAAGGCTTTTCTTACAGAACCACAGGAATCCCAGGATCTCCATGATGGAAGTGACCCCAGGGGTATCTTGCCCTGGGGGAAGGAGGGAAGGAATACCTTCTCCCCTTTATGATGCTTTACTGTTTATAAAGTACAGCCCATGAGGCCAGTGGTGTGAATATTATTATACTCACTTTATAGGTAAGGAGATCAAATGCATTTGTAACATACCTACTATGTGCCAAGCACTGATCTAGGCACTGGGGAGACAAACATGGAAGGGACTATTGGGAAAGAAAACATGAACATATGTAAGAGGATACAAAATTATGTGGGAGGGAGGGGCCTGGCAAGGGTCAGGAACAGGAAAGACTTCAGTAGGAGAGAGATCTTAAGCTGGGTCTTGGGAGAAAAGCAACACTGAGGATTCTAAGAGGTGGAACCGAGGAGGGAAAGCATTCCAGGCAGAGGGTATGGCTAGTGCAAAGGCTGAGAGGCAGGAGATGGCGTGTTGTGCATAAAGGAGTGGAAGAAGTCTCTCTTGGCTAGAGAGTCAGTTACAGCAAGGGAAGTGATAGGTGACGAGGCTGGAGGAATAGGGTGGAAGACAGGGTGGAAAGGGCTTTAAATGCCACAAAGGAGCTTAGATGGCCATAGGAAACCATTGGAGTTATAGAGGAGGAGAATGGCATGGTCAAATCTGAGGGGTCCTTTTACCTCTTGTTCATTTCCTGCCTCCACAAATCCATCCTCCACCTGGTATCCCCACCCGTTGGCTCTCAAAGGGAACTCTTCATTGGTCCCCTGGTTTGGGAGCTTCCTTTGTCTCCACTTCCATTTTTTCCCTCTGTCTGGCTCTCACTCTTTCCCTTTATCTCTCTCTGTCTCTCTGTCTCTGTGTGTGTCTCTCTCTGTCTCTCTGTCTCTCTGTCTCTGTCTCTCTGTCTCTGTCTCTGTGTGTGTCTCTCTCTGTCTCTCTGCCTGTCTCTGTCTCTCTCTCTGTCTCTCTGTCTCTCTGTCTCTCTCTCTTTCTCTCTTTCTTGTTCTCTCTGTCTTTCTCCAAGTCTGAGTGGGATTCAGAAGCAGGCACTAAGGAGGGATGAGGGCTCCAGCCCCATATCTGACATTTATTAGCTCGATGACCTAGGCTAAGTCTAAATGCCTCATTTTCCTCCTCAGTAAAATCTCTAATGGAGACAACCCAATCTCTAAGGTTCCTTTTAGCTAGAAAATCTCCAAACCTTGGCTTAGCCCTGGCGCTCAACTCTGGCCCTTGTTCTGTCTCTCTCCTCTATGCCCCGAAACAAGGAATGTTAAGAGTCCAGGAAGGTGTTCAGAAAGACCTTCCCAGGGCTGCTGTGTGAATAGGCTGACAGTGTGTCTCTCCTCATCCCCCACCATCCCCATCTCCTTGGGGACCCCAGACTGAGGGAGGGAAGAAGCCCAGCATGGAGCCTCCAGGCCATGTTCTGTGTCTCCCTCGAAGAGTGCATTAGACCCAGCAGGAAGGAGCTGCCAGCACCAGCCCCAGCACATGCACCCCCCCCTCCCACCCCCACCAAAGTGGCATTAGCCTGCTCATCGGATTAGATGCTCTCTCTGGAATAAAAGTTGCCTGGCGATTACATTAGCAAAGGGCAGTGTTTTCCGGTTTGCTCAGAATTCAATCATGACCTCAGTGGCCCCATTGTGGACACTGTTACAGAAGGTTTGTGCTTAGAGATCACCCACAAACCATGAGGCTAGGGCACAGTTAGCTTTTCTCCCTTCCTTCAATACTCCAAGGGTCTCTGATTGCTTCTGGGGGTGGGGATGAGGCCCCACCTCACCTGGGCAGCTGGGTTTCCCATCTCTCCACGCTCCTGGGGGTCAGCACCACCCTCCACCCCACCCACACCAGTGGCCTCCCTGGGCACAAGGCCAGCTCTGGACTCTCCTCTGGGCCTTGGGTGTTCCCTTGGCACTAGGGGAGCCCACCCTGCTGAGCAGTCATCCCTTCCTCTCCCTGAGGAGCTCACTCTTTTCTGCATCTGATAATCTCAGGATGATATCTCGAAATCATTCTTTACTCACAACTCATGAAGACATAACCCCACTAAGAAATGTAATTGCAATAAATAGAGCTGTGCAATCTCGGGCGTTTCTGTAAGACCCTCATATTAGGCAAGCATTTGACATTCATTGCTCATTCCTTTCTCTAGGCAGAAGGGCCAGAGGTGCCCAAGGACCCTGGCTATCTATCCCCTATATAGGTAGTCTCTGCCATTAGAACACAGGCTCCCTGAGGGCAGGAAGCCTCATACTTTTGTCCTCATATCCCCAAGGGTCATTAGGAGGATGGGCACATTGTAAGTGCTTATTCCAACATTTTTCCTTCATTCACAAAGAAGGAAAGTGAGGCTAAGACCTGTGATTTGCAAAAGGTGATTTGCAAAAGGCCTAGTCCCTGAGGAGGCATCCAAGGAGGATTTGGAGCTTGTTGGGATGCTCTGCGCTGAGCGGAGGGGGCACTTGATACCTCCAAGCCTGCTGCTGATTGAGAGTGGGGGATTCCATCCTTCCCATCTGTAAAGAGTGTCTCCCCAGTCCATCGAAATGGACATCTCCAGGACAGTCAGGGGGCTGACCAGCCGTCTGACCAGGCTGAGCCTCGGCCCCCTTCTCAGTCAAGTCAGGACCTTTGCATTCCCTTCCTCATGGGGCAGTGGAGGAAAGTGGTTTTAATTCCCAAGGCCAGAGACCCCAGCTGCTTCCATCTCCAGATGCTGAGCCCCAAATGGCCCTCACCCAGGAACGGGGACAGTCGATCCCAGTTGGCCAGTAGACTGAGGAGCCAATTGACCAAAGAGAGCAGCCAGCCAGACCCAGCCTGTGGAAGTGACAATGGCCAAACAGTGACAAGCCCTCGACTTTCCCAGATGCCGATAAGCAGGCCATGCTTAGACCCCCTCCTGCTGCAGCTGGAATGGCCTGTCTCCCAGTGCCAGGCAGTGCCAGCCACAGGGAAGAAAGAGGAGAAGGAGGAAAGGAGGGAGGAGAGAGGAAAGAGAAATAGAAAGATAGAGACACATGGAGAGACAGAAAGGGAAGGAGACATCCAGGATGGGCATATGATGATATAATGCACCCAGCTGATTTCTATGTCCAGTGACCCCATGGTCACCTTGGGGGCCATGTGGGATTAAACCTATTCCCAGCCCTAGCAGTTAAAGACCTCGAGCCCAACGAGGGTTTCCTTCCCCGGTTTACTGCCCCCACCTTCAACACACGAAACACAGGGCAGAGACAGACAGAAAGCAGACCCATCAAGGGTTGGGCGCAGCCCCCAGGAGGATGCTGCTGATCCCTGGATCACAGACCCTAACGGTCCAACGGACCTCGGAGTCACCTTGGCCACCAGCAGCTCAACCCAAATCCCTTCTACAGCACAGTAAATGGTCTTGCAGTGCTTGTCTAAAGACCTCCCATGGTAGTGAACTCCCTCCCTCCCACTCACCTTTGGACAGCACTAATTATTAGAAAGCTGTTCTGGCCATCAGGACTCAATCTGCTCCTGGCTCTTCCCTCTGGGACCAAACAAAACAAGTGTAATCGATCCCCTTTCCCGGTGCAGCCCTTTGGACACTTTAGACAAAACTTCCCCTCCGGGAGCCCTTCCCCCATCCCCATCGGTAGGGTCCCCAGGCTCGCCTCTCAGACCCCTCAGCGGCTTCTTTTCATTTTCCCTTCCTTCCTGGCTTCCCCTCCAAACATACTCTCTTTGGACAAACCCTCAGCACCTTCCTTCCTCCTCCCAGGGTGTCCTGGGTGACCTCAGACAACCTCTGCTGGGGAGTAGCCACAGAAAAAGCAAGGGCACCCCCTGCAGGCCCCACCTGGACCAGCATTCACCTTCCCAAAGGGAGACTCCTCCTTTCCCCCAGGGAAGAGAGGCAGCCTTGGAGGATGCACACACACATACACACACACACACACACACACACACTCACGCACACACTAACACATGCACACACATTCTCTCTCTCTCTCTCTCTCTCTCTCTCTCTCTCTCTCTCTCTCTCTCTCTCAAACTGCTGCCTGACGTAGCAGTAAATACAGTGACCCAGAATCAGGAAACACTTGGGCTCCCATGTGTGGAGCAGGAGGGAGATGTTGATTTTGGGATCAAAGAATGAATGACACTGGGTTTCCCAGTTCTGCCACATACTACCTGTGTGAGCAAGTCACTTACCCTCTCTAAGCTGCAGTTTCTCCATCTGTAAAACAAGGAATTCAATTCCATGTGCATTTATTTTTGTAAGTAAATTTTTATGGACCTCTTGTTTTTACATCACTTCCACTTCCCCCTATAGCTCCCCTGCCCTAGCCCCTGTTAGACTAAAGTCTTTAGACTAAATAATTTTTAAAATAGAGATAAAAAAAGATCCATAAAACTCCCCAACATATCCTCCAAATCTTGTTGTATGCAGTACTCCACACCCACAGACCTCCATTTGTGGAAAGAAACTGAGGGAGATGCTTTCCTGAATCCCTTCTTGGGACCAAGCTTAGTCACCATACTTTCATACCTTTCTGTTTTGATCTTTTTATGATTGTTGCTTTCCTTTGATATTTCTGTAATTATTGTTTATATTATTCTGGTTCTGCTTTCTTCACTTTGCATCAGTATAGAGAAGATTCCTTCCCATGCTTCTCTGTATTCATTTAAATAGTCATTGTTTCTTACAGCACACTAATATTCCACAATATTTACATTTTATCTGTTCCCAATCAATGGGTGCCTTCTTTGTTTTCAGTTCTTTGCTATCACAAAAAGTGTTGCTATGAATATTTTGATGTCTAGGGAGCCTAAAAACAGTATTGCCTATGGATAGAGGACTGAGTGCCAGGAAACTCTGGGTTCAAGTCTCTCCCCTGGCACATATTGGGTGAGTCTCAGAGCCCCATAAAATTCTCTAGAAGTACAAATTCTAGGACCTTTGTGGATCTGCATTGGTAGAGAGAATTTCCTTACTGGGAGTTCCCTGCACTAAAGGTCTGGATCCCTTATTGAACCACCTCCAAAGGCCAGACACATAATAGGGTCCCTATCAATCTCGTGTTGGTGAGATTCCCATGAGACATTGAAAGGACCATAGAATCGTAAACCTAAAGATTCAACTACTCCCCAAAATACCAGCATTTCAACAGATGGCCAAGGATAAATGACTGCAGAAATATCCCTGGCACACACAAATGGAGAGCTTCACGATAAAGAAACATAGCCCTGGCCCTAACAATACATACATTCTTCCATGCCCCTCATCCATCTGCTTGGAGTGTCTGTGGGCAATGGTCGCAATGACAGGCCAGACAGAAGCAAGCGAGGCTGATCACACCGTTGCTCCAATTTGGGGACAAATCCTCCACTGTATATATAAGGTCTCTGGAAAAAGGTCCTCTCCCAACATCCAACCTCTCCTTAAAGCTCTCCATGAGGGGAGTGGATGTTCATTGGCTTCAGAGTGTGTCCTTCCACTTTGCAACAGCTCTCACCCAGAGCAAGTTCTCATCTGATCACCCTTCACATCCTTGGACACAGCCATGATGTCCCCCATCCTTCCTGAACTATGCTTCCCAGAAATGATCACGACATAACCAGAATGACCAGAACATCATCCACTGGGACTCTTCCTTCTGCACACCAGACCTCCCTCAACACAGCCTCAGCTTCATGCAGCTAAGGGGCACAATGAGTAAGAGCACCAGTCCTGGAATCAGTAGAGGATCTGAGTTCAAATCCAGCCTCAGACACTTACTAGCTGTGTGACCCTGAGCAAGTCACTTAACCCTAGTTGCCTTTAAAAAAACCAACCTCAGCTTGTATTCAATTTTTGCCTGCTATGTCATATAGACTCATATTGGACTTGTGGACCACCAAAAGCAGAGGTATGCTGGAGACAACTGGAGGGGCTCAGGAGAGTCAATTATTAAATTGTCAGTGGGAGTATTACATGTTGGGGAAATGGGCAAATGCTATAAATCTCAGATAGACTTACTGCTTTGTTGAACTGTCTAGTCCTAAGAGAAAATGTCAGTAATGCAGATTGAACTTCAAAATGTGCCATGGGTACATTCTTTCCCCATAAAAACTTTTTTTGTTAAACATATACTGGCACACCCCTGAGCAAAGCCTTTGTTTTTTTCTCTAACTGCCATGTCTAGCCACACCTCCCTGTCTTGTATTTTTGAAGTTGACTTTTTGAATCCAAGCAGAAAATTTACATTAATCCTTGTTAAATTCTAGTCAATTTGGTTTGGCCCAAAGTTCTAGGCTGTCAAGGACTGTTTCCCACTCCAGCTCTAATATTCAGCTCTAATATTCAGTGTGGGACCTAGCTACACCTCCTACCCTTGTCTCTCCTTCAAGCCTGCCATCCAGCCTTTCATCCAAATCATAAAAGGAATATTCGGCAGTTGAGGATATGGCCAACTAAACAGAAAAGGGTGAAATACAGACATTCAGATACTTCCCAAGGACACCAAACAGTCAACAAGCATTTTCTAGGTGTCTGCTATGTGAATGAATAAATGACTAAATGAGGGATAAAGCATTAAGTGCTGTCTATGTGCCAGGTGCCATATTGCAGGCTGGGGATAACAGCACAAGCAAACAAGACAGTCCTGCCCTCAGGAAGCTTTTGTTCCAATGGAGGGAAGATAATATGCAAAAAGGAAGTTAGTGAGAGGGATCGGAGGTCATGATTTGGAAACCATGGCTTCAGAAGTGATGTAGAGGTATAGTTGCAGGCAAAAATGCACCTGCCAGGGCCCAGGATGTTCCAGGAATAGACTTCTAGGTTCAGGTGGAAGGGAGATGAGGGTGAGGAGGGTGTCCAGAACTCAGGCAACAGGGTTTGGAAATGGGCCAAGCACTGTGCAAACCACACTTTGAGTCTGGTTGTTCCCTCATTCCTGAATCCATGTCACTGTGGATGTCACATCTTAGCCCATCTCTTTCCATCTTTACTGAAAGAAAATCAGGATAGATTCTATCGGATGCTCTGATGAAAGTCAGCTAAAGTCTTCGTCCTCATCATTCTCCCTGATCTGCCCACCAAATGACTGACAGAAAAGGAAAACAACCTAGACTGGGACTGATTGTTCTGAAGGAATCCAGGCCAGCTTCTATTGATTGCTGCTTCCCTTTCTAATTTTATACAACCCATCCCTTTACAGTTGTGCTCTAGGAATTAAAGTCAAACTCATTGGCCTATGGTTTGACGAATCTCTCTCCCTGTTTTGTCACTCATATCTCCACACTCTCATACCCATTCTCTTCTCTCTCACCTCTACTTACACTAAGACCCACCAGCCTGGACTGCTGCAATAGTCTATCCATAGGTCTCCTGACTCCTAGCCTCTTGTCTCCTCTCTACTTCATCTTTGGTTCTATGCCCAGACCAGTCTTCCTAATGAAGAGATCTTGTCATGTTGCCCCTCTCCTTAAAATTCTTATAGTTGCTTTGGCACAAGTGCAAGGCAGCAATGTGAGATGAGGCTGGCAGAATCAGAGGGCACCATCCTCAAATACTAGATGGAGGGGTTTGGACCTTCTCCTAGAGGCAATGTCAAGGCTTTTGATGGGGGAAGTCATATGTGCGGATGTGGGTATTAGGAAGATTTCTTTACAGCTGGGAAGGATGGATGAGAGTTCACATCTGAAGAGTTGTTTTCAGTTCTAGGTATCACATTTTAGGAAGACTGCTGGCAAGCTGGAGCAGATACAGAGGAAGGCAACCAGGAGAGCAAGGTGCTGGAGATCAACCTGGGCATGGATTGGGTGAAGGATTTGGGAGGCACATAGCGGCAGAGACAATGTGGCACAGAGGACAAAGAGCCAGCCTCAAAGCCAGGCAGATCTGGGTTTAAGTCAAGTCTCTGACACATACTGGGAAGTGGGACCCTGGCAAATACTCAGTGCTCTATGCAACTCTCAAGACTAAGAAGGTCCTGACTTGCCACTCTCACTGAAAAAAAAAAAAAAAAAAAGCAAATCCAATCATTTTTTCTGTTCCTAAAAGGAGATCTTTTAGGGGGTCCCACAAGTCGTCTTTAAGTATTTGAAGGATTGGAGGAGAGAAGGATTAGTCTGGCTTTGCTTGGCCCCAGAGCAGAGAGGTTTGTAAAAGAAGCCAGGGAACTATCTCTCTCTCTCTCTCTCTCTCTCTCTCTCTCTCTCTCTCTCTCTCTCTCTCTCTCTCTCTCTGTTTTGGTATCTGGACCTCAATAGGACCGGTTTCCTTGGCAGTCCTATGTATTTTATTTAAAAACATAATTCTGTCGCTAAGACACAAAAATGGGTAAGACTTCATCAAGGCCAACGGATGGAAGCTCAGAGGAGCTGGGCAGGTTGGTCGTCGGGAAAATCTGCCCACAGCGTGGAAATGGCCCCGAGAAGACAGACTGCCTGGGAGCCAGTGGGAGGCTTATCAAGGCGTCACTGGGGGCCTTCAAGCAAAGGTAATCCTTCACTGGGCGGGGTGCAGGGGAGGTGTTGGCTTGGCCTGGGCGATGTGACCGGTCGCTTCCAACTCCGAGAATCCCTGATCCTGTGGGGCAGGTCTGAAGCAGGGAAACCAATGACGATCGTCCAGGGGAGAGCTGACGAGGTCTGGGGAGAAGAAGGGGGACGCAGCCTGGCCCTGGGAGGGAAGGGAAGGGGCCTGAAAATGGAAGAGAAGGGCTTAATGTAAGGGGGAGGGAGGGCCGCGTTGAAGCCAACTCTGAGGACAGAGCCCGGGAGGCTGCCTGGGTCGCGGCCAAAGGACTCTGGCCGCAGCCTGGGCTGCACCTGGAGAAGCGCCCCTTCTCCCAGAGCGGGCAGAGGGCCCGGCTCGTGTCTGGGAGAAGGGCGTCCTCTCACCTGGGAGCGCTTCCGCGCTTCCAGAATTTCTCGTCTCTGTTAGCTAGTCAGTGAGTCAATGGGGGCTGGGGATGCTGAGCCTGGCCCCCGCAACGCCGCGAGGTGTGGAGGCCGCCCTCCCGCACAGCCGAGCAGGAAGGCTGGAGAAGAGAGCCACGCTGGGGTCCAGCCCGTCCGTGTGCCCTCCCCGTGCCCCGGAGAGCCAGCCGCGGCCCGGAGGCCCAGTTGGGTCCGCAGCGTTCTGGTTCTGGCGTTGTGCTGGGATCCTGGTTGAGCGGGAGCACGCGGCCGCTGACAAAGGGGAGAGAGCTTGGAGGGTGGAAACAAAGCCGGGCCCCGGAGCCCCGAGGAAGCCGAGTGGGGAATGGAGGGCGGACAGGGCAAGCTTGGGGGCAGCCAGGGCTCAAAATGCTGCAGCAGGAGGAACAAACCATAAGGCGGGCCCCATGGGTAACGAGGAAGGGCGCCGATTTCTTTTTTTGTCACGTGGTATCTTGGCTCGGACCCCGACCGAAGGGGGTCAGTGCGGCTGGGGGATGGGGAGAGATGAGCCTCGCCTGGTGTCATTTCAGGCTCGAGGCTGAGGGGTGGGGGTGGGGCGGAGATCCTTGGCCTGGCCCCTGTCACATCCCTTGCCCTGGATCTGAGGACCTGGCGTTTCCAAAAGGAGAATTGGTTTCCATTTTACAGAGAGGGAAGTTGAGCCTCAGACTCGCTTAAACTCGTGACGGGAGTCAAGAACAATACTTTCCCTTTGATGCTGCTACGAAGTTGACCAAGTCATTTCCTCCCCGCGGCCCTGCCCCGTAGGTGCAGATGTCGCTTACACACCCATGACTTACAGAACATTAAATGACTGCGTTACGGTCACACAACAAGTGTCCGACGCCCGGCCGTGCCTTAGCTGGGCAGTACCCGGAGGGCCCAGCACGGTGATACTATGAATTACGGGGCTCACTCTTCTCTGGCCTCTCGCTCTTCAGGATCAGAGTACACCAAGGGAGAAGGAGCGGAGAGAGCTCAGAGCCAGCTCGACCAAGCCTCTAATTTCATGAATAAGGGAATGGAAGCCGGGCAGTGTTGTGACTTGCCATCATTACTTAGGCAGTGATCTTCAGGGGCAACACTTTCCCATGTCCTAGGTCCTCTCGACCTACCATTGTGCCACATTCCTTCTAAGCCTTTTCTGTAAAATTCGGGCATTAGCCAGATGCCCCCGTGAGGGAGGAGATGTATGGGGGAGGGAAGAGATAAAGAGATCTGGAGGGGCTTTTAAAGGAAGGAGGAAACAGTCCCAGAGAGGGCAAGTGGCTGGTCCCACAAGTAGTAAGTAACAGACAGAATCCAGATCCAGGAGGCTGCACCTAGCCCAGTGGACTAGACCAAAACTGATTGTCCTGAAAATGGGACTGGGGGTGGGGGAAGGGATTGGGAAGGAGGGGCGCCTGGGAGAAGGAAAGAGGGCCAGGCTGGGCTGCGGAGGCTCAGCTGCCGGGACAATGCAAGCGCATCCTTGATTTCTGCCCCCCCTCCCTCACGTGGCCACACAGCCCGGGTTCTTATGTAAATACATCGCCATTATCAACCAATCAGCAGCAGCAACAACAGGGCAGCTAGCATTTCTAGAATACTAGATGGTTTACAAAGTGCTTTACAAATATGATTTCGTTTGGTAATATAAGAGCATCTTTCTGGCTGCCCCTCCCACCGCCAGCCCATTCACCTCCAGGTCTCCATGGTAACTGCTGACTTCAGCTGTGATGTCAGGGCCCTGGTCCAGCCTGACTTCATTAACCCTGTCCCACCCAGCTAGGTCTGCGGGAGGCCAGAGAAGGGCACAGCACACCCCTGGAGGGCGCCTTGACACTTCATCCTTTCCCATTAACTGCCTGCTGGAGAACTCCAGCCGGAGGTCCCATTGGTATCTCAAACTCTTCAAGTTCCAAACAGAATTCATTATCTTGCCCCCCCCCCCCATTCCTCTGTCCCCAATTTCCCCCTAGAGGCACTGGAGGCACCACCAACTTCCCATTCATCCGGGTTCCAAGCCTCAGTTTCCCTTTTGTTTCCTCTCCCCTACTCACCTCATCCACCCAGGCCAAAGGGTGGTCCTTTCTACCTTTAATTCTCTCATCATACATCCCCTTCTATCTGCTCACAATGTCAGGAGGGATAACCAGCCCTCATCACCTCACACATGAACTACTACAGTAGTCTTCTGGTTGGGCTTCCCACCTCCAGTCTCTCTTCCATGAAGCTGCCAAATTGATTTTCCTAAAGCTGACCAAGTCACTCCCCTGCTCCATAAACTCCCTGGGCTCACTATTACCTCCAGGATCAAATAGAAAGTGTTTGATGTTGAAAGCCCTTCACCTTCACAACCAGGCCCCTCTCTACCCTTCCAGACTTCTTACACTTTACTCCCAAGCATTCGCTTTATGATGCAGAAATGCTGGTCACTCTGTCCCCCATTTTTACACATCTGCAATGGCCATCTGCCAATCTTGGAATACTCCTTCCCCTCCGTCTCTGCCTTTTCCCTTTCCTGGCTTCCTTCAGACTCAGCTCAGCTCCTACCTCCTTCCAGGCTTCCTCCTACCACTAGAATCTTCCTCTGGGGATCACCCTCCATTTACAAGGTGTGAACATTGCATGTACTCTTTCCACATGTCGTCTCCCCCATAAGAATTTGAGGGGACCCTCCATCCTTGTGCTTCACACAAAGCATGGCACAGAGTCACTCCTTAACAAACACTTGGTGACTGACTCTCTCCTTGGAGCCTCACCCAGGGCTTGCACAGGGATGGGGTTAGACCCATTTGACCAAGAGGGAAACTGAGGCCCAGAGAGGGCCAAGAGTCTAGCCAGAGGCAAGGACTGGTTAGTGCAAGGAAGATTCCAAGTCAAGGCTGCTTCACACTGATGCCCTTCCTCAGATCTGCCTCTCCCACCCATCTTTGCATTGAGGAGCAAGAAAGAGCTTTACACTCTTAAAAGAGATCAGAGATTGAAGGCTGACTATGGGACTTCCTAGCTGGGTAACCTTAGCCAGACCATTTCCTTTCACTGATCCTGTTTCCTCCGCTATAAAATGCACTTTATTTCTTTCACTGCCCGACTCATAAGGTAACCCTTAAAGCCTAGAGACCCAGGCCATTATAGTTATTAGTACTCTTGCCACATGAAACAGCTGGGTCCAGTGGAAAGGGGTCTGGGTTTGAAGTCAAGTCCTGGTTCTAACATTTCTCAGCTGTGTGACCTATGGTGGGTCACTTTCCTTCTATGGGCCTTGTATATAATGAAAAGAGTGGATTAATAGGCTTTTGGGTCCCTTCCAGCTCTCTGTGTCCCAGCAGCTCCCTCCCCTACACCCAGTCCTCTGTGGCTGACCATTGGTCCCACAGAGGCCTCCCCCCTGCCCTGGTACCATCCCATCTTCCAAAGCCAACCCTGAGGAAACAATGCTGGTGCCCCCCTCACTCTCCCCTTGCCCTTCTCTCCTACAGACCTCTGAGCCTTAGGCCTGTGCTGCCCATGAGCACTGATGCCTCTACATCTCTAAAAGTAGTCTGGGCTCTGCCTGGCTGATGTGGGGCTCCCTAGCCTGGCTTGTGTTTGTGAGCTTGGAGGAAGAGACTCAGAACAACTCGACCTGATGAGTTGTGTGAGCAAGGAGAACAGTCAGCCAAGCCAGCCCTAGGTCCCTGTAACCTCCCTTCCCCTGGAGCTGTGAGCCAGACACAGCTTCTTCCTGGTCACCCTGACCTGGGCAAACTAGTTTAATCAGGTTCTCCTTGGCAGCTTCCAGTCTTGAATAAGACATATGTGGACAAAGGAAGAAGCTGACATTGTGAGCCCAGGGGACAGGTCTGTGAGGGGAAGGGGTATAATCTGCATGGGCACAGGGGCCAGGTCTGTGAGGATGGGACTGGGGCAAGGGCAGACAGAGAGACAGAATCTCAATAATGAAGGGCACGGGCAGGAGGGGGGGCAAAGACAAATGCTAGGAAGGGACAGGGGTAGGAAGGCCGTGAAATCAGATGAAGTTTCTGTGGCACAGGGACCATATGAGGTCAGGGACACAGGAGCCATATACAAATATGGGGCACAGTCTGTAAAGCCACCTTCATTCAATCAAACTTTACTAAGTGCCCACTATATGCCCGTTGCTGGGCTGGGTTCTAAGACAAAAACACGCACCCCTGCTTGGCCTCCATAGACTCTACTTTCCTGGAAAACCCTAGTTCATCTGAGGTGATCAAAACAAGTTCTGTTTGGGCACAAATTTCGCTCAGGGAGTAGGTAGCAGGTCTAGGGATGGTTCCTATCTAAGGCCACGGACAGGCTCTGCCTCGAAATGAGGCAATGTGCCTGAGGAAGGCAATGGCCCGATTGGAGGCCAGGCTGTATGCTGATGTCACAGGTAAGGTCACAAGCTAAACTGTAGGGGTCACATTTTTACCATTGGAAGACAGTAGGGCCCAGAGCAATGAAGCTGGGCCAGAGCTGGTTTCCTGTTTGAGGTGGTATTTGAACTGGGTCCTGGGGGCCAAGTGGGAGTATAGTGAGAGGAAGAAGACAGGATGCCTATGGCAGTGAGCATTTGTTCTAGGTACTCCTGGAAGGACCTGAGCTGCCTGAATGGGCGAAGTCAGTTGGGATTAACCATATGTGCCCAGAGTGAGGCTTGGGGGAGTGGGAGAAGGAGAAAGCGTTGGACTGGGTCGCGGGAAGCTGGTAGCCTGGTAGGTCCCGGGAAGCTGGTAGCCTGGTAGAGCCAGCACTGAGAGCAACAGGCTAGGCTGGGCTTGGCAGTTTGTAGGTTAGGGGCCAAGAGGATGAGGGGACAATCGCCAAGGTCTCTTCCAGAGGCGCCTTCTCTGAGATCTGCCAGGCCTTTTGCCTGGATGGCAGAATCAGAGACCACTTTCCCAAAGGATGGCTTCCTTGGGAAATTGGTGCCAAATATCACCATCCTCAGGGATCTGCCAGACCCTGAATTCCAGAATCCCATACTCTTAGGATTCCAGGGGCCCTCAGCAAGCACTGAGTCAGAGCTGGACAGCACCTACTCTGATCATGCTTGGGAAGTGGTTAACCAGGCTCTCTGGGAACACCTCTAGGGGTGGCAAGCTCGCATCTCTCTCTCTCAGCACTCAGGATCCACTCTCCCTCAGCACTAGGCTTGCCCATTCAGCTTTTCAGGTAATAGTAACTGGGAAACATTGAACTGAATCTGTCTTTTGTCAGCCCCCTGCTTCATCTTAGACACCAAAGAGAACTAATCCTTAAGTTATGAAATGGCAGAGCTGGAGATTGGCAAAGAGACTTCAGGAAAGGTGCAAGAGCAAAGGTGGAAAGTGTGAAAAATCAGGGGATGTGCATGCTCAAGGACCCAGTTGGACCTGAGCAGAGGGGGCCTGCAAGGAGGCATCCAGGGAAGGTGAGTCTGACAAGGTTGACGGGGCCAGACTGAGTGCCAGGCTAGCATTCTAGGAGACCCTGAGCCTCCCTGCTGATGGCCCGTGGGAAACACCACAAGGTCCCTGAACCAGAGCATCTCAGAGCTGGAAGGACCCTCAATTATCTGACCTAACCCCTCCTTTTTAAGCAGAAATCCCTTTCACAAAATTCCCCCTAGGTGGGCATCCAACTGAAAACCTCCCATGAAGGAGAACTCACTACCTCTTTTCCCTTTGGAACAGCTCTTATTAGGGCAGGGAGGTGAGACCTGCCTCACTGAACCTCTCACTGGGTCCCACTACAGTCCTGAAGTCCCCTTGCTTCTCTTGGGATGGGCAATATGACTGCTTCAGAAGAGAAGAAAGGGGAGGGACTTGGGCAGGGCTCCTCAGCTAGTCCCCAGCAGAGCCAGGATGTCAATCAATCCTTCTCCAGCCAGGGTCAGGCACCATCTTCTATAGCCTGCAGGAAGCCATGGTCCTCAGCAGATAAAGACGCAGAATTAGATAGGGGGTTTCTCCCAGCCACCAGCCTGTGGCTTGGGAGGGAGGGATTTTGTGTTGACAGGCATTAGCGCAGCAGTTCAGCATCCCCCAAGGAAACCAGAAGGGGCAAAAGTCCCCTCCATGGAGGGAAAGAAGGTTGGGGGTGCACAGGTGGAGGGCAGGGAGAAGGGAGAAGAGGGCCCCCAGGTCTCTAAGTGGTCCAAATTGGCTTCCTCCTCTTCCTCCTCTGAAGACCCCAGCCTCCCAGGGGCCCCTCCTCTATGAAGGGAGCAGGGGATGTTTCCCCTGCCCTTTGATGTGTGCACAGCTGGGGCCAAGAAAATAGAGCGGTGGGGGAAGGGAGGCAGGGCCTATCTGCCTGCCTGAAGGGAGAGGGAGCAGCTGGTGTGGGAGGGGATGGATGACCCCTGGTGACCTCTCTGGGCTTTGAAACACCTCCTTTCCCCGGGGACCCAGCGGAAGTGCCTATGTCATGGGGGAGGGTCAGTAGGAATTGGTTTACTGGCCTGAGGGAGCTAGGAAAGGAGGGAGAGAGGTACAGATTTCTCTTGGTGAGATACGGACCCCAGGACAAGACAGCAAGGATGTTAAGGAAGGGGAGAGATTCTTCCTTAGGGCTCTTGGACTAGCTGCCTTTGAGCTAGATGGGTCTAGCTTTGAGAGTCTGGGATTCAGTGGGGGCAGAGGAAGCTGGCAAGGAGGGCAGGGAGGGCAAGAAAGCAGCTGGGTTCCAGGGAAAGAGCCCTGATTAAGAATCACATGACCTGGTCTCAAATTCCAGCTGTCCTATTCACTGCCTGGGTGACCTCAGGTTGTATCTCACTGGGCCTCAGTTTCCCCATATGTAAAATGTGGAAATTGATCTCTACGGTCAGAATTCCACGAATCACTGACCTTAACCAGCTTGTCCAGCTTTGGGCCTGAGTGACTTAGTCCTAGGAAAGGTCAGTGGTCACAAGTGGAAATAATGGGCTTGGATGCACACCAGGACAGGAGGGTTTGAAGTAATCGGGGACTGACTCCATCCCCATCACACCCACTCTGCCTCAGTGGGCACTTGACCTAAATTCTATTCCTAAAGAAAGCCCTTTGGGTTAAATTCTCATGCTTTCGGAGGGGATGGGAGGACATATGCCCCCAGGAGATGGGGGAGTTCCTAGTGCAGAGTTGGGCAGCTCACAAAGAGCAGAGAGAAGCTCAGTGGATAGGGAAAGTGCTAGGGAAAGAGGATAGGGAAGACAAATAGACTTTTTAAGTTAAATTCTATTTTTTTTCAATTAACAAGCATTTATTTTCTCTTCCTTCCCCTTCCCCCCCTCCCCCATAGAGGAGGGGAAAACCAAACCTTTGTAATGAATAGACATCTTCAGGCAAAACAAATTCACACATCCTGGTCCAAAAATGTAAACCAAATGCTTTAACAGTTTGGGGGTCATAGAAGAAAGGGCTACAGGCCCCTAGGAGTGGACTCACCACATCTGGGTGCTTCCCCCTCCAGGGCTGCCACATAGAACTGCCCTGATTCTAATCAGGGTCCCAAATAGCTCGAGTTTATGACAAACCACAACAGGAAGCCCAGGTGCATAGTGATGGAGCTCAGAGCTGGAAGGGACCCCAAAGATGTTGAGTCCAAACCAGAATCCAGCAGGAATCTTCATCCCCACAGTCCTGGAAGGTGCTCCTTCTGTCTTCAATTCCGTGATGGGGAACCCACTACCCATAAAGAAAGTCCACTCCACTTGGTACGCCACGAATTGTTGGGCAATTGCTCCAGACATCAAACTGAAATCTGTGTCTCATGGCTCCTGGTTCTGCTTTCTGGGGCCAAGCAGAGGTCTTTCTTTCCCACCATGGTGCTTCAGTCTTCTCTTTCCCAGGCTAAAAGTCACTAATTCTTTTTTCTTTTTGCCCTCAAAGAGCTTCCATTCTAGGGTGTTGGATTGTTCCTTCCCTGCAGATATTTTCAAGATACCCCAGAGTCGGGGAAGAACTGAGGCATCTTCTCTGCTTGAACACCCAAAGATGTTGAGTCCAAACCAGAATCCAGCAGGATGGTTCAGGACCATGGACAGAAGCACCCCCCACTCCCATCCCCCTTCTATTGTGGATGTAAGGGGACAGTGAAAGCCATGAGTATGTAATCCAATCAGATCAATCAATATAGACCAATCAACAATAATCCCCTCTGTTGATGACTAACCTTTACTTCTCTCCTCCTCACTGCATACCCTCTGCTCAACACTCCCCTCCCCCCCTCAGGCAATAGACCTGAGCCCTGCCTCTAGGGGAGGACCTGTCCCTCCCAGTATAGGGGAGACAGAGAAGCAGCAGCCCCAGGCCTGGTCCTCAGAGAGCTCATAGAAAGCAACCACAGACAGAAAAACGTCTGTATAGGAAATGGTCACAGAACAAGATGGGGTAGGATGTGGCCCAAGATGGAATTGTGATACTCAGACCCTAAATGTTGGTGAAGTCAGAGAAAAGGATAGTTCAAGATAAGCAGTCACCCTCTGGGAAGACTGTGCAGGAGGGGAGGTCTGAGCTGGGCTCTGCACAAACACAAGTCTGAGAGCTTGAAGCCAAGGGAGGAGGGTGGTCTTAAGTGAAAGGACCCACTACATAAAGGCAGGTTAATAATTTCGTTTTGAATGCCAACATAAACTAAAGTGAAATTCATAAATACAAAAAATATATGCAGGATAAATTAGCTAGAAAGACAAAAACTATACAGTCCCTGGCCTCAGAGAGCTTACATTCTACCATGAGAAACAACATAAGCAAAGATAAATAAAAACAAAAATTTATACAAAATATTTTGTTCTGTCGTTTCAGTCATGTATAATTCATCACGAACCCATTCAGGGTTTTCTTGGCAGAGGTACTGCAGTGGCTTGCTATTTCCTTCTCCAGTCCATTTTTCAAATGAAGAAACTGAAGCAAACAGGCCTAAGTGATTTGCCCAGGCTTACGCAGCTAGTGAGTGCCTGAGGCTGGATTTGAACTCAGGAAGATTTAGTGGGAAGAGAGAACCTATCTTGAAGATGCACTTAGGAAGCTCAGTCTTGCTAGTTGGGCAAGTGCTGGCCATGCTTTGGGGGCATGGAAGGTAATTGAAAGAATAGAGGAATAAAATGAACAATTAAGGTGAAATATGTTGGTTGAGGATCGGACAATCTCTCATAGCATGAATCCCACCCAAGGACTCTATGTGACTAGGAACAATAGTCCCTGGTGACCTGGGGAAATCATGGCTGACAAAGAGCTCCTGTCGACTTCCTGGACCTCATCAATTATTCAATTGCTATTCACTCACAAGTAATAATTCATGAAAGAGGAGGAAGGAGATGCCAACATGGTCAAGAATCCCTACAGATTCCCTAACTCTTCCTCTCCTTTCTTGGGCAAGCTCAGCCAATTCTCAAATTGCAAGTGGCTTGTTGGGTCGACATATGTTTTCTCCCACTCAATACAGGGGCCTCTAAAACCATGACTCCCTTGACATTAGCTAGCAGTTAACAACATATTGGATTTCAATGATCACTTGAGTTTTTCTTGACATGCTTGTGAATGAAATGAGGAGAAGGGCTAGGTGGCGGGTGGGTTGAGAGCTGTTTGGATGATGATGACAATAACAATAGCTTCCATTTAAATACTACCTACTGTGTCCCGGGCATTGTGCTAAGCACTTTACAATTATTATCTCACTTGATCCTTATGACAACTCTGCAAGGTGATGCTATTATCATCCTCATTTTATAGATGGAGAAATTTAGACAAACAGGAAGTTAAGTGAGTTGCCTGAGGTCACCCAGCTGTAATGTGTTTGAGGCAGGATTTGAACTCAGGTCTACCTGTCTCCATGTCTGGCACTCCACCATACCATTTAGCTTCCTTAGGATAAAGGAGAATGACTTGCAGTAGGACTGGAAAGGTACGCTGAACCTATACCTATAAAAGAGTTTAAAAGCCGATAGAGGATTTTGTATTTTATCCCAGAGGCACTAGGGAACTGCTGCAGCTCCTTATGTCTGGGAGTGACATGACCAGATTTGCACTTCAGAAATGGCATCTTTGTGAATTGGAAAGGAGAAGAATTGGAAACTCAGAGACCAATAACTGGAGAGGTGATAAGGGATTGAACTAGGGTGATGCTTCATAAAGGAGAGAGAAGGGGGCAGATGGGTGAGATTCCACTGAAGAGGTAGAATCCACATAACTTGGTAACTGCTTAGATGTGATTCCAGTGGGCCAGAGTAGGGAGTTGAGGGGCTGACAATACATATTTGAGAGTGGTCTGCCTAGAGATGATTATTAAACCCATGGAAAAGGAAGAGATTAGCAAGTGAGTGAGGAAAGAGAAAGAGAGGAGGAGAGAGACAGAAAGACAGACAGACAGGGGGGAGGGAGAGGGAGAAAGACAGAGAGACAGGGGGCAGAGCCAAGATGGCGGCATAGCAGCAGCAACATATCGCAGCTTTCACATAGCCACCCCAAAATACCCATGGAATAGGACTCTGGACCAATCCTAGAACTTCAAAACGCACACAAAGATACTTCCCACTAAAGTC
>CM053585.1:375386609-375421041 GCA_028646515.1 Pseudochirops corinnae
GATATGTTGCTGCTGCTATGCCGCCATCTTGGCTTCGCCCCCCCTGGTGATTTTTCTTTAGGGAGCTTCTTCAATTTCTTTTTGTAAGATAGGTGAATTTTTCCGAGGTTCTATTTTCTCTTCCTGGGTGCATTTAAATATTGCAAAACTGGGCATCATTTGGCTCCAAACAACTCCTTACAGGGTAGTAGGATCCACCTGTAAGTGGGTTTTTGGCAAAAATGGTGGGGGCCTTCCCTGCATAGTCCAATGTGCCTCTGGGAGCAACCTGAGCTCATATTGCCAGTGGGCTCGGTAAGATGGAGTTAGACTTCTTTCTTTTGGAAGGATTAGAAGATGTGTGTTTCTGAATTGTCCTACAAAACCAGCTGGCTCAGTGTAGGACAGGATTTGGTCTAGATTAGCCCTCTGGGAAGTGCTTTCCTTTGATAAATTACCCTGTGTTTATTGTGTGGGTGGGTTCACATACCCATGTATATATATGGTTGTTCCCCGCTATAGCATGTAAGCTCCCTGAGGGCAGGACTTGCCTTCCTTTTGTCTCAGGATGCCCAGAACCTGGCACGGAGTCGATGTTTCTCCATAAATGCTTATTCTGTGATTGAAGAATTCACTGCTGTCTGTAGTCAGTGAAAAGGTGCCATGCAGCAGGTGCAAAGTTTTTGTCCTACCCTCAAGGAGGCTGGTCTGCTTCGAGTTGGGACCTTCCTCTACTGTGCTAGAAGAAAGATGAGGAAATCCATTGGGCAGAGTCAGAAAGAATCTAGTTGTACTGACATAGAATGCTGTCTTTAGGCCTCATTCTAGAGAAATGGGGTTGGGGTGGTGTGGAGGATTCCCACTGTCCTTGGTGCTGATCAGACCCCATCTGGTGTTCAGTTTTTGGACATAAACTGGAGAACATCCAGAGAAGGGAAAATTGGATGATGGGGGTGTGTTAAGTCTGTGCCATATCAAGACTGCTTGAGGACCCTGGGGATGCTTATCCTAAGGAGGAGAGGACTTGGGGAAGGGGACATGGGAGCCATCACTATATTTTGAAGGGCTGTCACATGGAAGAGGGCTCAAGGACTAGGAGTAATAGAGATCAACATAGGCTGGATAGACAGATGTTGAAAGGCCTGTCTCCTTTAAGTGGGGGTTCCCCCTCAGTGAGAGCCTTGAGCAAAGGCTAGAGGGCCATTTGTCAGGGGATATTGTACAACTCATCCAGGTGTGGTGTGGACTTCAAGCCCAGAGATCTCGTGGAGGTGGGAGCAGGCTAGATATTCTGCTGACAATAATCTACTTTCCCTAGGATGTGAGTGAGTGACTGAGTCATCAGAGGATACTGATGACCACTTGGATTTTGTCTCTTTGGTCCAAGGAGAAGTCCAGCAGGCTAGGAAAAAGCAGCTGCCCTAACAATACAAACTGCTGTTCATTGAAGGAAAGGCCCAGACCACAGGGAGTGGGGCTAGGGCTGGGAAGCCAAAGCAGCCTCAGAAAGCATCTCCATAAGTGAATTTCATGGTCCTCAGCCTAAAGGAAGGAAGTCCCCTGAGCTTGAGGGGTCAATAGCCAGGAGGAGCCCAGAGTGTCTGATGCCATGTGCCAGCATTGTGGGATCCCTGTGTAAATTCTAGAGGACTCTACAAATGTCAGCATCTTTATCTGAATCCATAACCTTATCTTGGGATTCTATTTTTTCAGCAGGGTTCTTATAGAATGAGTCCTGGGACAAGTCACTAGCCAGCCAGTATTGTTTTACAGACTCTATTGCCCAGGTGGATAAAACATCTGCTTTTTGTAGTGGAATAAAACAATTAGGGTAGAAGGTGATGATCTGAGTCCTGCACAGTCTCTCAGAATCCCAGATGCCTGAGGGAAGGAAGGACATGGTGACCCTTTGCTGGGCTCCTCATGAGTAAAGGCCACCTTGGTTGATGTGCACGGTGAGATAATAGGGCCTGGGAAGCTGTCACTTGGGGCTTGCTGCTGCTCAGTCATGATGCTTGTTCACACTCTCCTGCCTGAGAAGTGCACCACTGGCTGACACAGGCCTCTTTGAACAATACTGTTCCCTTTTACAAAGAGCTTTCCTGTCTATAATCTCATGAGGAAGGGAGTATAAAAGGTGTCCTCAGCACCTCTCATTTACCCCAAAGCAGGCCCAATGAATTGCCATAACTGATGAGGTCTGCTTTGGAAGGGAAGGTGTCCTTACCTGGAAAATTTTCTTATCCTGCATTGTCAGGGCTCTGAGAGACATTAAGAATCAAATTTACCGAAGAGATGGAAACCCTCTAAACAAAGGGTTAGTGGCATGATGCCAACATCACCATTTCAAGGGAGGAGAGAGTGAATGGAGCCTTCTTCATGGGCATTTTCCCTTCCTGTGTTTGGAGGGGCTTGAAGGTGGCTATCAGGGGCCTCTACCTGTATCCTTCACTTAAGGAGGAGAACCAGGGCATCCATCTCATCATCTTACATCCAGCTGGAGACTTCATCATGCCCTTCGAGGTACCTTTTCTTCCCCACTCCCATCCCCGATTTTTTCAGCATCTTTTTATGTCTTGTTTTTTTTTCTTTTAAATTGTAAATGCCTTGAGAGCAGGGACTGTCTTTTGCCTGTCTTTTTATCCCTTTCTGCTTAGCACAATGCCCAACACAGTAGGTGCTTAATAAATGTTTATTGAGTTAGTCTGGTGATGCTGTGGATTGAGCACTCAAGTCAGGAAAACTTGAGTTCAAATCTGAACTCTGACACTTGGTAACTGGGTGACCCTGGGCAAGTCACTTTGCCTCTGTTTGCCTTCGTTTCCCCAATTATGAAATGGAGATAATAAAAGCAAAAGCATCCACCTCCCAGGGTTATTGAGGTGTAAACATTAGCACAATGCCTGGAATGTAGCAGGAGTTATATAAATGCTTATTCCCCCCCCCATCTTTTATTGACTGTCTCAAACCTTCCAGTCGAATTTGTTATTGGGAATTCCTTATACAATTACTCCCCCGGTTGGGGCCATTGTGTGGTAAGAGAATGTACATGAATTCCACAGGTAAGAAAATACAGAGAAACAATTATTTGTCTGCTTGTCCCCTTCCCTGTCCTCAGCCACTAGAATTTCTCCTCTGTAGAGGCAAAGAATTGTGTGAGTTTGTCTGTCCAGTACTGGCCTCAGGCTCTTGGAGGCAATAGATGGTTCATCAGTGATTACTGAAGTCACTGAAGATCACATTGATTGATAGTGCTGCTATTGAGAGAATGAAGCCAGATGAATCAAGACATCTAAGCACTTTTCATTTTTGTGACTATGTCGATGGGCTCGCTGATGCCCTGAGGAAACTGAAGGCTAGGATGTATGGCTCTCATCTTTCCGACAACAGGTTCTGAGCATTACCAGACCTTCCTGAAATTGTCCCCCCAGCCCTGCAGGATGCCAGTGACCCCACTGAGTGAGCACCCACGCATGTGTCTGCCTGAATCAGCCACCCACCCATCTTCGGGGACTATGGAGGTAGGATAGTTCAGAGGGCTTGCCCTGGCTTCCTGTCCCACTGTAGGCCCTTCCTAGGCCCAGCATGTGATCATGGACAAGACCCTTACATAAATTCACCATCACCAAAGAGGAGGTATGGTGGCTGACACTGGCTGGACAACTCCCTTGTAAAAGTGGTGGTCATTGTGTTTCATCACTGGCTGCTTCAGCCCTTGTCTGAGGAAAGGCTGAGACATTGATTAGCTAGGAGGAAGTTTCAACTTAAAAATCACCACGTCACCAAGAGGCCCCAATCATCTCCCACCGTTCACATTATTCAGAGAAAGGGCTCGAGAAGGAGATGAAGGGAAGGACTAAGCTTGATCTTGGAGGCTTCAAGGCTAGAAGAGAACTTGAAAATCCTCACTTTACAGGTGAAACCCCTGAGGCCCAAGCTGGAGAACAGACTTTCTGAGATGGGAGGCCAACGCACTCTCCACTGGCCCAGAAGAGGGCGACGCTGACTTGCAAACAGCCCCTGTAGACCAGGGTGTGTAAAGTGAGCTTCCGGCACACTCTCCCTCTGTATATCCCCTCTCCTTCCCCCTCCATCCCTCCTTCCCCCTCCTCCATCCTTCCCTACCTCCCTTCCCCTGGGCTTCTCATCTCCAGACCTGGGGACAAGGAGAAACCCCAAGGCTGGCTTCTGTCTCTCTTTTCCAACAGCGTCAAGACAATCTCTGTCTCCTTTCGTAATGAGTGACCTAAGGCTTTCTGGAGCCATGTTCTCCTGGAGGTCTCCCTGGGCTGGTTGAAATTCTGCCCCCAGCCCACCTTGCTTTCCTGTGTAAAAAGGCTTGCACTGCTTCCTGTCACACACTTGGAGAAGGATGATTTCTTTCCATGTTTTTGTCTTTGTGCCCCCCTTCCACCTAGAACGGTGTCTGTCAGATGTCAGAGGCACGTGACAGGTGACTGTGGTATGGGGATTGTAGGATGGGTTAAATTTAGATTGCATTTTGAATTTCTGCGTTGGAAGAATGGTTTCTATTGGGAGGAATACTACAAAGTGCTATCATGGCTAGTGATAAAATTCCATGGTTTTGTGTTTGAATGTTGACTGAGTAAAGACCTATATTATTCATGAGGAATTTTTCAAAGCAGAGCCCAATGCCTCCTAATTCCTTTTCCCCCCCAAGATACAGCAGCCTCTTCACCTGAGGTCGTAGAAGCTCTTACCCTGGCTAGGAATCTCCTCAGTACTCAGAAAGAAGAGGCCAGAAGAAGGAAGAAAGGAAGGAAGGAAGAAGGAAGGAAGGAAGAAAGGAAGGAAGGGGGAGGGAGGGAGGAAGGGAGGGAAGAAAGGGGGGGAGGAAGGGCGGGAGGAAAGAAAGAAGGAAGGAAGTGCCCCCTTTTCATATGGGGGATAGATCCAAGAAGGAAAGCCATGGGAGGACATCCTAGAAAGTAACCCTCCTGCTTCCTTGTCTCTGGAAAAATGAGTTCACCCCAAAGATCTTAGTATTGTAGACCTTAGAGTACAACCCCCTTGTGTTCAGAGTCACACAGCAAGTAAATATCTGGAATGAGATTTAGACACAGACCTTTCTGACTCCAAGTCCTGTGCCCTATTTGCTCAGTTGCAGTGGGCGTCACTCCTTGCTCCCTCCTCAGACTTCCCTATGTCTCCTTTGCTACTGTTATGTTCCACTTCAGAGCCCGTGCTCTGCCAGTGATTTTTCCTAACTCCTACTGACTCTGACAAACACAGCCTAAGACACAGCTAGATGAACCCTTAAGAACATGGTGCCCTAGAACGTGAGGTTCTAGGAGTGACCCTGAGAGGCTGGGATTATCTTTTGTAGTGATATAACACATAAGTAATTTAGTTGGTTAGATTTAATTAACTTTTAGGAAGAGGATATTTAATAAGATGGTGTAGTTGGTACAAAATACTTGTCTCCCTCCCCACGAACAAACAAACAAACAAGCCAAAACCTGTGACACACACTCCTACTAGTACATACAGAGTCCAGGGGAAAGTGGACTCAAGCTTGGAGGATTCAAGAATATGGAGACATCAGCTGATCTGGGGATACTGCTAGGATACTGATGGAGGGATTTTGCCTAAAGGTCTTCACCATGGCTTGCTACAAATCTCATAGAAAATCCAGAGTTTACCAATTTGATATTTTATAGATGAGGCCTCAGAAAACCTGAACATGATTCCTGGACAGCATCCCTCTAACTCCCAGGACTTTCCCCGACCTGGTCTAAAACCTAGGATGGAGACAGGCTGTCTTTACCTGGTTAGGAGGTGTGACTAAAGACGTCTTGGCCCTTGTTTCAGTGGGTGGGCTGATGTATTTGAGTTCTTCATTCAATGCCCCGCCCTCATATGTGCCTGTGCCCTATCTCTCCTTTTAGATTGTAAGCTCTTTGAGGGCAGGAGCTCCATTTTTTTATGTTCAATCTTCCAGGACAAAGCCCTACACATGGTGAGTGTCTGTTTAATGTTTGTTGTGCAGAGAGGCCAGCTTTGGGGCATCCTGTCCAGATAAGCTCAGGCTGTCTGTCCTGGGTTCGCTGCAAAGCTTTTCAAGCCACTTTCCATCTTACTCTTTGCAGGCTTGCCAAGCAGCGTCCAAGCTCCCTGCCTCATTTGCAAAGGAACATTCCAGATGGAAAAGACTTGCAAGCGTTGTAGTTCATTTTGTGCCACGATCTTACAAGGAAGCTCCTATGTCCCTCTAAATGGCCAGAACGGCTCATCCAAGAGAATGGTGGGCAGCCTGTTGAACCTCTGAAACATCCATTCTCCCTAGAAGATTTATAGCAACCTAAATGGATTCCGAGACAGTCTGATTTATTGTGGTTTTTTTTAAACAAACAAACAAAAAAACCACAAACATTCATATAAATGACCAACCTTGTGTGTGGAGTTTTTTCAAGATATCCTCAGGGAAGGAAGTGCTTTTTACAATAGTACATTTTATGGACAGGGTGGGATAACAAAACCAGCCCATACATTTCTGTCCTGCTGAGCTCCAGAGTGGACTGCTTTGGGAGAAGCCTGGACTCGGCTGGAATGCCACAAAACAAGTCCACTGTTTGCCACACCATTAAGCTGGTTCCTAGGAGCCAAGCCAGAAGTGGTAGCTTTGTCCCAACAGGATTTCCTCCAACAGGACATGGTCTTCAGAGCACCACCTTTCTGCCTTCCCTGGATGCCACTGGTGTGATACCAGCAGAGAATGTTGTTGATGTTGGAATTGATTGACTCTGCTGGGTGATCCTTCAGGGTGATGATGAATGAGCCCCCAGCCTCATTATAGAATCATGGGGTCATAGACTTAGAGGTGGAAGGAACCACAAAGGTCACTCCCTCAACGCCCAAATTCACATCACAATGTTTTGCTGTCCTGGGTCTAGATCTAAATGTTTGCTTTGGAAATGAGAATGGGGTGGGGATGGAGACTTTGGGACCATGCCAGCTTCTAAAAGCCATCATAGCAGGGGCTTTCCACTTGTCAGAAAGATGGATGTACAGATTATGGGAAGTGGTGAACAGGGCAATGTTACTCAGAAATCGGGATAAGAAGGGATTACTGAGGACAATGGCATTGAGAGATGTCCTCTGCAGGTTTATCTAGCTTTTCCTCATGGTTTTTTAGCTCTTGAAGGAGTGGGAGTGGGTTCTAATGAGCTGCAACTCACTTTCCAGCCAAACGCTAGAAAAATGTCCTTGGGGGGAGGAATAGCTTTGCCACCAACCAAACTTTTCTGGGGCCTGGACTCAAGCTCTGGACAACTGTCTTGTCATCCTCAGAGTGTCTCCTTCCCATTTGGTTTGGGAACAACTGTTCATTGGACAGCTCAGTGGTACCATGGAGAGGGCTGGGCTTAGGGGTGAATCTTGCCTTAGATACTTCCTGGTTGTGGACCCTGGGGAAGTCACTTCACCACTTAACCTCAGTTTCCCCATCTCTAAAGGGGATGATAATAGCACTGGGCATGTAGGGCTGTTGTAGGGATCCAGTGAGATAACATCTGTACAGCATTTTACAGATCTCTTTAAGGTTTCTCTATCAAATTTAGCTGTTGGCTGATGTAGGACCCCTTCCAGTTCTGACCCTCCATGTTCTGGGACTGTGTGTGATTTTTCCCTGCTTACATTGACCTGCCCTTGATGTTCCTTCCAAAGGCCAGAGGGCAGCAGAGATCACGGAGATCAGGGAGTCTATTTGGTTTCCCCACTTTTGAAAAATGAGCTGGCAGGGTTGGGCTTCTCCCACCTTGGATCTCATTCCTTAGGGCTATATATGACAATGGGTAGCATGAACAGACTACTTCCTCAGGGAGAACACATAGGGCTTTGGAGGCAGGAAGACCTGGGTTCACCTCCCAGGCTGGCATTTAACCTATCTGTGCCAATCTCCAAGTTTGCAACCATCTCTAAATCTCTGGTCCTATGAGTTCACACTCAAGTTACTCTGAATGATTAAGAGACTGTCACCCATGGCAGCAAAGCTGACATCTACCTTGGATTCAGACAGAGGCAGCATCTGGTTGGCAATCTAGGACAGCACACTCTTGAGCCAACAGTAGTTGTATAGAACGTTCTTTCCTTCCCCTTTCTCTCCTTTGTAGAATGAAAACACTAAGTTGTGAGGTTTCTCAATTCAGAATTTATTTATAACCTGGCCAAGTAGAGTGAAAGTAATGTCTGCCTTGGAGTTCCTAATGACTGACTTCTGATTCTGTGCTAGTGGGTTTCAGGGGATCCAAGATTGACTCCCACGAAGGAGACCATTGGCAGATCTTCTGCATTCTTCTCCAGGGAGTCTGGGGAACACCCAGCTCTTTGTATCAGTAACCATGATTGAATTCATGCTCCCTTGGATTCTACCACTGCAGTCATTGACCTTGTCAGGCTGTCCTGACTGAGATGGGGGGAAAGACCTGGTTTAGCTTGTGTCCTGTCTATTCTCACTATGCACCCCCTGTCTTGTACTAAGCCAAATAAAAAGACTTCAAGAGAAAAGGAAAGGGTTTCTGTGCCCTAGAAGAGCACCTGGGAATAAGTGACCCAGATAATTTGGTCAGGAGGAGTGTGGAGAGCCTGACACTCCCTGGCTGGCAGGACCACTGTGAGGAAGGTGCTATGAAACTGCGGAGCACCATAGAGACGGGACTGTTGGTAAGGCATGGATGGCTTTGAAAGCAGAAACCCCTCCTAACTATATATCTTCCCAGCATTTGAGGCAAAGTAAATTGTAGGAGAAAGAAACCAGAAGCTGGAGCCCAGGATCCTGACAGAAGCTGGGGTTATCTGCTGTCCCAGGCATAAGAGCAGGGGGCCTGATTGCTAATGAGGTCCTCAAATCATTAGTGAAAGCTCTCACGTGGAGTCCTAACCACACATGGGTAATTAGCCAGGAATCAGATGAAGCAGTGCGGTGCCCTCCCCTCTTTGCCCCTAAAGTCATTCAGGGAGGTGTTTAGCCTCGTGGGTGTCTACTTTTGTGCCAGGAGTGAGGAAGGTCCCTCCCTCCATTCATCCAGCATGTCTAGGTCTCCTGTCATTGGCTGACTGAGCTGTTGCTTAGCATATGACCAACCAGCAGTGGCCAAATGGCCACTTGACTCCATTGTTGCCCACTGAGTCTGTGGAGATGGGGCATTACAGCTATTTCCCAGGCCTCCTTTCTCAAGGATTCTAGCCCTGAGCTCACATGGCGACCCTGGTCTTTGTCTGACTGGGGCCCCAGAGGTCACATGGCCCACTATGTTTGACTTGGTGCCTGTCCTAAATCTGTGACTTGCTACCAAGTTGCATTACTAGCCTATGGGTGTATATGAACTGTCTCCTTTTCCCCCTTCCCAGAACTGAGGGCTTCCTGAGTCTCGTATTCCTTCAGGGGCATGAGGGATTGTGGTTGGTGTCTCCGGGAGGAATTTCCCCAGGAATTAATTATGCAAATTCAATGCCACGCTTCCATTTTGTTTCAACTTGCCCTATCAGTCAGCTTTCAAAGCTTTGGTTTGGCTGCGATCTCAGCCCCACTTCCTCCAGGGAGCAGGGGAGGTCCTGGAGCAGTGGTTCTCAACCTGTGAGTCATGACCCCTTTGGGGTCGAATGACCCTTTCACAGGGGCCACAAGGGTCACCTAAGACCAATGGAAAAAACATTTCCTATGGTCTTAGGAACTTCCTTTATCCGTCTCCAGGCGGGTCTGCCCACATGCAGACACACCCACATATGACTACTAAAGGCATTAGGAAGGTTGAGAACCACTGTCCTGGAGGGTGGGAAGAGGAAAGTGGGACGAGGAACAAGCTTCAATTACTTCCCAGTTGGCCCATCTGTGTAGCAGGCTTTTAGAGAGAGGTAGGGGGCATGTGTGAGCGGCTGCCTCTCTGACCTCTTAAGAGGGGATAACTCTGAGGCATCTCTTGACATTGTTGCCACAGACTAGAATATGGGACAAGATGGGATAGCATTTCTTATGTGAGCTACAGGGAATCTCTCTGCCGATCCCCAGAATGTATGAACACTACATAAGAAATCTGACTGGTCCTCCAAAAAAATCTGGGGTCTATTCAGCCATCCAACAAGCCTTTACTAAGCACCTCCAACCCATGGAGTGGCAACTTTATGGAGGAGATAGGGAACGACAGATCAGAATTGCCCAGAATGGAGATGTGAGCGAATTGTACCTGCAGAGGCAGAGAGCCCTGATAGCTTTGAAAACACTGCTCAGGGGAAGGGATACGGAGCTTGTCATCCTGAAGGAGGAACAAGGCATTAGGAAGTCAGGAGGTAGGACCCGGGATGGGGTGGGTGTGGGGATTTTCTTCCAGAAAGGAGGAGGTGTCACTTGGATTAGACCCTGAAGCATAGAGAGGCTGTTACAGCCTTGAGATGCAGCTTGTACAAAGGTGGGACAATTTCATCCCATAGACAAGGAGTCAGTGAAGTTCTTTGAGCAGGAAAGTGACATGATCAGGCAGTGATGTATGAAAAATGAGTTGGAGATCTAGAGATTAGGGAATTGTAACTACAGATGGTTGGGGCAGCTAGAGGGCGCCATAGTTCATAGAGTGCCGGGCTTGAAATCAGGGCGACTCTTCCCTAGTTTAAATCTGGCCACAGACACTTACTAGCTGTGTAACTGAGGGCAAGTCACTTCCCCCTATTCACCTCAATTTTCTCGTCTGTAAAGTGAGCTGGAGACAAACAGCAAACCACTCTGGTATTTTGGCCAAGAAAACCCCTAATGGGGTCACAAAGAGTTGGATACAACTGAAATAACCCAATGACAAAATACAGATGGTAGTTGTAGAATCCTGGACCTGGAAGGGTGTTTGAGAAATCTTCCAGTCCAGACAGCAGAGTTTCTACAATACATTTCAACATGAAGGATCTATTGTTGTATAACTACACCTCAAATTCTTAGGGTACTTCATGATTTCTAAGGCCACTTTCCATAGGCTGGATCCTCATTGTGTGACCTCAGGTGACCCTTTTTCCGAAATGGGGTCATTGGACTAGGTGTTCTTTGCGGTTCTAACTTCTGTGAATTGACTGAAATTGCAGTTACTAAATGCTCCCCTGCTCCCTCCCCTGGGAGAATGGGTGTCTTTAAATCCTAAAGGAGTTTTGACAAATCAGCATACATCCTTTTCTTCCCCGCCCCCATGAAGAGTCAAATGTGGAATCTCTGCCCTATTTATAGTGGGGCAGGAGCGACAGTGTCTCAGCAAGGAAGTAGAGGGGCCAGCCTCCAGGAGACTCTCCCAGGCTCCCCAGAGCCCCAGAGATGCTTTCAGGAAATACCATCATTTTTCTAACCTTAGTCTGGGGGACCCGTGAGGGGCAGACTGTCTCCCAGATTGCAGAATGTGGTTTTGCCTGTTCAGAGGTAAGTTCTTATCTTTTTTCTCAGCTCTCTAAGTAAGTGTCTGCAAGATTGTCTGGTTTTCCCTGAGTTAGGGCTGGCAGGAGGCTGAGGAAGGGCACCAAGACCTCATTTGTACTGTCCGCATCAGGGGCAATGGGAGGACCAGATTGCCCCTCCCCCTGACAACCTTTCAGTGAGATGGCAGGCTTTTGGGAGTCCTTGTGAATGCTGACTGCAGAAATATTGATGGATGGTCTGCCTGCTGAAGAACCTGAAGCAGGACTCCCAGCTCCCTATAAGCACTGAGCTTATAGCTTTCCTTTTACAGTAAAGAGAAAGGGTGATCAGTGTCTGTTTGTTCTGCTATGCAGACTTTTGGGGAGCTGGGTCTTTTGCTCAAACGTCTCCTTGGATCTTCTAGTCTGAGTGTCCAGTCCCACTGACCAGTCTTCCCTGCCTTGACACCTCAAAACCTCTTGTTCCCTGGGGTGGCATTTGCTTGAATTCCCTGGAGCCAGGTGTGATTCACAAGCTGCATTTCTGAAACTCTTTCTAAATTCAGGATCTTGTTCTGAATTTAGGCACCAGGCAGGAGGAGGGGGCTGGAGCAGGGGCTTGGCTTTGCACCTGGCTGGGCGTTTTCTGCAGGGTGCCACTGAGATAGATGAGTAAGGCTGTGCTTGAAAATGGGACAACAGCAGCTGGACTTTCTGGACTTGTTCCCACTGGACTTGTCCATCGTGTCTAGTCTTGGCAGTTAGAATAGCTCAGAAAAGCATAGTATAACGTTAAAAGAGCACAGTAGAATAAAACAGATGTGCTCTTGCAGGAGGTCCTTCCCCAGGAACCTCCCTTAACAGCACTTTGGGATGCTGGAAACTTCAGGCCATTGGGAGTGCCATGGCAGTGATGAGGGGCTCACCTGGGGGCTCTGGAGCTAAAGCAGCTCGTGTCTGCTTAGCGCTTTAAGCTTCCAAAGCATGTTCTTCTCTGCAATCCTAAGAGGGAGGCCATGCTGGGCACTAAGGGAGGAAAGGGCTGAATCACAGTCACCCAGAGAACCCTGGGGGAGGCATGACCCCCAGGAACCCTCAAGACCTCATACATACATTCAAGACCTCAGCAGAGCCTGGGAACAAGGAAAAGACTAGAGTCTGCTTTCCAGACAGGACTGATGATGGTGAAAGTGGATGCTTTTATAAGGGAGGGGAGCAGGGGCCTCAGAAACTCTTGAAATCAAACTCTTTCTTTTTTTTTGGAGGGGGGAAGATAGGGCAATTGAGGTTAAATGATTTGCCCAAGGTCACACGGCTAGTAAGTATTAAGTGTCTGAGGCTGGATTTGAACTCAGGTCCTCCTGACTTCAGGGTGGGTGCTCTATTCACTGAGCCACCTAGCCACCCCCACTCAGAACTCTTTCTTTTGGAGTCTTACCAAGTCAACCTAGTGAAAACTGACTAAGCACCAGCTATGTGCCCAGGCACCATGCTAGCCCCTCAGGATACAGAGACAGAAAAAACAAATCAGCTTTGGGGGATATGCCCAGTGCTCAGAGGAAAAGAGTACAAGACATGGAAATCTCAGAGTGGGGGTGCATCAGGAGTAGGGACACATATTTTCTCAGTGAGGGACAGTGGAGAGAGCACAGGGAGGCCCGGGGTTCAAGGGTCTGGAACTTACTAGCTACGTAACCTTGGACACAGGGTTCAGACTGAGGGGATCTGTAATGTCCCTCCAAGCCCCAGCATTCTGAGATGCCTCAATTGGTCCAAGGATACAGGCATGTGGAGGGAGGGCTGTGAGAGAATGGAAATGGTCTGTAGTCTATAAGGTCCTTGTCTTACAAGAAGAATCTTGGAGAGACTTGAATCATCACTAATCAAAAGACAGATTCCTTTGTACAGGGCAACAATGTTAGAGCCTACTTTGCATTCTGCATCAGGGTTTCTTCTGCCTTAAAGTCTTCTCTTCTTTCTGGCTCTTTACGGATTTCCAAGGCCAGGGTAGCTGCTTTTCCTCACTTCATAATGAGTCTGATATCCTTCTGATATCGGCCAGAAATAGATAGCATCTTCGATGTGGGGGATCCAGGCCTCAGTTTGAAGAGGCTAGAAAATGGCCCTGGCAATGGTGAACAAAGCCACCTACAGCTTCCAGGCTTCCCAGGCACAACGAGCCCCCATGGTTGAGCCTTTTTTCTTCCCAAAAGGCAAGAAAAATATGTGAAACAGGGTGTTCTGCCCTATTCCATACTATAGACCACAGTACTGCAACATCCCTCGCCATGTCTTATATTATTCTCTGCCAGTAACAAAGCAGTGGCCATTCCATGCACTTCTGGGAATGTGGATCAGACCATTTGATCCAATGCAAAGATGGTACAAGGGGGGCCTGATTGAGCAGACTAACCACTGTACAGCTTGTGGACAACAAACAGTGACTAAAGGTCAGAGCCAAGAACAGGAGTGTTCCATTTTGCTGAGTCATTTCAGTTGAGTCCAACCCTCCATGACTCCCATTTGGGGTTTTCTTAGCAAAGCCATTGTAGTGGTTTGTCATTTCCTTCTCCAGCTCATTTTACAGATGAGGAAACTGAGGCAAACAGGGTAAAGTGACTTGCCCAGAGTCACATAGCTAGTAAGTGTCTGAGGCTGGATTTGAACTTATGAAGATGAGTCTTCTTGACTTCAGACCCAGCACTCTATCCACTGAGTCACCTAGCTGCCCTAGTTATGGTCCATGACTGCCCAGAAAATAGAAAAGTCATCAGGCCCCAGAACAAGAAGGAACCTGTAAGGTCACATGGCAGGGTAACTCCAAAACCCAAGAATGTCTTCTACAACTCATGGTTATTCAGTCTCTGTTCAAAGACCTCCCAACGGCGTGAACCCTCCATCTCCCAGGATTACCAAGTGGGCTTAACCCAAGATAGCAGTGCCCCAGGGAAGCCCCAGATTCCATGAGCCCAAGGAAAGCCTGTCACTTGTCCTTAGTAAGGTGTGCAGTAGAATGTGGGTCACAATTGAAGAACAGCTATAGAGACAAATGGCAAAGGAGGTTCAAAGAAGGTCTTCACTGAAGTCAAATGGGCAGTGTGGTATCATGGGAAAACACTGGGATTTGATTCAAGAGGGAGGGACCTGAGCTCTGGTCTTAGCTCCAAACAGTAGCCTGAAGAATGACTGTGGCCAAGTCATTGTGCTTTTCTCTTTGGAGTTCCTTTCTCCAGCAGAAGAATGTTAGACCTTCAAGAGCAGGGACCTGTCTCACTTTTGTCTGTACGTCCCCAGTGCCTGACACATAATAAAGGCTTAAAAAATTGCTTGTGGAGTGATTATAAATTGGGACAACTTGGAGTGGATGACCTGGGGTCCCTTTCAGCTCTAGCCTTACACAAGCCTGCTGACTTCATGACCCTGTGAAGGGAGTGAATGACTTCATTGTGAAGTGAGAACTCCCTGCCCTACAAAACCTCTAATCTAGCTAGGACAAGACTAACAGACAGCAAGCAGCTTGAGAATGTTCCAAAAAAGATGTGATCACAAGTAGTGACCATGGCCAGTTGGCTGCTGCTGAAGGAGCTCAGAGAGGTCTGGGGGCCTGGGGTAGTCAAGGAAGACTTCCCAGGAAAGCATTATGGATTGGGACTAAAGCTGGGGCACAGAGAGGAAAATAGGGGCAAGTGTTAGTAAAGGCACAAAGAGCAGGAATGAAGTGGGAGTGTTTGGAGGATAATGAGATCAGATTGACAGGGAAGCAAAATGTCTATTGGGAATTGAACAGGCACCTAAGGGAGATGAGGATGGGAAGAATCATGGAGGAATCGTTCGAGGACCTGAGTGGAAAGAGCCCTGCACATCTGTGAGCCTTGAATGACCCCATATACCTCAAGGCAACCTTGACTCTGAGTCATGCCAATGACCCTCCTTTGGCAGTCTTGGTGCTGGCTTTCCATCCCACATAGAGCTGGTGCCAACATCAGTGAGCACAACTCCAGAGGCTGCCCAGGAGGGGCCCTGGATGGGTCTTGGTGGCCTTCTTGGCAGTCTGATTGCTGTAGTCATCTGTGATTGATCTAAATCTGCCAGAAACAGTTTTGTTTTTCCAGCCTGAGCCAACTGGGGTCAATTTTAAGAAGTTTTCATTTTTCCTAGGCAATTTCCCTCCTGCCCACCATGTGTCAGCCTACTGGCCCTGTCCTTACATAGGTCATTGTCTCTTGGCTCTTTCTGGGTAGGATGAACTCATCTTTTTCTCTTTTTTGACTTTAGGACCCCAAAACAAAGCTGGGCCTGCTTGTGGAGTGGACTGACAGTTGGCAGGATGTCCAGGAAGGGCATGCCCCCTCCCCAGGGGGCTTAGTCTTGTGTTGGGCAGTGCCCTCCCCAGGACCCAAAGTCCAAGTCAGCCAGCACTCAAGGAGCTCCACTTCAGCCCAGCTTGGTTGCCCACTCTGGCCTCCTGGGATGGGGTATGGAGGTCCTGCCTCTGACTCCCAGCCATCCTAAGAACCCCACATAGCCACAAGCAAGGAGTCAATGGACAGCATGGGGCCAGGCAGTTTTTCAGCAAGATTTGCAAAGAAGGGTTAACCAAAGTTAAGTGAGGCTGAGAGGGCAGTTGGGGGATTTCCTCTCACTCCTGCTATTGTTTGGCTTTGACGATGATGATGATGATTTTGCTGGGGGAAACTTCTTCACAGGGTGTGCTAATGGGCTCTCTTAGCTACACTGTAATAAACTGTGCCTTGGTGGGCTGAACACAGAGGGCCTGGGGTGTCTCGCCTTTAAGGCATGATCCCAGACATTTCCCCCTAGCCTTCTCCTGGTCCCCTCTAAACCTGGCCTGGGAAGCTCCAAAAAACTTCACCTGGTCCCAAGTTTCACTGTCTTGTGCTTCCTGCCTCCTACTACTCCTCTTTTCCTAGATTCTCAACCCCACCCCTACCATCTATTGGAATGAAACTGGTCTGCAGTCCTCCTCCCACCATGAGATTTCCCATTTGGGGCCCAGGCCCCTTTGCTCCCTCCTTCTTCCCTCCCTCCCTCCCTTTTGGCAGCCTCTATGCCTCCCTTGTATTAGGTATGCATCCCATGGTCACACCCAGGGCATGGGAAATAATGGGCACTGTGGAGGGATGGGGGTAATGGCACATATGGACAGACTCAGGCCATGTGCCAAGGCTAGATCTCATGTCCAGCCTAGCTTGGCTTTGGAGGCTCACAAGATGGAGTCACCTCTAGTGCTGAGGCCAGAGTACAGATTACAGGCTAGTCTCCTTGGAGTTCCCTGCCCCCCACCCAGTGAATAGGGAGCCTTTATGGGAGTGGCCAGAGGATGGTCTTCCTGACCCCCCTGCCAATATTTTCTTCCACCTCTGTTCTTGACTTCCCTCCCTAAGAGTTCTTTCCTATAGAGGACAACTTTGACTCTTTATAAGCTATAGTCCTCCACCCTTGAGGGTTTTTCAACTGCTTGTGAGCAGGAAGGGACTTTTTGATTGGGTAGCGGGGTATATTTAAGAGAAGAGGAAACTTAGGCTCCTGGGGCTCTGGCTAGGAGGGGCCCAGCTGGCACTGGAATGGGGGGAGAGATCCGCTCATCCTACATGAGACTTGGATTCTGGCCCCTGCCAGCCAGGTTTGCCCCCTCTTTTCCCCCCTTCCACTAATCAAGACACATATTTATGGGGAAAGGGGGGGTTGTTAGAAGCCACCAACAAGTATTTCAAGAACCGGGAAGTTTTAATCCCTTGCCCCCAGCTTCAAGTTGTGAAATTTCATTTCCATAATGTCTCTTTTCAGCAACAAGCTGGAGTATGTCCAAACCAGGGCCAGAGGCCAGAGGTTGAGAAGGCACAGGAAGAGGAAGTAGGGGGACCAGGTGGGATTCCCCAGTTACCACAAGACTGTCAGCCAACCCCCTGGGAGTTCTAGCAGCTTCCCCTGGGAGAGTGACTCACTTAACCCCTTCTGGGACTTACTTCCTCCTAGGCCTTGGGCAAGCTGCAGTGGAAGAGCCCATGTGTTCCAGACATCACTAGGCTCCATGAAGCCTGTCCTTGAAGGGTCTCCTGGTAGAAGAGACCCTCAGAGTTGGAACAGACAGGGAAAGCTTTCTGAAATAGATTCTTAATGCATGAACAATATCTATTTAGGTAAAGGTATTGTGGTGGGGAGGCTTATGAACCAAGGAGCAGAGGCAACAATGAGCCCAACTCCTAAGAATGTGCCTCAGTTTCCTCCCCTGTAAAATGATGGGGTTGGACTAGATGGCCTCTAAAGTCCTTTCCATTCTCCACTGAGGATCCTAAATCTTATCTCTGAGGAAAAGTCAAATGGTCAACCCTCTCTCCTAGGGTCGTTTTCCTAGGCAAAGACCTAGGTTACCACTGATAGTGTGCATTGCTCAAGGAGCTTAGCACCCGGGGCTGCTGGCTTCTGGGCTCACTCCCTCATCTGGCCCCTAAAGATTTCTGTATGCAAATCCCTTTGGCGGGGCCTCACCTCTGGAAGGAGGTGCTGGTGGTGATGGCGGTTGTGGTACATCCCTGTTCTCCCCAAATTAAGGGCAGATCTAGTCCCTTCTTCCTGCCAATGCAAATAAAGCTGAACTAGAGGGGGAAGCCAAGTCAAGGCTTGAGCCCTGGGAGTTGTCAGTCTCTCCCTGCCACTGTCTCTGCCTCTGTCTCTACCCTTGTCTCTCCTAACCCCTTTCTCTGCCCTTGTCTCTCTCTCTCTCTCTCTCTCTGCCTCAGTCTGTCTCTGTCTCCTCCCTCTCCCTCTCTCCTGTCTCTGCCTCTTTCTCTGTCCCTGTGTTACTTTGCCTCCTTGGGAGCCATTGGAAGAAGAAGTAATGACTCAGAATCTCAGGGTTTCTAGTTCAAGTGACTTACTTCCCATCCTTGTCCATAGGTAATCCTGACTAAGGTGGAGACCCCAAGAAAGGGATTATTATCCTGGAGTACATGAACTTTTAAAAGATATTTGGATAACTATTTCAATATAATTATATTTTAATATAATCACTTTCTTTTATAATCCTGTCTCTTTTACTACACAAAAAGACTAAGGATCTTGCTCTAAGGATTTGGGGGCCATGGGGGGAGGGGAGGCGGAGGGTGGATCTGAAAAGAGGCCCTGGTTTGCTCAGGTCCCACCACTACTCTCACTAGAGAGCTAGCTGGGGATGAACCAGCTTTGGAAAGCCTGGCTTACCTTGGCCTTCCATTTCCCCTGGGCAAAAACAGAGATGAGGGAAGACTCTGGGAAGGAGTGTACCTACCCTTGCTGCAAAACCTCAGAGCCACCAGTTGCAGGACAAAGCCCAACTCAACATTAGTTTGAGAGGGAGAAGAGGAGCCCCAGTCCCTGCCCTCAGGGAGCTCTTAGTCTGATGGATGGGGCCTTCATAGACAGAGGGAATCCAGCTCTGAAGGGGACCCAGGTCCTACTCTGTCAGGAGTGCCCTCTGCTTGATAAGGAGCCTTCTCTTAAGGACCTCTAGGGAGGTGGACTCCCACAATCCCTGGCCTATTTCAAACACTTAGCTGCTCATGCTGAGGGTATCTAGGGCTTAAAGCCTGAGCATTTGCTTAAGGCTTTACTTATTGGTACACACAAACTCTTCCCCTCCCACAGGCAAGGGAGGATCCATTCATACTCTTCTCTAATGAAGAAAAATCATGCAGATGCTCAGGCTGACTCAGTCTCCCTTCCACCCCAGTCCAGCCTTCACAATTTCCATAGGAATTTTCCTTAAGTACAAATCTGATCATATCACTCCCCTACTTATCACACCCCAGTCATCCCCTATTGCTTCTATATCAAAATACAAACATTGTTGTAGTTGGCTTCTGCCCAGCCCTGCCTTTCCAGCCTCATTGGACATTACTTTCCTTCCTATTCAATCCAAGCTAACTGACCTATTTGTGACTCACACTTGACACTCCAACCCTCATTCACTGTGTCTTTTCATCGGTAGTCTCCCCTGCTTGGAATGCACTCTTTTCTCACCTCCACAGCATACATTCCCTCTCTCTTCCTTCAAGACAGAGCTGAAGCACCGCATTCTACACTAGGACACTCAAAATCCCTTTGGAAGCTATGTGGGTGATGGATTGGAGTAGGAGAGATTTGAGGGAGAAGGGGCGATTAGGAGAGCTTTGCAATCGTTCAGACTAGACAGTGTGGAGTCCTGACCTAAGGTGGAGGCTGGGTGAGGAGAGAGGGAGAGCCATATGGGAGAGGAGACATGGAGGTAGAAATGGTAAGATCTTATTGGCTCTGTGGGGCAAGGGAGGGGGAGGAGTGGAGATACTGCTGCAGGCAGGCACTGAAAAGGCTGTAAGTAGATCGATGGCTTCCACAGAAATAGGAAAGACCAGGAAAGGGAAGGGTTTGGAGAGAAAGACAATGAGTTCTGTTTTAGACAGCGAGGCTGAGATGTCTCTCAGACCTCTAGCTTGAAACGTCCAATCAGCAGTTGGTGATAATGGGACCAAAGGTCAGGGGAGGGACTGGAATTGGATATTTAGTTCTGGAAATAACCCTCAGAGAAATTATACTCATGGGAGCTGATGAGATAACCAGGAGAAAGTACAGATGGGGAAGAGACAAGGCTCAGGACAGGTCCTGAGAACATTTGCAGTTAGGGGGCATGGTATGGACAAGGAGACAGAAAATGAGACTGAGGAGAAGAACCAGGAGATTGGAAACCAAGACAGGAGAGCACTTCTAGGAAGGGGGGGGCGGTCACAGGCAGGAGAGAGATCCAGGAGGATGAGGATTGAGAAGAAGCCATTAGATTCAACAGTTAAATTAGATCCTTTGTAGCTTTGCATTTCCAGATCCAGTGACTGGTCCAGAACCTGGCACACAGCAGGTACTAAATGCTTGGTCCACTCAACTTCTGGACATCTCATCACTAGAAAGGTTTTCCTTAAAATGAGCTGGACTCCATCTCTTGATGGCTTCTATCTTTTTCTCACATTTTACAAAGACAGTAAATGGGACAGAATTGTGACCACATCAATACCGGCGGACAAGTGTCGTCACCACTCCCATTTCACTGGTGAGGAAATGGGTGAATTCAGTTACTTCCTATACCTTTGTGCTCTTGAGCAAGAAACTTCCCATCTCTGAGCCTTGGTTTCCTCATTTGTAAAATGAGGGAGCTGGTTTAAGTGACCTTTCAGGTCCCTTCTGGATCTAGGTCCTGTGAACCTCTGACTCAAAATGTATTCATCTGTGTGTGTATATATGCATACATGGATGTATATATAAGTAGATTGGAAGGGTACAGAGGGGCTAGGTTGTAAAAAGTTTTAAATGCCAAGTAGAGGATTTTATGTTTGATCCTAGAGGTGGTAGGAAGCCATTGAAATTTATTGAGTGAGGGTAGGATATTGTCAAACCTGTCCTGTAGGAAAATCACTTTATCAGCTGCATAGAGGATGAATTGGAATATGGACAGTCAAGAAGACCAACTAGGTGGCATTGGAATAGTGCAGACAGGTAATGATGAGGGCTTAAGCTAGGTGGGAGCTTCCTGAGTGGAGAGGAGACATATATGTCTGAGAGATGTTGGAGAGATGGAAAGAAGATTGGTAGCTACTTGGATGTTTGGAGCTAGTAAAAGTGAGGAGCCAAGGGTGGTATGGAAGCTAGGAGAGCTGTGTCTGGAAGAATGTCTATGCCTCAACAGTAAAAGGAAGTTGAGAGTAGGTGGAAAAGACCATGAGTTCAACATTTACCTCCTCAGTATCTTATGTGTCTGTGATTTGTGGCACAGTAGAAAGAGCACTGATTGTGGAATCTGAGGATTTTATTCAAACACTTCTCCCTACACTAACTATTAGCCTAAGCAAATCACTTCCCTACATGTGCCTCAGTTTCCTCACCTGTAAAATGGGGCAGGGATGGACAAATGGCTTCTGAGCTCCATTCTAGCTCTAGAGCCCAGATTGGATGATACCATGATCACTGTGGGTACCTTCCTCCCATGCAGCCCCCAGCTCCTCTGTGACTCAGTAGATAAGGCCAGATACCCCTGTGCGGTGGTCTCGTCACACTTAGCTGGGTAGGTCCCTAGACAAATGCCATCCATTCTGCCCCCCGGCCCATGCCTGATGCTATTCAAGCTTTGTAAGCTCTACTGGCAGAAAAACTTAGTAGAGTGAGGAGAACCCTGAGTCCAGATCCCATCTCTCCCAACAAGCTGTGTAACTAATGTCTCTGAGCCTCTGTTCATATGTAAAAGGGCCTAATAATCCCACTTTGTCACCTATCTTCTAGGATTGTTATGCAGTTATAGTGAGAGAATGCTTTGGAAAGGGCATTGCCAATGTCCAAGCACCAGAATAATGGGGCCAAAGTTGTTGGAGAACCGGGATCACTTCCAACGCAGCAGGACTCTAGTAGACTGGAATAGGGATAAATGGAAAATCCAGCACACTGATAATCAAAAAATCAACCACTTAAGGAGAGTCAGGGCTTGTCTGAGGCATTGGGGATACAAATATTTCTTTAAAAGGCAGCAATTCCTTCTTTTGAAGATTGTATATACTATTGACTCTTCATAGCTATGTGAGCAAGAGAATTCACCTCAGAACACTTTCCTCTTCTGTAAAGTGCAAAGAGCAATCTTTGCATCATGTGGCATGCAGAATTATTGTGAAGCTTATCTGGCTCCTTACTGCCCTGTTTGTTCTATTCTGGATCCCACTCTCCTCTCTGCTCAGTCTGAAGCCTGCTTCTTTCAGTCTCTCCCCAGGAGCTCTTTCATTTCTGTCTCCTTCTCTGCATCTTCTCCAGTTACCTTTTCTGAAGAACCCAAAAACTGGGTCTGTGTCATTCTCAGCACTCCATCTTGGGTGAGAAGGCTCAAGGCCTTCTCTGTTTCAGATCAGAAAGAGTATATTTCTGCACCTCCCAACAACCCTGGGCAGCACTGGTCTGCTTGGTGGCAGCCAACTGCAGCACTGGTGTCTTTGGATGGCAGCCAGCAACTCAATGCAGCTTCAGGATTGCTTCTTCAAGGGTGGGGGTGGTCCCTGAGTGCCCAGCCTTCCAAATCATCTGTGAAAATGGCACAAGGGGCCTTGCCTCAGGAGGATGAGCCGTTTGCCCTTCTCCACACAGAGGCTTGGTCATTTAGCTCCACCCCCAACCCCTTCTTACAGTAACAGCTCACATTTCTATGGAGTTTCCAAGATGCTTTTCTCACAGTCACATTGGGAAATATTTAGTGTATTATTATCCTCGTTTTCATGTGAGAAAACTGGGACTCTGGGAGATGCCCTGATTGGCTCCTGCTCCCACAGCTCGGATCTGAACTGAATCTGAAGCACAGGCTTCAAATTCTCCTTCTTTCTACATGATGTCTGCACCGTGCCAACACCTGGATCCTTGCTGAGAATTTCCACCCTGATGCACCACTTTTGTTCATCCTAACCCATTTCCAATGGAAAAGAGCTTGTTTTGGCTGTTTGCTGTTCAGTTGATTACTTTTCACTTCATTAAAAAGGGTTGTGTTGGATTATGCCGTGTATGTTACAGCTTCCCAATAAAAAAGCTCATCGGCACTTTTGTGAGCAGTTATGCTGACAAACAAGTCCCAAGTCACAACCACTTGTTTTAAAATATAAACTTTCCTCAATAAATGGACTCCTTCTTCAGCAAGGTTCTTCTTTCCAGGAAGAGTAGTTCAACTTTATTGTGTGATCCTGGGAGCTAATCAGTTGAGCACCAAAGGAAAAGGGAACTTTTAGGAAATACAATCTGAAATAAGATACACAAGACAATGGGGTATAGAAATTTATCTTGCCCTACAAAAAAATAGAAGGGAAGGGGATAAGAGAAGAGGGGGTTGATAGAAGGGGGGCTGATTAGGGGAAGGGGTAATCAGAATGCATGCTGTCGGGTTGAGGGAGGGGAAAAATGGGGAGAAAATTTGGAACTCAAAATCTTGTGGAAGTGAATGTTGAAAACTAAAAATAATTAAATTAATTGATAAAAAATTAAAACAAAAAGAAATACAATTTGAATTTGCTTTCTCTTATTAATATCATGGCACATTCCATGACCATGTTTTGTTGCTGCCTATAAAAATCCTTGGAACAAGTAACTTTAATACTGAACTGTGTCTATCATCACCGCCACAATTCATTGCCTAAAAGTTGTCACTAGAATTGGGCTACTGTTGTATGAAAATTAGTATCATCTCTAGATGAATCTTTTGCTTTTATGCTTGTTTTCGGGCTCAAGCCTTTGAAAACAAGAACTAAGCCAAGAATCTTCTTTTCCTTATTCCAATGGACCACTTTGAAGAATAAAGGAAAGAGAGGAGTCAACTTGAGAATGATCTGAGATGAATTGGAGTTGTGTAGGACAGGGTAATATGATGGGGAGTGGGGTATGGTGTGATTTATAACACCTATAAATGAAGTTCCTCTCAATAGTTATGAAATTGCAATGGAGACTTTAAAAAAAAACACTCTCAACAATTTTTCCATGGTACAAACAACCTTGCCCTGATCCTAGGGGTCTAGGGAAGTTTGTAACAGGTTATACTATGGGACCTTAACAGATGTTTGAGGGTTACGGTGACAAAAGTTCCCACCCATAGTTCCTTCAAGAGTTGGATTATTCATTGAGAGGTGACAAAGCTTCCTCTTCAAGAAACCATAGGACCTTCTCCCCCCTTTCCCCCCCCCCCAAGTTATCTTTGCCCTCTGGGCTAGCTCAGTTCACACCATTTCCGAAGAAGGAAACCCGCCACACATCGAAAACTTGCTGCCAGAACGAAGCAACTTCTTCTTTTCTGGAAAAGGAGGGAAAGGACGCACGAGGAAGTCACCTCAGAACCAAGAGAAGTGAGAAACGTCTGTTTCTTCGATATCCTGGAGGAAATGCAGCTCTGTCTCTTCTGGTACTGGAGACTTTGCCTTTTTCCTCTGACTCCTGGACCTCTTAGGTGGACTGAAGGACTCAGAGTTGTAACCAGCACTGTGTATGCCCAGTCCAGCTGCTTGGCCTTGGAGCAGGCAACAGGGCAGGTGCCCTGCAGTCAACTTTATGACTTGTGATGTGTAAATAATACAAAAAGAAATGAAAACAAACCCCTTGGACACATACCCCAAGGAGATCAATGACCAGAAAAAAAGTCTTCATAGATACTAAAATATTAATGGCAGCACTTTTTGCTGGAATGGGGGAGGTACCTTTGCATTGGAGAAATGCTACAAATTGGGATGCCCGAATGTCCTGGAATTCTGCTCCACTGCTAAGAATGATGAAGAATGTGGAGAAACAGGGGAGTATCTACATGAATAGATACAAAGTGAAGCAAGACCAGAGAAACAATGTATACTATGGCTGCAATGAAGTCAATGGAACAGCCGCAGCAAAACCATTGAAACTGAATTCTGCAAAACTGGAATGACCAAGGTTGGCTCAAGAAGAGAAATGAGAAGTTACCTCTCAAGTCAAGCCAACAAGCTTTTATTAAGTACCCACTCTATGCCAGGCACTGGGTACGCCAAGAAAAGCCCCAAACAGTCCCTGGCCTCAAGAAGCTATTCTAATGGGGGAGATTCAATATGGAGACAACTATGTACGGAGACAAGATCAATGGGAGATAATTTCTCATTTCTTTGTAGAGGTGGAAGACCATGAATGTGTGTATGTGTGTGTGTGTGTGTGTGTGTGTGCGCATGTGTGTGCATGTGCGTGTGCATGTGTGTACATCACTATCTAGCTATCCATCTATCTGTCTATCTATCTACTTGTCTATCTATATATCATCTACCTATTTAACTATCTATCTATCTATCTATCTACTTGTCTATCTATCTACTTGTCTATCTATCTATCTATCTACATATCTATTTATCTATCCATCTATCTATATACTTATCTATCTACTTGTGTATCTATCTACTTGTCTATTTATATATCATCTACCTATCTATTTAACTATCTATCTATCTATCCATCTATCTATCTAAATACCAGACATTTCAATATACTGCTTAATTTTGCAGAACATGTTTTTCTTTTTTATTATAAGGCATAGCTCTCTGAGAAGGAGTAATGGAAGGGATAAAATGGAAAATACAAAGAATATAAAAATCAGAGATATAAATGAAAATTCATTTTGAGAGACGGAAGGAGGGAGGAAGAGAGAGACTGAGAGACTGAGACTAGGAGCTTAGGGGATAGAATCTGAGGTAGAAGGAGGCTTAATGGTTATCAAGTTTAACACTATAGAATTTAGGGTTCCATGCTCTTGCCTCAATGAAACTCCCTCTTTCACCCAATGTTCAGGGAAGACTGTAACACTAAAGTTACTGCTCACCTTTGGGAGAGGTGTAATTCCCCATAAAGTGAAAGTGGGAGAGAGGCTGGCTCTCAGTAAAAGGAGAAGAGAAAGGGGAAACCCTGGGGAGGGACAGGGCAGGGCAGGTAGGAATTTACTTTGGGACAAAGGGAGGGAGGGAGGTAACAAAGGGCTAGAACTGCTCTAGAACCTGAACTTCCTGTTTCCACTCCACAGACAAGTCATACCTTTTAGTAGGATTATGGAATACATATGTTAAAATTTTGCACTCACTAAATTTTCCACCCTGAGACAAAATCCCAGCTGCTCCTGGCTGGTTAAAGCTCTAGGTAATTTCTTTAATCTCTGAGAGTCCATGGTTCCACAAGATATAACGGAAATAGTGCTCCAAATCACATAAGTTCCTTCCTAGTATTACTATTATTATTTCCTTAACAAGGGGAAAGAGAACCTTCATATCCAGAAGTAACAAACCAAGGGAAGGTCACAAGATACAATCCCAGACTGAGTAATCCCTAAGGTTTCTAACTTAATCTATAACTAAAAAGAAAAAAGAAAAGAAACCCTTTCAACAATCTTTCCATGGTACAAACAGCCTTGCCCTGATCCAAAGGGTCTAGGAATTTTGTAACAGGCTATATTACAGGACCTTAACAGACATTTGTTGGGGGGGGGGGGAGGGAGGGACTTTTTGGGAGAAATTTACAGACCCGGTCTAGCCCATAACACACTCTAAACCAAGGGTTCCAGGTCAAGCTGTCCAGCCTTCTCCAGGCTCCAACCAACCAAAACTTGATGTACTCTGTCTTCCCTCTCCCCAACAAAGTCTATGGTCCACCACCCCACCTTAATGTTGTCTCTCTGTTCCATTTCTCCTCAGGGTGTGTCTTGCAAGAACAAAATGAACAGTGAGTATCCAGATGGGGTAGTCTCCACCCAGCTCCCCAGCCCAGCCTGCACTTGCCACCCTTGGGAATCTGGGCAGTCTGCCTCCCAGAAACCCTTCCTTTCTAGCTCCAGCTGTGGGACCACAGCCTATAGTGATCTTGTGCTGAGGGGGCTGTTCCTGGAAGGGTCAGAGCCAGTATCTGCACTGGACTTTAAGGATGGTCAGGGTTTTAGAAAATAGATGGGGGAAGCAATGCCATTCATGGTATGCTAGAATTAAGGGGCTCTCAAGGGTTCTCTGCTTTGGCTTTCTTCTTTAAGACACAAAATACATGGGGCCCAAGTGGTTGGAATGAGTGGGGCTCTCTCTTGGTTCCTAGGCATTGTGGAGGCATAATGTTCTCCAGAGGAACTCTTTAACAAGGCTCTAATTCTGGCAGGCTCTGGGCCCTGTGCCTCTATCCATCTGGCTTATTCTGGCCAGCCTTGTCCTTCTCCCCTGTAGGCAGGCCTAGATTTAAAGAAGCTTGGGTGTTCGGGTCCTGAGGGCTTTAGGAAGAGAGACTACAGATATAGGCCCCAGGGGAGGGTTTGATCAAAGAGAGAAGGAAGGTGGGGAGCCATGAAGCTTTTGGTGCTGAGTAATCAGAACCAATACTGGACCCTCTTAGGAAGAAGCAGCTTCCCGAGCTTCAAGGGATGGAGGTGTGAGCCCCTGGCAAGTGAGAGGTGATCGGGAAACACTTCAAGTATGGAGGAAGTTTAGGGCTGAGCTTTGAAGGGAACCCATGATTCTAAGAAATGAAGCTGAGAAAGGGCGTGAGGAGAGCTGAGGCAGAGTTTTGGGGACAGGATATGGGGCATCATGTGGGAGACGCTAGAAGGCTAGGAAGTGTTTGTCGGGACAATGTCAGGAGAAACAAGTGGTGTTTTCATCACTTTTGGTGACTTACGGAAAGTTGGCAGAGAGGAGGAGACAGGTGAGAATTTCTATTTTGAGTTGGGTGCCTTGGTAACTGAAGGACTGGGAAAGTTGAGAGAGAGGAAACACCAAAGATAATTCAAACTTCCTGGAAAATGAGACAGGCACCAGTTGGCAAGCATTTATTAAGCACCTACTGTGTGCCAGGCTAAGCACTAGGGAGAAAAAGAAAGGCAAAAAACAGGAGCTTCCAGTGTTACAGGGGTAGACACAGCCCAAATAACCACCAAGCTGTACAAGGGCAAACTGGAGATTGTCAGCAGAGGGAAGGCAAGGAGGCGGTTAGGAAAGGCTTCCTGGAGAAGGTGTGATTTTAGCTGGGATCTGGAGGAAGTCAGGGAAGCCAGAGTGGGAGGTGAGGAGGGAGAGCCTTCTGGGCATGGGGGACAGCAGCGAAAAAGGGAGGGTCCCATGCTGCAGATCAACCAATGTTCCAATTTTCACCAAGAGGGAACGAAAACCCAGTGAGTTCGAGTTAAGTTCTGGCAAATTTCTATACTATTTCCCTAAAGGGGTAGATTGTGGATATTCAAAAAGGGAACTGATGGTCACTAGAAGCTGGGTTGGCTTCCCTGAGAACAGGTCACAACAGCCCAGCCTTGCTCCATTTCCTTTTTTTTTTTTTCATTAAGTTTCCAAGACAGAGTTCAGGGAATTCAGTTGACATAGTGTGGCTCCATTATGGCAAAGCCTCTGACAAAGAAAGGTGGAGAGGTGTGGCCAGGCTCAGAGTTGAGCTCGGTAGGGTAAGACTTGTCTGAATGGTCTGACCCAAAGAGTGGTCACTAATGGTTCCATGTGAGCTCCGAGGTACCTTTGTAACTGAGTGACATTTTTCTTTCCATCAGTGGCTTAGAGAAGAGGGTCCCAGCTTGGACCTCAGTCCACTGGCATGGGGAGGGGAGGGTAGTGGTAGTGCTACAGAACTATGGCAAAGGGTCCATACCCAGTTTTGTGCTTTCTCATCCACTGGATCCTAATAGTACTAACTTAACTCTAGCCCCACCACCATGTGGGGCCCACAACGCTTTTTTAGGTTTTCAGACTTGAAAACATTGGGAATCACTAACTCAGATAAAGGCAAGGATGATGTACCCATCAAGTTTGTGGAAAAGAAATTGTGTCCCCAGCACACACTAGGCACTTAATAAATGCTTGTCGGAAAAATGAAGACACAAAACACTTTGGCCACTAGAATCAGGACACATCTCCCCAGCCTACATGGCACAATGGCTGGAGTGTAGGGCTTGGAGTGCAGTTCAAATCCGGCCTCTCAGGGTTGTAATGAGGGTCAAATGAGATAATAATTGGAGAGTACTTAGCACAGTGCCTGGCATATAATAAGCACTGTAGAAATGATAGTTCTTATTTTTATTATTACTATTACTATTATTATTATTATACCAATGGAATAAATGGTCCAAGGTGAAATTGAAAGAGACAAATGAAAAGTATTGTATTTGAGTTTTAAAAAAAAAATTCATTGCATGAGTCCAAGATGGCCACCCACCGATGGCTGCCCAACAATGGCCACCCACCAATTTATGGAGAAGGGATCTGTCTGAAGGCTCTAATGAGTCCCAACCTACCAATGAGGAAACCAAACAAAATGGAGGCCAAAAGTTCTGTGATCTTAGTGTTCATATACAACAGTGTCTGAAGGAGGAGCCTGGTCAGACTCCGTCACATCTGGGCCCCATGGGAAAGGCTTGAAAACTGGAGCCTGGCATTGGGAGGGTAGCTATCCTTTTAGGGAGTTGACTAAAAGTACAGGGAGTATTTACCCTGGGGAAGAGAAGACTCAGGGGGACATGATGGCTTTCTTTGAGTACTTAGAAAGGGAAAAGGGATTTAACCAATATTTGGGCAGAGCTAGTGGGGGGGATGTAGCAGAGGCAGATTTCAGCTCAGTACCCCAACAATTAGAATTATACAGCAGGACAAGTGACTGCTCCTAGGAGCAGAGGCAGAGAGGGAAGAGACGTCAGAGGCCATTTCCCTCATTTTACAGTAGAGGAAACAGGTCTGGGGAAATGAATGATTTGCCCAAGGTTACACAAATAGTATTTGGCAGAGCCAGGATTTGAACCCAGGTCCAAAGCCTGCACTTTTCTAACTAAGCCATGACCTCTGAGGTACAACTCTGAGATTCTGTGAATGTAAGAGACTGAGTGAATTGTTGCCCTGTAGACAGAAACAGCAAAGCTGGAAAGAGGAGTGGGTTTGGGGTGGGGGGGAAGGAGAATAAGCTTTGTTTTGGACATGTGAAGTTTGAGGTGCTGGTTGGACCTCCAGGTGGAGATGTCTTATAGGCAGCTGGAGACATGGGCAGAGAGTTCAGGGTATGGCTGATAATGTTGATTTGGGAATGCTGAATATGGGCATGTATATAGAAAGGAAAGAGGGCTGAGGCCTGGGCTGAGAACTTGGCTGAGGCCTGGGCTGAAAATTGTCCTGAGCACTTGGAAGGGGTCATCCTTCATCCTTGGAAGGAGACAGAAGAGGGATCAACAGAGTGAATCAGGCAACAAGTCTTTATTAAATGCTTAAGATGTGCCAGGCACTGTGCTCATGTTGGGGATATCAAAAAAGGTGAAAACAGTTCTTGCCCTCATGGAGCTTACATTCTAAATTAGGAAGCTACATGTAGATAGATAGGGGGGAATTTAAGTTCTATACTTAGTAGATGGGCAGTAGCTTTAAGAGGGACAGGACTTCCTGTCCAAAACAGGACCCATCCAGTGAGTGACCTGCCCCCAAGCTGTGTCAGTCCTGGCTGCCTCACCTCTGCTGTCATTGGCCCTCCTTAGTGGATCACTTCGATGGCTGGGGCACCACCAGCATAGGTATGGCTGAGGAACCCTTCATATCCCATCCCAAACCTGAGCCTAGCCTACCCTGTTGGCCCGTTGTAGCCTTTAGCCACTGCTGCACAGTGGAGAGGGGCTCCTGCCATGGACCAAGGGAGAAGAGGCAGGGACCATCAGAGTAGAGAGTGGGTGAGAGAACGACAAGCTAGTTTAGAGATACACTTGAGAAGAATTGGCAGCTGATGGGCAATTATTATGGTCCTCCCCAGCTGGAAGTGAGGTGATTCCATCGGATGCCTCATTCAGTGATTTTTTTTCTCCATTATACTTATATCCCATTTAGGTCAATGGTGAAACAAAGCTAATCCTACTCATTGGACCAGAGACCCTGAATGAGGGCCTGAGGGGGTCTCCTGTGAAGACTGAGGGGAGTCTTTGTCACCTTTGTCCCCCAAGGGCTTTCTTAGATTATTCTGAAGCCCTGTTCCAGATGGGAGAATTCCCCATATCACCACCAGCTGCCATACATCCTCACTGAGCAGAGGATGAGAGGAATTTTTCTTAGAGCAGCAGTTCTCAACCTGTGGGTTATGTTCAATTTGTAACACTGAAAATACATCCTGAATATCAGATAGATTCATAACAGTAGCAAAATTACAGCTATGAAGTAGCAACAAAAATAATTTTACGGTTGGGGGTCACCACAACATGAGGAACTATATTAAAGGGTTGTGGCATTAGCAAGGTTGAGAACCACTGTCTTAGAGCAAGAACAGAGATTTGGGCTAAACTGCAAAGCCTAACAAACCCCACAACCAACCAGTCTGGGTTACTGTTTCAGAGTAATAGAATGTCAGCACTACAAAAGGCCTTAGAGGTCATCTCATTCAATCTCCTCATTTTATAGAGAGGGAAACTGAGGCCCAGCACAGAGAAAAGACGTAGGACCTTAACTGGGACTTGAATCTAGGTCTCCTGATTCTTAGGCCAGCGCTCCTTGGGTGGATCAGTCATGGCCTTTAACACTCAAGCCTTTTCTTGGGTGCTGCCCACCTTCCGGACCTTCAGACCTGTCCAGAAGGGTCTGTGCCCAGCCCAGCCAGATTATGCTTGCTGCCTCTGGGCTGTCATCAGTGGTAGATAAAGCTTTCTGTCTGGCCCCAGGTGCCCAGTTGGGGTGTGCAGGCCTGTCTAAGGGACCAGTTTCACTGATCAGCTTTTCTCTTTTTGACCCAACTACTTTGGTGACTCTTCATCGGTAGAGGTCGGGGGCTGCTGTTCCTGCTATGGATGCAGTCTTCACCTTCTCTTGCCCTTCACCAGCTGTGAGCATTCAGTCCTTTCAGGAAGCGTCCAGGGACAGGCATAGCAGAGGGATCAGCTGCTCCTTCTTTTCCACAGGGAACATTTTTAACAGTTTCTGCCGGCAGCCACCCCCATCAGTGACCCCATCCATCCTGGAGTCTCTGACACTGTCTACAGCCACAAAGTGTGTCCACCGAAGGGCTTGTGCTCTGTATCTGAGCATCAGCGCTAGCCTTATCATGGAAGGTAAGAACTAGCAGAGTTGGGTGAGTCCTCCAGGGCCCCCTAGCCAGGGATGAGACACAGTCTTGGGCTCAGGGACAATTTGGTTGAGGCGACCCCAAATTCCCTTCTGCCCATTCTGTGATCTGTGACCTTCCAGCCGAGATACGTTAGGATGAAGACAGATCCCTAGATCCCTAGATTCAGCTTGCTTTCCATCTGGGCTTTGTTTTTTCTTCTTTTTCCCCCTTTTTGTTTTTTTGTAAATAGTATTATTTCAATTACATGTAAAGATAATTCCCACCATTCACTTTTATAAGATTTTGATTTCCAAATTTTTCTCCCTCCCTCTTGCCTCCCAAGACAGTAAGCAATCTGATATAGGTTATACATACATGTGCAATCACAGAAATGTGTTTCCACATTAGTCATGTTGTAAAAGAAGAATAGAACAAAGTGGAAAAAAAACCCCACAAAAATCAAAGTGAAAATAGTCTGCTCAATTTGCATTCCAATTCCATAGTTCTTTCTCTGATGTGGAGAGCATTTTCCAACATAAATCCTTTGGAATTGTCTTGGATCATTGTGTTTCTGAGAAGAGCCAAGTCAGTCATAGCTGATCACCTCACAATGTGGTTGTTCTTGTGTTACAATGTTCTCCTGGTCCTTGGACTTTGGTTTTTTAACCTGTGTTCTTTAAGACTCCTCTGAGCCCCAAGCAAAAACTCTCTCCTTGTACCCTCTCCTTTCTCTTTTCCCCAGACCCCTGGATGGTCTCAGGACATTTTCCATGTTGTCCCTCCAATACAGTCTTCCAATCATTCATATCCATGACCTGAGAACTATCTCCTAGTGACCCATGGTTGGGCTATAAGGGAACCGAGAGGCTATGGTGGCAGGGAATGGGGCTCTGACTCTGTCCCTCCCCTCATGGATACCAGGAACCACATGTGACACTCTGCTCACTTCCTCTTGGTCCTAGAAAGCCTTCGAGGCCTGGAGATCTGCCTGCTGTCCCTGGACACACAGGAGACAAGGTGTCACAGCACCAGGATTCCCAAGGTCTCCAGTCGGAAGATGGTGGGCAGAATGGTGAGGTGGAGCATGGTTCCTATCTGATGAGGTGGAGGGCAAAGGGATAGAGATGGGGGCAGGAGTTCCCCAGGGCAGTGGGGTCTAGGCTGCCTCTGCCTTCTCACTGCCCTCCATACATGGTGTACCCATTCCACCCTTGCACCTGGAAGTTCCCCACTCCCAGAAAGCCTTCTCCCCTTCCTTTCTCACCCATACTCTAAGATGCAGTTGTCATACAATTGCCCTGAAATCCCAAGCTCTGGGGTCTCTTTGGCTCTTCTCACAGTCCTTTTTCCGTCCAGTTTCTTCAGGGAACAGAAACCAAGAATCAAGTCACATCAGGGAGCATGTATTAAGCACTACTGCGTAACAGACATTGTGCCAGTTGATACAAAAATTTTAAAAACCCAAGAGTCCTAACCCTCAAAGCATTTCTCTTCTACTGGGGAGAAATAATGTGTCCAGAGAAAAGGAAATACAAATTATAGAAACATGTGATGACCTCATGTTCTATCCAGCTTTCAATCCTTGATTCTGGCTCCCAAGAAAAGGCCACAGGGGAGGAGGGTAGAAACTGAAAAGCAGAAAAGACTTCCTATAGCGGGGAGCACTTGTTCCAAACTTTGAAGGAAGCAGGACCATCAATGAGTGTCCACTAGACTGGGGGCTCCCTGAGGACAGGGTCCTTTTCCTTTCTTGTGTCTCATCACCAGTCAGGCTTAGCCAGTTTTGAATGCAGGGGGCTTCCAGAGTGAGGGGGACCCAGCTTCCCCTCCCTGCCCTCTCTCCTCTTCCCACACATGCTGAGTAGGAAGCCAGTGGTGACCTTGTAGGGAAGTCCCTGGTAACCTCGTCCACATCTGGCCCCAGCTCCAGGTCCACTTTGACTGTTTTGAGGTGAGTGTTGCTCAGCACCTCTACGTCACCCTGAAGACCATCCCCTATTACTGCGAGGTCCAGATCAGCCGCGAGTACCAGGTGGAAGGTAAGGCTTTCTTGGGTGCTCTTCACAGGAAGTCAGAGCTCTTGGCTCCTCTACTGCTCCCCTTTGCTGAAACAAAATGCTGGTTTCCTTTCAAAGTCTTATTTTAGCCAATCAATCAGCAAGCATTTATTAAGTGCCTACTGTGTGCCAGGAGCTGGAGTTACAAAAACCAAAGGGAAGCAGTCTCTGCCCTCAATGAGCTTGTATTCTCTTGGGAGAGACCATGTGCACAAATCAAAGTTAATACAAAATGGGTACAAAATGCTCCCCAGAAGCATTCTTGGAGAGAGAGATGCCAAGTGAATGTCTACATAATCAAAGCCCACTTCCCCACTGATTCTCATGATCCAATTGGAAATTTTCACTTGGGTTAAGTATTAGGTCCTAGGAGAGGACCTATTTCTGTCCTAGGACAGAATCAATACCACTTGAACAAAGGGTCAACTTTTAAAATCTCATTA
>CM053585.1:375421541-375454354 GCA_028646515.1 Pseudochirops corinnae
AAAAAAAAAAATCTTCACAGGGTATCACAAGGGTATCCTTGATGAAAGTCCTAGAAGGGAACAATTGGCTTTTGCAAGAGCTATCCCACCACAGACCAACGAGCATCTTTCAGATCATACAATTGACTGAAAGACGTGCAGAGCAGAAGAATCCATTCACTGCGCTAACAGTTGGTTTACTAGAAAGTAGCCAATGATCAGGGAGAGCAGAATTCTGCCTTGAAAATTCTTTTCCAACCAAAGGCACCCCATGCAGATGTCAGAATTGTGTTAGAATCCTTGAAAGATGTAAGAGCAAAGATAAACTTTTTCTTTTTTTCTTTTTCTTACAACAAACATTAAGTTTTTACTGGGTTCCAGGCCTTGTACTAGACACTGAGTGGAGGAAGGGAGAGGATACAAAGACAACAGGAATAAGGAAAAAAAGAAGGGAACAGCCTCTGCCCTCAAGGAGCTTATATTCTACTTCTGGGATGCAACATGTAAACGGACAAGTAAATGTGCCTCTGATGTACTGCCCAAAAGATACCCTCTGAGCCTTATCAGGAGAGTCCTCAGCCACATCTGCTTGCCAGATGGGTGTGCCCTCAGTACGAGGGGATTCAGATCCTAGATGACCTAGAAGTGAGATGTCCTCACATGATATTGGGCTGATGACATCAAGTCTCTAAAATGGGTTCCAGAACCACCACGTGGACCCTAAGAGCCACAAGATGGGTGGGCAGTGAGCGCTGTGTGCCCATTGGCTTCACTGGAGTCAACACTTGAGTCGCTGAGATCCCAGATCTATCTGTGGATTGGAATGTGGGAGCTTATGTAACAGTGTATCAAGGAAGAAAGAGAGGGGCTCGGTCTGAGATGCATCACAAACTGTCTTGTCTGTATATCTCTGGTGCCCTTGGAGAACATAAGGCAGGAACTATTTCCTCTTTGCCATCGTATTTGCTGCTGGAATCATCAGAGCAGCCCAGGGAGGCAGCCTGTCAGAGAAGGCAGAAAAGGCAGCCAGAGGTTAGAGCTCTGCCCGTGGTCACACACAGAGTGGGCAACAGACTAGGGACACCCTCCTTGCCGATTTCTCCCGTTGCGATGAACAGAATTCTTCCAGCTGCTCCCTTTCTACCCCTTCCCAATGCTGATAACATAACCAGTCTGCCATCCCTGAATTCCTTCCCTCATTTGGCTAGTTTAGTTAACTGGTCATCTAGTTAGTTTTCATTGTTTTTAAACCTAGTGGACCAATTACTTAGTTCACCCATACATTAGCAAAGTACTTGACAAAATCTCTTGTGGGAAAAGATGGAGAAACAGGAGGCTGGCAACAGTACCAGTGAATGCCCCACTCGAATGGTGTACCCAAAGAGCAGTTGGACAGCTTAGAAGGCATCTCTAGTGAAGTTTGGTTCTGCCTCATTAAAGGGAAAAGACGAGGTCAGATTGGGTCCTTTGTTTTTGTTTTGGGGCAGTTATTAAGAACGACATAATGGTTCAAAGAAAAAAGATCTGGAGGTTTCAGCAGACTACAAGCTCAACACGTAGTAGCAGCATAGGGTAGGACCACAGTGCAGTATGGCAGTCACAAAGGGGAGCCGGGCGCCACTGGGCTGCAGCCAAACCCAGGGAGATGGCCCTGCTGGTATCTGTCCCCTGCAGACCATGGCTGGCAAGCATCTAGAGGAGAGTGGCCAGGCTGGGGAAGGAACTGGAGGCTGGGCCACCCAATCTTTTAACAGGCTGTCATTTGGAGGAAGCCTTAGACCCCAGAAGGTCGAATGAGGACCCATGGAGAGAAGCTGAGGAGACAGCTTCAGTTTGTACTTTCCCCAATATGGAACTGAGGTAGTGAGCTCCCCATCAATGGAGGTCTTCAAGCAGAGGCTATATGGGTGCTTCTCATGGGTCCTTAGTGAGGTCTGGGATGTATCAGAGATCTCTGAGGTTCCTTCCAAGTCTTATGGTTACCGAGGCCACTAAAACTTGCAAATGTTTTCTTTAAAAACTACCTAAGTTGTCTGGGTTTGTTTGTTTGAACAAGGCTAGCTATTAGTTATTGATCTATCTAGGCAAGAAAGCTTTGCTGGATCCCCACTCTGTGAGGACTTTAAAACCCTAAACCCTGAGAATTTGGCTGGGGAGAAGTTACAGGCTGGATCCCTAACAGGACATGGAGAAGCCCATGGAGGAGGGAAGTGGGGAGGGGCAGCAGCTTTCCATAAGCTGAGGGAGGGAAGGTCAGAGGCTACTCATTTCACAACTGTATCTTAATGTTCTGAGGAGGCAGAGAGGAGGAGGAGGCAGGGAGAAGGAAGGGAAGAAGAAAAGAGAAAAAGAGAAGAAAGAGGAGGTTGAAGAGAAGTGTCAGGGTGTCTCTTCCCCCCACCCCATTGTACAGGCTGGGAGGGGGAAGGCTAGTTCACGTAGACAACTGGGGATGCTGGGCAGGCTGGCTACCAGTGCTCCTGGTAATGCAGGGCTCCAGGGGAGAAACCCTGGAAGAGGAAAGGAAGTGTAGCAGAGAAGAGGGAAATAGAAAGGGAAAGGAAGAGGCTTCAGAGAAAGGGTGGAGCAGGGGAGAAAAGGCTATGCATGACTGGAGAGCTAGAAGCCTCCAAATAGCCCGAAGGTCCATTAGGATGCCCCAAGCGGTGCCTAACCCAAGTAGGTGGGGACGGGTGGTGAGCAGGGTGTGGAGCTGAGTCACTGCACAGAAGAGCTCTGGCTCCCAAGGGGGACTTGGGGCTGGGCAGGGCTGGGAGTTGCCCAGGCTGGTAATATCAGTGAAGCCATCTGCCCCTTAAGTTTTCGAGAGCTCGGAGAATTGCCATAGACCTAGACAGAGCTGCCTGGATTGAAGGGGGGGGGGGGAAGTAGCATCCTTGGGCCCCCAATGGGAAGGGGCTACTGCCTTCTACCTGGCCCCACTCTCACTCTAGGCCCTCCCCACCAGGCTGGCCTTCTGACTTTGGCTGCAGCCCCAGTCCCTGCCCTCTCCATCCCCAAGCCAACTCCACAGATCAGTGCACAGAGCCCAGGCCAGCCTTAGGGGTTTCTCAGCCTGGCCCAGGTGCTCAGTCCCAGGCCACAACACAAAGACAGGCACAGATACACATACTCAGGAAGAGGGGACAGAGCAACAATTATTAGTACCCACATTTCTGTAATGCTTTAAGGCTCACAAAGCACTTTTCTTACAGCAATTTCTGAAGGAAGAAGTTTACTCATTTGACAAATGAGTAAACTGAGAGATGAAATCCCTCTTGAGGCAGGATTCCTAGGATGAGAGGAGCTGGAATGGATCTCAGCAGCCACCCAGCCCCATGCCCTCATTTGACATGGCTGCCACCCCTCCCCCTCTCATGGGCAGGCGCTGGGTCCCCTTAGGCTCTAAGGTTAACCAAGAGGGGCTGAGGGTATCTGTCTAATGCTGCAGTGCAGGAGCCCCTAGCAATGCTAGTTCTCCCCTCATATTTATCAGTAGGTGTCAGTCAGCCAATTTAGTTAACTTTTAGAAAAGGGGGAGTCTGTGGTACTCTCTCCCCAGTACATACAGAGCAAAGCAGAAAGCAGGTTCAGGCTTAGAAAGCACATGTGATCCAAGGGCAAGCCCCAGTTCCTGGTTGCTGGAAGTCCCTCCTGACCTAGGATACTCGTGAAGTCCCCCATAAGCAGGATCCATAGTCCAGAAGCTGCCTTTCTTGTTTTATTTAATCTGTCCCCCAGCTCCTGTTGCATACACTGTCACCAACCACTGCTGCTTGGATGCCTTGGAGAGGAAGGAACCAAGAGGCTCCCTTACCCCCCCAAGGACATCCTCCTCAAGGGCTTGGTGAGAGGCTTCTCCCGTGCCCAAATCCAACCTAGCTCGGGGAGTCGTGCAATCTGTACAAATCCATGCATGTCCAAATCTCCACCAATCCAAATTATACTTCCTTCCCAACATCACTGCATTTCACTCAATGGCTTTCAAGGACTTCTAAATTGCTCATGAACTTTTCCCATCTTGTCTAGAGTCTTTGATTGATGTAATAGAGATATTCTCACTTGGCTAAGGTATCCTTGGCTACTTTAGGTGCAGTGGAGTGATGAAGTAATGGAGTGATCTCCTGCCCTCACATACAAATGGGAAAAATGAAGTTTGTCCAGGTTAAGTGACTTGAACAGGGTCACATAGGGTCAGAAGTCAGGTCCTCCAACATGGGAGCCAATGAGTCCATAATACCAGATCACCTTCGTCTAAAGCACAGACTCTCCTACCTCAGAACAGGAAAGGAGGTTAAAGGTCACTGGCTTGTACCTGAGCATCCCTGCCATATCCCCTCTCAACATTCATCAATGGGGAGCTCACTACCACTTCTAATATTAAGTTCCACTTTTGGACAGTTCACACCAAGAAGATTTTCTGCATTCTGTCCCTCTGCATCTTCCCCCTATTCCTTCCAATTTTCCCGGCTCTGGAGCCAAGCAGCAGAAATGAAGTCCCTCTTACATGTGATAGAACTTGAAGGAAGCTGCTGTGTCTTTCCTAAGCCTTTTCTTTTCCAAGACAAACACCCCCAGTTTTCTCAAACAATTCTCACGTGCTATGGTCTTTCCTTTCCTTGTCCTTATTAGCCTTCTCTGGACATGCTCCAGCCCTTCTGTGAGTGGGTCAAGGCTGGCCAGTCCTGAACCTAGAGAAGGCCATCTCCTTGACATTACCCACTCTGATGCCATCTTCCCCAAGTCCCCTCTCAGACACAGGAGAAGGCTCTCATGAGGAGCACCATCAGTTCCTGGGATCCCTGGAGTGTATGGGAAGGGATGAGAGCTGGCATTTGGAATCTGAGGCCAGCTGCTCAATGTGAAGCCTCTCCTGACCTCCCTTTAGTGTCACCTCACCCCTCCAAATTGCCTAATATTTACTTGCCTGCCCCTCCTCTGGCACCCCCATTCAGAATGTAAGCTTATAGAGGAAAGGAATTCTTTCTCTTTTGGGATCACTGCATATCCAAAGTTCAGCAATAGTAGGTGCTTAATACATTTTTGCTGGGTTGAATTTATTGGAATGCAATTTGGGGGTGGGAGAAAGGAAAGAACAGAGAGATGCCAGGTCGCAGGGATTAAAGGGTTAAAGGGAGAAAGACATTCTGTGGGTGGTGATGAGCCTTTGAGGTCAGAAAGAGCTTCCTAATCCTTAAATAGAACAGGCTTCCTCAGGAGGTAGTGAGTTTTCCTTTACTGGAGGTTTTCAAATACTGGCTGATAGAGTGACCATTTGCAAGAGGTGTTGTAGAGGAAATGCTTGGTAAGGTATGGGTTGGGGTGGGTAAATCCAAGGTCCCTCCCTCCTCTGAGATGGCAATCATCCCAGGCCTTCCCTGCCTCTCTTTCTCAGTCTCCTTGACTGGACTTCATCCAGGTCACACTTGGTAACTGTAGGTGGCCCTCAGGGTTCTGTCCTGGGCCCTCCTCTCTTCTCCCTCTATACCATTCCCCTTGAAGATCTCATCTGACTGTCCAGAATTGGGATGGACTGCATTGGGAGGGAGGGAGCCCCCTTCCATTGGAGACCAAGCAGAGGCATGTCTACCACTTGTCAGGATTCCTGGGGAGCACTCCTGGTGATACCCTTTAAATTAATTAGGCTGCCTGTTGCAGGGGATCTGCTGCCTCCTAGCTGTGTGATCTTGGACAAATCACTTCCTCTCCCTCTTCTGGGCTGCCTCAGTTTCTCTGGCTGAAAAATGAGAAGTGGGACTAGATAAACTCTAGGAGCCCTCCCAGCTCTATGCTTCTCATCTGTAGACCCCTCCCCAAACCATTTTGAACTCCTAAGACTCAAGAAAGGTCTAAAACATGGATTGGCCAATCAGGAGAGGCATTGTGGCCCATTCTGAGCTTAATCTACCTTAATGCACTGGAATGTTCTGGCATAACAGACATGCTTTGCTCTCTGAGTGAACTCAAAATGTCCTTTCCTGTGTCAAACTGTAAGACCAGATGAAGCAGGAGCTTTCTTCTGTTTATGACACAAGGTACCTTGACCCAGACACTATCTTGAATAATGGGACTTTTCTTATTTTATGGACATATACTATGTTATGTCATGTTGATGGTAAAGGAAACACAGATATCCGGGATCTTTAATTTCAATCGACACTCTAACACTTCCCTATTTTATTATATTTACAACCTATTCACTTAAGAAATTCCTTTCTCCTATCATGGTTAGCCATAATTTTGGCTGACACAAGCATCCTGAGCCAGAGAGGGAGGGAGGGGTGAGACAGAATTGTTCTGAAGATATAAGGTCTGTGTTGTCTGTCCATCCTTGGGTTCACTGTCTTTTTTTTTTTGGAGGGGGGAAGGCAAGGCAATTGGGGTTAAGTGACTTGCCCAAGGTCACACAGTGTGTCAAGTGTCTGAAGCTGAATTTGAACTCAGGTTATCCTGACTCCAGGGCCAGCGCTCTATTCACTGCACCACCTAGCCCCGGGTTCATTGTCTTACCATGAACCCCTACACATGTCTCTACATGCATGTTCAGCAAGCTTTGAGAGAAATGAACACTCATATTCAGCCTCATTCTGTCTTTCTAAGAAAAGTTTAGTTATGGTTGACACATACTAGTCTCATCCAGGCTTGTGACTCAGGGAGAAGGGCTCAGGGGTTCCTCTGGTTTGTGACTCACAAAAACATTCATCCAGGCAGGGACTGAAATGGTTACATTAGAATACACTCTTTCCCCACTGTCATTCATTCCCACATTCCAGGCTGTCTGGAGGCTTTCTTGATCTGGGTAGCTGCCAGATCCTGTGCCTATTCTCCCCCCATCCATACACAGGCAATGCCGAAGGCGAACTCCCCACTCTCAGCCCCTTGCCTGGGTCACTAGTGGCCACAGGGAGCTCTAGGCATGCTGGGATAATGGTGGGGGTGGGGTGGAACAGAGCACAGAGTCAGGTTCTGGGGCCCTTCCCTTCTACTCACTCTGGGTCTCATTCCCCTCATGTGCAAGATAGGGACCATCACCAAGGGAGCTCTGTGGGGAGGTGATAGTGGAGACAAAGTGAGAGTTGAATTAATTTATGAAGGATCTAGGTAGTGGGGGTGTGGCCTCAGGAGAGCCACTGGGATGATGGAGGGTCTTGGGATCATGAACCTTTGATAATTAGCTGGAGAACCTGGCCGTGTCTATCCTCGAGAAGAGAAAACTCACGGGGAACAGGGTAACTGTTTCCAAGTATCTGAAGGATTGTAGAGGAGAGATTACACAGGTTCTGCCTGACCCAGAGGAGAGTGAGGAGAGCCATCTTAGGAAGGAAGGATGGAGGAAAGGAGGGAGAGAGAGAGAGAGAGAGAAAGGAGAGAGAGAGAGAGAGAAAGAGAGAGAGAAAGAGAGAGAAGGAGAGAGACACACAGAGAGGAACTGTCCAGAAGAGTCATCTGAAAACACCTTTCACTTTCTTCTTTCTGAACTGGGCAGTAGTGACAGTCAGGCTGACTTCCCCAGCCTTCTTCCAATTCTGACATTCTCATCCTTACTGCTTACAACCAAGAACACTCCAGCCTGGGAGTTCTTAACCTTTCCTGAGTTTTGGACCTCTCTGTCAGTCAGTCTTAGGAAGCCTGTGGACTGAGTTTTCTAAGAAGCATGTTTTTAAATACATAAGTTAACAGAAATAAAGATGGAAATTTCTTTTCTCACCCAAGTTCATGCCCCCCCACCTCTGTTTTATCCCATCTCCAGTTCTCTAGCTTTCAAGCCTAAAATGGTGGCTGGGTCTGGTGAAATCTTTTCTTTTGCTCTAATCTGACTTCTGTTCTTTCTGGGTGTGGTGCTGGTTTGGCAGGACTGGAAAACAGCCCTGGAGTGGTGGATGATGGGATGGTATCTCAGCTTCTCCTTCATCCTCCTCATCACTCATCTCCCACACCCTCAGGCCCACCTGGCTATCATTTAAGCAACATTTATTATCTACTCTGTGCCAGAAACCATGCTGATTACTGGCATAATTCCATCCCAGCCAGGCAGGAAGCACCTTCCTTTGGCATATTTCTCATCTCCATGGACCAGGGGCTTGGCAGGTGAATGATGCTGGTGGCCTATCAGATCTACTGCTGACTTCAGGGTCTCATTCTCTCTCACCTTGGGAATGGGCACATGGTCCCCTTGTGTCAAATGTGTTCCTTCCCAAGGTGTCACTTGTCAATGAGCTTGGACATCCTTTGGTGGTTAAGTAGACAGCAAGGGCCAGGTGGCACCAGAGTGCACAGAGTGCTAGGCCAGGAGTCGGGATGACTGGAGTTCAAATCTGCCTTTGATCCTTACTAGTCATGTGACTCTGAGCAAGTCACTTAATTTCTCTCACCTGTAAGTGCAAGTAATAAGAGCACCTACCTTCCAGGGTTGTTGCGAGGTCATATGAGATAATATATATAAAGCACTTTGCAAAGCTCTAAGTGCTCAATATAAATTTTCCCATTATTAAGTCCCTGATCAGGATTGATTACTGGATTATCTGCTCTTGTCTTGTAAACCACTGCCCAGGGCACCAACTGGGTCCATTACCTTGAGCTTGAAGTCGTGTGTGTGTGTGTGTGTGTGTGTGTGTGTGTGTGTGTGTGTATTTTGAAAGGGGTAGCAGATGGTATTAAAGGTCTTCGGCATCTGTGGACTTTGTCGCTTACTAGCTGTGGCCCTGGATAACTCACTTGCCCATTTCCCAAATATTCCACCTAGGTCCAAGAGAGGGAAGGACCAGAGGCAGAGGTTGCTGAAGGAGTCAGATCACTTAGCAGTAGCCAAATACTGATACTGTTGCCCAGGAACCCTGATGCAAAAACACATTCCTGGGGAACATCCACACAGTCCCAAAGGGAATGTTCATGAATATCTAACTCTTGTGCGGAGAATGGAGGGTTTTTTGTTTTCTGTGTGATTCTCTAGTCTAACCTTCAGGATAGAGACAGAAGATTTCTCGAAGCACTTTGCTCAATAGAAAAAGAAAAGGATCAAAATCAGTCCCAAATAGGTATCTGTGGTCACTTGATTAGCTGATCATATGCTTCCGAGGATGAGTAAACCAAGACCCATGGTGGAAATTTGGCTGCAAAGAGGCAGCCAAGCCTTGTACTAGGAGCTGGGGGAAGAGGTAACCAGCTGGATGAGATCATGGGGGGAAGCAAGTATTTGGATTCTAACTGAGCAAGCTTAGAAATTCAGCCTGGGTGGGTTCCATGGGATCTGGAACTGGAAGAGACTTCATCCCATCCTGATCCTTCCCCTCCCCTCCACCCTCCATTTTACTGAGGATTAAGCTGAAGCTGAGAGGACAAAGGCCTTGCTCAGTGTTGGAAATAGGAGAATCATGATTCAAATCTGTTTCTGACTCCCAGTGGGGATTTTTCCTTTGAAGCATCAGGATCCCTGGAGTGCCTTGGAAAAATCACTCCTTTTCCTTATGAACAGGTAAGAAACCCTGGAGGGGGGACCAGAGAGGGACTAGACAGTGCATATGTATGTGGGTACCTCTTCCAAGTCAGTCAGAGAAGAGAGCAGATCTGGCAAAGGAATACCATTAACAAAGACAGCAGTTTGGACTTGTGAACACCCAGAACTGGTTTAACTCAATCCATACAAAAACAGAAATCTTTCCCGGTAAATGATCATTGAATCACTGCTTAAATATCTCTACTGGCAGAGAGCTCACTACCTTCTAGGAAAACCATTATGCCTTTGAACAGCCCTGATTATTAGGAAGCTTTTCTCCTGATTAAGCTTGGGGGAAAGATATTGAACAGAGAGGTCAGGATTGGGGATTATGGGGGATGGGTACTTGAGGCATTTCCCCATAAAGAGTATGGCCAAGACCACTGACATCTTGTGGAAAGGGCACAGAATTCCTGATTGGCTCTCAGTGGCTGGAGCTACCTCCAAGATTTGATAGGCTGGCCAGGACTCAGAAGGATGACTGTTGTCAGAGGTGCTAAGTCTTTTATGGTCCACAAAAGTGTACTACAGACCAATCTCTTATGGAACTCCTTCTTCCTCACCCATGTGGTCCCCCTGTCTCCTCTCCCCACCCAAGAAGCTGAGAATGGCTTCTGTTGCAGATGGCCTGAGAGGAAAGATTCTAAGTACGAACTTTCCCTGTCCAAGAGTTGGCAGCACCCAAACACCGATATTATTGCCCACACACACTGATGCAGAAGCACATTCCTGGGAAAAGTCCACCCAGTCCCAAAGGATAGATTATAGACAATTTTCATGAACATCTTAACTCCTGTGTGGAGAATGGAGGGGTTTTTATTCTCTGTGTGATTCTCTAGTCTAATCTTCAGGATAGAGACAAGATTTCTCGAGGTACCTTGCTCAGTGGAAAAAGAAAAGGATCAACTGGAAGATTCCCGAGTATATCCTACTTGGAAGCAAAGCCAGGGAGTGATTTAGGAATAAGTATCCTGTGGGGAGGGGACTGATTGCTCAGTAGCCCTGAAGTGTGTTTGCTTTTGAGGGGAATCCAAACTATAGGGTGTCCCAGTCAGTGGGGGGAAAGGGTGTAGGACCTTGCTGGTGAGCTCAGGATCCACCAGAGTATCCAAGGGCTGTTTCAATGCAACATCAAGTTCATTTCCCCTCTCAGGGGACCCAATGGGCTCTATGTGTTTCTGTATCTGTTCATGGATTTCTCTGAATCCATGATTTCTCACGGAAAACTCTGCGAGTTTTACAGAGTGCGATAAAGTCAGTCTTTCACATCTATATCACTGCCCAATGAGAGCAGCAGTCCGGGAGTCCCTTCAGATAGGGGGCAATGATGATGCTCAGGTTTAGGTCTATGGAAGCCCAGAAGGTTGGGGTAGGGTCATGGATGATTCTTACACTGAGCCAAAGTCTGCCTCTTGGCAGTCTCCTCTGGCTCACCTGGTTAGCTCTCAGAGGCTAGGCAGAATGAGGCTGATCTCTTCCTCTCCTTCTAGCACTTCAAACCCTCAGGGTAGTTGAGGGATTAGCTCCAAAAGGGTTTAGTCATCCATCCCACTCTGAGGACCCAGTACTCTGGAGCTTGACCCAGTGCCTGGGTAGCTATGGAGGTCCTCCAAAAGAAGGATCAGACTTGTCCCACTCAGTTCCCGCAGGGCCAAGTTCAAAGCAGGGTCGTTGGGAGGGGAGATTCAAGTTCAAAGCGAAGAGAAAGCTCCCAACAATTAGAGCTGACCAGACAAGTGCACTGGGATTATCTCAGAAGCTAATGAGTTTCCCACCAGGTAGGAACGGAATGTCCCCACAGCCTGGGCATTCTATGGGAGGCAAAGGAGCAGAACTCTGGCATGGGGCAGGGGATGGTCAGGAAGCTGGAATGGGGGTGGGGCTCGGCAGCAGTCAAAGCCCAGGGAGAGGAGGCAAGATGTAGTCTCGATAGAATGCCAGACTTAGAAGCTGTGCCTTGGTGATTTCTGAGAGAGGAATGAAAGGCATCACTGAGAACTATGAGGAAGATTGTGTGCAGGACACAACATAGGGGGACACTGAGTCAGAGCTGCCTGCAACTATGTAGGTTGGAGAAAAGACAGAGAAGGAGCCCCGTGTTGGGGGATGGGAAGAGGCCTGGATGGTGGAGAGAGAGTAATGTCCCCCCTTGTCTCCAACCAACTCAACTCAACAGATGTTTATTAATTTCCTACTGTGTGCTAGGTCCTGTACTAGATGCCGAAAAGGACATAGTCACTGTCCCCCAGGAGTTTCCACTCTACTGGTCAGACAGCTGGGCTCCTGCCAGGTGGCCCCAATCAAAGGCCTAGAGAGGCACTGGGGAGGGTGCAGGGTAGAAGGCAGTCTCCAAAGCTTGGCAGAGTTCCCAGGTTGCACACAGGGCCCCAAGTACACAAGCCAGTGTGCTCCACAATGTGCTGGGGGTCCAAACGACAAACTGACACCAATCTCTGGGGTTCTGGGAACAGGAGGGGATCTTGCAGACTCCTCTAACCCTTCACTGAGCCATGGACCCTTGGTTACAGTCTTGGGGTGAGGGTGCCAAGGGCTGAGGCAGAGAAGATGTGGCAATCATGTTCAAATTGTTCCAGCCACCAGGGTCCAGTGACTGTGGAGGAGTCTCCCATCAGGCTTCAGAGCTTAGGGAGAGAGGGTGCAAGGGGAAATGGACTGGAAGGAGAACAGTCTGGGGGAGAAAAGAAGGGCATTTGGAGAGCCTGTTCAGCCCCTCAGTTAAATCAGGACAATACCAAGTCCCAGAGACCACTTGGAATGCCATGGACCTTCAGGGCTCCAGGCCACTGCCCAAGCCTGGCCTACAGCCAACATCTGGCTGCCCATGGTCCTTGGGAACCATCCAGCTAGCAGGAGCTCTTGGGAGAAGGCAAGGGAGGCTAGGAGGCTCTGGTGTTGCCAGAAGAGGCCAGAAATCTGGCAAGGGAGGTGGGCACTGGCCTCTGTCCTTAGGGAGATGTAGGAACTCTTCTTTCCCACCTGGGGACACAGTTGAAGATGATGCCAATGAACAGGCTGCCTGATTCAAGCCTTGAGCCAGTGGGACCCCACACACACACCCACACCTCCCCAAAGTCAGATGTCAGGGAGGCTGTGAGCCCCTCCACCACAGATGACTTGGCTTTGCCCAAGATGTTCTCATGTCTCCCCAACTTGTTCCCTTCAACAGAATCTATTTCCTGGGCACCTACTTGTGGATGGTGATAGGAGAGTCATGAAGCCTTTGGTGCTTCCTCCTGAAGGACCTGCCTGGGAGAGAAGGAGAGAGCTCGGCTCAAGGCCAGGCCAGAACCTGGTGGTGAGAAGGTGGGGGTGGATCTCCAGCCCCCAGAGTCAGAACCCCTAAGCCCAGCCCTGCATCACATCCTGTCTTGTACCATCAGTGTTCTGTGTGTCTTCTCTCCCCCCTAAATGATGAGCCCCCTGAGGGCAGCATCTGGGCTGCTTCTCCTCTTTGCCCCCCAAAACTAGGAGCTCCCTGAGGTGAAGAGCTGCTCCTCTTCTGTCCCTTCCCCAACATGCATAGGCAGCTTCCTGGGGGCAGGCAACATACATGTGAGTTGACCTATACTATTGCTCGGCTGGGCTGAGCTCCCAACAAGAGCTGACTTTCTCTCTAGCAAATATCTATTTTACAAAGTGTTTTGGTCCCAGCCCCTGGAAGACCCTCTGCCTCGGAGGCAATGAGAGGGAAAGTAACACCACCCAGCTGGCGAGTGCCTGGCCAGGGAATCAGACCTGTGGCTCCTGATTTGGAGGTGAGAATTCTTTCCACTACCCTCAGATCTCTGAAGGCAAAGGCAGCCCTATGGGCCATCTGGGATAAACATCAAGAGACAGTTCCTCTGCCCCCACAGGCGTTGCCTAAGCATCCACTGTGTATCATGCATGTATGTATGCACTGTGTGTAGGTCCCCAAAAGGTAAGAAAGAAAAGGAGAAGACTGCATTTGCAGTGAGATGAGGCCACCAAGAAAGCTTATGGGCCACAAAGAGAGAGGCAGAAGGTGCAGGGGCTGGGGGCCGGGGGGGAGAAGGAGCTGATGTCTCTGCGGCTCTCTGCCCTGGTCAGACTGCATTTGGAATATTCTGTTCAGTCCTGGACAGCACATTTTAGGTGGGACATTAAGAATATGGAGTCCAGGGGAGGCCAACTAGGCTGGGGACCATCTCTGCAAGGAGTTGGCACCTGGGAAAGTTTAGGGTGAAAAGAAAGGTAAGGGAATCCTGGAGAGATTTGAGTCTGCAGATACTGGGGAGACTGAAGCTGGAGAGGGATCAGCTGTGTTCTAGGCGGCCGATCCAGGAGTGGGGGAGGGGAAGGGAGATGTTGAAAAGAGGCTGATTCAGGCTTGATGTCAGGAAGAACTGCCAGACCCTGACAGCTGCCCCAATGTTGATAGGGCTGCCTCCCCTCAGTGGAAGGCTTCAGAGGGGAGGAAACATGACCCAGGACCCTCCTGCTCTGGCCTGGGCCGATGAGGCCCTTGTGGCTCCTGGATCCCAGGGCTCTCACTCTCTTTCAGGGAAATGGCTCCCCCCTTCTCCACTAAGTGGGACCTGGGATGGGACTCTCAAAGTCACAGCTGAAACTCATGATTTGTCATCGCTCAACATGGTTCCAATCTGAGAGCACAAGTATCCTTGTTGTCCCCAGTTTCTAAGAAAAAAGATTCTGGAAATGAGAGGACAGAATCTGTACCCCCTGGGGCTTCAAATAGAAGGCTTGTTGTGAAATCTGGGGCCGAGATAGGCCTCTACAAGAAGCAATCAATTCCAGATGGCCACAGTGCTGGGGCTTTGCACCCAAGGAGGTCCACTAGGGCTGCAGGGGGACCCAGGGAGACCGGGGGTCCTCCGTGCCTCCCCTGTGTGGGCTCCCACTCCCTCAGCTTTGGGGGCTGCTGTGGAAAAAGAGCATCTTGTCCCGTGCATTTCAAGGATCATTTCTTCTGCTTTAAGTCTAGTTAGACTGAGCTTCTTGAGGGCAGGGAATGTCTTTTGTCTTTTTTTGTATCCCTGGAGCTTAGCACAGTGCCTAGTACATAACCTGACCCTAGGTCTGTGCTTAATCAATGTTTGTGGACTAACTGACTTCAGGCTCTAGGGTCCCAGAAACCCAAGAGGGTCCCATTAATTATGGTTAATAGTCAATGAAGATGGATTCTAGCCTCACCTATGGGGGGAGGGGGGGTGGGTCTAAGCCCTGAAGTCATTGGTGGACTTGTCTACACAGCCAGAGGGAGGCTGGGAATTTGCCAGACAAATGGGTGGATTAGAGTTGGAACCGATGGACGCAGGCAATGATTCAGAATGGACTTTCGGGAAGAACTGAGGGTCACCTCGTCCAGCCCTCCCGTAGATGGGTCACACACCTGCCCCAGCCCCTGTCCCTTCACTGCCTCATCTTCCCAGGCTCCCTCCAGCACTGGGGAGGGAAGGAGCACATAGACCTGCTCCCCTTCTGCCCCTCCTGCCCCTGCAGGTTTGAAAGCCTGCCACCAGCTCCCCAGGGCCAGGTTGGGAGGGGCTGAGCTGGCATGGGCCATGAGGGTGAGCCCAGAGCCCTGTACTGGGGAGATGGTCCTTCAGGGGTCTCCTTGCTCTGGAGGGATGCCAGCCCCACCCACTCCCAGATGTCAGACATTTTCTACACATCTGCTCGTCCCTGATCAACCTCTGGCCTGCTCAGGCAGATGGCAAGCTGTTGGGAGCTGGACGGAGGTGAAGAATGAGGGCAGGAGCCGGGGAAGGCCAAGGACTCTAACCTGGGCTCCTTCCTCTAAGGCTAGTGCTCCGACAACCACAGGCACGCTCTCTGTTCTCCCCAGGAACCAGAGAACAGGATGCCTGGGCGGCCATAAGACCTCATAAGGGAGTCTGAAAAGACCTTTGAGATCATGGTGGCCAATACCTTCACTGTACAAACAGAGAAGTCAAGGCCCAAAGACCCGCCCACAATCACCTGGTAATAAATGGCAAAGGTGGGATTGTATCTTGGGTCCTCTGAGTTGCTTCTTCCCACCCCAGGACCCCATGCTGCCCACTTCCTCTCCCCTTTTACTGCAGCACCAGGACTTCCACCCTACTTCATATCCCGAGGAGGCTTCTAGCTCTGGCCCAGCCCTTTACCAATGAAGGCCAGGTCCCCACTTCTTCTTGGGCCTGTCTGAACCCTCTCAGCCCCAGCCTTCCCTGGGAAAGAGAAGCCTCTTTCTTGTGGAGGGCACAGTGCGTAGGAAGCGGCCTTTAGGTCTCAGGAAATATGGGGAGGGATTGGGTAGGAGGACAGAGGATCTTCTCAGTCCTTCCTAGGGCCTTCCCACAGCACTGGATACCTCCCCACCCACCACAGGTTAAAGTTTACAAAGGCCAGGCTCCAGGTATTCCCAGGACTTGGTATAAGCCTTAGCCTCTGGGAGCCCTGGGTAAAATGTCTGTGGCCCCCAGGGATGCCCTATATCTAGAGCAGGTCTCTCTAAGCCCAGAGCACAGACCCAATCCTCCTTCAGGCCCTGATCAGGCCCTCTGAGGCCCAGTCCTCAGATGTCATGCCCTAGAGGTAGGGGTCACCCCTTCTCAGCCCTGCCCTCAGGGAGGGTTTCCTGTGATGGGCTCAGGGCTTTCAGAACAGAGACAAAAGATGTCAGGCCCTGAGAAGATGCCCTCATTTCCAGATCTCTACAGAGCAGGTACCCCCGTCCCCCCATGCCACTCTCCCCCCCATATCTTCTCCTTAGACAGAGGCTCCCTGAGGGCTAGGCTGTGTATCCCCTCATAAAAGGAGCTCCATGAGGACGAAATTGTCACCATCTCAGATTGGGGGCTCCCTGAGGGCAGGGCTGGGTCACCCAGTTAAAGGCTCCCTTGGGGAGCCCTGGGGTAAGGGATATTTATCTAACAGTCACACATCTCCACTCACTGCATCTGATGTCACACATTTGTGCAGGAACCGAGTAATCTACATCTGTCCTCCAGCCCTGTAGAGACCAAACGAAATGATTATTCTTCCATTCAAAAGTCCTATAGCAAAGTACTCCAAGACGTCATGGGTCACATTACCTCCTGCAATCCTCATAGCAACCTAGTGAAGGAGGTTTGACAGACATGACAAGTGTGCCCATTTAACAGGAGGAAACTGAGGCGCAGAGGGGAAATGACTTGGCCAGCTTCACACAGTTAGTAAGTAAGGGATTTGAGGGATTTGAATGTGGGTCTTTTCTGACTTCAGGGACAGCAGGGGTTTTTCTACTCAACCACCCTCTGACATCCCTAACAAGTGGTTGATCATCCAGCCTCCTCCTGAAGAGGCCTCCGAGGCGGGGCCACTCCCTCTATTTTAGGATGGCTCTCAGGCTCTAGTTCTCCCCCTTGGGGCAGAACAAAGTTAACCCTGCTTCTCCAAGAAGACGCTTCAGTTACCTGAAGGCAGAAATCACTGCCCCCTGGCAACCTGCTCTTCTCAAAGTCAAACAGCCTTTCATCCTCCAAGTGATCTGAAGGGGCATGAACTGGTGCCCATCTTCTCTGGATTTTCCTTAAGCTTGTCAGGGTCCTTTCTTACACAACAGAGCCCAAGATGGTACATGGAGTCTGACCAGGGCAAAATACAATAGGACAATGGATCCCCTTCCCCTAGGACCAGGGAGTAAGAGCTGGAAGGAAGCCTTCAGATCCAACCTCTCTCATTTTGTAGATGATGATTCTGGGGTCCAGGTAAGTTAAGTGATACTGGTCATAGGTGGTAGTCAGGATTTGAACTCAGGACCTCTGACTCCAGAGCCAATACCCTTTCCACTGTGCCTCAGTAGTCCTGAACACAGAGCCTCTTTTAATGGAGCCTATGTTTGCCTTTGCTTTTGGGGGTCTTCCATGTCATGCTGTGAGCCCAGGAGTCTCTGAAAACCTCCCCCCCTTTTTGGCCCCAAACCATTATCTAACCCCCTCTTCCCCAGTCTTGGTTTATACAGATGACTTTTTGAACCAAAAACGACTTTACATTGATCTCTTAATAAATGCTTGTTGATTGAATTAAATGCCATTTTATGAGATTCAGTTTGTTGTTCCATCAATTATTCCAAAGATTGGTATGAAAATTGTTTTGGACCCAGACTCTGGCATCTACTGCCTTTGTTTTCCTTCCTCTACCAGCCCCTGGGGACAAACCATATGAGATGACACGAGGCAGGACACATTCTGTGCCAAGGGAGGGCCCTGAGGTCAAAGCAGAAGGAAAGCTCCTTCTGGGCTGGGGGAGGCTGAGAGACAGCACAGGGAGCTGGAAGTCCACGCGTAACATTTCTGGATTTTTCTTGTCCAAAGGGCAGGACAGGAAAGCCTCTAAGACCCTGGCTCACTCAGAAATGGTCCCCAGGTCCTGGGGTCCTTGCTAGATCCCTAATAGGAGGAGAGGCTAAGAAGAGGACCCTCAGACAGGTATCTACCGTCTACACCTCCTGTCACAGTCTTCCACCTGAAGAGTAGCTCTTGGGGGGCCCTGGACTGCTTGCCCTTTGACCTGTAGTCTCCAGTGACTGTCATGATGACTTCCTGAGACAGTTTGCCATCCCACCCCCACCCAGGAGCAAAGGGCTGAGAGTAGCCTGAAGAGCCGGAAGCAGACTGAGTTAGACTCCACCAGGTGTCTGGGTCACAGCTGTCTGCTTTTGGCAGTCTCCTCCCCCTTCACCTCCCACCTCTAGGCACTACAGAACACGGTGGAGCCCACCTCCGTGATGGCTTTGGGGCAACTCATTTAATCTGTCTACTTCAGTATCTTCAACTGCAAAGCAGGAATCATAACAAGCCTGCCTTACAGGATTGTTGGGAAGCTCAAATGAGATAATAATTGTAAAGTGCTTGTTACAGTGCGGGGCACAGAGTAGGCGTCTAATAAATGCATATTCCCCATGTCTACTACCCCTGACCTGCCACAATTGCTTCCTCTCAGGTCATCCTGTCCTTTCCTCCCATCCTTCCTCTATCCTTCTTGCATCTGTCCTTCAAACACTGCCAGAAAAATGCAGTCAAGTTCCAAATCTGCTCAAAGATCCCCAGGGGTTCCCTATCAATGACTAAGCCAAAGTCAAACTCTTCTACTCGGTGTTTGCAGCCCTTCTGGCTCTGGCGCCACTCTACCTTGCCAGCTTCTCTGTACTGCTTAAATTGTTCTGCCTCAATGTCTTTGCTTATGCCATTCCCCACGCCTGGAGTGCCTTCCCACCCCTCCTGCCCACCTTAAAGGCCACCTCCTCCAAAAAGCCCTTTTGCATAGGCTACGGTATCCCATTCCACTGTGGCCTTGGCTGTGACTGTATCATATGGTGAGCACCCTAGCCCAGGCTCCTGCAAAGAGACTGGCCAGAGGAACAGCGTTCAAATGCTGCTTCTGTCACTTACCCCTGTGTGACCTTGAGCAAATCATTGAGTCTTCCTGGGCCTCAGTTTCCCATTTTGTAAAATTAGAGGGTTAGACTAGATCAGTGGTTCTCAACCTTCTTAATGCCGTGACCCTTTAATACAGTTCCTCATGTTGTGGTGACCCCCAACCATAAAATTATTTTCGTTGCTACTTCACAACTGTAATTTTGCTACTGTTATGAATCTATCTGATATGCAGGATGTATTTTCATTGTTACAAATTGAACATAACCCACAGGTTGAGAACTGCTAGACTAGATAGTCCTTTCAGGCTCTTTTCTATGAGCCTATGGCCTCCTCAGGCCTCACAAGTCTTAGTAATCATAAAACTCTCTAATTTACTTAGCAGGTAACTGGAAAAACTGGGGGTGGGGCCTTGCTGAGGCCCCCAATATTAGATTTGTTGTGCTTGACCCAGAGGGCAGAGCTCCAGCAAAGAGGGAGGCATTTCCAGTTTAAGCCAAATGCCAAGAAAAGCTGGAGCAGAACTGCCCCAAGGTGGGATGGAGGAGGTGCTAGCCTTCTCCTCCCGGGAAGTGGCTCGGCAGTCTGGATATCTACTTGATGAAGATGATTCTGTTTAGACAAGTGAACTCCCCAAAGTGTGCCATTCTATAGAGCTGGGACCCAGCTTCCTCTCCAGCCTGGGATATATCGAATGCTCTGGCATATACAGAGAGAGATGACTCTTTTTTTTTTTCTTTGAGAGATGTGACTCTTGACTGGTGGAGAGAAAGCTGTGTGCAGCTGCCTACCTGCATGAAGGACCTGTCCTAGTTGGACCTAGATATTCTTTTGGGAAAGAGATGATATCTCAGCTCAGAGAGAAAGAGAGAGAGAGAGAGAGAGAGAGAGGAGAGAGAGAGACAGAGAGAGAGACAGAGAGACAGAGAAAGATAGAGACAGAGAGAGACAGAGACAGAGAGACAGAGAGGGAGGAGGGAGAGAGAGAAAATTTGGAGTGACACATTGGCTCCACATCTCTGAATTTGAAATACTAGAGACTGCTAGAATGGCCCTCCTCTGACTGAGCTTGTTCTCTCTCTATCTGTCTGTCTCTGTCATTCTCTCATCTCTCTCATTTCTCTCCCTCTCCCCTCTCTCTCTGTGTCTCTCTCCTATCCCTCCCTGTCTCTCTCTCTCTGTCTCTCTCTCTCCTCTCTCATTTCTCTCCCCTCCTCTGTGTCTCTCTCCTATCTCTCCCTGTCTCTCTGTCTCTCGTGTCTCTCTGTGTCTCTCTCGGTTTGAGCTGAGGTCTCACCTCTCTCTCAGTTGAAGAGCTCATTCATTGATGCACATGCTTTGGTATGTTCTCATTTCAGCAATTTCTCTGACTTCTGTTAGCTTGGATAGATGAGGTTACTTGCTACTTTCTATTTATATGTTTTTTTGTGTCACCATGAAGGGGTAGGAAAGGATGAGTAAAGTAAGATTTAGTCAGTGACCAGTTTAAGTGACCAGGGAAGGGACTTTGCTTCTGAACCAAGCCTCAGCCTGCTAGATCAGAGATATTTAATGGTAGCCTATGGTCCTTCTGGGAGACTAGAGGAGAGATTGCCCAGACTTGGGTGTCCTGGGCCCTCTCTGACCCGCCCCTTCCCCTGACCACATGCCTGTGGTGGAGCCTCAGCCCTTCACACTGCCCTTCTTTGCTACGGCAGGTCAGACCAATCACGAGTGATCTGCCACCCACAAGCTTCCTCAGTTTAGACACATGCATTACAGAGCCTTCCATGTTTGTGTGCTGTTCTCCAACTGGACACTGAGCACCATGTGGTGCTAAACTTTGTGATTTCTCCCAGTCCCCAGTACTGGGCTCTGTATACAGGAGGCCCGTAAGCAATGTTAGGAACAAATGAATGAAAGAATGGTCTTCAGCACCCACAGTCTCCATTTATTCCAGTTGGATCTGCCAGAGCCTGGGGCAGGCCCTCCCAGCAAATAGCAGCCCGTGGGGCCCATTCCTGGGTGCAGGGCCTTGTCTCAACTGTTGGGAGGAAATGGGGACCTACCTGGATGCAGATATCTGGGGAGCAGACCTCTGCCTGTGGGATGTCAACGTGAGCTATGGCATCGACACCTCCCTAGGGCAGAGAAAAGCAGCCACATGGGGCCAGCCAGCCAGCCCAAGCACCTCCTCTGAGGTCCCAGGGAAGCCTCAGCCTCTCCTCTTCTCTGCCATCAGTCCCCAAGCTTTCAACTCCCAGCTGCCTCAGGGAACTACAAGCTTTTCCCCTGCTCAGCAGGTCCATGATTGTAACAGGATCCAGCTTGTGCCGCAAAGCCACTCAAACACAAGCACCCCAGCACACCCCTGTAACCATGTGCAGCTCCACACACACATGTGAGCTCTGCTCAGGTCCAGCTCCACAAGGAAGCTTTTGTCCCCTGGGAAGCCTGCCCTGATAGCTTTAGTATGGGGACTCAAGAATAGCCTGGAATTTGGCCCAGGGTGCCAGCAAAGGGATCGACAAAGGTCCCAAAGTCAAGGGGCTGTCTAACTTCTCCAAACTCCAGCACATACATCCTCTGGGCTGTCCCTGACATTACTGAGCCCCTGGGCCAGAGCACTGAAGAAAGGTTTCCTGTAGGCAGCGGACCTGAAGGACTTCTGGAGTCTAGAGGAAGTTAGGACACTGTGGGCGTGTGTATGTATGAAGGTGTCATGTGTGTGTGTGTGTCCAGGGCTCTATCCTTGAGTCTGAATTGGGGGCGGGGTCCCTCCTTTCCAGCTCACCTGTGATCCCACAGAGATGGTCTCAAGCACATGGCAATGAAAAGGCTCAGTCCGGTTGCACAGCTGTACCTGGAAGTGGGCTGGGCTCCTTGAGATGAAGGAGGCACGGAACTTGTCTGGTAACTGGTGAATCTTCATCTTCCAGCCTGTCCCCATATAAGGGTCACATGGTATGGGGCATAGATGGAGCTCCCTGCCACCTTGGAGCCCAGCCTCCTCTGCCCACTCCTGGCCCTGAACTCTTCCTTCCATGCCTAGCCCTGCTCCTGGCATTACCCTCTCCCCACACATTGGGGCCTAAGATGGACCCAGTCACTTCTTCCCTTTCAAAAATAGGCGCAGGGCCTGGCCCTGATGCTGGCAATGCCACCCCTCTCCCTCTTTGCTTGCTCCATCTCTGTCTCCCTTACATCCAAAGCCACTTCCTTCAGGAAGCCTTCCTGACCCATCTTGTTGGCAAGGTCACTATCAGTACATCAGGGAGGGGCCTACCACTCTGCCCCTCCCTGATATAGTGATAACACAATGTTTTGTGTTACAGTTACTGGTTGTATTTCATGAACCAACAAACATTTCTGAGGCTCTTAAGGTATGCCAGAACTGGGTTAAAAACAAAGGCCAACCAATCCCCTGCCCTCAAGAAGCTTCCACTCTACCAATGGGATCCCACATGTGCACAAAGTACTGATAACCACAAGGTCCTAATCAGGGATTGTGAGCTCCGTTTGGGCAGTGGCTGAGCCCCAGTGTAGCTTCCGATCTCCACCTCCCACGTTGTCTAATTAAGCTCTGAGGCATGCCCTCTCAACTTAACAAATGTTCATTAAATGAATGTCTGGTCCCTAAGCCTCAAAAATCATATACTAATGACATCTGCCAGTAGAGAAATAATCAGCAGACTAAAGTGAGAAGGCAGGTTCTCACTGGAACAAGGAGCCCTCCTTGAGCTGGTGCATGCGTCCCTCTGCCTCCCTCTACCTCCTCCCGGCCCAGGAAGAGGAAGGGGCTATTTGCTAGGCTGTGGACGCAATGCTGGGCAATTACCTGGAAAGTTTCCATCAGCAAAAGGACATCTCACCCAAGAGCCTTGCAGGGTTGAGAACTGGGGAGAGAGAGAAAGAGAGGGAGAAGTAAAGCAGTCACTGTGGGGAAAACCAAAGACTGTCCCACAAAGCCCTTATGGGACCATGATCTGGCCCCTGCAAACAGCAAACAGAACCAAAGCCTCTGCTGACAAAGAAGTCATTCCACTCAGCCCCTTCATTGTACACAGAAGGAAACTGAGGCTCAAAGAGGGAGCAGGACTGGCTAGGAGCAAGCAGTATGGTGAATGGCAGCCTGGGGTTGGAGCCAGGAGATGGAAGGAGCCACACACTGTTTGTGCGACTCTGGCTAAGGCATCCCCTGGATTTTTAGAAGGCAGATTTCAAAGTGGATAGACATTGATGGGATTCCATGGCCCACAATTCTAAAGGGAAAGTAAGCTAAGGAGGAATGGGAAACTCTCAAAAATAGAACCGTGAAGCTACACAAAGCAACAATTCTGCTGAGGAGGGAGAAAGGAATTGCCTAAAGAAAACCCCACAGATGCAGCAGGAGCTCATGGACCAACTTGCGATTTAGAGCATTTGTAGAGAAGAGGAAAACAGGACGGGCCAATGACGGAGAAATACAGGAGCATTGAGAGATACTGTAATCAATCAGCAAGTATTTCTGTCCTCTGTATGCCTGGTACTAGGGTTACAGGACAGAGAACGCAGTGATCCCTACTCAAACAGACAGCAAAAACATGAAGGGGAATACAAAATGCATGCAAGATAGTTTGAGGGAGTGGTTACTCCCAAGTAGCAGTTGGAGGGGGGTGGGGTGGCTCAGGAATGACAAGGAAGAGAGTGGAAGCAAGGTAGGATGGCATTCTATGAAGTGGAGGAGAGGAGGGATGGCATCACAGGCATGAGGGGCTGCAGTGCAAAGGTATGAAGGCAGGAGATAGCATGTGAGGAACAGAAACTGGACAGTTTGGCTGGATCATAAAGTGAAAGAGGGGCTGGCAACATCCAATGAAGCCAGAGCAAGGCTGTGCTGTAAAAATGAGATGAGAAAAGTTTATACTTTATACTACAGGCAAGAGAGAGATACCGACATTGGTTGAGGAGGAAATTCACCCAGTCAGAGCGACAGAAGAAAAATCACTTTGGCAGCAACGGGAAGGATGGGCTTGATCAAGGGAAAAAACCAGTGAGAAGTTCGCTGCTATGATATGGATCAAAGGTAAAAGTGTCTGCACTGGGGTGACCAAGTGGCTGTGCCAGTGGAGGAGTGAGATGTGAGAGATGTCCTAGAGGTAAGATTAGGCCATGAGGAATGAGGAAGGAGCAGAGGGTAACTCAGGCCACAGGACCACACCATGGGCATGAATCTGAATGACTGACAGAGAGCAGTAGGAGCCTCAATAAATATAGGGAAATTGGGAAGAGGGAGGGTGGGCATGAAAATAAAATGAGTTCTGTTTTGGACACGCTGAGTCTGAGATGCCTACAGGGCACCCATGGCAAGATGCCAGGCAGGTAACTGATCTGAATCTGGGTCAGGGTCAAGGCTGAGGCTGGCTCTAGAGATCTGGGGCCTAGCCTGCTGGCTGCTCTGTGAACTATCAGATGTGGGCACTTTCTCTGGCGATCCCTCTCACTTGGAACTCTCTCCCTCCCATCTCCTTCATCTCCCACTTCTGACTTCCTTGGCTTCTGTCAAGTCCCAACTGAAACCTCACCTTGTCCAGGAAGCCTTTCCTGACCCCTCTCAATTCTACTGCCTTCCTTTTCTTAGTTATTTCCTACCTGGTAGACAGCTTTTTCACATGTTTGTTTCTTGTCTCCCTCATTAGATTGGAAGCTCATTGAGGGCAGGGACTGTCTTTTGTCTCTTTTTATATCCCTTGTGCACTTAGCACAATGCTTGGTGCATCATGGGTGTTTGATAGTTGTTGATTGGTAATTAATTGATGGATTGAGGAGGAAACATCTGGAAAGGAAGCAGTAATCACCAGGGGCCAGCCTGACCTATCAGTTTCTTTTGGTGATAGTTACTAGACAAAGAGTCCACTGGGATGCTGTAGGGAGAGTTCACTCAGACTTTGGCAAACCATTTGACACCGTCTCTTATGAGTTTATCGATATGATGGATAGCTAGAGGGAAAGATGACAATGTAGTTGGCTGGATTCAGAATTGGGTGAATAGTCAGACCCAAAGAGTAGCCATTCAGTGTGGTTCAAGCTCTTTGGGGAAGGAGGTGTCCAGTGGAGGGCCCCAGACATCTGGGTCTGCTCTGTGCTTTCTGATCTTTCTGTGTCCTTATAAATTTAGCAAACTATAATCTGGGACACTTTCTGGCTGTGTGACCCTGGACAAGTCACCTAACACTGTTTGCCTCAGTTTCCTCATCTGTAAAATGAGCTGGAAAAGGAAATGGCAAACCACTCCAGTATTGTCACCAAGAAAACCTCCAAAGGGGTCACGGACAGTTGGACATGACTGAAAAAATGATTGAATAATAACATAAACCTATTGAGGCAAAAGCCTGGGAAGGCTCATCAGGGGTACACAGAATGAGGTTCCCAGACCTTCATCCCAGACTAAGGGTGGGGGCTGTGGAGCACTTTCAGAATCCACTTCTCACTCAAACTTCTGCCTGAAAGATTCGTAGCCCCTCTGGTGTGGTAATTTGCCCTGGACAAGATACCAAGGCCAGATCAAAACCTGGCCACCAGGATAAGGGGTCCCAGTCCCCAGATGGACAGGCTAGGCCACTGGAGTCCTCGCCCATTCAGGAGAGCGAGCCCTGGGCAGGCTGCCTCCCAAGGGCTGCCCCAGTCCCCTCCTCCCAACATCCCAGTGTCTTTGGCAGCCTTGGCAAGGCACACAGGGCCTGTTACCTCCGTCCCATATACCTGCTCCTGTGAAAAGAGATTCTTCGGAACCACTGACTCTTAAGAACCTCTTCAGCCACAAGTGCAACACAGCCTCGAACAAGAATCTTCCTGAGGACCCTCCTGACAAGTGGTCATCTAGCTCCTACTCAAAGCTGTCCTAGGGGTGGAGGAGACTCCCTGGCTCCGGAGGCAGCCCAGACTGCCTCTGATTGTTGGGAAATGTCCTTACATCAGTCTAGGTAAGCTTTCCAGATACTGTTCCTGATACTAGCCTCTGAGGCTAGGCAGAAGAAATCAAATACCTTACCTACCCAACTGCCCTTGGAGGCTCAGTCTTCCCTACCCCCTTGTTTGACATCCTCTGTTCCTTCAGTTAAACCACATAAGGTTTAATAAGGATTTCAGAGAAGGAATGATCTCAAGACCCTTCACCTTACTAGCTGTTCTTCTCTGGAATCCTTCTGAGTAACCAATGTTTTCCCAAAACTGTGGTGCCTAGAACCAGGAATTGGGGATCTGTAGTCCACCCTGCCTGCTTGGACAAGACTAATCGATGGCAACCACTGGGCCTCTTTTAATGCAGTCCAAGATGGCGCCTTGCCCAACAACGCTGCCATACCATGCTGTTGGCCCCTAGCAAGCTTGCAGGTGATTTGTCAATTAACCAACACCCTCAACTGTATTTCTGAGACTGATTTTTAAAAATCCAATGACAAGATTTTACAATCATCCCAATTAATTTCATTTCAAGAGGCAGCACAGCATAGTGGATAGCAAGCCTTAGAATCAGAAAGACCTGAGTTCAGGTCCTGCCTCACTCCCCTACTGACCCGGTGACTTTGGGTAAGTCACTTAACCTTTAGGGCCCCAGGCAGCTCCATAAAACATGACTTCGGAGCAGGTGTCAGGCTGTATTGTTGGAGAGCTTCCTTACTGAGGATTATGATAACGGAATCTCAGGTTGGGTCTAAAAGCCTCATTCCACTCCATTCAGCACAGTGCAACGCGTTTCTCCCAAAATCATTGTTGTTCAGGCATTTCAGTCATGCCTGACTCTTCATGGCCCCGTTTGTGGTTTTCTTGGCAAAGACTCTCAAGCGGTTTGCCAGTCCTTCTCCACTGTCTGTTTTTCTCAGAAAGAAATGAATGATCTAGGTCCCCTCACAGAGAAGCCCAAAGATTTTCCTCCCTCCAATCAAAAAGGTGATATTCAGCTGTCTACTAAAAATCTGTTTGGGAGACAGTGTGGTGCAGTGAATTGAGCCCTGATCTTGGATTGAGAAGCCCTGAGTTCAAATCCTGGATCTTCCATTTTGGAATCCTAGATAAAACATGTCACCATCACCATCACAATCATTTGTCAGAAACAAGAGGCTGAAGCTGGAACCTCAGATCCCTGGATCACCTTGGATTTGTGCCTATGGCCAGGCCTTGAGCAGGGCTTTTGACTTCCCTAGCTCTGTCCTAAGCTATATGGAGACTCTCTGTCCTGCAGTCTTTCTCCTCTGTCCTTTGCCCTGCCTAAGGTGTGACCCTAATTGGGGAAGGTTCAGGTCTCATGAGCAGTCCCTTAGCCCTGCTCCTCCCCTCCCCAATTCACACACAGGCTATCACAAGGGTTTGGCCACTAACTCACCTTCATACAAAGCCAGGGCTGTGGGTCCACCCGTGAGTAATGTACCTGCGAGGAAGAGGAGACATTTGATGGCTGTCAGGGAACTGGCATCGCTTGTTTCAATTTTTTTCAACTAACAAGCACTTTTTTTCTCTCTTGCCTATTTTCTAACCCTCCTCCTCCCCTCCACATTGAAAAAGAAAAAACAAAAACAAAATCTTGGAAACAGATACGCAAAGTCAAGCAAAACAAGTCTCCTCATTGGCCTCAGCCGAAAAAGTGACTCATTCTGTATCTTGAGTCCATTGCCTATTGCTCAGGAACAGAGGATGTGGTAGGAGGGAAGCAGGGTGGGGGGCCTGGGGAGGTGTGAGCTAAGCCCCAACATCAGCAAAATGACTGGTTCAGGAGCAAGCAAGGCTGGTGAGGTCCAGAGGTGGCCCGATCCACCTGGGACCAGGGCCTGTGCATGGGAAGAGGAGCTTCCGAGACCCAGGGAGCGCCCCTGCTGGCTGGAAGCTTTATTTGCTGCTATCTTTGGCCTGCTTTGAAACCCTCTTAAGAACTACTTGTTAGTAAAAGGACTATTTGTTTGAGCCCTGGGGCTCTGGCCAGATCACAAATAGTCACCCTAACGGAGGGCATGCTCCCCCACTGGTCCTCTGGAGTTGTGCTTGGCCAGGACATTGGCCAAAAGAGCTGACAATTTTCAGTCTTCTAGTTGTCCATCTATCTGTCTGTCAATCTATCTATCTATCCATCATCTGTCTATCCATCTAGCTGTCTCTCTATCTATCTATCTTCTCTCTTGCCTTCTCCAGCTCTCCCCCTGCTCCAACCCTCACATATGCCCAGGCCATTGATTTCCACCAGTGTGGAGAGAATCCCATACCAATGAGCCTCGGGGCTCAGGTTACATGCATATATGGCTATATTTTACATGTCCCTACATTGTCTTCTCCCATGGGTCGATGACTGACCTCCTAGGGGGAAAGGTTATTTCTTTTTGCCTTGATATCCTCAATGCCTAGCCTAGCAAATCAAGATATTCTCCTTGCTTGATCAGTCACCCTCAAGCAGACTCTCCTGAGATAGTGCTCAGTCCCAGGGCAGCGCACCCTGACCTTCAAGCAAGTGGCTGGAGCAGTAGAAGCCAGACAGCAGTCTCTAGGCCTTTTACAATGTGAAGGCCCTGGCCCATGGGTTCCTTGCACTTACACTGCCTGGGCCTGTCCGGCCTGTGTGGCTCAGCTCCCAGCACAGATCACCCATCTCTGACATCCCACACAGGTGGACCTGGCCCTGGACAGGGCAAGGGGGTTCCCAGCTCAAGGATCGAGTGAAGGGGTTGTAGAAGATGTAATCCCACAGGCTTCTGGTGTCTGAACACACAGAGACACACGCACAGAGGGGTCAGAAAGGGAACAGCTCCTCCCTTCTCCCTCCCCTCCCCTTCTAAACCCTGCTCATGATTCCCCTCCCCTGGGCAGCCTTTGGTATCAAAGCCAAACCAGCATCTAGCCAGCCCCCTCTCACTGGACAGGCAGACGGTGGTACAAATGAAGCCACAGTCCCAGGGTCCCCTCTACAGGTGGCCTGGACCACTCAGCCCCGTTCCATGACCACAGAGAGAGTCATCCTGGTGCTACATGGAGCGTAGCCCCTGGCTCATCCTGAGCCCAGGGACCTGGGAAGCCCAGGGCCAGTGGAAGCCCAGGGTCAGGGGAAGCCTCTCCCAGGAGAAGGGAGAGAGAAAGGAGCAGGGCCCCCAAGGGTGGCAGGAAGAGAGGGTCACTCTGCTAAGGACCACTGCTTACTTGCCATTTTCAAAGGGACAGATCTGGATTCTCACCGCATCAGGGACAGCAGCCCAGCCCTGCCAAGGAAAGCATTGTCAGCTCAGCTTCATGGGCCCTCTCACCATGTTCTCTGCAAGTACAGACTGATAGACCAAGAGAGGAGTTCCCAGTGCCAGGGTGCCAGGAAACCCAGTCCAACCTCACTGCAGGCAGGGAAGGCAGGATGGAGGGGAAGCTGTATCAGGAATGGGGAGACCTGAGTGCATGTCTGAGCTGGGTGACCTTGGGCAAGTCACTGCCCTCTGTGGGCCTCAGTTCTTCATCTGTGAAATGATGCTAACACTTGCATGGCATAGTTAGGACCAAAGGAGATACTGCACTGTGTAGTATGGAGAGTGATGCTACCAGGCTTAGTGAGCCAGGAGCAACCAAAACTCATCACAGCACTTTGAGGCTGTGCACGCAGGCCTTATGAGCTTCCTCAGGACAGAACCAGAGGAAATGCACCAAAATCCCTCCTGCTAGAGCCATCTAGCTGAGATGCCAGGAAGGGTCTTCATGCCTCTGAGGGTGGGGAGACCTTGGGACAAGCTGTTGGATGAGGTGGCAGATTTCCCACATGAGGGCTAGTGGCCAACTGTCTAGTACAGTCCTGGGGGGCTCCTGATCAAGGTTGGAGGGCTGGTTGTGTGTCATTCCAAATGACTTCAAACCACTGCTTCAGGCTGGGGGTCTGAGTCTGTGGTGAGCTCAGCTCAACCATGCCCAAGGCCCCGGGGATGAGTCATGGAAGTCTATGTTCAGTGTGGGTTGAACATTCACAGAATGTAAGATGCTGGAGTGACTGTTAAGGTCATTTGTAAATGCCTAAGGTAGCCCAGGGAGCCCATTCTGGGGCCCAGGTTAGGTGTGGGGGGGGGGGAGGGAGCACTGACCTCTATACACAGGCACGGCAGGAGCTGGGAATAATTCAGGGTCACTGCCTTCCCAGGCTGCTCAGCATTCACCTGTATCCAAGAGATCCAGCTGAAATCTACTCATTCCAAACCCCTGTGCTCGGTGCCCAAAGCAGAGGTGCTGAGAGCCTTAGGCCAGCCCCCTCTCCGTTGGGGTGCCAGCTCTCTTTCTGTGTTGAGCTGCAAATGTGTGTGAACCAGCTCCCATATGTACATGTGCCAAGCACCTCCTGGGAATCTTCTGAGCAGTCTTTTCTTGTGCTTCCCTTTTCTCCCCTCCCTCTCCCCGCCCAGGCCAGCTAAGATGAGCTAAGGCCCTTCTTCTGCCCGAGGTTCCCCAATGCCTGAGCTAGGAGCTCTCCTCTGCACTGGGGTCCCTGTTGCCTCAGCTAAGAACCCTCCTCCTCTTGCCTAAGTCCCCACTTCCAGAGATGAGAGCCCCTTCTGCCTTGCAGCCCCAAATATGGTTTGGACTCACCAGTAGTGGTGGGCTGTAGTCTGTACAAGCAAACCACTTGAGACACAGCCGGACATAGTAGGCCTGACCCCTGGGGATATCTGCAAAGTGCACCTTGATGGCCTTCTGAGCATGGTCAACATTGTATTTGAGCCTCCCAGCTGGTAAGGACAGAAGGGAAGGCTGGAGAGCTGCTTTCTCCAAGGTGGGGCATCCACTGTGCTTACAAAGTGAACCCCATCCCAGGACCCAAAAGGGATCCACCCTGCCCCAGTTCCCAGCTGAACCCACATGAGGGCGCAAGACTGACAAATGGAGTCCTGGGTTCTTTCATCACCTCCTGGTCCTGACTTGCTGTAAGATGTAGACAAGTCACTCCTCCTCTGTGAACCTCAGTTTAACCTCCTCCTGCATTCCCCATCCCCTCCTCCCCATTCCAAGAGCTGGTGTGAAGATCCAAGAAGACAGTGGACAGAAAGGAGCCTTGGGAATGGGCTGTGCAGGAGAGCTATGGAGCTGCCACACTCTCTTGTGCCAGTGGGGAAGGAGCCACATTTTCAATCACACAATGGTGTGGAGTAGTGTTTGTCCTTTCCCAGACAAAGGGTGGGAGTCGGCTCTAAATTCTAGGACTTAGAACTGGAGAGATCAGTCAGTTGAATGGCCTCATTGTACAGGGGAGGAAACTGAGGCCAGGAGGGTTATGACTTGCCCAAGGTCACACAAGTAGTCAGTGAGAGAGGCATGATTTGAATCCAGACCTTCTGACAAGAGACCTGGTGATATTTCTACTCCGGCCCTGGGAACTAGAACTGCTGCTGCCCCCAGGACCTCCTAGATGGGGTGAGGGGACCCTGCAGGGTGCACCTAGGGGCCATGCTACATGGGGATAGCAAGACTTCACACAGGCCAGTAAAGGGAGGACAGAGTTAGGACCACAGCAGCCTGTGTCACTCACCAGAGCAGGCTGGGATGTTTCTGCCCACATCAGCGTCTGTACAGTCTGCAAAATACGCATGGGGGCTCTCAGTCTGCCCAGGCCTGAGCACCATCCGCCTCATCAGGGATGGGGTGGGTCAGGACCAAGAGAGACAGAATCCCATCAGACCCAAACATTGGTACCTCTGTCCCCCAACTTCTGACCCATGATTTCAGCCAAGCCTTAGAATGACCCCTGACCCTGACCTAGGCTGATTCAGACCAGTCCAAGGCCGCACCTGCAAAGGGCTGAGGAGACCATCCACCCCAATATCTCTGGAGGCAGCCCTTTCCTCTTTGGGATAGCTCTAACAGGTGGGAAGTGACCCTTCTACCAGAGTGAAACCTGCCTCAGTGTATATCATCCCCTCCACTGCTACTGCCCACTAGAGCCCCCATGTGCTCAAAGATGGCTTACTCATATGGCAAGGTCTCTAGGCCCTCCTCATCCCCCCTTCCCTCCTCTGGATGCTCCCCAGATTTTCACTGTCCTTAAGGAAGGACATCGGTGCCCCAAACAAAGCAATTCCTGATTGTCTGGAAGCTGGTGAAGAGGCTAGGAATATGTGTGCGTGTGTGTGTGTGTGTGTGTGTGTGTGTATGTGAGACAGAGAGAGAGAGAGAGAATATGTGTGTGTGAGAAAGTATGTGAGTGTGTGTGTGAGAGAAAGAATGTGTGTGAGTGTGTGTGAGTATGTGAGTGTATGTGTGTGTTTGAGAGTGTATTTGAAAGAGTACATGAGTGTGAGTGTGAGAAAGAGAGTGTGTGTTAGAGTGTTGTGAGTGTGTGTGTGAGAGTATATGAGTGTGTGTATGAGAGAGTGTGTGTGTGTGTGTGTGTGAGAGAGAGAGAGAGACAGACAGACAGACAAACAGACAGAGAGAGAGAGAGAGAATAAGTGTGTGTATGTTGGGGGACACAATTGAAGATTTTACCAGGAACCCAAGACTCCCCCCTTTCCCTTCCTGATACCTGCCTTGCTCTGATTTCTATGCTGGCTGAGAAAAGCTAATGCCCTTCTCTGCAAGGTAAAGGTTCTGGACCTTTTCTTGTGCCCTGGACCCCATGGGCAGCCTACAGAATCCTTCTCAGAATTGTGATTTTTAGTGCATAGGATTACAAAGAAACCAGTTACATTAAAATACAATCATCAGTTTTTTAAAAAGACCCCAGATGAAGACATCCTTCCCAAAAGTCAATGGTGTGCTGAGGGTGGGAGAAGGGGAAGGGGCTTGCTCCCCAGAAGCATTCTTGGAGAGAGAGATGCCAAGTGAATGTCTACATAATCAAAGCCCACTTCCCCACTGATTCTCATGATCCAATTGGAAATTTTCACTTGGGTTAAGTATTAGGTCCTAGGAGAGGACCTATTTCTGTCCTAGGACAGAATCAATACCACTTGAACAAAGGGTCAACTTTTAAAATCTCATTA
>CM053585.1:375454854-375524172 GCA_028646515.1 Pseudochirops corinnae
TTCTTTGTTTGGAAATTCAAGGGCTATTTGGGGAATATTTATGCCCAGGAGACAGAAAAGATGAAGATCTATAGTAAGTAAGTGCCTCTTCTGAATTTAAGTGGGAAGAGGTTAGCTATACTGGGCCTTGGATATAAGTACAGTGTTACCTGGGGCCTTGGAAGTGATAGGATAATATGATTTAGAAGACCTTAGAGATCATTGGTTCAACCACATCCCCCCTTTCCCTCATTTTACAGATGAGAAAAATGAGGACCCAGAGAGGTTAAGGGATTTGCCCAAGGTCATAAAGGGAATAAGTAGCAAAGCTACTTTAAACCCAGGGCATCTGACTTCAAATTCATCACTTGTTCAGCTGTTAATCTTCATAAGACTGTAAACATTGCTTGTTGAATTGGCAGAGCTTGGCATTTGTGAGTTCATTTTTTTCTACCAAGTACCAGCCCATCTCCTTTTCTGGTTAGATCTAAGCCCCATCTCATGGAAGTGTTTTTAATGGTCTCATGCTTTTAATGGTCTCAATTTAGGCCCACAAAGTGCCTTTTTCCACTGTTCTTTGAATTATCAGTAATTTTATTTCGTCTGAGAATGACATTTCAGGATTCACAGTCACACAGAACCATTAGTGTTAAAGGGATTGACGTTTGGAACAAAAACCAGTTTGGGACCTATAATTTCCCGACAAGAGACAACATAATCTCCTCTTCCAATTCAATTTCAAGCCCAGGTAATTCGCTAGTAGTTTTCCAAAATATACATATTAATAGACTAATCTGAGGGGCTGCCATCCAGATTTGTACCATAATCTGGGCAATACCACTTTGTCATCCATTCTGTTTTTTTCAGTGTGGATATCTAGTCCTATCTCTTTCCTGTTGCTTCATAATTTTATTGAGTCAACTTTGTAGTGTTCCTAGGCAACTGACACAAATTAGTATATCATCTACTAAGAGAGGGTACTCTTTTGTTTGGATCTGATACCGATTAACCTTTATAATACATGTTCAATGCCATCTATACCTAATTGTCCTCAGAGTCTAAATTGCTGGAGCCAGATTAACTGCTTCATGAGGTACTGTGAAATTGGAGAAAGGCATATATATGCCTAATAGTCAAATTTGTCAACTAGAGGCCAGTAAGAGGGTTTCTGCACCTGGCAAAACTCTCCAAACTAATATTATAGCATTTATGAGCATTTAGAGAAGAAAGCAGTGATTCCTAAGAAAGAATCTGGATTCATCAAGAATGGATGTGGTCTGACTATTAGATCTAGTTGATAAAGTCTCTGGAATTGTCCCTGAGAAAAAGGCTCTTTGCTGGAAGAATGGCTAGGCTCCAATGGTTAGAAGACAATTTAGCAGGAGCTCTCTGGGAAAGTGCCCTAGAGAACTGTGATTGGCCCCATGATAGTCAACATTTTAATAACTGATCTAGATATGAAGACATGGAGGATAGATAAGATTATCAATAGTACAGATGGCAAAAAAATTGGGAGGCAATACTGACACTTTGGACAATAAAGCCAAGATCCAGAAAAAAAAAATCCTGACAGACTATAGAATGATGACCAAATTAAAAAAAAATAAATTTAATATAGATAAATGACATGTTGGTGCTTGGTTTGTTTTTTTTTAACTTATTTCACAACTATTAAAAGATGGAAGCCTGAATAAACACTAGATCTTGTGTGAGGGAAAAGCCAAGATAGAAGAGTGGGAAGAGGTGGTGTGGAGAGCTTCAACTCCTCCAAAGAGATTTAGTAACTGCACTAGCCTGAAACCTGATGGGGAAATACAGGAGAAAAAGTCACAGTGAGTCTTTTGTCTAGCCCAGGTTTGTATAGGGACACAGACAGGGAGGTCTGCAGATACTAGGAAGGAGTTGCCTATGAGCACTCCAGGGTTTAGGGAAAGACTGTGAACCAAGGCAAGAGGAGATTCCATGCCTACACTGGGGTACCTCAATGGGGACAGGTGTGAAATGGCAGTCTTACTGCCTGCTCCCCAATTCCAGATCACAGATCCAAAGTGGAATAGGAAGGGGACCTGTGTCCTGGGATAGAGTCTTGGATATTGAGGCCCTGAATAGTACACCAAGAAAGGAGTACAACAAGCAGATTTGGCTGAGATCCCCCATTCAAAGCAAGGTGTCACTTCCAACATTGTATCTAGGCTACAAAGAAACAAAAAAGACATGGTCTCAGACCAAAAGCTGGGTGAGAGGGACAGAGTCAAGCAGCATCTACTCTTGCTCAGACCCAAACCCAGCTCAGCAGCTTGCAGAGCTCAGACTAGGCAGGGTAAGGGGCAGGGGGGCAAACTTTGCACTGGATCAAACCACTTTGGGAGCACTGAAATCTTGCAGGTCCCCAGCCCAAGTTCTTCCTAGGATCATGGAACAATATACATTCAGTACCCTGAGAAAGCAGCAACAAGATCAGACCAGACCTTGCCCCCCCAACCCCCAAGAAGTGCCCAGAGTTCAGCCTTAACATCAAGTTCAAAAGTCAGATAGGAAGGTGGAAGAAGCAAACAAAAGAAGAATCCCACCTTAATTTGCATTTCTCTAATCAATAATGATGTAAAGCATTTCTTCATATGATTATAAATTGTTTTGATTTCATCAGAAAACTGCTTTTTCCATATCCTTTAACCATTTTTCAACTGGGAGATGACTCATACTCTTATAGATTTGACAAAGTTCTTTGCATATTTAAGATCTTTTATCTGAGTAATTGTCTATAAAAATTTTTCCCCAATTTTCTGCTTTCTTTCTGATTTTGGCTACGTTGGTTTTATTTGTAGTTTTTAAACACCTTTTAATGTAATGTAATAAAAATTATCCATTTCACACTTCCCAATGCTTTCTATCTCATTTATTCATAAATTATTCACCTATCCATAAGTCTGATAAGTGATATGTTCCATGTTCTTCAAATTTTCTTGTAATGTCTCCCTGTATATCTAGGTCTTGTATCCATTTTGATCTTATTTTGGTAAATGATGTAAGATATCAGTCTATGTCCAATGTCCGCCAGACTGCTTTCCAGCTTTCCCAACAAATTTCACCAAATAAAGAATTCTTAACCCCAAAGATTAAGTCTTTACACTTGTCAAACATAAGGTTACTACAGTCATTCATTGCTGTCAATCGTATGTCTACTCTGTTCCACTAATTTACCTTTATTTCTTAATCAATGTCAGGTTGTTTTGATAATTATTGCCTTATAGTAGAGTTTAAGATTTGGTACTACAAAACCTCCTTCTCCTTTACTAGAAGGACTTTAAAAGAAGTTTAAAATGTTTTTATAAATTCGAGTACTTGGGTAAAAAATTAGAAAAGAAAGGACTGCAAAGTGGGTTACCAACTTGATACAAGATATTGCCCAAGCAACAAACTCCCTGAAAAGTTGATTAGACCAAAGAGAAACCAATAGCTACATGAGATAATCGAATTATCTAATGAGATAATATTTGTAACAGTGCTTGGCAAAGTGCTTGCCACAGAGTAGGTGATAAATGGAAAAAAAATATAAGGCATCTTTGAATTGCAAAACAGATCTAGGAGGAAAAAAATATCACTGAACTACCTGAAAGCCATGATCAAAAAGAGAGCTTTGAAATCATATTTCAAGAAATATTAAAACTGTGCATATCCCTTAAAATTAGACAGCAAAGTGTAAAATTAGACAGCAAAGAATCCCAGTCACCTCCTGAAAGAAACCCCAAAATGGAAACTCCAAGGAACATCACTGCCAAAACCCAGGGTTTCCAGGTCAAAGAAAAAATTCTGCAAGCAGACAGAAAAAAAAGAAAGAATTTAAGTACTGAGGAGGCACAATCAGGATCACACATGATTTATCAACTACTTCTATGAAAGAATGGACAATTTGGAATACAATATCCCAGAAGGAAAAGGTTATGGGTATACAATCAAGAATCACTTACCCAGCAAAACTGAAAATAATCCTGGGGGGCAGGGAGTTGGGGAGAGAAGATCTTTAATGAAATAGAAGACTTCCAAGCATTCCTGATAAAAAGACCACTGCTACAGAGAATCTTTGAAATGTAAACACAAGAGTCAAGAGAAAAATCAAGAGTATACATGAAAGCACAACGATAAATGATTAAGTAAGGATGAACTACTTACATTCTAAGGGAGTCTAATCAGATGAGGCCCGGAATGGTTCTGTTATGTCTTAATGATCTTAAGAATGGAAAAAAGAAGAGAAGAGGAATACAATGTGGGGGAGGGAAAGGAAGGTTAGGGAGAATGATCTCACACAATCAAGGTACACAGAATAGAATGGGTGTCTGAGGGGATGCTCATCAATCGGGGTGGATTAGCCAGTTATAGTATATAAATGTGATAGAATACTGTCATGCTGAACTCTTACTGATCTAATGACCAGCTCCAATTCCAGAGAGCCAAAGAGGAAACACTTTACTCCTCACCTTCTGACAGGAGGTGAAGGGTTCAGAGTGAAGAATGAGACAAATTATTTTTTGGAAATGGCCAACATGGAAATTTGTTTTGATTGACTATACATTTCTGTAACAAGGTGTGTGTGTGTGTGTGTGTGTGTGTGTGTGTGTGTGTGTGTGCTCTTTCAGTTGGTGGAAGAAGGGTTGTGATGGCCTGATAAGAAGACAGATTTTGGTTGATTAAAGTTTTTTTTTAATTACATATATACACATATGTATATCTACATACACACATGTGTATATATACATGTGTGTGCGTATGCACACCTATACACACACATACATGCATATGTATTCAATAGTTCTTATGGAAAAGAGCTGTAGGTTTTCAAAGAATGCCACAATAGCTACAATATAACGTGGCCACTTGAAAAGCTCATGCTTTCCCCTAGGCTGCTTTGAGAGGCCATAATTCTATTGAATTCAGTTCTGGGAAACATATTTGCCAAAGAACATCAACAAGTTGGAGAGTCTCCAGAAGCTTTGAGGATGATAGTGAGATGGCTCAAGGCCATGCCATATGTGGAAAGACCAGATCATTTACCAGAAAAGTAGTCTTAAAGGGGCACAGAACAGGTGTCTTCAAGTATCTGAAAGGTAACGGTAAAGACTAGGAAAAATGAGGAGAAGTGGCATAGAGGCAGACTTTGGGTTACTAGAAGGAAAGACTTCCCAATAGTATGAGTTGTCCCAAGGTGGAAGGGCATCCATATGCCTTTGGACAGCCTATCGCCCAAGCCTAGAATGTCCTTCTGCCCTCCCCCTACCTGACCCTTGGAAACCCTCCCTCGGATGCATCAAGGTTCAGCTCAATTAGCATTTCCCACAAAAGGTCTTTCCTACTTTCCCCAGGTGTTGGGACTCCCCCTGCCTTCAAATGATTTAGTCAAATAAATTTGTAAGAATTTTGTTGTCCCTCATTTTTCAGTGTGCATGTGATTCCTCACCCTGCTCCTGCTGACCTCATCCCCAAAGCCAGTAGAATATAATTCCTGGACAGAAGAGGCTGATAAGTTGGGGGGCTCTGTAACTTCTTTGCTTAACAAATCACTATTTATCAGCTTCACTTCACCTATTGTAAAGCAAAGTCTATTCTTCCCTTGCTTAATACATGTGTGACTTCATTTCTTCCCAATGAAAGTCTTCAAATATTTAAAGGCATTTATCATGTTTTCCCATGGGCCTTATCCTAGCTGCACACCCAAATGTGCTTCAAGAACTCCTCCTCTGGAGTATTCCAAGCCACTCACCTTACTGATGGTACTAATGTGAGTAGTCTTCACTTTATCCAAGAGGAATGCCCCCATGACTGCTCTGAAGTGTGGCAGGGCAGGGGCCACTGGGACCAGCACATCCCTCCTGGGGGGTTATAAATTTATATTAGGGAAGCCTGAAATCAGGCTATCTTTCTCTGCTGCCACCCCACATACTCAGCTCATCCAGAGTCAGAGGTTAATCAGAATGCCCAAATCCTCTTCCACATGAGCTATTCCTGTTCTTTCCTTTCTCCCTGATCCTAGTGTTTTGCAGTTGATACTTTGACCCTAAATACAGACCATGAAGGTCATTCTGAATCTTGACTGAAATCACAGTATCTCAGTGGTAGAGTGAACTCTCCAAACATCATGGCCTCTTAACTCAAGGTCTATGAATTGTTCTTTTAAAGTATTCTGGTAACTGTTTCAACATAATTAGCTTCCTTTGCTTTAACCAGACTGATTGCCAAGGGTGTCCATTATACACAAAAGCCAAACAACCTCTCTGATTTGGATCGAACTATTCATAAACAAAATTCCCTTCTCTAATTCCTGTAACAAATGTTCACTCAACCTCTACACTAGGGCTTCCATCAAAGAGGAACCCATTGCTTCTCTATCCTTCCTCTGTGCTCTAGACACTATTTTCCTTAGGGCAGATTAAGAGGCTCTTGTTGGCCCATTGCTGACTTATACAGAGCCTGCTGTCCAGTTAAGTCCTCAGTTCTTTTTTATATAAACAATCGTGTAGCTATATCTCCCCAAAATTGTGTAGCTGAAATGGATTTTGCTGAACAAATATAAGGCTTTATACTGATCTCAATCACATTTCTTCTAAATAAATTCAGCTCATCATTTCAGTTTGCCAAGATCCTCTTGAGTCCTGTCAGACAATGTGATCATTCTCCATTTCACTTCAGCAGAACTTATGTAATAAATCATTAAAATTATATTATTTTAAAATTACTACTACTACTACCTGCAGTGGTTCTGAAGCTACATTGAGCTACATTTTCATATCATTCACATCACCCTAACCTCTCCACCCCACCCCCCAATACTCTTAACAATAACACATACTACCTACGTAGGCTAACAATTAGACTACACATCACACTCTACAGTGATTTACCACAGACCAATTAGCTTTTTAGTCACATCAGCTATCATGTCAATCTCCAAAGGTTCTCTGTATGGGCATATCCCTGTATGTTATTAGCATAGATAGTACATAGCTTCAGAAACACTGTGCTAAAGTAAGATTTCCCCTCCAGGCTGACATCCAGTATTTCCAGGTGTTCTGTGTAACCCCAGAGATTCCTTTGAGGTGAATGCTACCAGCCTATAACTAGTCTATTGAGTCTTGCAGTTCTACCAACTCTTCCTTGAGTGGGGTCCTCCCTAGGTCAAGAAGCCTCAGTCTGTGACATGGGAGATCTTCTGTTAATGTGGAGCCAATAGGCTGTAGACCCATATTTTTATCAGAGGTCAGTCCTGAAAGGCATCACCAAATCACACTGCCTTGAAGAAGCAACAGGTATCAAAGAGAGAGAACTAGGCAGGAGAAACAGAGTGAAAATCCTGGTTCTAAGACTTATTAGATACTGGACCCTAGGCAGCTCTCAACTTTAGTTTCCTCCGCTATGAAATGGAGATAGTAACACTTGGACTGTCTACCTAAAGCCAGTGTGAGGAAAGCTCTTTGTTCATTTTAAAGTGCTATAGAAAGCAACATGATATAAGGTGAGTTATGACCTCTGGGTCACCCATCACATGATACATGGCCCTTTGATTGAATTCAAACTTCACAGAACAAAACACTTTCATAAAAGGATTTGTTCTGTAAAACTTGGACTCAGTCAAAAGGCCACACCCAAGGACTTAGAGGGCCACTTGTGGCCTTGAGGCCAAAGGTTCCCCACCCTTGGTCCACGATAACTCTTAAGCTGTGAGCCTGGGGGTCTGGGAGGATGGTGTTGCCTTCTACAGTAGATAATAGGGAAGAGGGGAGGGTTTGGGGGGGTGGAAAATGGGTTCAGTTTGGGTTCCGTTGAGCTTAAGATGTCTATAGGGCTTCCAATATGAAATGTCCAAAAGGCATTTGGAAATGGGAGATGGGAGATCAGCAGAGAGATTGAGGAAGAAAAGGTAGATGTGAGAATCAGCATGGAGTTGGCAATTAAATCCATGGGAGCTGATGAAGTCATTGAGTGAAGCAGTCTAGAGGGAGAAGAGGAGAGGGCCCAGGACAGAACACTGAGAGACCCCTCAGCTAGAGGGCACAATTTGCATGAAGATCCAGATAAGTGAATGAGCCCAGCACATCTCTGAAATCAGGGAATAACACCACATCCAGGACCAAGAAGGTAAAGAGGGTTTGGTATCTAAAGCAAGGGCATAAGAATGGTGAAAGTTGATCAAGAGATGAAAGATCAAAGCCTATGGACCAAGGGCAAAGTCCTTTGGACTGGTTCCAAGAAGCTGGACAACATGATATATTGTGAAGAGCCTAAGACTAAGTCATGGAGGCATGGCATTTAAAAGTTGTGTGACCTTGGCCAGGTCACTTAACTCCTCTAGGTCTGAGTTTCCTCCTCTCTAAAATGAAAAGGTTTTGTTTACAAACCCAGGAATTGCCTGGCCCACTTAATTAAGTTCTGAGAGGTTAATTACCAAACAAGGTTGGCCATACGGTGATTTTTTTTTTCAGCCAAAGCAACTCAGATCATCTAAGGCTTGAAGGGAATGCAATCTGTATTGGTGGAAGGAGTATAAAAACCATGGAGCCCAAATCCAGATGCATTCACAGGTGTATTCAGAATCACATTGTTTTATCATACTTGACCCAAGCCATTGGCCCATACCGGCAAAAAGGAAGTCTCCACTTTGTAAATATTAACATTTTCACTCCCAGACACAGGAATGGTTTGTATGGTTCACAAGTTCTAAGAAGAAATGAACCATGTTCAAGTGACAGGACATGTTGTGGCAAGAACAAAGGAATTGGATTTTATTTTCTTTATAAGTTTCTTATGGAACCCATGAGGCAAACTGTTAACCTTCTCTGGAGGAAGGTCTCTTACTCTTTTTTTGTAAAAAAATAAAATAAAATAAAAACAAAAAACAAGTCCAGCTTTGTGCCCAGTAACAGAAACATAATAGGTCCTTGGGCAGCTTGGGTGACTGTACCAGTAGCCCCCATAACCCACCCAAAAGCATTTATACCCACAAAGCCCTATCATTCTGCAATTTACCCTTGGTGGTACTGACTGCCAAACAGGTGGTTTTGCCAGCCTAGGACTCAGACAACCTGAAGCTCTGCTCCCTGTGCCCTGTTTGTCTTTCAGGCTCATTTTCTCTCTGCTCCTGTCATCCAAGCTTTTGATTTTCATATCTTTGTCTGACATCCTTCACAGGCAAATTGAATGATGGGAGTGGTGTCCATCTGAAGTGAGGGGCTACTGTCCTGACTCCTGATAACCCTGACTCCATGTCCTACTCCTCCAGGGGTTCTTAATTGTTTCTGTGCCAAGGATGCTTTGCCCCTGTGGCAGTCAGTCTGAGGAAGCCTGTGGATACCTTCTCAAATCATATTTTTAAATGTTTAAAATAAAACACGTAAGATGACAAAGAACAACCTGCAATACAGTTAATCAAAATGGGTTTTTTTGCTTTTTTGGAGGGCAATTGGGGTTAAGTGACTTGCCCAAAGTCACACAGCTAGTAAGTGTGGCAAGTGTCTGAGGCTGCATTTGAACTCAGGTCCTCCTGACTCCAGGGCTGGTGCTCTATTCACTGCACCACCTAGCCATCCCAAAATATTTTTTAAAACCCATTTGAGAGACCCCAGATTAAGAATCTATAACTACTCCAAGAAGTTCAGAACTGCCACACATACACCAGAGAAGAAACTGGAAACTAAAGCTACCTCGATGCCAAATGATACAATTTTGAGGGGTTAAGTCATCTATCAAAGATCATGAAAAACTGCCCATCAAAATCCCAAATTCCTGTAAACAAGTCCCAAGACAAAGCAAAGGCAAAGCAGGTTCTTTTCCAGGTCCGTTTCAAAAAATGTAAGTTATGAGTCCTCAGAGGTCACGTAGTCCAATCCAGATCCAAGCAGGCATTTGTTCCCTTGGGAAGGCGGGTGGGGGGGGGGGGGGGGAGGATAGTGGCTGCTTCTCCAGGTAATTCATTCCATTTATAAGCAGGGGTAATTGTTAGAAAGCTTTCCTTACTTGTTAAGTCAAAATCTGCCTCCACATAACTGCTACCTCTGAGTCTGCTTTGCCTCAGTTCTGAGCAAGTGGTAAGGGATAGATACAGGAGACTGGCAGAAGGGATAAAAAGTCAAAAAGATTTCAGCAGGTTAGAACCATGGGCTGAAGCTAGTAAGCTGAAATTTCACTGATTTTTTTTTTTTTAAGTCTTGACCTTAGTTTTTTTAAAAATCACCTGAACCCAAAGAGGATGGGGAAGCTATGAGTAGGCACTCATTCATGACTTCCAACTCAACAAATGCAATCTTATGTAACACTAACAACCAAAGACCAGTGTTTAGAGAATGATCACAATTGATCTCATTTGGGGCTTATAAGGATTCCATGAGTGTAAAGGATAGAACCCAGCCCTGGGACTTCACTGATGTGAACTCCCTCTGTGCAGGTGGTGCCTTTTCTGTCTGCCTTGGCAGGTATGCTTTCACAGCCAGCAGGGGTCACAAGGTAGGGCTGGGGCTTCACTTTTCCTGGTTTTGAGGGCAGCTCCTCACCCACCAAGCCCCATGGCTTCTGAAAATACACATCCCCATTCTATAGATGTACAGCTTGCCAAATTCAGAGAAGTGAAACAATTTGTCCACAGTCGCAGAGCCAGCAAGCACGTGATAAGATTTCAACCCTGGCTTTCCAACTCTGTAGCCTTGACCTCACACACTGACACTGATGCAGGGCAGGCCTCTGGCATGGTCAAACCTCATTTTAAAATGGGCAGTGATGACTTGGACCATATACAGAGGAGAGCAACTCTACCTTCACCCTCAGGAGAAGGAAATGTTTTTCTTGGAGAAGAAAAGACACAGTGAAATATTGGGAAGACTGTCATGTAAAAAGGAGCTCCTGACTTCTGTCTGGCCTCTGGGGGTCAAATTAGGACAAAAAGCTACATGGAGGCAAATTTCATCTCAATATAAAGAAAAATTTCCTAAAACTTAGGAATACACTGCCTCAGATAGCATTTCCCTGGCAGTGGACTCCCCCAGAAGAGGTGAGGCTGGCTGGCTGTCTCTCTGGCATCCTCTAGGCCAGAGCTCCCTCTGGACCAAATGATTTTTGAGATCTCTTGCCACCATCAGGAGTCCTCTGGTCCCTGGATTTCCATTGTTTTGTGTCTCACTCATTGTTCTGATGTTCACTTATCTACCTCAAACTTGCAATTGAACCACTCAGATTCTGTTACTTGCCTGAAGACATCAGCATCATCAGATCAGGCCAAAGACTTCCAAGCATCAATGCACTTGAGTCCGTTGGGTTCCAGCAAGGATTCTGGGGCACCCCAACTGAAAGCACCCCTGGCCCACTGGTCAGGCTTCTGGCTCAGAGCTGAGTCCTGGGTTCATCAAGTGCCTTCTTCTGCTTTCCGTAGCAATTGTAGGCCAGGCCTCCTCAAATTCAACAAGAGCGCCTACTGCGCTGGGTACTGTGAGAAGAGCTTTTTTCCCCCAACAAACTTCATCTCCTTTGTTCTTCATGAACTTTGCAAGGTAAGTGATCACAAAAGCAATTAAGTCTGAGGCTGGATTTGAACTCTGGTCTTTCTGACTTCAGGCCCAATGCTCTATTCAGCTGCCTCTGATTAGTTTTTCATCTTCTCAGATGAACTAGAATTTGGAACCATCTTGCCATTGTCAATCCATCATCTGTAAGCCAAAGACCACTGCCACCTAGATAGGTCTGGAAGAGACCACTTCAACTGTCACCCACTTTGTTCCCTCACCTTCATTAGCTGCCCTCCACCTGTGCAATGCGCTTTGCCCAGCACCAGCAGCTTGCCCAATGAGGAGGATTTTCTATGGAATCTCCACAGCCAGAAGGAGGCCTCTGTACGGCAAGCAGGCTGGCCACTCTTGGAGATCTTCAGAGGGGCCATTCTAGGGGACCCACTAGCAGGCACATATATGCCCCAATCAGCCAACCAAGCTCTTGGTTGTCTTCCTGGACTACAAGCACCCAGATCATCAGATGTTCTAGCAAGCTATGAAGCTTCTGAAGACTTCACCAACATTGCTTGGTAGAGTCCTCCCCATGGTCATGGCAACTACTGCCAGCCTTCATGTCTCAGGTCAGGATGAGACATTCTGACAACAGCCCCCCCTTGATGTGCTCTTCTCTCACCTCGCTCCTGGGATACCTCTGGTTGGCCTTCATGATCCTGAGATGACACGAAAGGCCTTTTAGTCAGACTGCTACACTCGGCAATACCTCCGCCAACAGGCAGACTGGTGCCTACCCCTGGCTTTTTGAATACAGAGGCTTTCAAGAAGTTTTCAGTACCTTAGAGGCTGAGGTTCTGTATTCCAAACCAACACCACCAGCTGCAAGATTGACTGGGCCATCAATTTATTCCTTATCCTAGTAGTTTAGATTCTAGCTGGGCACCTATACTCCTTAAGCAGATCAAAAAAAAATTTCCCTTTCTGGGAATGCCTTGATACCAATCTTCACCAGGAGCACATCAGTTTTCCTTGGTCCCTGAGAAAACCCTGGTCCTGTCAGGGGCAAGGTGGGTGGAGGGGGGGAGGAACAGGGGGAGTAGGGCAGTAAGATTTGGCCACAATTACCAGGTTTTGAATGCCATTGGGGCACTCCCACCACCCACTGATCCCTGGCCTGAGCCAGTTACAAAATGCCCACATCTTCACAGTGGTTCTTCATGGGACCTACAATGGTCCACATAAGGGGATAGATGAATGGAAGACTGCTTTAAACATGGACTGTTTCTGTCCATGGTGCTGCTGCCTGTTAGCTTGTCAGTCTCTCACGATCTCCTGATCTCCACATTTTGTGGGTCTTCTGAGAGCAGGCAGTTTTATGAAGGGAGAATCTATTTGAGAACACCTAGCTGGGCAGTCCCTTTCTGCATCTTTCAAATACACCACTTCCTTTTGAAGTTGAAGAAATGCCAGTTCAGCCAGGAGGAAATGAGAATGTCTGGGGCACATTCCCAGGAGGCAGCCCACAAAGATCTACCATCTGCCCTCAAGTAACCAACTATTTCAGACATTCATGTAGTATTTCTACCTTGACATCTCCTCATAAATATGGCTTATAAAACAAACAACTGGGCCCTTTCCAATGATCTGCTGACAACAGGGCAGTAATGAGCCTAAGTGAAATGGGAATGTGACAGGATAAAATATAATCTTCAGCAGCTATGGAAGAATGAGGAGACATGGCAGGATGGAGAGAAGAGGGTGAGATCAGTTTTGGATCAGCTTTTTAAGATGCCAGATGGAAACGTCCAACAACAGGGAGTCAGGACTGGAGCTGAGGGAACAAACCTGGGGCACAGTCATTTGGAGAGAAGTGAGAACTGAAGCCATGGGAATGCATAAGACTGCCAAAAGGTGGGAAGGAAGGAGAAAACCAGTAAGGCAAGAGCTTTGACCAGCTAAGCACAGAATATGCAGAAGGAACTGGCAAATGAGCCCAAATCAGAAGGATGAGTCAGAAGAATCATGAGAGAAAGTTTTCATGGATGGGAAAGGATAAGTGAGATTGTCAAGGTGATCAATAATGTCAAATACTGAAGAGATGCTGAGGAAGACAAGGAAAAAAGAACAATGGACTGAGTGTCAAGGAGGTCATTAATCACATTGTAGAAAATTATTTCAGCAGAATGGAGGGTATGGAAGGCAGATTACAAGGGGTTGAGAAATGAGTGGGTGGTGAGAAACTGGAAGGCAGTGAGAATATTCAGTCTATTGATTAGTAGTTGGGGCAGAAGAAATGTTGAATGAGATCTTGGGGTGGGGATAGGCAGGGTCAAGGGAAGGATGAGGGGTGGGGTGGTTGGGAAACAAAAGGTTTGTGTAGGCTGAGGGAAAGGAATCAATCAAAAGCTGAGTTTACCAAACAAAACCAAGTATCCAGAAGCTGACAAAAAGGGAGACATTTCCTACTGTGTTTCAAACCTCCTGAGGCCATGGAGGCAGCCTTGTAGATTACTCCAGAATGCCTTCTAGTATGACTTACTTAGTCATATACTTAGTAGTTTCAGAACAAGGACTCTTGATTTCTCTCCCCTTTCTGGACACAAAAAAGTGCTAAGGGTCAAAGCCCACCTCTCCTTTTCCCGTTACTGTCCCTGATCAGCCAGACTGCAGTCAGTGCTTCGAGTTTTCTTGGCTAGGTCTCCTCCTATCAGGCCAATGGGGACAGTGCCAGTCATTCTTCACAGTAGACCATCACCTCCTCTTTCTCCCATGTTAAGGATTCTGCCCATAGGAAAGAGGTTCTTGCCAGGGATGAGTTCCTAAAAGAACTGAAGAATCGCCTAAGGCAAGCAACTCAAAATGTGCAGACTACCTGGGTCTCTACCCACATTTCACTTCTGCACTGAAGGATGCTCTCTGAAGGTGACGATCATGCCCACAGGATTGTTCCTGGCTGCCCCCTGAGGATCATGCACCTTGTCCCTCTGCTGGTAGGCTATTTTAGAGTCCTTCTTCCAAACCATCCCTCCTCTGTTAGGCAGTGTGGACCCTACACCTTCTTTCCCATTAGCCCCATCGACAAGAAGGATTCCAGGCTGAGCCTACTTTCCATGAAAATGACTGACTGAAAATGGTCAAAGGACCTGCAGACCGGAAGATTATCTCCAGACCTCCACAGCTCAGGAAGCGGTTGCTCTGGCACTACCCCACACTGAATCAAATTCCAGATTCTGGTGCAGTCCTGAGAGGGAGGAGAAGGGTAGATGGTGGCAGGATCCAGGCTCACAGAACCATGGATCCTGGAAAGACTCTGGAGTGGGTGGGTCCACCACATCGGCCCACCCCATCCAAAAGGTGAACTGCTCCACAGTTCATTCCATTCTCAATGTTCCCATCTAGCTTTCCCAGGATCTGGTTCCTCTTTCCCCACTGGCTCTGTTGTTCTACTGTGGCCTCAATCTACTCAGTGGTAATTCTCTGGGTTTGTTGCCTGCCCACCTGATCTTAGCTCATCCCCTCCCTTCCCAGCTACCCTGGTTCCTTTACTCAATGCACTTGGTCGAAGAACACCAGGATCTACACCCACTGACTCCTGGGGGTGCCACCACTTTCTTAGTGGACTACCCTCATGACTGATAATGGATCCCACAAGTTTTGTGGGTCCTTGGGATGGTTTCTGGCTCTTCACCTCCAGTCCCCCATTGTGGCCAGGCTCTGACAACATCCTGCACAATCCAACTTAAGGTAGCTGGACCATCCCCAGCACTGATGCCATCTCTGCTTCCTGATGGAGCCTCCTAGCTCTCTGGCACTGCCAGGAATGTTTTCTGTCCCAAGGTCCTGCCTTGGGTTGTGAAGGGCAACGTTCTATGAAGGGTGTACTCTATGCAGCCATTAAGGAAGCAAGGGTTCATCTCCCCTTGGTGTTGATCAGCATCTTCCTTTGTCCTCTCCCCCCAAACAGAACTCTCAAAGGGAAGGTACCTGAGAAAGGAAGGATCTTCCCCAAAGCCAAGAGCTGTGCTGCAAAAGGGGCACGACACACATTCGGGTCAAACCTGATCTGCTTTATTCAAATTAGTTTGGACAAAGCGTGACATTAACAAGCAAAGAACCCAAACTTCCTTTACCAAGGGTCCATGGCATCTGAAAAGAAAAGAAAAGAAAAGCAGTAACAGTCCCCCAAGCCTCACTGCATACCCCTAGGGAGCTCGGAGCTCAGCAGCTGCTGCTGCCCCAGAAGCAGCTCCAGAGCTGAGGTCCAGGCACCAATTAGTGTCTCTGCTTATAAGTAAGTCAGCTTCAGAAAAGAAGGGAAGAGGGAAAAGAAGGAAATGAGGGGGGAAAGAGGGAAAGAAAGAGGAAAGAAGGGAGGGAAGGAAAGAAATGTGGGAGAAAAGGAGGGAGGGAAGGAATGAAAGGAGGAATGGAGAGAGGAAAGAAAGACAGGAAGGAGGAAGAAAAAGAGGAAAGGAAAAAAGGAAGGGAGAAAGGAGGGAAGGAAAGGAAGGAGGTTAAAGGAGTAAGGAAGGGAAGGGAGGAAAGGAAGGAGAAAGTAATGGGCAGGGCAGAAGGGAGGAAAGGAGGGAAAAAAGAAGGGAAGAAGAGAGAGGAGGGAGAGAGGGAGGGTCATCTTTGAGAAGAATTGTAGTACAGCTATAAGAACATTAGCCTGGGTATTATGACATCTCCAGTCCTGTTATTCATTTTCTACCTTGGGGCAAATCACTTCATTAATCTCAGCTGCTACTAAAGAGAGGCCACCTGGGTTGGTGGACAGAGCCCAGGCCTTGGAATGCCAGCTTCTCCAAGCTGGAAGGCATTTTGGAGTTCAGTTAATCCAAAAATTCAAAGCTCTAATACACTTCGGAGCCTCAGAATACTCATTAATAAAATGGGCACAATCCTTACACTGCTCACCTCATAGGACTGTTTCATAGGACTGTGTGTTCATGCAGAAAGGACTTTGAGAGCTGGGATGGGCAGATGTATGTCCATCCTCACAGGGTTGTTATGAAGGAGGGGTTTTGCCAAGGGTAATAGAAACATGAGCCCATGGCAGGTGCTGAGGAGAAGCTCTGGACCACAGATCTCTGGGCAGATGCAGAGGCAGGTACCAGCACCTACATGTTCTTCACAAGAAACATGAGCCTCATGTCTCTTCCCCAAAGCTAAGCTACCTCGACTCTGAATCCCCATCAGCAGAGCCCTCCTAAAGCTCCCAGTGAGAGAAAAAGACCTCAGAAATGGAAGAGAACTGGGATAGATGTCCTGACTGTGCTGGTGGTTTTGGACCAATCTACAATGAACTGGCCAGGGATTTCACCGGGGGGTTCCCTACTAATGATCTCAGCTGTTCCCTAATAATATCTCAAACTGTGGCTTGATCCACAGGGGGTGTGGAGTGAACAAGCAAAGAAATACTGACCAGGGATACCTGGGCGGGGAGAAGGGAGGCATGCACTGTTCAAGCCTGTCCTGGCTCATCAGTCAGAACCAGCTTATTCCAGCAATCACACAGTACAGAGATGGTAAAAGTCGGGCTGTTTACACATAGGGGACAAGAGGTTCAGACGACTGTCTGTCCACAAGTATGTAGAAGGGGAATCTTAGGACCCCTGCTATGGAAGCAAGGACAAGGGAATAGCAGAGTGAATATGAAATGAACATGAAATAGTCAGCTGATCAAGAGAACAAAACAGGGAGGCAGGAAAGGCTCTTACCTTGGCAATCAAAAGCCAGCCAGGTCTTCCAAAGTCTCATCCAGAGAGATTTGGTCGTGCCAAACCCAGGAAAAATGTAGCAGGCAGTGGAAAATCATTCTAGCTCCTAAAACACGTTGAGACATCAGGAAGGCCAAGGTTTTCCTGACCCAGGTGTGCCAGCAAACAAACCACAACTACTTGGTGAGCCTGTGGAGCTCATGACTCCTTGTCGGTGAGCCTTATACCCCAGCAATGATAACAGGTCAGAGAAAACAAAAGAGCTTTTGCTTGCTGCCTGGCTGCCATCCCTCCCACCTGGCATCCTGTGCACGAAGAGAAAGCTCAAAGTCCTCTAAACCGACAGAGGGCCAGGGGCTCCTTGGGCATAGGATGTCCCGAGCATTCACCACCTGTTATGGGACAAAGGATACTGTCTATGCTGACTGAGAAGGCACCACCCAGCTAACTTGGACCAAAGAACAAACTCCAGTCCACATCACCTGAGTTCTCTAAAGTTGAAGGGGAAGCACAGAGAGGGAGAACAGGACCACCTGCCTATATAGACCTTGGTAGAACTTATAAAGAGATAGATTGCTATAGCTCATTTAAAAAAAAAAAAACAAACAGCCATGAGGGCCCCTGAAAAACAAATTGGATTGTGTTGGGAGTAATGAGCTCCATTGTCACTGGAATCAGAGGCTGGATGGCTGGATGTCCAGGTGTGTGAGAAGGGGCCTCAGACTTCAGATGTGCCCAAGCAGATAACTTTGGAGAGCCCAAGAGGAAGAGCAGATATTGAGATTACGAGAGAACACCAATGTGTGCCTTGTGACCTTTCAAGAGGGTTTTCCAGGAGGGGGTAAAAAATGGAGAGGCAGAAAAAAGACCACAAAAGACCAAATCATAAGGCCTGAATCTGAATCTGCATTCTGGGAAGCAAATAAAATGAACTGCAGGGAGAACCAAAGGAAAGCACTAGAATCCAAGCAATCAAGTCAGGCGTGGCTCCCTAGGGTTTTACAAGAAGCTAGTTCTCCAAAGGTCACTAAGGGGCCAGGCAGTCCTGGGCATTCCCACTGAAGGGTCTATGATCCTGTATCCCAGGGCAGCAGCAGATGTATGGGGCGTTGGCAGAATCGGACAAGAGGTTCTTAGGTTCTCAAATTTCATCAAAGCCTACAGTATAACTAAAGCAAAGAGGAAAAGGTTTCTAGGCTTATGGGCCTTGTCCCCAGCAACTATGATGAGTTGTCATTCTGCCCCAAGTGAACACCTTTTGTTTAGGGGGAAAAAAAGACCCAAATGTGTTCTATGCCAGTGTGTTCACATGACTACTAGAATTCATGGGGGAGAAGGAGACCAAGAACAGGAATCTGCCCCAAGAGAAGAGGTTCACAATGCCCACCTTCTGGGATCATGGGGAGCCATACACAACCCTCCTACTCCCAGTCTGACAAAAAAAAAATCTTATCCCATCACTGTGGAAAACAGAGCACGACACTTAAAATATAATCCATTCCAAATATGAGCAGACGCCTTTAAAGACTAAAGTCCTACATTGCCATTATATCCATCTACCCATCCCACAAGAGAAAGCTTTTCATGATGTTAGAAATGAGGGTTCCTGAACGACACTGCTCCAGAGTACTCCAGGTAGATGGGAGAGAGCTGACATCACTACCAGGCAGCACCCCCTTAAAGCAAAGCCCCAGCTCCCCACCCACCATCCCTAGGCTCGCCAATTTATATACCTTGATTGCTTTTTCAGTTAAATGTCTTGCTAGTTTGAATCTGTCCAATTTGGGGGAAGGAGTTGATTCCCGAGAAATTTCTTGGTTTACTTCTACAAAAGAAAAAGAAAAACCATTATCAACCAGAGCCACAAATGCATCTCCATCTGCCACTTCTGAACAGGGTTGGGGGGGCAAATGCTCGGTCAGGACTCTGCCAATTAATAGGCTTTCTCTCTTTCACTCCCCTAAACATCCTCTGGGGTAAATAAAGGCCACACATGGAAGAAGGGAAGGCCCTGGGACCTTGGGGCAGAGAGACAGAAAACACTGAGCCACACATGCCCCCCACTCAAGAATGAGAAATGAGTCAACACCCACTGAAATGTAACTATTGGAGCCAAAGACAACAGATGACCTGAGTCTGATTTCCAGGCAGTTCTCTTTTCATCTTTGTGATATTGGACAAGCTACTTCCCAGCTCAGTTTCCTCATTTAAAATGAGTGGATCGAGCTAACTCACCCCCTAAGATTCTTTCTGGTTATAAATCCTTTAAGCCTATGAATCTCTGTACATTTGTCATGAAATAGAAACCAGGTCCCAGAGAAGCCCTCTTACTAAGTTAACATTATTCTTAACTCTAAAGAAGCAGGTGCTAAGACAGGGCTTGGCTTCTGAACATTATTTCCTCACAGGGTTGATCTACAAGTCACCTTCAACCCCATTTTGCTCAGTTGTTGGTGTTACCAGGAGTTCTTTTCATTTCTACTCCCCATGAAGTCCAGCAGGGACCAGAGTGGAGATTTCCCTTCCTCTCCCCATTCAGAGACTCCGAAATCAGGAAATAACTCAGGATCCACCCCCAGCTCCCAGAGAGTGTTGGGAGCCAGAAAAAAACAAGTTTTGAGTGAGTGGGGTTTCATTCTTTGGCTAAAAGTTTTATGTAAAAGCATTCTTGTGAAAATATATCAGAGAGGCATAATCATTCATTCAAACAGAAGAGCAGGGATATTTCCAAGGCTAATCCAATTATCTACTTAATGATTACAGAGTCTTATTATCTATGTGTAGGTAGGAAAACAATCTAATATGCTACCAGAAACCTTTTCCCTGAACAAGTTAATAAATTAATTTGTAAATACAAACTATTTTCTTCTCTTCTTTCTTCATCAGGTGAAACTGTTGAAAGTCTCTTTTCAACATAATTCTGATCCATTCTGGCTGTAATTAATAATTCATCATTTCTGCCTTTCTTGGCTCTTTTTCCTGCATTCGGAAAGAAATCATTTATGCCACTAAGTTAAAAAAAACAAATCATTCCAAACAACGGGAGTTTTGATCATTAATACCTGGAAGAAAAAAAGCAGAGAATCCTGGAAGATTCCCCAGATTAATTTTCCTTCCACTATTGACTCTTCCCCCTCCTCCAAAATGATCCCCCTCCACCCCTCACTCCCATCTCCCTAGTTTGGGTTTCTCGTGGCAGGATTATCGAGATGTTCCTCTCTGGTGGCCAGCTTTCACCTTCTGACCGGTCTAACTCATCCTAGACAAGGAAAAGCTGGCAGACTGCCAAAATCGTCTTTCTAAGGAACAGATCTAGGACATTTAAAAGCTCCCCAAATGCCCGTGAGATAAAATGCCAGCCCCTCAGCCTAGCATTTAAGGCTCTCCAAACAAGCTCGTATCTCAGTTTCCCAGCATGGCTTGGCATCGCCACAGGTTCCTCAGGACTGATCCCTCCATCAATCTACCCGGTGAAAGCCCTGTCTTCTTTTTAAGACACTGTCTCCCTTAGGAAGCTTTTGGTGACAGCTCCAGGTGGAGCTGTCCATCCAGCCTCTTAGCCCGCATCCCGAACTCTACCTCGTCTAGAGCTTTCTTGCCCAAAGATTCGTGCTGGGCTGTCCCTTCCCGCCCGCCCCCGAGCTTTGCCCCCAGGGGGGAGGCCCTCGATGGGGGCAGAGACTGGCTGCTTCCCTCTGTTTCCCCAGTACCCCGCCCGGTGCAGTGCAGGTACTAGGCAGGGCTCCATCACGGTTTACATTGAACCGACGGCCTCCTCACCGAAAATAAAAAAAGTTTGAAAAAGCATTTATTAAAGCACCTATTTGGGCGCAGCTGCGGTCTTCCCACTTTGCTGATTTGGGTCGACAAGGAGCCGCGAAGATTTCGGTCAAGGACACACCTTGTCCCCTACCCCGGCCCTGCATTTAATGCAAAGGTTGTTACCACCTGAGCGGCCTTAGGGAAGCAGTCAGCCACACCAGGTCGCGAGGCTCTTGGGGCTCAAAAGGCCGTTTCTACAAAGTAGGAGGGCGCCGAGGTCCCTCGGCATTCTTCAGAAACGCGGCCAAATTCAGGCCCGAGTTAAGTGAGGCTCGGCCCCGGGGTCCTAAGCGGGCTCCCCACTCCCCGCGCACCACGTAGTGGCGTACCCCCTCCGGAAGAGGGCAAGAAACCTGGCTCTGTGTCTCCTCCCCCCCCCCCGGTGGCATTATGTACCCCCCGCAGATGCAGCCTGGACCCGGGCTCCGATGCTGGGCGAGACCGTTCCCAAGCTTTCTCTTCGACCGGGAAGGGAGAGGGAGGGAGGGGCTTTCCCCCAAGAGCCCTACCCCCCGCCCGCTCTCTCGGGGTGTGGGGCATTGAGCCCCGCGCGCGGGGGCAGGGCCCGAGCCTGGGGCCGGGGCCGGCCACCTGGCTCACCGTGGGTCCCGGGCGCGGGGGATCTGGCGGCGGCGGCGGCGTTCCCCTGCGCAGGTCGGGCGGGCCTGGGGGCCGCCTCGCCGCCCGCCCGGAGGCCGCCGCCGCCACGCTGGCCGCGGTTGCCCGGGGCAACCCAGTCGGGCGGGGTGGTGCATTGTGCGGCCCCGAGCAGCGGCCGGGAGAGCCAGGGCCCCGGGCCGCGCCGCGGGCGGCGGCCCCGCGGGGTGGGGCTGCGGGGCCGGGGGGGCGGCGGCGGGCCCGGGACGGCCTTGGCCCGACTCTGGCGGCACCGCGGCGGGGCGATCGGCCGCTCCAGCGCAGCCAGCGAGCGGCGCGTCGCCGGGGCCGGGAGGCGCCCAGGGCTGCAAGGGAGGGGTGGGAGGGTGGGAGGAGGGGAGGCCAGGCCGGTCCGGGCCGGGCCGAGCCGCGCCGGGCTACGCCGGGCCACGGCAGGCCAGAAGACCGAGGTTCCCGGCGGCGGCGGCGGCGGCGGCGGCGGCGGCGGCGGCTGCCGCGCTCAGTGTGAGCCGCGGACGCGGCGCGGCCCTAAGGCCATTGTGCGGCTGGGGGAGGGGGAAGGGGCGGGGCACGAAGGGAGGGCGGTAGAGGCCAAAGCCCCGGCTTCGGCCACAGCCCGGCCCCGCCACGGCCACGGCGCGATTTCCAGCCGCGGGAGCCGAGGAGGGCGGTCAGACCACTCTGCGCCCAGGGATGAGCTCCCGGGGCCCCTCCGCTCCGCTCTCCGCCTTTTCTTAGCGGCCACTCAGTACTGGGCCCGAGATCTCAGAGCTTTTCGAACTGAATCTCAAACCACCCGTCCACAGTCAAACGCATCCTCTGTGATTGCCCCTTGGGTTTCCCCTCCACCGCCCCGACCAGTCTCCGTGCGTTCTCAGCTCTCCACTCCCATTCATCTCCTAGAAACCCAATCAGCTGCTCAATTTTTCCGACCAGGGAGCACCCTTCTGGGGCAGGCCCACCTAACCCTAACCCTGCACTTCATCTGGTATTCCCAGCAGTCTCCTATACATGGTCATCCCCAACCTCTCCGCACAGTTCACGGACGAGGGTGTGGAACGACTTCCTAGGAGGTCACCTCCTACTTTACTAAGAAAATAAAGTCATTTACCATGAGTTCCCCCCTCTCCTCCTCTACATCTCAAAATTCCTCCGACAGATTTCTGACGCGGAGGTCGCCTTTGTCTTCGCCAAGCCCAAGCCTTTTGCTTGTGTCCCCTACCCCTGCCCCGTATCTTAACCTTCCATCTTTCCCAGACATTCTCCTTAGCTGCTACCAAAGCAGACCACCTCGCCTTCACACGACTGTCTTTGTGCTCCCCTCCCTGCCCACTTTCTCTCCTCTCCATCACCTCTCAACCCTTTTAAGCATGCAGGTTTCCAGCTTCACGACTCACCTGAAACTTGTCTCTTCTCTGGATTTCCATGACACTGCTCGTCCTCCCTATAGAACATAAGCTTCTTGAGGGCAGGAACTGGCACAGAAGTGCCTACACTTAATAAATGCCTGGTGGTTAGTTAATTCATTGCCTGGATTTTAGCAAAAGTCTAGGTCACTCCCTTGAGGAAGATGCTCTACTTTCTCCCCACTGATTCCTGGATAAAATACAACTGACTCCTATTCCATTTGGGGTTTTCTTGGCAAAGATCCTGGAGTGGTTTGCCATTTCCTTCTCTAACTCATTTTACAGATGAGGAAACTGAGGCAGAGTGAAGTGACTTGCCCAGGGTCGCACAACCAGTCAGTGTCTGAGACAGGATTTGAGCTCCAGAAAAGGGATCTTCCTGACTGCAGGCCCAGTGCTCTTTGCACTGAGCCACCTAACCATCCTGCTTGGCATTGAAAGCTCTTCTGGGTCACTCACAAGCCATGAGCCAGTTTGCTCTGGCCGAACACACCCTATGATGTCCTATCTTGAAACATTTGCCCAAGCTGTCTCCCAACCTGGAATGTTATCCCTCCAAACTATGTCCTCTTCCCCTTCAGAAAGGTTCAACTCAAATGCCTCCTACTTTGAAGGGGGCCTGATACCCTCCACCCCAATCATGTTGTATTTCTTTTGTATCCTTCAGTTAGTCATGACCATGTTTTATCCCAAGTAGACTTCGAGCTCACTTATTTTTCTATCTGTCTTTCTAGCACCTAGCATAACAATACCCAAGAAGAGTTTAAGAAATACTTGCAGAGAATGAAAACTGTGCCTAGAAGTACAACAGAAAATAGAGCTGAAAAACTCACTCAGGTTGAATGGGCCAAATATGGAATTTGGACTTGGGAAACCAGGAACAGCAGATGGTGGGGATACCAAGTCAACTGTGTCTGTGTAGGGGGAGGGGGGGGGGGGTGGAGGGGGAAGGGCAGTGATCTAGGCTGAGAAAAGGATGGATGCAAAGACTTCTGGCAGGAAAGAATCAACAGAACCCACCATCTGACCAAGATGAGTGAAGGATGACACCCATTAGGGGGCTTGGTCCTTCAGGCAGGGGAAGCACTCATGGTGTGGACAGGGATAATTCCATTCCAGGTATGTCATCAGAAGGCTGACTGCCAGGGGATGGGTTCTGGGCTCAGTGCCTCATGAAGACTGTCTAGGGAGCTGAGGTCAGCGAAAGCAGAGGGAACACTCTCATCTAAAACCACGGATTCTTTTCAATGAGCAGCATTTATTATGAAAACATGAAGATACATAACAGAAATATGAATTAAAAGAAACTATTATCTTGGAAATGACAATTATACTATTTTAGTGAGCTTTCTAACTCACATGGAAACAGAGAAATTATGAAATTACTACTCGAGACATGATTCCCAGGTCCTAAGCTAGTTAGCAACTTTTCTATGGAGCAACTCCCTAAAAGTACATAACATTATCTCCATTCTAATGCTCCTTTTGGTAACACCCATCTCCCTATGAGCTCAGAACCTAACACTGAGCATCAAGTAAAGCAACCAGATTTAAGTAAGGTCAGTGATACCGCAATTCCATAACATATTACATTAAGTAGCCAAAGGCAAAATAATGAGTCATCTGACTTCTGGTACTGATGACTAACACTGGACAAATCTGTTGAGCCTTGGATCATGACTTAACCAATCATACTTGGATCATACTTAACCAATAGAGGGCACACCTCAGGTCTTGGGAGACCTTAACAATTTACTCAGGATTCCTTTTCAAGGGATTCCAAAACCCAAATAAACCCTGAAGGCAATCCATATGCCTAGTGAATGCAAAGCACATTAGTGAGGAGCTGGCTTTGCAGGATCACTGATAGTGTATGTGCCTTCTAGAAGACACCTTAGAAAAGAACTGATCCTAAGAAGCACTCAGAGCCTAAGCCTCGACAGAGCTGCCACCCTGGGACCCAGATGGAGAACTCATCCCCAAGTGTCCCAAAAGTCCAAGTGCAGTTCTTGGTAGCTTAAACCCTGCAGATATGACTGGGGCCCACATCATGCAAATATCAACATCAAATGAAGTACCTAACTGGGACAAGACAACTGTCACCAAACCTGATCCCCTACCATTGCTCAGGGCCTCAGTGGCATTATTTCTCCATCCCAGCCAACATCCCTGTCAGATGGCTAAAAAGGAGATACAGTAACCTCCGTTTTTCCTTCAAGTTGGTGAACTGCCTAAAGGGAAGGACAGGAAAGTAGAAATGAGGCAAATCAAGAAAGAATCACCCTCTTGGACTGGGAAAGAGCTGAAGGAAGGTAAGGACGTACTATCTTCATGAAAGAGCAACAGTATCATCAGGCCTGTCCAAGGAATCACCAGCCTTAAGCTTCAGAAGGCCTTCCCCAGAAAGGTCATGAGAGTCTTTAAACTTCTGTATCCCAGACAAGGCAGGAAGGTCTGTGGTTAAAGACTGACTAAGGGACACTTAACTAAATGAGATTTAGTGAGAAAAGGCAAATCGAGTAGAGGGAAACTGCCTGATAAATCTATCATTCATTGAGGCTATCATTAATAGAATCTTCTGGACTTTCCAAAAGGTTGTGAAAAGGTTCCACACCAAAGACTGTCTGTGTGACGAAAAAAATAAATCATGAGGAGATGGGGAACCTTTTTTTTAGCAGAGAGGGAACTGGCTTAAACTCAAGAAACAAAGGGTCATTATAAAGTGGCCAGTACTAGCAAGGGGCACTCTACTTTATGAAGCTTCATACGGATGGGGGTAGGACCATTTGTTAGATGACTATCCACAGACCACAGCAAAAAAGGAATACCTAGCAAGTTCCTCAGCCCCGAGGGATTCTTCTGGATAACGATATACCAAGTAAAAGGGATAAACTGTAAGAACTTGCCAATTCATTCATGAGTACCAGGAATATAGTTATATGGGTTCCAATGTGGAAGAAAATAAGGCAGACTCTACACACGAGAAGGGCTCTGAGCTGAGAAGCCCAAAAATAAGACCGAGATACCAGGGACCATTCCCCACAGACCTGGGCCCAGTACACTAGGACCAAGAAGAAGACTGGAAGCAAAACTGAAAATGTTCATTTCCTTTTGTGCCCAATTACATCTGGAATGTCATAAGTAGTTCTGGGGATGAGGGAGGGAGGTAGGGAGAGAGAGGAAGTGAGGGGAGGAGGAAGGAGAGAGAGGGAGGGGGGAGAGGGAAGAGAGGGAAGGGGAGAAAGGGAGGGAGAAAAGGAGGGAAGGAGGGAGAGAGAGAGGGAGAGAGGGAGGGGGAGAAAGAGGGAGAGAGAGGAAGAGAGGGAGAGAGGGAGGGGGAGATAAAGAGAGAAAGAGAGAAAGAGAGAGAGAGAGAGAGAGAGAGAGAGAGAACACCCCAATGATCTAGAGAATGAAGGCAGACTCAAAACACTGGGACTCAGAGGGGAAATGACTCAACTCTGTTAAATGACCAGCCTCAGTAAAAGTAGACTTCCTCACCAAATCTGGGCATATTAGAACTAAGACAAGAAGGGTACACTCTGAAGCTTGAAAACAAACAGAATGAAGTCCTACCTTACAGAAAACGCAGCACAGTTACTGAGTGTCATCATTTGAAGAGGTGCTACAAAGGGCTGATTTTTAAAGGGTTTAGATAAATTCATGGATGATGGACTCATAATGGAATACAAAGAAAAACTGATTATATTTGGAGCACATCCTTGTATCCCAAAACCCATTGAGAAAGACAACAACGACCTTCCTCAACGTATTCCATGGTAACTATGAAACAGAACACTGTGTTGAATTAACAATGGGTCTGATCCAGCAAGACAACTCTCAGGCTCAAATAACCACATTTTCAAGATAACTGAGAACAAATTTCTCTAATATTCCAAAACAAGAGAATGATAGAATGTACACCTTGTTCAAGACCAAACTGCCATTAACATAACCTACACTACCTAGATCCATCCTCACCATCCCATCTTAACCTGGGCATGGTGAGCCCTTGCTATACACGGCTCAAGTAAGTACAAAGATGAATACAGTACATTAGATAGGTAGTGAGGTGTTGCCCAAACACTGCTGAATATGACAAAATCTAAAATGCTGAGACCCCAGGGCAGCCACTCCGTCTGTGACATTCAGGTCACTGTGCCATCTGTACCACAACAGCTTTCCAGGCTTTGTCTTTGTCAAATTCCTTCAGTGTGTTATTGGATACCTAGAGAGCAAAATATATTAACAGTTATTTCATTAAATGCTTACTTTATGTACAACAGAAATGTTAAACCAAATTTCATTCCTTAAATTACATACAATGCCCAACTTTGTATGGAACCATGTGATCAATGTTTGATATTTTAACTTGATTAAAATTAGTTCTTTTCCTCTAATGAAAAGGCAAAGGAGAAAACCCAGGCACTTGAATGACTACGGCAATGAGTCTATTCATGGAGTTTCCTGACATTCTCGGGAACCACAATCCTGCCATAATCTCCTAGCAACTTTACCTGCTCTTGCCTCTCATCTCTTCTATCTCAAATGTACAACCTAAGCCCACCCCTAAGCATGCCTCCATCCCTAATGAATTTGTTACCAGCTGTGGCCCTGTACCTGCCTTCACTTTTTCAGTGGAATTCCTTGAGGAAGTAGTGGCCCCTTTATTTGGTGCCCAATCTTGTCTGCTCTCACTCTGACACCCTCTCAGCTGAACCTGATCTTTCCAAGTTGACCCAGGATCTTCTCATCACTAAATCCAATGACCTCTTCTCAACACTCTGCCTTTATGACCTCCCTGCAGCATCTGTCAATGCTGACCCCCTTCTACTAGATGCTCTGGTCTCCTCCCTGGGTTCTTGTCACTGCTCCCATTTTTCCTCCTTTCTATTCAACCACACTTGCTGGATCTTTATACGTGTCACACCTGGGGGTGCCCCCTCAGCCTCTCTCTTGGACCCTCCTCTCTTTTCTCTGCTTTCCTTTGGTGATCCCATCGTTTGCAGTGGGTTCAATGATCGTCTCTCTGTATATGGTTCCCAGATCCATTTATCTGACCTCGTCACTCCCCCTGAGCTCCAGTCCCACATCACCAAATGCCTATCGAATGGTCTGATTGAGACATCCTATAAACAGAACTCACAATGGCCAAATCTTGTCATTTCTTTTTTTATGCTATCTTGTGAATAAAATCCCTTCTCACACTCATGTGACCACCCCTTGGCTCAGGTCTTTACTTCTTTTCTTGCATCATTTCGATAGCCTTGTTCGAATCAATCCTCCAGTTGCCAAAGTGATTTTTCTAAAGCACTGGTCTATATCACACCCTGTCTAACAAACTCCAGAGGCCCCCTAATATTTACAGGACCAAATATTCAAATACAAAATCCTTTTGTTTGGAAAAGTTCTTTACGAGCTGGCCCCTTCCTACCTCTCCAGTCTTACACTCTGCCCCCACCCCTTACTCTCCAGTCAAGCCCATGGCCGACCTGATCCCCAAGTCTTTGCTCTGGCCACTCCCAGCTCATGGAATGCTCTCCTCCTCTCTGCTTCATCTTCTCTTCCCTGGATTCCTGGAAGACTCAGCAAGTGTCACCTGCCCCAGGAGTCTCATAGCTGCTGGCACCACCCCCACTACAGCCACTCTGCACGCAGTCTGTATTTAATTTGTGGATCCTGGCTTGTCAATGTTGTTTCTCCTATGAGAATGTCATCTCATCAGCAGGGACCAACACTTAGTCTAGTGCCCATCACACAGACAGTGCTAAATAAATGCTTAATAATGAATGGATTAGAAAGCCACAGCTCTACTTCACCAAGACAGAAAAGGGAAGAGAACATTTTTCAGAACAAATCACAGGGTCAGAAATGCTTTCCTGACTCCATTAATGAGAAGGCTGAAGTCACCAAACAGAAAACACTCACCTCCACGGTTTGGTAGTCTTGCTTATTTATCGGGGAAGCCCCCCAAGATGAATCTTGCAACTTCATTTTAGTTTTATAAGTAACACACTGTATGACAGTGCCAATGGTAAGGAAAGCTTGGATCAGCAGCAGTAGCATTAGGAGCAACAGAAGGACATCATAAGATTGCTGAAACATACATGGCCAAGACAAGACTTTAAATGGTGAAGTCGAGGAAGCTATCAAATTATACTTACAGGCAAAGAGAGGCAAAGAATAGACTTGGGCTTATAAAACTCATTTTCTCAGGCACTGTCCAGATGTAGGGCTTTGGGTATTTGGGTTTGTTTCCCTCAATTTTAAAATGAAAGTATCTGACTATAATCTCTAATGCCATGGCCAGAATGAGATAATACTATGGTCCAGCAAAGCCACAGGAAATAAATAACCAGCTGACCAGTCAACATACTCAAGAGAATGATAGATCTCAAGAGACGATAGATCTAAAGCTGAGAAGGGATGTCAGAGGCCCCTCAGTCCAAGGCCCACCCCAGTCCAGGACATCCTAGCACATGTTTCATCCATATGAAGCTACTGAGACAGGGATTGTGTCTTACCAAAGCCTTATATTTAAAATAACACCCACTCTGAGATGTCTCTGCTTCCCACTCCACTGCATAAAGGCCCTGGTCCCCTTCCAAACCCACAACATAATCTGTAACACTCTAATACATTTTTAATGGAATACTCTACATCACAGCTATCTGTCTTATATACCCTGTAAACTCCATGGGATCAAGAGAGGTAATGTCTGTAGAGCACTTGGCCAACTTTAGAGCACCCTGTAAGACTTAAGTTGTATTGTATCTCTGATAGCACCCAGAAGATCCCTCCAAACAGCAGGCCTTTAATAAATGTCTGTCGATTTAATGAATCTGTTTTAAAATGGTCTTGTTTTTCAAGGAAGAAATGTATGCTATCCATCCACCATAAGACAAAATGCTTCAAATCATTAATAAAAAGAAAGATGGATATTTTTAAAACACTGAGGTTCTAATTCTCCTGTCCACTGGACTGGCAAAGGTGACAAAAGTGAAAAATGGCAATTGTTGGAGGGGCAATTGCGGGGCACTAAGGCTGGTGAAGCAGAGCATTGGTTCAGCCATCCTGAAAAGCAAGTGGGGACTACATTCCCATAGTCACTAACCTGTGTGCCTGTACTCTGTGCCATGTACTCTGACTCAGTAATACCACTGCTAGTTACACTCCAAAGAGAGAGAAACAGTCCTCATCGGTATGAGGATGTACATGGCAACATTTTTTGTTGATGCCAATGAGTGGAAACAAAATGGGTGCCCTTCAAACAGGCACTGGCTGAATAAAGTATGTGACTGAAATGGAACATTACTGTGCTGCAAGAAATAAGAAACAGGACAGATTCAGAGAACCCATCTATCTCATTCTTGTAAGCAACATGCAGAGCAGAACTACATCTTTTGTTACTCCCTCAAAAGTCAATTGATAACATACATACTTTGATTGCTGGAGGATAATCTTTAAAGATGGCGACAATTTTCATTATGCTGAAAGATAAATACCCAGAAGCCGTGAACAACAGTGGAGAGGTGATGCTGCATATGGCAATCAGAACTTCAACCTATTCAAAGTAAGACAAAGATATTGCATATGAGGTTCAGGATTCTCTCCATACGCTCGTGGACAGTCAGACACCCTGCTGATGGAGGAAGGAACACACAGCGACCATCACAGCTGCTCTGTCCTTATTTCTCACTAGCAGTTTGATCCGTCCTCTAATGAAGCAGACCAGGAGGGGGCTAGGAGTGTTGGTGGCTGCAGTTCAATTGAGCCCACTGGCCCCTGCTCCATCAAGCCTTTCTGCCTGGTAGAACCCAGTAGTGTACTCTCTGCTGGCACTGCATTCAAGAATCAGGACACTGCCATGCCAGGGTCAGGTGTCAAAGGCTTCTAGCATCGAAAACAAAAACAAATTTCATTGGATTCAACAAAGAAGACATTTATTAATCCATCTGCTTCATTATAAGAAACTGAATAAAAAAGGAGCAGGCATTTTACTGGAATGCTGCCTCCATATATGTGCAATGAGCTATTTCCATCAAAAGTCAAGACGACATGGCTGGGGACGATCACAGCCTCCCCACCCTGTCTGTTCCTTCCAGAAGCTCTGGATCTGGGAACATCTGTGCATCCTGACAAGTCACACAGCTGGTCCATCAGGACATGTATCTCAGATGAACACTCCCAATGGCCCATGAACTGAACAGGAGGAAGCACAAAGTCCTAGATTCTAGCTGGGAAAGACTGCCATGCTTCTGATGATCTCAGGCTTCTCTGTGAACCTGTTAAAACTCCAACATTGTTCTGGTGATTCCTTCTAGTTAAAATCGTGGAACACCCCAGTCAGAGAGAAACTGAAATGGCCAGCAGCAGAGATGTGCATAATGACTGTAAATAGGCCATAGCATATAAGCAATGCAGAAATAAGATAGATATGATCCAAGTCTAGGAAAAAATGGCCAATCATAGAACAAAAGTAAAAGACAAAGCAGGGACAGCCTACACATCACACAGGGGCCTTCGTAAGACAAGCCAACAGACAGATAGCTGTTGAGTTCCAACTATGTGCCAGGCACCCTACTAAGCACAGAGGATACAAATAAAGGCAAAAACAGATCCTGGTCTCAAAGAGCTGCTCCTGGTGTAGCAGGAAAGACACATGCTACAACATACAAGATAAAACGCATATAATCTCCGAGGGCAGACACTAGCACTAAGGGGAAACAGGAAGGACTCCTTGTGAAAAGTAAGATTTTAGCTGAGGCCTGAAGGAAGTCAGGGATGCCAGAAGGTGGAGATAATGAGGCAGAATATTCCAGGTATGGGAGATAGTCAGTGAAAATGTCATAAGTAAGAAATGAAATGTCTTGTTCATGGAACAACAAGGAGGCCAGGGTCACTGGATTGAAGAATGAGTATGTGAGTGTAAGTGTGAGTGTGTGTGTGTGTGTTGAGAAGGGGGAGTTAAGTATAAGAAGCCTGGGAAGGGGGAAGAAGGGTATGAAGGGCTTTGAAGCCAAACCGAAGACTTTCTATTTGATCCTGGAGGCCAGAGGGGCACTGGGGTTACTGACTGGAGGGCTATGTTCAGATCTGTACTTCAGGAAGATCAATTTGACAGCCAAGTGGAGGATGGACTACAGTGGAGAGAGACTTACAGCAGGCAGGAACCCCCCTCCCCCAGCAGCTGTTACAATAGTCCAAGGGTCAAAGGAGAGAAAGCAAAATAAATAAATGACAGAGCTTTCTTAAAGTTGGAGAGGTTACTGAGAGATGATGATGGAGGAGAGCCCAGAGGAGGCAAAGGTTAGCAAGGTGTATTCAGACTCCCACCCTCAACAAGTGAACTGAAGAGTTCAAGTGAAAGGGTAAGCAGTGCTGGGGATGGTGGCCAGGAAAACCCTCTCCCCCGGTCTCAGAAAACATCCTTTGATCCTTCCATCCCCATGACCTATGCCTTCTTCTCTCTCCTGCCTTCTTTGGTTAAACTTCTTGAAAAGGTGTCTTCAGTCAGCACCTCCATTTCCTCTCTTCTTTCCTCTCTATAATCGAGCTCCTGACCTCACCATTCAACCCCAAGTACTGCTCTCCCCAAAGTTACCAATGGTTTCTTCCTCAATCCTCAGTCTTCTCGGTCTCTTTGCAGCCTCTGACAATGCTAACCAATCATTCTCTTTTCTTTATTACTCTCTTCTCTCTAGGTTTTTGGGACACTCCTCTCTCCTGGTTCCCCCCTACACCCGACCCCCTCCGCTTGTCCCTTTGCTGTATCTTCATCTAAGTCACATCCACTAACAGTGAGTGTCCCACAGGGCTCTGTTCTGGGCCCTCTTGTCCCTCCAGATCACTTCACTTGGTGATTTCATCACATCCCCTGGATTCAATGATCATCTCTATGCTGATGACTCTCAAATCTACTTATCCAGCCCTCACTTCTCTGCTCTCAAACTGTTAAGTCCAGTAGATGTATTAAGGTCAATGTGTCTCAAATAGAACTCATTCTCTTTTCCCTTAAACCCTCTCTACTTCCTCCTCTCCTACTCTAGAGGATACCACCATCCTTCTAATCCCTCAGGCTCACAGAGGAGGAGCCATCGTGGAACCCTCACTTTCTCTCTACTTCCCTTCACCCCCCAATATCCAAGCTGCTGCCTGTAGACTTCACCTCTGCCACACCTCTCCGATATGTCCCCTTCTGTCCTCTGATACTGCCTCTTATCACCTCACATCCGGACCACTGTCATAGCCTATGCATGGGTCTTTCTGCCTCAAGTCTACTCCCATTCCAATCTACCCTCCATCTGGCCACTAAAGAGATTTTTCTAAAGTACAGGTCTGAGTTTGTAACTCTCTTACTCAATAAGCTCCAGTGGCTCCTACTGCCTCCAGGAGCGAATACAAAATCCTCTGTTTGGCATTCAAAGCCCATTGTGCCCAGCCCCCTCCTACCTTCCCAGTCTTCTTAGACCTTATTTCTCAGGGCACACCCTTTGATCCAGTGAAGCTGGCTCCCCAACTGTTCCAGGAACAAGGCCCTCCATCTTGAGTCCAGGTATTTTCTCTGGCCATCCCCCATGCTTGGAATGCCTTCTCTTCCTCACCTCCATCTTCTCATGCCTTTCTTTGTAGCCATGCTTAAAATAATGCCCAGCACATAGTAGGCCTTTAATGCTTATGGAATGCTGGAATATTCTATGGAGGGAGCCAGGTTTCACAGAAGGAGTGAGAAAGGAAAAATGTTAAGATGAAAGTAAGTTTGTTACCTATGAAGTCATTCCAGAAAGCACAGTGGAAGGAGTGGGTCAGAAAGTCAGAATGGGATGCTGTGGGGTTTGGGCTGAGGGAGATGTAACCATGCACCATCAAAAGCTCAAGAGTAAAGCCCCCTCCACTCCCCACTCTGCCTGTGGAGGAGAGAAAGAAGAACATGGACAACAACTGTACGAGTATACACCAATGGAGGAAAAAAAACTTCTCGGACAACTGAGAATCAGCCTAGCAAAAAAATCTGTTTTGACAAACACAGCACATTTCACAATAAATTCAAAATGAATAGGCACATCTCTTGAATATTTAAAAGTGTACCATAAAGTGAATTAGGAGAAAAGCAGATCATGTAACTGTCCTAGCTATGAGGATAATGGATCAATTCTCAACCAAACAAGGGAACGGAATTTATTACATAAGATAAAAAATGGGTCATTTTGATGATATAAAAATAAAAAATTCTGCACAAACAACATTAACACAGTGGACAGAGAAAGCATGCTACTGCAAACAATTGACGTAACCAATCTGCTGGATGAGTTGCTGACACCCCCACAAACACAGAGAATTCACACAAGTAAGAGAATCCATGAGCCCCAAAGCCACTCCCAAGCAATCCAGGCAGAGGGTCAGAACACGCAGGGCCAGGAGTGGCCCCTTCTTGGCTGCCCTGGGGCTTCTGGAGAAGCCTGGACCTGCGTGGAGGAGCTGATAGTTGCTCTTAGCCATGTCCTTTCTAGGGCCTAGCACTCTGTCATCTTAACTAAAAGCAGGCCTATGCTTCACGAGTCACAACGTGGCAGCCGTGTAGAGGGGAGACTGGAGAAGGAGAAGGTTGCTATAGTACTCCAAGTCAGAAGTGACAGGAGCCTAACCAGGGGTAGAGGCTTTGTGAGGGAAGAAGAGGGAGATGAGAAATATGAGAAATGTTATGCTGTGGAGAGATACCAAACAAGATTTGGCAACTGAGAGGTCTGGGGTGGCAGGGTCAGGGGGAACAGAGAGGTGGAAGCAGAGGGAAAAGGAAAGAATGACTCTGACACTGGAAAAAACAGAAATGACTAGAAGGAGGACATTATCTACAATGGAACGGGGCAGTCTGGAAGAGGGATGGGGAGGAAAGAAGCATAAAAACAGACCCTCTAGGTGCTGTATGGGGTACCTTCAGTTTCAGATAACCAGTGGGCAGCAAAAAAGTATGCACATGGAGCTCAGAGAAGAGACAAAAGACAGAGACCGGAGAATTAGCCGTCAAAAGATTCCCATTTGTAATGGGAGTCTGTAATGGTGGCCTTGAGCTCCAGAATACCACATCCATTTCCATTTCACCCAATAATGAGCAATGGCTGCTGCTAAGATGTGGTGGGTTTCTCATCGACTCCGTCAGAATCCTGCTATGTATCCAGCCCAGAATGAGAGACCAACCAGAATTCAATAAACATTTACTGACTGACTCTGCTTACTAGAGGATGATTCATAGAAAGAGACAAGAAAACCGCCTTTACTTACCAAGCACTGACTTGGATATTCAGCTGCTACATGACTTGCAATGGCACTTGGAAAACACTGAGAAAAAAGGAAAGACACATTTTCTGTCTTTACATTGTTTCCATTAGAGCACAAAATTCCTAACTCCCAATAAGTGTTATTTTCCACAGTGAATACCAAATGAGAATGTTCTACAATGTGAATCTGCACAAGTATTGCAAGTGACACGCCTTGGTCAACAGATAATTTCTTCTAATTGTCTCCAAAGAACAACTTGGCATCTTATCAGCTACCATTTTGCTCATTATTCTTTGGGGCTTTGCTCTGTCTCCCCAAGAACCTCTAACCTCCCTGTGCAAGAGAGCTGTATCTGATATTTCTTTTCTCTTACACGGCCCCAAGCTGGACAGATCATAAGTTCTCAATAAACATGTGCAGACTGATTCTTTGGATTAAGTAAAAATATTCAGTGGAGAAACCCACACACAGTCAGGTATAGGAATACATTTCACTCAATAGGAAAATAGGGGAGAGGCTAGAAAGATGGGGAATTAGAAGGAGGGTAGATTATAGTTCTTTTTGAGATGCCAAAGAATGGGAATCTGAGGAGGTGTCCACCAATTGGTGTTATGGGACTCTGAAGATCTTCCCTGCCCCTAGGCCCTTTGATAGTCTTAAGTGGCTCTGAGAACCTTCCCTGATTTGAATGTATACTCTGTCCCCTAACAGGCTGAATGTGGTCATGTGGAGCCTGTGGTAGGAGGCTTGTTTTTCAGGAATGCCTGCACCTTGTTGCTTTGTGATTGGGCAGTGGGTCAAGAGGGCTGTGACGTTCTCTGAGCCAGAAGGCGGCTATATATCCACCCTGATGTAAGGTTTTGCTTTGGGGCTCACTTTGAGAAGAATTGTGTGATTTGACTAGACAAGACTCTGGGAAGCCGCTGAGCCCCCCGGCTTTGAAAAACCCAGATGTTGATGCTTCCCTCTCTGGTAACTGAATAGGTATGGATGTAATGGTCAGATGCTGGAAGCCCATCTGCTGATCTGTTTCTTTGTCTGCTTGTAACTTCTACTTGTTAACTTGTGTTTGAATTCTGTTTATATTCTCTGAAGTTCAGGGTGCTCACTTTTTCCCCCTGAACTAGGTAAATGATATTTGTTTGATTGATTAAAGTGAGACTGTTAACCCATTTTGAGTTGCTTTCCTTTAGAAAATCAGATCTAAGAACCTGTGCTAGCAGCCACCCTGGGTATGCTAGGGTGCTTGCTGATACAACTGGGGACTAACCAAACAAATTATAGCACATAAATATAATATATATTTATATAACAGTATAAATAAATATAATACATAAATGAGATGAAATACTATGATGCTATAAGAAATTCTAAGGATAGATGGTTTCAGATAAACCTGGAAAACTAATGGACTAATACAGAGTGAAGTGAGCAGAATCAAGAGAACAAGGTATACGATAACAACAACATCATACAAATAACTTTGAAAGACTTGGTAAGTCTTAGCACTGTGATATTACCAACCCAGATTCCTGAGGCTTCATGATAAAACATGACCCACCTCCTAACAGAGAGGGGAAGGATTCAGGGTACAGAATACAAAACAAAACTGACAGGGTGTGTGTGGCATGGCCAATGTGCACATTTGTTTTGTTTGACTACATATGTTTGCAGTGGCCTTTGTTTTTCTTTGGTTCTCAATGTGGGGTGGTGAGGAGTTAGAAGAGATATTGAGAAAGTGAATTTCTGATGACTGGGAAAAAAAATGTAATCTATAATAAGTTTTTAAAAGGATAAAAGCACACAACCAGATGAGATCTGTAAATTCCCAAATCTGATCTTACCTTTGGTCTTTGGTTTTTTATTCCCCCAGATGCTGCTCAAATTTCAAGGATTGGCTGAGAGAATTCCCCTCTTGCACAGAATACTCTCAGAAGGAAACAGTATAGAGATGTCTTCTCTTTATCTTGTCTCTGCTTTACTTTCTAAAGTCATGGATGATTTTTGACTATCAGATAAATTCATCTTAGTCCCCTTCCTGCCATTGATTTCCCTTTTCTATCTACAAGTTTCTCAACTGTTTATCCCTTTGGAGTGTCAAAGGAAGTATGTTCACTTTAAAGATGACAATACTATGTTGTATATATTTCTCTCCTCTCATACATTACTTGTATGTATTTCATTGCCCTCCTTACAAACTGTAAAATCTCCAAGTACAGGCCAGTGTCTTTTTTTTCCTTTATGTTCAGTAGCGACTTAAATGTCATAGTAGGTGCTTAATAAATATGCCAAATTTAATTCATTTTTAAGGCTTCTGTGAAAAGTAATACAAAGCATTATGCAAATTATAATGTCTCCATATTAACTAATCAGTCAACAAGCAATTATTAATAGCTTAATCCAGATATGCACAGTAAAATGGATTATTTAATTCCTCAGTACTTACTGCCACCAAAATCCAAAAGAATGTCACTGAAAGGTATGGGCCTGAAACTAATACATCCATGTTCAAAGCAATTATACCACCAAACACTGCAGAAATTCCAACAATTATTTCAATAACCTGAAAAGAAACAAAAATATAAAATGTAAGAGCTATAGTAAAATTTAGTAAGTATTTATTATACACCTACTAAGTGCAAGGCACTATGCTCAGTGCTCAGTATATAAAGACAAAAGTCAAAGTCTTGCCTTCATAGAGTTTTCTAGTCTACTGATAATTAAATGCAAAATATATTGTGCTAAAGGAATATGGGGTAAGGTAGAATATGGCTGGCTGGGGAGGTCAGGAAGAGAAGAGCTCCTCCTATGGGGGGAGAAGGCAAACATGGTGGGCACAGGAGGTGAGCAGGGAAATGAATGAAAGAGAGGAGAAAAGAGGAGAGGAGAGGGAAGGGGAGAAGAGCAGGGGAGAAGAGAGGAAGGAGGAAGGGGAAGGAGAGGAGGAGAGAATATATATAAGGCTAAGTTACACACAGTCTTGACTGTTGAGCTTTTGTTTCATTGGCATTGCTCTAATACTTAGAATTCCTATACTGTATTTTTGAGCCTGATACCATCAGAATTCTGCCTTTAGTCATGTACAAATTTAGGAACTCTTTGGAGTTACAAACTTCTGAACTGCAAGTCAACCATGGAGCCTGATGCTCTGATCCCACTCTAAGAATTATCAAAAATACTGAGTTCCTGTTAGCACTCTGAGCTAGAATCTCACACAGATGAGTTCTTTGTCTATCCTGCACAAAACTCTGGACTGACCAGAGCTGAAAAGCTGGAACATGTGATGACAAAAGTGAAAAAACATTTTTGCTAAAAATATCCCCCACTGCTTTCTCTACAATTACTACCCTAATTCTGTCTCCATGCCACAGGATCTTTCCTTTGGCACATCTGAGCACCCTTGCTGCCAGAAGAAAGTCCTCCCCTCTTCCTTCCTTTGCCATCACTTCTGCCTACTTTGTATTCCACAGCCAGCTTTTGTCGGCCTCCTCCCCCTCGGTAACAGGAGGCAGAAACAGAGAAAGGAAAACTGGGTCACCTTTGTCCCAAGAGAAGCCAATCACGGTCACTGAAGCAGCAACACCAGTAGCTGCAACAGCAGAAAAGAGTTGGCCTGGCTTTCTTTATTCCTTGACTAGACTGTAACTTGGCAACAATCGGGGAGAGGGGAGGAGGTTCTTGGTGACACATCACAGGCTCCATTCTCTGATCAAAGCCTCTGACCCATCCCTCCTCCTGATCCAATTCTTTGCCCTCATTGTTACCTCCAGCACTGGGCCAAACCAACATGCCCACTCTGGTTACACTCTCCTTCCCACTGTCAAACTCTTAGCAAACAATTCATGTCTACATGGCAGCTATTTCCTCCCTCAGGTGAAAATTTCACCTCTTTCATTACTGAGAACATCTACCATTCCCTGTGAGCTTTCTCTTCATGCCTTCTCCCATACCCCTTAACCCTGTCTTCCTCCTTTACTCCAGTGTGCAATGAAGAGAACTCTCTCCTCTCAAGCACAGTCCCTCTACATGGACATCCTGACCCCATCTCTTCCCCCTTGCTCCCTCTGTCTTGTCTCCATCTAATGCTGGCTACAGACATGCCTGAGAAAATCAAATATTGATTTTATGTGTTATATTTGATTCCATTCTATAATTGATTCATTCTGTAACTGCCTAAGCCATGTTTCTAGATTCACAGGTTCAGCTTTCCTCCCTCAGTTCAGTTGTCCCATACATCACTTCAGTTCAAAGGAATATATTATCTCTACACATCTTACTGCCCATGCACAACTAAGGAGACCTGTTATCTTACTAAGGAGCCACGCATATCCAGGCCCAACTCAGAGGAAATATTATATCACTAACAAGTCTTGGAAGTTGCAGTAGCAGTCAGGAAGTCTTCTTCTCCGTAACACTGGCTCTCCTTCTGGAAAGTCTGATCTGTTATCATAGTAACACTGGTTAGCCATGGAGGTGGAGCCTTCCAGAACTGTGAAATGGAAGAAGGGCTTGCTGCCAGCCCTGAAGACTGGGCTTCCCAGACTTCTCCAACCAATCATATTGTTCTCCATCACCTATGATACTTTAGACTGTAATACTTCCTGTTCTTTGTTCTCTTGTATGTCTCAAAACTATATGAAGGCTAGTAAGCCCTACTTTGTGGTCTTTTAGCTGGCTGAGGAGCCAAGAGGACCATTTTATTGGTAATTCCTTGCCTTGCCAATAAATTAAACATGCTCAGAAATGTGTGCCTTAGTTTACCTTAATTTCAATTGCAACACCCCCGAGTCTGCCCCATCCTTGGAAAAAATGAAACTAAATCATACATTGGATCCTACCATCCCTGTTAGCTTTCAACCTTTACCCAGCCTCCCTTTCACAGACAGGCCATCTATACTTGTCTTCCTTTCCCCTTACTCACTCACAAACTCTCTGCTATCAGCTTTCAATCTTATCCCTGAATTCGAATTCTCTCCAAATAATTGCCTTATTGCCAAATTAAATGGTCTCTTGTCAACCCTCTGCCTTTCTGACCTTTACAAAGGGGCACCCAGTCATGCTGCCAAATCCCAGTTCCATACCCCAAATGTTCCTCCTTCTCCTATCTGTCTCCCGCAGCCTGAATGTTCTGTCCTGCTCACTTTTACCTCCCATAATCACTGGTACTACCTTTGGGACTCAGCCCCAGCATAACCTTCTGCAGAACACTTTGCTTAGGCCCATGCCTCTGCTGACACCTTCCTCTCCAAGGTCCCTGTGATTCTGTTCTCCATCTGCACACATCCTGTAGCCCAATAAAATGCAAGCTCCTTAAAGGCAAGGACACACTCTATGTCTCTCTATCCTCAATTTTTATTTATTTAGTACTGGGTCTTAGTAGATCCTTAACAAGTGCTTGCTAATTTACAACACCCCTCCCCATCCCACCACTCACTAGAAACATAATGCAAGGGCATGACTGAAGAAGTGAAGCTGTAGAGGACACCAGCAGTCACCCAGCCCAATCCACAAACCCTAGGAATCCTCAGTATAACACATCTGACAAGCAACTATTTAGTCTCTGCTGGATGATTGCCAAGGAAGGGGTAGCCCTTCTCTCTCCAGGTGATAGGTGATCCAGGTGATGGATCCAGGACCCCGGCTTCCTGGCTGTCATGAAAAAGACTTCATCTTCTGACTCTCAGCCTTTTTCCTGGCTGCCCCCCAGGCTCTTCCTGTCGCCACTCTGCCCCCAGCTTCTGCAAAGCCCAACTGTAATCTCACCTTCTGCTGGAAGCCTTCAGCCTGCGATTATGTCCAGTTTAGTCTCTCTGTGTCTTGTCTGAACACAAGCATCTGTGTGCTGACTTTTTGATTAGACTGTGAGCTCCTTGAGGACAGGGATTGAGTTTTTGCCTTTCTTTGCATGCCTGGGCCTGAGTGCAGTGCCTGACATGGAGAAGGAAGCACCTGTATCATCTCTGTGTACAAGACCTAGTATCTTTTGAAGGAGCCAGGAGGGCCACCTTGCCTTACAGATAGAAAACTCTGCCCCCAATCCCCCATTCTAGCACGTCCTTAGAGAAGAGATGACCCCAGGCAGCACACTATACCTCCCTGGGTTCAATTTTCTCCTCTACAAAATATTTCCCCTCACACAAGCCTGTTATCTCATGAGACTGCTGTGAGAAATTGAAATCTGAGCAATCTAAAACACTGTAAATATGAAGGAACAGTTGGAAGTGCACTCTGGGCACTTACTAAGCAGTACTGTTGGCAGCTAGGTGGCACAGGCCTGGAGTCAGGAAGACTCATCTTCCCAAGTCCAAATTCAACCTCAGACACTTACTAGCTGGGTGACCCTCAGTCTCCTCATCTGTAAAATGGGCTGGGGAAGGAAATGGCAAACCCCTCCTGCATCTCTGTCAAGAAAACCCCAGATGGGCATGGAGAGTCAAACACAACAGTGCTGTGCTGGCAAATGTTTAACTGGCTTTCTGAAAACATAGCCCAAAGGGTTACAAAACAGTGCATACCTTTGATGCAGCAATACCAATGCTAGGTCTATATCCCCAAAAGATAAAAACAAGGGGAGGGACAGACCCACACATACCAAAATAGAGTAACTCTTTCTGTGGGTGGCAAAGAATTGGAAATTGAAGGGATGTCCATCAATTGGGGAATGGCTAAACAAGCTGTGGTAAATTACTGTAATGGAATACTATTGTACTAGAAGAAATGATGAACAAGCAGATTTCAGAAAGACTTAGATGAACTGATACAAAATGAATGGAGCTAAAGCCAAAAAACAATGTATACAGTAACGGCAATGTTGTACAATGAAGAACTGTGAATGGCTTTACTCTTCTCAACAATATAATGATCAAGGATATCCCATGTTGAAGCAGACTGCCTCCAGTGAAAGAACTGATATTGACTGAATACAGCCTGAAACCTGCTATCTTTCTTTCCTTTTCTTTCTTCCTTCCTTGTTTGAGTCTTCTTGTAAAAAATGACTAATATGGAAATGTTTTACATGACTGCACATGTATAACCTACAGATAGCAGACTGCTTACCATCTCGGGGGAGGGAAAGAAAGGAGGGACAGAATTTGGAACTTACAAGTTAAAAAAAAAAATGTTAGGAGCAGCTAGGTGGCACTGTGAATAGAGCACCAGCCCTGGAGTCAGGAGGACCTGAGTTCAAACCTGGCTTCAGACCATGGGCAAGTCACTTAATCTCAATTCTTGCCTTCTCCCCTCCAAAAAAAAAAAATGCTAAAAAATTGTTTTAATATGTAATTGGGGAAAAAATAAAAAATTATTATAAAACAAAAACAAACAAAAAACTGGCTGGGGGGAGGGTAACGTACAGATACCCTTTCAAGTTTCATCTGCCCTGTTAATATTTTCTCCATCTCTTTAAGTATAAAGAATCAAAAAACCATCAATCAAGTCTTGGCTTACAGCATTTGTCTATTCCGAGGTATGATGCCCCTGAGCTGGGGTATGCTGCCTCCAGCACACCACCATTCCCACTTTCTGCAGCTGTGAGATGGGAAGCTGGCATGGTTTCCTAACATATTAGTTCCATTCAAGTTTTGTACAGAAGAAAACTTAAAGGAGGTACATGTTCTTTTAACTAAAATTGTTTTGAAGGGTTATAATGAATTGAATGAGTAGTGTTTTGCAAACCAATGGCATAGCTTGGGATCATCAGCTACACCACAAATATAAGATTCACACATCATGGCATCATTTTCTTTTAACAGATGCTTTTCATCATTGACCCTCCTTCCCATTTAATATCCTTAATAGAAAGTTTTTCTTACTGAATAGGATTTCAGGACTCGAGTAGGAAAGGTTACACTGTTCATAATGTTGAAACTATCACACATGGCATTCTAAAAAGAAAAAAAAAAGGTCAATAAACCACATTGTTTCTTACATAGGCATTTGTACAAGTAAATGGAAGCCATGCTTGGTCTAGATCTCCAGTCCTAAGGAAGCCAGGACAGAGTTTTGTCACCTAGAATGCACGGAACAAAACTTCCTTACTTCATGGAGCTGTTGAGAAACAGAACATGTCAAAGTCGGTAGGGAAACCTTAGACCCAGGAACAAAGGAGCCTGACAAATGTTCCTAATTCCTTATGATTCCTCCATCAAGTCTTTTTGGGTTACTTTGGCTTACTGAGGCAGTTGATAACTGAAGACAGAGTTCTTTCAAGGGTTTAAAGAACCATATTCTTAGAAGTAAAATGGTGTTCCAACCATTAACAGAAATAGGAATCGCTTCTCTACCCACCTCAACAAATGGTTATCCAAACTTTGCTTTTAGACTTACTATGATGGGGAAAATCACCACCTCCTGAGATAATCCACCCCATTACAAGTGGATCTAATCATTGTTCTTCTAATCAGCACACTATAAGCTCCTCTATTTATAGCAAAGCTTGGTACAGTGACCTGCACTCCCTACTACACCCACCACACAAAGACATTCATGGAGGTGGGCACTGCATCAAGAACAATCACCAAGAGCAATGCCCTAAGGACCCCTGGGTCACTCAATACATAACCACATTAAGCATCTAGCATGTGTCATTTTTCCTGAGCTGGGAAGAGGACAATCGATCTGTTACCTCCACCATTCTGAACACATTTGTAAATGGAGCCAGAAATTGCATTACTTTTTGACTGCCACATCTTCCTGCTAACTTACATCAAGTCTTTAGCACACTAAGAACCTCAGGACCAATTTCACATAAACTCCCACCTTGACACATCTCATGTATTGTTTTTAAGACAAATGTGGTTCCTCCACACATACAGGAGAAAACATTTCTATTTATGAGTAAATGGCTCTTTACAACTTTCTGACCTACACAATTGATCACCTGATGGCCCATGAGCTATTTCCAAGCCAGTCTAACTGGTCCTTCCTCCAATGACAGACATGCAGGCAACATACAGCCTGGTCTCTGTTCGGATCTTTTCTAGCCTGGGACAACCTGCCAAGGTTTACAGTTTGCAAACACAGGCTTCAAGAGTCCTCAATCATTCCAAGCCACAGACAGGATTTCAGTGGATAACTTTACATTTTCACTATTCGTTTTCATCAAATACTGGACATTTTAAATAACATTACTAAGAACATGTACAACTGAGAAAGGAGGAGGAGCAGTCATGAACAAGAACGGTTGGACAACGCATGAACAGCCCAAATGCTTTCTATTTGTAACCCAACATTTTAAAAGGATCAGTTCTGAAGGTCTCCAGGATTTGGGTGGATCTTCTATGGGAAGCTTGAGGAAAAAAAAAAAAAACATGTACAAAACCCACACATATCTCTAAGTTTCTACCTAAATAAAAACAAAATATTATGTCTGAGTTCTATTCATAAAATGACATGTAAAGATTATATGAAAAAATAAAGTCAAATTTACACAAAAGGTGAAGATTAATTAATCATTTGGGAAACCTTAAAAATGAAAATAATATGAATTATACAATTTGCATGAAAAAAATTACCTTCTTTCTTTTACAACATTCTTCATTAGATCTTGCAGAAATAATCACAGTAGTTGCCATCAAGATTTCTAACAGAATTAGCAGAATCAAATTGAAATTTATCTAATAGGAAAATGATAATGAAGAAACATTACTCATTTTTTAAAAAATCAAACTTCTCTAAAATAATTACTGTACACATCTGCTCTAAGGTTAACTCCCTTACACTTCTAAAAATTCTGGGTTCTCTTAAGAGTATCTAAATAAATTTTCTTTAAACAAACACATATTAAGTGGACCATTATGTGCCAGGCATTATGCTAAGGCCCTATTGTGGGCATTTAATGTCTGCCAGCTTCTGCTGCTTTTCCTCTATTAAAAGAGTTTATAAAAAGCTGAGGCTGGACAGGTACCTGTTAGCAATGTTCAGTTCAGCTAAACAAAAAGCTGGCTCAGCAGAGCAGGCCACCTGAGGCACTGAAGATACAGAGATAGAGCACAAGCCAATCTCTGCCCAAGAAAGAAAGCTCAGTTAAATAGGGGAATAAGTCACATGGACAAAGAGCAGGAATCCAGATTTGACTGTGGCAACATATGCACAGAAACCAAAGAGAAAGAGGTAAAGATGTGGAAATGAATACAAACACTGGTGAGCAACAGTGCAACATGCTCTCTGGGATTGAGTCCGTCCTGTGGTGCAGCTGGCTCAAAAGATTGAGCCATCACTTCTACCCCACTGTGGGGACAGTGGAACGCCCAGCTCCTCTCTTCTTTTTCCAAGGCAGTGGGACCCTGGAGAGGGAAGGAATCCCTCTTTCAGCTTCTTTGCCCAACGAGCTCCTGGCCCCCTCCTATTCTTATGTGCTTAAGAAAAGCAACTTGAAAGAGATTCGTTTAATCTCAGTTATAGCCTATTATGTACTTCAGACTAATTAACTGCTAATGAGCTGTTAAAGCCAATATAATAAAATGTCAACAACTATCTAAATTAATTTATTCAATGCCATACCAATCAAACTTCCTAAATAAGTTTAACAGAGCAAGGAAAACAAAACAAAATTCACCAGGAGGAAGAAAATGTCAAGAATCTCAAGACAAATAATGAGAAAAATGAGAAGGTCCTAGTAGTGCCAGATCTGAGATTTTGCTAAGAAGTCATAATCATTAAAAATAAATTGGTACTGATTTAGAAAAAAAAAAAGTTTGACTAGTGGGATGGCTAGGTGGCACAGTGAATAAAGCACCAGCCCTGGAGTCAGGAGGACCTGAGTTCAAATCCGGCCTCGGACACTTAACACAAAAAACTAGCCATGTGACCTTGGGCAAGTCACTTAACCCCAATTGTCCTACCTTACCCCCTCCAAAAAAACAAAAAAAAAAAAGTTTGACTGGTAGAAAAGATTTGGTCCACAATATGCAGATGCAAATAAATACAGTATGTACCTCGTTTAATAAATCCAAAGACCCCAGTTACTGGAAGAAGAGAACCTACTATCTGACAAAAATTGCTGGGAAAACTGGTCAACAGTCCAGCAGAATTTAAACTTCAATCAGCAACTCATACCCAGTAACAAGATCAGCTCCAAATGGATACATGATTTTGATATAAAAAGTCATATCCTCAATAAATCAGATCTAGAGAGAGGTGAAAAGCTCATAAGTAAACAAGCCACAGAGAGGCTCATGCAAGATGAAATGGACAAATCTGATCGCACAGAACTTAAAAGTTTTTGCATAAACAAATCTAACAACAAAAATTAAAAGAAAAACAGGTAAGTGGGAGAAAATCTTTGTGACAAATTTCTCTACTAAAGTTCTCGTTTTCTAAGATATGTAAAGAACAAGAATAAACAAAAGTAATAAAAGCTGTTCCTCGATATGTAAATTGTCTATGAACAGGCAGTTTCAAAGACAGAAATTGAAGCTATCTATAAACCGTATAAAAGGATGCTCCAAATCACTAAAAATTAGAGAAATGGATGTTAAAGTAACCTTTAAGGTAATCTACTTCATACGTATTAGATTGACGAAGAGGATAAAGGAGGAAAATGATACATGTGGGAGAGGCTGTGAGAAAACAGGCCCACTGAGGCACTGTTGGTGGAGGCTGAAGTTGGTCCATTCAGGAAGGTCATTTGGAACTGTGCCCCAAACACTGACAAACTGGGCATACCCTTCGACATAGCTACCCCCCACCAACAAAACTACATTCCAAAGAATCCAAAGAAAGAAGAAAAAGGTATGTTATGTACAAAACTATCTATAGCAGTTCTCTTTAAGGTAACCAGAAATTGAACAACTAAGGGAGTGTCTTCCTGCTGGGGAATGGGCAAGGAAGTACCAGTAAAAGTTTAACAACCAGCTCGCCAGGAAAAAGAAGATATGCATGACACACTTTTATGTTTAATCTGTAGCATTAGCAATTCTTCCATCAGTTTTATTCTACAAATCAATCAATCAATAAAACAGTAAATCAAGATCTGATTTATAGGGTGGATCCAAGACGGCAGAGTAGAAGCAGGAAATTCCATGAGCTCCCCCACAACCACCTCCAATACCTGTAAAATATGACTCTAAACAAATTTTAGAGCTACAGAAGCCATAAAGTAACAGAGAGAAACAAACCTCCCACTGAAGGCAGCCTGACAGACCAACAGGAAGGGTCTATCGCAGCAGACTAGGAGCTGAGCACAGTCCTGCATGAGCCTTACCAAGCCCCTAGTGGTTCCAACCTGTGGCCCAGACCGGCCAGAGCAGACTTCAGGAGAGTGAATCACCAGCAGCTGTGGTGGTTCCCAGACTTCTCAACCCATAAACGCCAAAGAGAAAGTAAAAGGTCAGTGGGGAATTCTGTTGGAACTGGGTGACAGAAGAGCTCGGTCCAGCCCCTGCCCCCAGGGTGAGAAGTGGTAGAGGCATGGTGGCTGCAAGTGCTGCCATATGGCTGCCTCCAGAGCTCCTGGCCTGCAGACTGTAGGGGGACTAAGTGGCCATTCTGAGGGTAATTGCTCTTGCTTTCACCTGCTTGGATCTGGATCACAGTCTTGGGTGGTAGTCCTGGGGTGTGTGGCCAGTATGCCCGAGTTTGTGGTGGCTTCATAGAGGGGACCCTCCTAAGGCCTCTGACAACATTCGTGAAAACCCCTGTGATTTGGGACAAAGCTCTCCATTATGGAAGCAGAGTTCTACCACAGCAAAGAGCTCAAAAGTGAAGTAATTGGCTAGCAAGATAAGCAAGCAGAGGAAGCACAATCAGACCATACAATACTTTTTTGGGGACAGAAAGGATCAAAACATAGAACGAGAAGAAGCTAACAAAGGTAAAATTCCTGCATCAAAAGCTTCCAAGAAAAATATGATTTGGTTACAGTCCAAGGAAGAGCTCAAGAAGGATTTCGAAAATCAAGTAAGAGAAATGGAGGAAAAATTGGGAAGGGAAATTAAAATGATGCAAGAAAATCATGAAAAGCAAGCCGACAGTCTGCCAAAGGAGACTCAAAAAATATTGAAGAAAATAACACCTTAAAAGACTAACTCAAATGGCAAAAGAGGCCCAAAAAGCCAATGAGGAGAAGAATGCTTTAAAAAGTCAAATTGCCCAGATGGAAAAAGAATTTTAAAAACTCACTGAAAAGAATAATTCCTTCAAAATTAGAATGAAGCAAATGGAAGCTAATGACTTTATGAGAAATCAAGATACTTAGTAAACAGATCCAAACAAATGAAAAAATAGAAGGCAACATGGAATATCTCATTGGAAAAATCACTGACCTGGAAAATAGATCCAGGAGAGATCATTTAAAAATTCTTGGATGACTTGAAAGCCATGATCAAAAAAAAGAACCTAGAAATCATCCTTCAAGAAATTCTAAAGGAAAATTGCCCTGATATTCTAGAACTAGAGGGCAAAATAGAATTCACTGATCACCTCTTGAAAAAGATCCCAAAAAGAAAATACCTAGGAATATCATAGCCAAATTCCAGAGTTCCCAGGGGATCAAGGAGAAAATATTACAAGCAGCCAGGAAGAAACAATTTGGGTATTGTGGAAACACAATCAGGATAACACAAGATCTAGTAGATTCTACATTAAAGGATCGAAGGGCTTTGAATATGATATTCCGGAGGTCAAAGGAGCTAGAATTAAAAGCAAGAATCACCTACCCAGAAAAACTGAGTATAATGCTACAGGGGAAAATATGATCATTCAATGAAATAGAGGACTTTCAAGAATTCTTGATTAAAAAATCAGAGCTGAACAGAAAATTTGATTTTCAAATACAAGAAGCAAGAGAAGCATGAGAAGGTAAACAGGAAAAAGAAATCATAAGGAACTTATTAAAGTTGAACTATTTACATTCCTACATGGAAAAACAATAATTGTAACTCATGAGACTTTTCTCAGTATGAGGATAGTTGAAGGGAATATATATGTATATATATGTATATGTGTGTATATATATATATATATGTATACATACATATATGTTTATATAGGAGGGTATATGCATGTATAAATACATATGTGAGTGTGTGTATATATGTATATGTATACATAGACAGAGGGCACAGGATCAGTTGAATAGGAAGGGATGATACCTAAAAAATAAAATTAAGAGGTGAGAGAGCAATATAATGAGAGGAGATAGGGAGAGATAGAATAGGGTAAATTATTTCATATAAAAGAGGCAAGAGAAAACTGTCACAATGGAGGGGAAGAACAGGAAGGCAAAAGGGAATGGGTCAACCTTACTCTCCTTGAATTTGGCTTAAGGAGGTAGTAACATACACACTCATTTGGGTATCTTACCCTATAGGAAAGTAGGGGGGAAGGGGAAAGAGGGGCGATGATAGAAGAGAGGGCAGATTGGGGGAGAGGGTAGTTAGAATCACACACTTTTGAAAAGGAACAGGATCAAAATAGAAAACAGAGTAAGTGAGGGGCAGGTTAGGATGGAGGGAAATATAGTCTTTCACAATATATCTACCATGGAAATGTTTTGTGTAACTACACGTGTACAACCTATATTGAATTGCTTATCTTCCCAGTGGAGGTGGGTGAGGAGGGAAGAAGGGGAAGAATCTGGAAATCAAAGTTTTAAAAACAAATGTTAAAAAAAATTGTTTTTTACACACAACTGGGAAATAAGATATACAGGCACTGGGGTATAGAAATCCATCTTGCCCTACTAGAAAATTAGAGGGTGAATGGGGGAGAATATAAGAGACAGCAGATTGGGGGAAGCAGTATTCAGCAGGCTTGCTATTTTGGGGTAGGGGTAGGGGAAAGACGGGGAGAAAATTTGTAACTCAAAATCTTATGGAAATGAATGTTGAAAACTAAAAACTAGATAGATAAATAGAATAGATAGATAGATAGACAGACAGACAGACAGACAGACAGATAGATAGATAGATAGATAGATATGACCAAAAAAAGATCTTATTTATAGCACTAGCCAATTCTAGGGATAATTGCTCACAATGAAAATTTTATCACTGGTTATTATGGACCAGTATGAGTTGGTCCTTGTACAATCCTGGGAATGACCAAACAAATCCTGGTATATGAATGTAACCGTGCCAGAAGAAATCATGAAATGGTCAAGTTTAGAGGAAATTGGGAAGACCTTTACAAACTGAAGCAGAAGTAGAACTAAAACAATTTGTACAATACTAACATTGGAGAGAATGTGAAAAACTCTAAAACTTTGTTCACCACCAGATGAAACCCTCCTGACCCTCACCTCCTGACTGAGGCACTGAATTAAAATGCAAAATGGGATGTGGCTAATGGGGAAATTTGCTTTGCTAGACTTTGTAAAATAGAGACTGAGGGATTTATTTTGAGAACATTTTTTGCTTTTGCCCTTGTTTTCAATCTGCTCAAGGGCTACAGGAACAAGGCTAGAAATAGAAACTGGGGGAGGGACAGACTAATAAACAATACTATAATTTAGGGGAAAAGGAAATACACTAGACAAAGAAAAGAAAAACAAAACTTTTTTTAAAAAAAATCTAATACGATATATACCTATATATGTGTGTATGATGTATTATTTAAGTATGTAAGCTAGCTTTGGAGCCTGCCTCATTGCCTAACATGGAACCTGCTGTGCATGGAGAACCCCAGAAGCCCAGTAGCCAGGGTGGGGTTAGACTGTACATAGACCTAGACATAAATGCTCCAAGGGAACCAAGCTAAGGATGAACCTACTCCCCCTCCCCTCCATGGAGAATGAAATAGTACAGATGGTTGTGCCTCCTAGTGTTAGGGGAGTGTGTTTGTGTTATTTGTGATTATCTCTGGAAGTAAAGATTTCTCCTCTGTAACAGCTTCACTGGGTTAAATATACAATGTAATTTCAGGATTGCAAGGACACTAGTGACTGGGTGGATCTGGCTGGGCTTCCTATAGGAGAAGGCACTTCAGGCCATGGGAAGCATGACTAAATGACCAGGGGATTCAATGAACTGAGTGAATGTAACATGTCAAAGACCCTAAACTGCACAGAAAGAGGGCTGGCATTCAGAATGAGGGCAGCCATACCACATCCTTTCTAAGGCGCGGTTCTGATTAGACCACATCTCAAGGATTTTTCATTCTGGGGTCATAGTTTAAGATGGGCATCGATGGGTAAGAGAAAGCTCAGGGCAGAGTGATGTGGACAATGAGATAGCCAGGCCTCATGCCACCTACTGTGTGCAGGGATGATAAATATGGGAAAAGAAGTCTGAGAGGGAACCTGGTAAATGTCATGGAACACATCAGAAGCTACTATGTAGAAGAGAAGATGAGCTAACTTTCATGGGTCAAGAATGAAAGAGCTTCTCAAAGAAGTATGACTAAAAGCTTCTGATGGTGTTAAACATGAAGAATACAAGTACAAGCAAATAAGAAGCTGGCTCCTGCCTGCTGGGAGCTCCCACTGTAATGGGACACCAATATATCCAAGGCCAGGAGGAGAGCCTACAGAGGTACGATGAAGAAGAGTCAGAAGAGGAACAAAAAAGCCCACATGGCCATAGTTGGACAGAGAGGCTTCCTAAAAATGCAGGGTCCAGGAGGTCCTGCCCGATCAGAGGGAGGGGCTGCCCAGGGAGAGGAATCTTCTAGACTGAGAAGGTCATTGAGAGCCAGTAGCAGAAGCAGCACTGATCAAGGCCTTCCTGCATGGCAGCCCCTGATCTCAAAGAGCTTAAATTCTGACGTGCAGAGACAAGGCACAGAGGGGAGCTGGGGGTGGGAGGCAGTGACAAAGGGTGCTGGGGCAGAACTGACTTACTTCTGACCTTATCAGAGTGCAGCAAACCTCTCAGGGGTGGAATCCAAGGAGGGAGCCAGTACAGAGCTAAGGATACCAGCTGCAGTGCAGGCGGCACAGTGTGAATTGGGCCACCAAGTGGCATGAACAATGGATGCCAGCTGCAAAGCTGCAAGGAAACACTCCTGACCACTAGTTTGGGAGGGCAATCCCTTGCAGGCACTGCTGGAGAATGGACTCCTGCTCAAGCACAGGGTGGACGACATGACCTCTGGGGCTCCTTTCAACTCAGAGATGCTATGCTCCTGTGACGGCCTGCCTCAGCTGCATTCACAAGGCAGGGGCGCCTGATCTGCAGCAGGAGGCAGATGGCAGCTGTTATTTGCTACTCTTCCTCGCTGCATCCCAAAGCCTGATTACCTCTGTCGGCAGCACTCTCACCTGCTCCACGCCACCTCAGAGTTAGTTACCTTCTCTGGGTACACACTGTGCCTCCAGGAGACTGTAAGCTACTTGGGGAACAGAGTTTTTTGGTTTTCTCTTTCCATGCTTAGTATGTAGCACGGTGTGGGCACTTGAGGGGAAGGGAGAAATGAGTAAGCGTTTACTGAGTGCCTATTATATTCCAGGCATTGTGCTCAGTGCTTCATAAATATTATCTCACTTGGTCCTGAGCAACAGTCCTGTAAGGAAGGTATGACTATGATCCTTATTATACAGTTTTTACAACTGAGGAAACTGAGGCAGGCAGAAGTTAACTGATTTGCCCAATGTCACACAGTTAATAAGCATCTCAGGATGGATTTCTTGAACTCAAGTCTTCCTGAGTTCAGGCTAGCACTCTACCCACTGTGCTACCCAGCTTACAAAATGTTCACTGTTGAACTGAACGAAATTGAACTCATAAGTTACTTACTGTTCTCAACTTCAGGTGGCTTCTAATAGCAGTCTCCAAAATTACAGGATTCATGTGGGACTGCAGAAGTACCAAATGTTGTTAAGAGAGTTCTAAAGTCAAACAGCCCCTGCATCTATCAGGAAGTGGCCTCAGAAGCCCCATCACCCCAGCCCCACTTCCAGAAGTTCAGGGTTGAGCTGGCTGGAGTCAGAGGAGGCTTGGTCTTGCTGGGGGGCCTTCTTTTGCATTCCTCTGACAGCCTAATATTTTTCAGTGTCAAATTAGTAGCTATCAACAAAAACATTCAAACAAGCACGAAAAACAAGAGACACGTGACTGACCATGTTTCTACCAAAAATCAACAGCATCATACATGAAGCTTTTCCTGCTTCTACAGCTCAGAGTGTCTCCACCTAGCCTAGAGGATCTTGTCTAGAACTGCTTGTGGACATGTTGTTTCCCCAATAGACAGTCAGCCCTTTGAGGACAGGGACTTTCACTTTTTATAATTCTATAATTGTGATTTTATAATGGTACCTAGTATAATGTATGGCACACAGTAGGTACTTAATGTTTGTTTAAAAATAATATTTCAAAAACCAAATTCAATACATATTTACTGAGTACCTGAGCTACTGAATGCTTATCTGTGCTGAGGTAAGACAAAGATAAACAATAAGATCTCTAAACCCTAACTTAGGACGGCACCACCTACATGATATGCCAGAGGGGCCACATAGCATTAGCAGCATATCCTATGTACGATTAATATGCAGAAAAGTATTTGTAATTCCTCATTTTTAAAGCAACTCACATTTATTGCCGATGGATTCAGGACAAGCTTACATCCAAACCAAACTAAACATGTTGTTGTGATGGCAAATGTTGAAACAAACAAAATCTGAAAGTTTGGAATCTGAAAAACAGTGAACAATAACAGCGTTAAGCTAAAGAATGAAAGATCATGAGAAAAACAAACTGGAGCCAATGATCCTCAGTCCTGTTTGTGGGATACTACCATCTCTTTCCAAAAATTCCAAAGGTTAGCATCTAATCTTTTTTTAATCCTATGAGAGCTGGAATCTCATAACCAAAGCTCACCTTAATTACAGATATAAAACATATAGAATAAAAGGATCGCTATTAATTCTGTATCTTTTTTTATTGATCCAATTTACAAATGATCGATTTTGGCTTGTAACTGTTTAAGTCACGGGTCTTTGTCTCCAAACCTGGCTCCAAATTCAGCTGGCCTGTAACAGGTTAAGTTGAAAAATCCAGCTATCCTGCTAATCACTGATCTGTTCTTACCTCAGGGAATTAGCTGACCTTGGAGAATGCATGTGAACAAAGGAGTCAGGGTCTAATATCTTTATACCACCATGCTATCCTTCAAGGATGTCTGGTTTGCTGCAGAAAAGTCTGGCCACTATCTTGCACCTAGTCTCAAGAGAGGAGGAGGGGGTCGTTACTAGCCCCATTAAGAAACTTCCAACCAATCATGTTCTCTGCTTCTCAGTTTTGTAACCAATCATGTTTCCCAAAATGCTGTGATGTCAGTTAACTCCATTCTTTGTTCTGTACCCCCAAAAACCTGTCTGCTTGGGGTCTTTGGCATAAATAGAGACAAGCCACTCATCCATTTATTGACAAGGACCATGCCCCTGCTAACTTGTGCAGAAAATTGCCTCAGTTTACCTTTTTAATTTTCACCCACAACAATAGCGATTGGAACATAAGCTCCTGGAGGGCAGAGGATGCTATTTTTATCGTTGTGTTGACTGTCTTGCAAATAGAAGGCACTTAATAAATGTTTGCTGGATTTATCTCTCTATTTACCCATCTATTTATATTTTTCCTTCTTTTTTGAAATCCCCGTGCTGGATTGATTTTTCTTTTGAAGAGTTCTAGAGATTCAAGGAGGGAACAGTCTAATCTACAAATGCCAGTATGACGGGGGGACAGGGAGAGGGTGAGAGGAGGAAGAGGAGCTGAGGGGGAAAGGTAGGTGGAGGCAGGGAAGGCCTCAGAAAATCATCTTAATGCCTTAGTTATAATCCAAGTTGTGCAATGAATAAGCTCTAGGACCTTTGGAAACTGTCTGAAGAGGAGGAAGCCAGACCACATGATTTCTCAGGTTCCTTCCAGCTCTAAAATCTGAGTCCAGGTGGATGGGCCACAGGAGTTGGATGGTGCCACCCAAGGAGAGGATGTTATCAAATCAAATCAAAACCAAATCAACCACAAGTGTTACAGCTCAAAAATCAGTCATAGTTATAGATACTTACCGCATTCACCTTGTTTCGTGCTATTGCAAAACTCACGATTGCTGAAGGAATGCACTGGAAAATCAAAGGAAAAGATGAAGCAGAAAGACCACTAACAAGAGCATCAAATTAAACTTCTAGGCTCTTCCAAGATGGAGATGAAAATCGTACAAATTAGAAAAAATCATTCTGTACTCTGGCATGCCTTTAGACATACAAAGAGAAGGCTATTTTAGTACATTTCAGTATGTCCTAGAGCAGGGGTGGGGAACCTGCGCCTTGAGGCCACATGTGGCCTTCTAGGTCCTTGGGTTTGGCTTTTTGACTGAGTCCAAGTTTTGTAGAGCAAATCCTTTTGTGAAGGGGATTTGTTCTGTAAAGCCTGGATTCAGTCAAAGGGTCACACTTGAAAACCTCAAGGGCCACATGGGGCCTTGAGGCCACAGGTTCCACACCCCTGTCCTAGAGGAATATTAGCCATAAGAAACTTCACAAAAATGAGAGCACTGAGAAAGATGTTGCCATATGATTGATTACATTTAATTCAGTTAATTCACCAAGTATTTCCTGAATTTCTCCCTGTGGATGGCACGAAGGCATATTTCCTTCTCTCAAGGAGATTACAATGTAGTCAGAGAAATAAGGACCATTTTAAAAATTCAATTAACTTGTGATTCAATTCAACAAATATTTATCTATATGCCTAATTATCTATATGCCTATATGACAGACATTGCAGATAACATGTTTAAAGATGGAAAATGAGTCTTTATGTCTTCAAAGGCCTTAACTGTGTTCGAAGGGACAGACATAGAGAAGAGACACCATCCAGCAAGCTCATTTGCCATCTGTACTGAAACAGAGAGGGACAAGGGAACAAGTGAGGAAACGTAAATACTTCATTTGAATAGTCCAGAGTGGAATTTCTCACATTTTCCTTATTGGTAGAGAAATACAGCAAAGATTTCCAGTCTTTCAGGGCTTTTTGTTTTTTACCAGCCCAATCCCTAGAATGGGCACAGAATAGAAGGGGCAGTGTCGAGGCTGAAACCAATCTCCTCTTAACACATCCTTGGCTTTTTGCTGTCTATAAACCTTGGGGATGATCTACCATGACATGGACAGGAGAGGAATTCAAAGAGATTTCCCAACTCAGGTGGGGGTGAGCTTTTGTTTTGCCTTGTCTCCCCTTGTCTCTTGTCTCCCCTTCCTCTAGTTCCCCCTTCTTCCTACTTCCCTGTTAAGTAGAATGAATTTTTGTGCCCAGGTGTGTCTGTGACTGTTTGTTCTTCCTTCCTTTCATCAGTTCAGGTGAAAATAAAGGTCAAGCACTAACCTCCCACTTGCTCCCTGGTTATACAGATGTCTAATTTCATACCCTGACTTTGTGAGATAATTTTATTGAATCTTTTTCTCCTCTCCCTCTCCCCTTTCCCAGTATATTCCTCTTTCCCTTTTCCTTCATTTTTTAAGATCACAAGATATAGGGGCAGCTAGGTGGTGCAGTAGATAGAAGGCTGGGCCTGTACGGGAAGACCTGAGTTCAAATCCAATCTCAGATACTGACTAGCTATACGACCCTGGGCAAATCACTTAACCCCAATTGCCTCTTTGCCAAAAAATCATAAGATATAACAGAACTATTCCTAGACTCTAATCAAACTCCCCCTATATCTGCTGACAATAGGGTTCAGAGGAGATATGTGTCATCTCCCCACACCAAAATGCAAGCAGCCAGTCCCTGTTTAGTCCTTTATTATTTCATTCCTGTTGACCTTTTCATGCTTCTCTTAACTCCTATGTTTGAGCTTCATGGTTTCACTACAGCTCTGTCTTTTCATCAGGAATGCTTGGAAGCCTTTCATTTCATTAAAGGTGGAATTATCCTTGGTTTTGCTGGGTAATTAATTCTGTCTCATTGCAGGCTCTCCACAACTCGGCAGCTTGGCTGCTAAGTCATGTGCAGTGCTGACTGTGCACCTTGGCCCCAGAAGTCTTTCTTTCTGGCTGCTTGCAGCATTTCCTCTGGACTTTGGCTACAATGCTCTTGGGAATTATCACTCTGGGTTTTCCTTCAGAAGGTGAGCTGTGAATTCCATTTCTCCTTTGTCCTCTGGTTCTAAGAGATCTCTTAGATTTTCTTTTGGTCACAACATTTCCCACCTAGCTGTTCTCGACTTCTCCATTGTCTTCAACATCAGCATCTTCTGCCAAGATCTGATCATCTCCCCTACCTCCCTCATCAGCAGCTCCAGCCCTAGGGCCTCCACCTCTCTCTGGTTGCCCACTGGAGAGGGCCCAGGGCCCCAGCCAGCAGCAGGACTTAGCTAAGCCTCCTAGCTGCTTGGGTATTATTCTCTTCCCCCTCCTGCTTTTCAGCTTCTTTTTATGTGCTGTCTTCCCCACTGGACTGTGAGCTCCTGTCTTTTGCCTCTCTTTGTATCCCTGGCATTTAGTACAGCATTTGGCATGGAGTAGCTGCTTAACAAATGCTTGCTGACAGATGTATCTGATGATTCTTAAATTTTCTCTTGGCTACCTCAGAAGAGGACTGACCTTGGAATCAAGGCCTCAGCTTTGCCGCTGCCAAGGCTTGGCAACTGTGGACAAACCATGGCTTTCTCTGATCTTCTGTTCCCTCCTCAGTAATATGAAGCTGATAATACTACACTTCTGCTCCTTACTTAGCAGCACTGACTTGAGTCAATTTTAAAACACGAGTTACTCCTTGACTCCTTCCTTGAAAGGAAGGCCTGCCTTCTCACCTGGGCAGTGCATAGTTCTCTAACTCAGGTCCTGGTAATTATTTTGAGATTCTAACAATGATTCCAAGCCAAAAGGAACAAGCCCTAGATTTTAGCAGTGAAGCATATTCTGTGCGATTTAAAGATTGCACAACTAGTTAGTCTGGAAAATTATGAGACCATTTCTAGGTTTCAACTTTAAAATGAGAGAGCAGGGCTCAAGGACCTCCAAGGTCTCTTCCAGATCTAATCTATGTTCCTACGATCATTTCAGTCAATAAGAAAATGAAGTAAAAGCACAGGGAATGAACTTTGGAAGAAATAAAAAAACACCTGTCTGGAAATTAAAGAGTCAAGTAATACAAATGCCCAAGGGATTGTGTTTTGGCAGCATAAAAAGTACACGATTAAGAATTTTGCTTACTGAACCTGCTGCGCAGCGTAAATAATCCATTTCAGAAGGGAAAACATTTCCCAGGTAAAGCGAAAAACCAGCAGTGACAAGAAGGCAACTCTGAAAAACAGAAATGCCAAAGGTTAAGGCTGAGACTGGGCAAAACCAAATAAACAAGAAAGCTCACCAAGATAACAGCTCATTAGATCATCAAGGAATGAGCCGTTTTTTTGAAAGCATAACACTTGACTAGTGTTGTTAATATTGAAGGAGACCGCCACAATTCATAAATATCCAACAACCAGATTTCTAGAGCTTCTGAGAACCATTGTAGAAATCTGAACTAAGAAGAGCAAATTGCTTTGGCAAATGTAGAGACATCTAACAAAACTAACAGAAATGTTTTGCATTAAGAAATTTTGAGGAATAGGCTGAATAGTTTAAAAGGATAAAAAGAATTTTTTGGAATAAAGTGCTTTAAGAGTGAAAATTTTGTATAACTTAATAACTGCTGAAGCCAAAAAGTACAACTAGGAAGGGTTGTATTGTATCTTAAGGAAATTCTAACTAGTATAGGATTTCTGTTTAAAGTATATGGAGAACAGAGTTTGCAGAGTGAAGCTGTTATTCCCTAAGTAAAGGAGGCACATTTTTTTCCTACACAGTAGGCACTAATTGCTACAGTATTGGAATGATGATGGGGTTCCTTACTATATAGTTCTTGATGTGGCAGGGGTATATAACAGAGCCCTCTTTCTCTACAAAGTCCTCTCTTACTGGAGAGAAATGACTGGATCCAAGCTGACTGGATCTTGGCTAACGACTGACTATACTCTAGAACCACACAATCGTCCTAGTTTTATGCATTTAAATTTTTATATGAAATTACCTGCTCTAAAGTGATTATGGGCTCTAAGGCGACTAAATTTTGTTTCCTACCATCCCTAAAGAAAGCTAATGGTAATGCTGAAAAATAAAAAGCCCCAAATACTAAAAAATCAATACAGATTCATTAAATCAAAGGCATTTTTTTGGTCTTGTCCTAAGTCAAAGTCCCTCAAAGGTAGGGCCCCGGCCTCCTCAAGTTCTGTGCCCTCCAGAGTAATGCCAGGCACACATAGAATAACCTCCTAAGTATAATTGCTACAAACTTTGACAAAAATATCATTTGAAAATTATTTACATTTCCTGTATGCTTACTTGGCTTTGTGAACTATAAAAAATAAGTATCTGATTGTAATTTTAACAAGATGAGGCCTGAACCAACTGTGTATGTGACAGTTGGGACATTTTCTCAGACCCTGGCAGCCAGAGGTGGTCCTCCCGCTCAGCCACCTTACAATGCTGCCTGTGCCTTTCAGGTACCTGCTGTAATTCCCTGATACCATGTTATTGTTATTGGGGATTCTCAATGAGCTCCAATTCTTAGGTGATAGATCCATGCTCTTTAAGAACTCAGAACCGAATCAATTTAACAGATTTTTCCATAGTCCATTTATTTTTGTGATCACTTTAGCATATCATTTTTTAAATGCCTGTAGAAACACAGTCTAAGAAAAATTTAAAATGTAACAATTTCATTTGGATTCTTAATCTTTTCTGTGTCATGGATGCCTTTGGCCGTCTGGTGAAATCCATGGTCCTCCTTTTCAGAAGAATGTTTTTAAAAGAGTAAAATGAAATATACAGGATTACAATAAAAACCAATTATATTTAAATAGTTATTCAAGAAAATTTTTTTAAGTTCACAGAGTACAGGTGAAAAAAATTTTATTTTAGACAATAATCAAAACAGAAATCTAAAAGCTAATTCCCAGAGGCAGATTTCTTGGCCTTACCAGTTCTGATATTAGAGAACAATCTAATGGATAAAGAAAGGGCTTCCTATATATTGCCAAAAATTCTTTTTCTATAATTACATGTAACCTTTAAAGAATGATTTCTTCAGTAAAGCGTTCCCAGTTATCATAAATGTGCCACTTTCCTTTGTCATATGCTCAAGGTACTTACCCCCATCAACAAAGAGAAGATCCATGTTCGGTAACTGAAGCAAGGATGGAACCTTTTGGCTAGTTGGAGGTCACTGGACTTTATTTCTGGAGCATAATGCACAGCTTCCTGTCTTCCCCGCTCCAGGGTCGGCATCCTGTCATAACTAAATTCTTCTCTGTAGGGGTCTTCTCTTGTCATAATACTTGAAAAATCCTTTTTTTTAGATCAATGAAACTAATATTTGTAACAAAGAATACCATAGCAAAACATTTACTAAGTGGCAAGTCTCAGCAGAGCACTGCACTAAGCTTCTTTAGGGCTAAACCAAAAAGTGTCAATGACACTGTCTAGCAAGCTTCTAAGACACTCACACAAAAAAACATAATTCATATCATATAAGGAAGGGCATTTGAAAGGCTGAGTGTAATGTGGGGGAGGGGAGTCCCCAAAGGGGAAGCTCAGTTCTTAAACATTCCTTTTTCCCTTAGGAAGTCACAGGTCTCAATCACAGAACAAAGCTAGAGAGGACCCAAAGACAACTCAGATGACCTTGACCACCACAGGGGGTGCCCCAGGGGATAAGCAGGAACTAATCATTCTGGAGAACAAACTGAACTGGACAAATGTATGTGCTCAAGGCCTGCTGAAGGACTGTAGCTTTAGAAATGGGGAAGATGTATGGAGAGTCACTGAATGAAGGCCTCCCTTCTCCTTCCCAAGCACAACGGATTTAAGGTTTTTAAATGAACAACTTCGCTTTACAAATTAAAAAAAAAATCTCTGATTCCCCCATTCTTTTTCTAGGTTATTTACAGCTTCTAAAAAGCGCTTCTATGCAACAATAGGCTGACAATTTTTTTTAAGTGGTTTAAAATTTCTCTACTTACCTTCAACTCAAAAGTTTGCTGTCAGGTCTAAACAGTGTGGTGAGTAGAGTTGTCTGGTCACTTTGTAATACTCTCACTGCTTAACAATTTAGCCTTTCTTTGAAAAGTTTGTTCCTCCACTTTGGGTCTCAAAAACATCTATTCAGAAATGGAACAAAAGCCCAGCAAAAACTGCAGTTAAGCCAGGGAACAGAGGACTGTCTCCTGAATTTTAATGAGGAGAAGAACCTTAAAGATAACTTTGGTAAGATTTCATACATAGAAAAGTCTCACCCTACCACCCAATCATTTCCCTGGCTATATAACATTTCACATTTCTTTTTGAAAACTGTGGTCAATCTGAAAATTAAATAAAGTACTTTCTGTTAATTTATGTGTGTTTTGGAACCTCCCAAAATAATATTTAAATGGATTCTCTCTTGTATATAACTCTTATGCTTTAGTTCTTAATGAGAGGAAAAAGACCACTTGAAACTATGAATTCTTTAAAATATAAATTAATGACACTTCCTACTTACACTATTAAATCTTAGTTTTTTCCTTAAAAGAATGATGAACTACAAAAAAACTTATTCTACCATTTTCAGAACTTTTGTTTTAACTAGTGATGAGAATGATGAAAAAGATGTTCTTTAAAAGGTCAAACATTTACACACTTAAGCTGGAAAAGCACTTCAACAGAATACAGTCCCAATCAAATAAAACAATTAAAATTCAAGTAGTCAGTACTGATACATATAAGCACAGTTCCCTTGGACCCTTTCTTTCTTCTCAGTAAGCAAGGAAAAAAGTACAGGAATGTACTTAGCCTGAAAATCTTGGCAGCTGAATAGTGACGATCTGTTAAGAGGCATTATAACCACAAAATAGCTCAAACCATAACATACAAAGACACCAGCACCTTCACTATCCCCAAGTCCAATTTTAACAAAGCCATCAGCTTTCATATCATATTATGTTCTACTGCTTTCTTCCTTTAACCAAAAAGGTTCAGTAACTGCCTTCACAAAGTCTAACCTATGAATTCAACCATTTCAGTTAGACCACATACAAACTTCCCAATTTTCTCTGGGCCATTCTTCACTTAATAAATGTCTTTTTAAAAATTACCTTATTAATTCAAATTGATTCTAACTCATAAAACCATCTTCCATCTCCTTTAATTTAGAGAAAATACTATTCAAATGTTTCCACATTTGCATAGAATTACAAAGATGGTACTCAATTACTAAAACTCAAAGCTCAAACAAACAAAAATTCCCAAACTGCCCTGGATTACTGAGAGTGCAGCCCCATTAAAAAAAGCAGTCATCTCAAGAGTTCATCAATTCACTCACGAGAAAATTTTCCTTATTTCTTTCATACGGTATAGAATTACAGGATCAGGGCTGTTGCTGAATGAACCACTGGCTATCTCACCTAGTACTTTTACTTCAATCTAGGTTATAATTCTAACAGACAGGGATGGTAAACATTCTAACTTTGTTAAGAGAGATTTCCAAATATGTTTGTGTCTTGTTAGTATTAGCTTTGTAAGATGTCCATGCAAGGGTGCAACCAACCTCCATACCTTCAGTCAAAGCACCTTCAATAATGTGCATATGCTTTAAAATGGCAATGATCATTTTCTGTGTTAATTTAGTTATTGCCAGTTGGTCAACAGGCATTTATTAAGCACTTACTACTGCGCTGCATTCTAATGAGACAAGATACAAAAAAAAAAAAAAACACTAAAAAATACAGAGATTATGGACAGAAGTGAAACTAAGAAGGTAAAGTACTAGCAAAGGAGAAGGGGGAGATGCAGATATTGGGATTCAAGCTGAGTCTGGAAGGAAGCCACAGAAAGTAAGAGGCATAGGTGAGAGGTGAGGGTTAGCCTAATATGAAGGGCAGTCAATGAAAAGGCACAGGGGATGGAGGGTCTGGTGAGAAGAACAGCAGGAAGACCAACACGGAAGGATCATAAAGAATGTGGATGAGAAAGGAATGTGTAAGAATGGAAAGGGGGTAAAGGGGTCAGGGCTTGTTTGTCTAAATAGAAGGTTTTGATCCTGGAGGTAATAGGGAGCCAAGGTGAAGGCAGGAGCTAGACTGCAGAGGGTTTAGAAAAGAATGAGAAGAGAGGAAGAGGAGACAACAAACGTGACTGGGTGGTCTCAAGAAGTTTAATCACAGAGGTGAGAAGAGATTAGCAGGTAAGGTAAGCGAAAGAAGATTTTTTTAAGGATGGGGGAGACATTGGAGTGTTTGTAGGCAACAGGGAGGCAGCCCCTAGACAGAGCAAGACAGAAGGATTAGTGAGAAGATAGGGATGATGGAGGGGACAACCTCCTGGAGAAGACCTCTGCCTCCTAGCTTCTCTGGCTTCCTTCCAAGCTGGGCACCAATCTCACCTTCTCTAAGCGGCCCTTCATGCTGGCCTATGCTTTCTATTAGTGCTTCCAATGCTATATAGGTGGCAACCCCGCCCCCCCCCCAGTGCTTAGCACAGTATTGCTTAATAAATGCAGGTTGACTGATGGAATCAGGTACATAGAGAGACACTGGCTTTGCAAGAAGGGACACATCTTCCTTCATATGACATAAGAGTTAAGGAGAAGGTTCTGGAGAAAGACCTCTGAGTAATGTAGGCTAAGGAGGAGAGTGTTACCTTCCCACTAAGAGGATAAGATAGGGGTGCCAGGGGACTCCTACAGAGGGGGTCAAATGAACTGAAATGCCCCTGTGGTGACTAGGATAGCAAGCAGCGTCAAAGTCAGCATCTTTGGAAAATACTCAATTTTCTGTAGTAGCAAGCATGCTGTTTTTATGCAGGGTCTTCAGGTAAAATGTGTGAAATTGTATTTTCAATTGTCCTAGCCAAAGCCTTCAGTGCAAGCCTGAGGTGACCAGGGTTTGGGGAGGAAAGGACAAGCCCCAGCAGATTCTACCAAGTGAGAAAAACTCCAAAATTCTGAACTAGTGACTGAGTCAGAACTGGACTTTGTCCAAGTGCCCAGCTAAGGAGAGAATCACCAGACGCTTTACTGCTGATGAATTTTTCTGCCAGCACTACTCTCTGAAGACCCAGCTACAAATATAAGAAGAAAACATGCAGATGACAGAAAATCATATACCTCTAAATTACAGGATTATCAAAAGAGCAGAAGCAACAGTGTGGTTACCTGTTTCTACTATTTCTCCCCATCTCCAAAAAAAGCATAAACTAGTCCACATGATTTTCCAAATTCTCAGTTAACTATTTTTTAATAGTATTTAATTTAATAGTATAATAAGTTAATAGTATAAAAACTAAATTAACACATATTACATGTCTCACGGCTTAAACACAACCAAACAGAACAAAGAAAAAAGCAATAGTTGGTAGTCTTCATCCAATTCAGTGACTAGAAAACATTTATTAAATGTCTATTATGTTGGCCAACAGCTAGAAGCCTGGCTCTGGACCAAGGTGACCAAATAATCCCAAAAGTAATCTGAAGGAAAGGGCAAGAATATCAAGGAGAGGGAAGGGGAGGGGAGCGGAGGGGAGGAAGGCCAAGTGTCAGGGGAAACACTAACTCAGGGTATGACAGAGATACTGAAACAGCAAAGTAATAAGGAGCAGACTGACAGGTTGGAAGGGATCCAGGAGAAAGTAGTATCATGAAAACCCAGACAAGAGTGAAAATAACGAAAAAAAGCAGGCAGAAAGGGGCCTAGCAGCAGCAGATCTCAAGCTATACCACAAAGCAATAACAATAAAAATTATTGGGCACACAGTAATGGGGCTCTGGCATATGCCCAGATTACCCAAGATGGCAGCACCCCCATGGAACCACCAAGGATGTGCTTCTGGGACAAAGTCGGAATTGGCCCACCACATGGGTGGGAGAGGCCCCTTTCCATTGTCTGAGAAGCCAGATTGGCTCTATCTTTAAAATCACCAGGCTGGGATGCTTGACATTCAGGTAAAGGTCTCATTCACCCATTGCATGAGCACCGGGCAGTAAGTACAGTGGAGAAGAGCCACCTTTCCCTCCCTTTAGACTCCCTCTCCTTAGACCCAAGAAACAGGTGGGTTTTTGGTCTTGTTTCATTTGCCCTTTTCAGTTCTAGGTATAGGGAATGGAGTCCAGGACACAGGAACTTGAGTCAGGGTAACCTCAGAGCTAAAGATTTGACTGGATATAGCAACTAGCTCAGCAGGAAAGTCCTGAGAAGTCAGGGTCCCCAGAAGCAATCCCAAGGAGTTTTGGACCTGGAATTTGGTGGGACTAATGCTATATGGGAACCAAGTAAAGCTATGAACTTAAGCCCCTTCCTGCCTGAAGGCCAGGCATTATATTTAGGGTTAAAAGTTGGAGGGCTGGTTCCATTCCCTTCCCCAGGATTCTGGTTGGGGAAAGGAGGAGTTGTCTTTCATCTCCCATTGGCTCAAGCCTCAACTGAAAATGTTCCTCTAATTACAGAAGTCCAAGACCCTAATTTCATTGAATAAATCAATAGCTAGATTAGCTTTTATAAAGAAACATTTACTTCAAAGGAAGAGAACAAACAAAAATACCAACATTTTTCCCAAGCCCTGAAGGGCATAATTCCTCCTTATACTTCATCAGCATGGCTCATGAGCCACCAGAGAGAGGCCCTGCCCCAGTCTGGGAATTTTAAAGACAGCCAAGTCTCTAATTATTCAACAAAAGGAAAGAAGTTGTTGCCACCTATATATGGCAGGTCAACACTGGCCATATTCTTCTGAAAGAATGTCCCTGCCAGTGTTATTGTAGGTGATCTGGGCATTCATGAAAGCCTCTATAAACTCATGAAAAAAGAGAAAAGTTGGGGGCTGCTAAGTGTCACATGATAGAGTATGGGTCCTGGAGTCAGGAGGACCTGAGTTCAAATTCGGCCTCAGACACTTAACACACACAAAAAAAACCTAGCTGTGTGACTTTGGACAAGTCACTTAACCCTAATTACCCTACCTTCTCCCTCCAAAAAAGGAAAAAAAAAGAGAAAAGTTGGTCAATTACACAAGATTGTTATATAGTTAGCTAATATGATTAAGAGGGAGGAAATCCAAACTGTATCAAAAGTGAAAAAGAACTCACAACAATTGAAGAGAGAATAAAGGAAATGGTGGAGCCATAAACTGGTCCAGCCACTCTGGAAAGAGCTTTGGGATTGTCCAAGAACAACTCCGTTGCACGTACCCTTTGATTTAGGGATGCCCCTGTCCCCATCCCCAGTCCAAGAAAGGGGAAAAGAAGCAGACCCACACAGATAATAGCATTTGCAGCAGCTCTTTCTGTGGGAGCCAAAAACTCTGGCCTGTCTCGCATTGGAGAATAGTCAAACACCCTGTGGCACAGGAAAGTCACAGAATGTTGCAGTTGCACCGGGAATGACAAGATGGATAGCTTCACAGGAAAGAGAAGGGCCTGCCTTAACTGAGTGATTCAATGCTAAGCAGCCAAAGGATTGCAGACAGTACTGGAAAATAAAACTAAGTAAGATTTCTCCAACAGAACAAGGGTCAAGAATCTCAAGAGCTGCAAAGGGGGCAGGGAAGGCCCTTGAGGGGCAGCTATCCAGCCACAGCCCAAGCACTGGGGCCACGTGGCCCTTGCTTAGGAAAGCTGGTGCCATTCAGAGGAAAGGACGCTGGCAGGGGGTGGAGTTAAGATGGCAGAAAGGACGCAGTAACTTTTCAAAGCTCCTCTAAGAATTCTGTTGCTAAACACTAAGAAGTTAATTTGAACGGATTTAAGAGTGACAGAACCAATTGGGAGATAGAGTGTGGCAGATTCCCAGACCAGGAAAGTGCCTACTCAGATCTAGGTAGGGGTAATGCAGAGCACACAGGGGCTACACCAGCATGGATCTGAGAGCAGACTACAGTCAAATGAGAAGGAGCCCCAGCCAGCAGATTCACCCACCCCAGGGTCAATTTGCAGCCATCTCACCACAGGACAGAGGATGGTTGGAGCTGGGTAAAAGAAAACGCAGGGCCCGCAGCAGGGATAGCAGCTTCTCCTGGAGCTACCAGCCTGCAGCCTGGATGTTTAAAAATTACATACCCCAACTTCCAGAAGTCAAGAATAAAGTCTAGTTCAGTGGTTTTCAACCTTCCTAATGTCTCAACCCTTTCATAGTCATAGCCATATGTGGGCATGTCTGCATGTAGGTGGACCTGCCTGGAGATGGATAAACGGCATTCCTAAGACCATCGGAAATATGTGTTTTCTCATGGTCTTAGGCAACCCCTGTGACCCTGGTGAAAGGGCTGTTCAACCCCAAAGGGGTCACGACCCACAGGTTGAGAACCATTGGTCTAGTTGCTCCAATTCCCCCTCCCTGACCCAGAAAACCCAGATAAATGTCCCACCCAGAGTAAAATCCTGAATTAGTGGAAACAGCCTCAGGCTTTGGAGTCACTGAGGAAAGGGGAAGTAAGGCAGTATGGAGTCTAAGCCCAGGAGGGTGGAGCCAGCAAGCACTAACAGCACAAGCCCAGGTGTGCCTTAGCACCACCTGGGGAACCAGTGGACTGCACCCCTGCCCAGATGCTGGCCTCCAGCTACTGAGTCTGCATGAGCTATAGCCCAGAGACACAGAGGTGGAAACCTGAAGTAGCCAAACCACCCCTCCCCCACAGGTTACTCTGTGAGCCTCAGGGTAACTCAGGGGAAACACTGAGAATCCTAGCCTTGGCCTCAGTCTAGACACTCAGAGGCTACACCCCGTGTATTGAACAACCAAATCCCTACCTCCCAGCTTGAGAAGCTCAATCCTTCTGCACCCCAGAAACAGATATCCACTCTAAAAATCCAGGACATAAGCAATCACAATGGGGAAGAAGGAACGTACAAAGCCTAGGACCATAAAATCTTTTTATAGTGAGCAAGAACAACTAAATTCAGACATATACTCTAAACTGGTATCTTGGCCTACAGGATAGTAGGGGGAAAGAGAATAAAAGGGGGGAGGATAGAGGGGAGGGCGGGTTGTTAGAAGCACACACTTTTGTAAAGGGACACGGACGAAGTAGAGAATGGAACAAGAGGGGAGTGGAATAGGAAGGAGGGAAATATACAGGTACTGAGGTAGGGAGATCCATCTTGCCCTACCAGAAAGTCGGAGGGGTGATGGGAGATGATATAGGAGAGAGCTGATCGGGGGAGGGGTATGCAGTGGGATTGCTGTTTTGAGGGGGTGGGTAGGGGAAAGAAAGGGAGAAAATTTGTAAATCAAAATCTCATGGAAATGAATGATGTAAACTAAAAATAAACAAAAGTTAAAAAAAAAAAGAACACTCAAATTCAGAGGACAACATGGACTCTATGCTCATGCTGGAGATCACAGAGGGAAATGTGAATTGGTCTCAAGCCCAAAAAGCATTCTTGGAGGACCTCAAGAGGGATTTTAAAAATGAAATCAGAGAGGTAGGAGATAAATGTAAATCTACAGTGACCAAATTAGAAAAAAAAAATCTCACTGAAGAAAACAAATCTTTAAAAAGCGAAATTGGAGAACTAGGATGGGAGGTCCAAAATCTAACTGGAGAAAATACCTCTCTAAAAAAAACCTGAACATATGGAAAAGGAGCTTCAAAAACTAATTGAGGAAAATAGTTCACTAAAAATTAGAATCAGTCAAATTGAGGCTAAGGACTCTATGATGCAAAAAGAGTCAGTCAAACAAAACATAAAGATTGAAAAATTAGAAGAAAGTGCAAAATATCTCACTGGAAAAACAACTGACCTGGAAAGCAGATCCAGGAGAGATAACCTAAGAATTACTGGCCTACCAGAAAGCCATGATGAAAAAAGCAGCCTGGGCAGCATCCTCCAAGTGACTGTCAAAGAAAACTGTCCTGAGGTCCTAGAATCAGAAGGCAAAATAGTTATCAAAAGAATTCACCAATCTCCTCCTGAAAGAGATCCCAAATTGAAAACTCCAAGAAATATAGTAGCCAAATTCCAGTGCTACAAGGTCAAGGAGAAAATACTGCATGCAGCCAAAAAGAAACAATTCAAATATCATGCAACTACAGTCAGGATTACAAAGGATTTAGCAGCTTCTACATTGAAAGAT
>CM053585.1:375524672-375586657 GCA_028646515.1 Pseudochirops corinnae
GGACTCAATAAGAGCAAACTGTTTACATCCCTATATGAGAAGCAGATACCTGTCAATATTGAAATTTGTATAAGTATTGTGACATTTAAAAGGGATGTACATAGATAGAGGGTGTAGGTATAAATGAACTAATCTGAAGATTTTTTAAAAATCCTATTAAGGGGAATAAAGGGTTGGTAATGGCAGAAAAGGAAAGGATGAAGCAGAAAATGGTCAATTATGCCACACAAAGAGGCATAAAAACATGCTAAAGGAAGGGGAAGGAAGGAGATGAGCATCATATAAACGTTATTTTCATTGGTTCTGATTTAAAGAGGGATCAATATAAACAGTTAAGTTTAGATTCTATCATGAAAGGACACAAAAACTCATAACAATAGAGGGGAAAGAGGGAGGGAGAGGAACACTGTATGAAATTTACTAGCATTGGTTTGGGTTCAAGGAGGGAATAACATACTCTGTTAAGAATAAAAATCTATTGTGCCCTACAGGCAGTAGGAGGGATGGGGGAGGGGGGGTATAAGAAGGGAGAGGGTGGTTAGAAGGGAGGAAAAGAATAGTAAGGGGAAAGGGTAGGTAAAGGGGGGGGACACAAAGAGGGAATACTGAGGGAGGCGGTGGTCAAAAGGAAAACTCTTAAGGAAGGGAAGGAAGATACAAAGATATAAAAAGGGGAGGAAATAGGATGGAGGGAAAGTCACAGATAGTCATCATAACTGTGAATGTGAATGGGATGAACATTCCCATAAAACAGAGGCGGATAGCAGAATGGATTAAAAAACACAATCCTACAATATGCTGTCTACAATTGAAACGAGGGGATACACACAGGGTAAAGGTAAAAAGATGGAGTAGAATATATTAAGCTTCAGCTAAAGTAAAAAAAAAAACAGGGGTAACAATCCTTATCTCAGATAAAGCAAAAGCAAAAATAGATCTAATTAAAAGAGATATGGAAGGAAACTACATTCTGCTAAAATGCACCATCGAAAATGAAGCAATATCGTTACTTAACATAAATGCACCAAGCGTATAGCATCCAAATTCCTAGAAGAAAAGTCAAGGAAATTAGAGGAAAGAATAGATAGCACAACTATACTAGTGGGTGTCCTCAATCTCCCCCTCTCTGAACTTGATAAATCTAACCTCAAAATAAACAAGAAAGACGTTAAGGAGGCAAAAAGAATTTTAGAGAGGCTAGGCATGATAGATCTCTGGAGAAAAATAAATGGGGATAAAAAGGAATATACCTTCTTCTCATCACGCCGGCATGGGAAGCCCCAAGCCAGAGGAAGAGTCGGCAGGGGGCCCCGAGGGTCACGCATAAAATGGAGCCTCCTAATTGATAAATTAAACAAACTGAATGGAATTGGGCTTAGTGAGTCGAACCAAGGCCTCAGAGATCGGGTCGGGCCACGGGCGGGGACGTTTCCCTAGCAGTCTCCCTCGGTCAAGGTCTCCCCGGACCGCACCCAAGGCCTCAGTTCAAATGGATCGGAAAAAAGCTGGGCGTCACGAGCCCCGCGGATTTGTTTCCAACCGCTCCGTGTGATTTGGGTTTCTGGAGGGGATGGGAGGAAAGAAGAAAGAGATTTCTGACCCGCTGTAGCCCCGCAGCGCACTCGGAGGCCCGACGGGCCCGCGCCGGAGGGGGGTGGACTGGGCTCATGCGACGAGGCGAGCGCGCGGGGGCGGAGCCAACGGCCGAGGCGTGCGGCGCGAGCGCGGGCTGCCCTCCCATTGGCCGAAGCGGGCGGGGCCTCGTGCCGCGCGAGGTCACGCGCTGCCTGGCTGGTTTCCTCCCCGGGCCACGCACTCGCGGTCGGCGAAGGCAACGCAGAGGACGGCGAGCTCAGCAGGTGGTGAGGCTAGGCCTGAACATGCTCCGGCTCTTGTCAAAAGCCTTCTCCTTCCTGTGGAGGCGAGCCGAGGAGGACGAGGAGGCCGAGGCGCGGCCGCAGGATCCCGACGAAGGTGTGGGAGGGGCCGGGATCCCTGGGCCTCAGTTTATCCCGGAAGGGGTGGTGGAGTGGGCCCGGCCTGGCTTTGCACCCGAGGCCTTCTACGGTTCCCGCCCGATAGGGGGAGGGGAGTGGGCGGCCTAAGCCGCCCGGATCTATCCCTTGGCAGGCTGGTGACTCGGCGCAGGCCAAACGGCTTGCGGTTCCGTCCGCGCCCACGTGCTGCGTCTGAGGCTTCCCCCCCCCCCCCAGCGGTGGTTCCGTGTGTGTGTTCGACCCGAGGCAGCTCCGTGCATTTGTGCCTGTCAGAAACCTGGCTGCCGTGTCAGACCCTTATGTCCCGGACGGTCGGTCGCCAGGCCCAGCACGGCGCCTGGCAAACAGGAGGCGTCCGATGAGGGCTTCTCCCCAGTGTCTGATTCCAGCCTCCGCTTGGCCCCTCGTCTGGGGCCCTACATCTGCCTTCCTTCCTAACTAGGGTCTCGAAGAGCGCCTCATGGGGTTCGCTGCCCCCCCTACTCCAACTGGCCCCTTTTCTGTCTTCCTATTCCTCCCTCCAGGTCCGACCGTGATCACTTCCTGCCTTCTGGGCTTCTGCCCCTAGCCCGGTAGGGCCTCTGGGGAGCTTCATGTGCCCCCTCCCCCCCCCAAGACCCCGCGGGCAGGGGAGGGGTGGTTCCCCGCCCCCACTCCAGCGTCCCTGCGCAGCTGCAAAGCTTAGAGCCAGCCTGAGCCCGAGGTGGCCAGGCATCCTGCTTCCCACCCCGTGATGGTCACCCGGGTGCCCATCTCTGGTCCTGCTCTTCCATTCTGTTTCTCCTCTTCTCCTGATGGAGCTGTTCCCTGCCTTTGTTCTGTGCAGACCCAAAGCAGGATGGCTTGTGTCTTCTTTCTTTCTTGGATTCTAAGTTCTGAGCTCTGTGAACCGAGATCGAGTTTCTAAAGCGCTTAGTGCTCTGCCTGGCACGTAGTAGGCACTGATTAAATCTTTAGTTCTTCCCACACCACACACCCATTTATCTCCTTTACTAGTCGAACATTCAACAAACGTTTCAAGCACTTTGACTCAGGTTGGGTGATAGACCAAGTTAACAAAGCAAGCAAAGTCCCCAATTCCTTCCCTCTTTGAAGTAACAACCTAGCAGAGGCCCTGGCCATTTGTCCACATTGTCCCAAGTGCTTGACTAAAATGCAGGACTACCAAGGTTTTGTTGGTCTCCTTGATTCCTTACTGGCCATCAACTTTCCTAGGGAGCCTCCCCCTCCCACCTCCATCACTAGGTAGAATGAATATTGCCTTGAAACTTCTCAGGACTTTTCCTAGACCTCTTGGTGTTTATTTTCAGTTATTTGGGTTGAATCAGCAAATGTTAAACACCTACTATATGCCAGGAACCGTACTTGAAACTGGGGATGCAAAGAAAGGAGAAAAGAGTCTGTCATGAGGAATTCTCAGTCTAATGGAGGTGGAGACAAGCAGACAGTTGTGTCTAAGCAAGAGGTGTCCAGGAGAGGCTGGATACAACCTCAGAGGGGATTGGGAAAGTCTTTCTGTAAAGGGGGGCCATTAGCTGGGACTTAAAGGAAACCAGAAGTGGGGGGCAATAAAGCATTCCAAGCAAGGGAGAGAGCCAGGAAAAACGGGAGATAGAAGGAACAGGCAGGAGGCCCATGTCACAGATCATAAGGTCTTCGGAGCAGAGATCTGCCAGGCTGTCTTTGCATTCCTGGTAAGTTCATTGGCTAGCATCAGGTCCAGAATGACTAAGCCTTACCACCCCCCACTTTCTAAAGGGGAAGAATATGAATGTCACAAGTCTGACTGTTATCTGAATAGCAGCCATCCAACAGGTGCCTGGCATGTGTCTGGAGGGTATTGCCTTGTCGTTGGACCTAGATTAGGTTTAGCTGTATGACACACACACAAGCCTGTCTGATATGATCTTTGCAGAGAAGCTTTCTGCCAGCCCTTCTTTCTCCCCTCAGGTGATGTGAGCATGTGTTCTTGATGAACGATTCTGCCAGTCAGCCTGTCAGCCTTTTCATTGCCACAGGAGTCTAGTCCAGTCTCCTGCTACCAAGGCCATCATTTCTATGAAATCACATGATCTCGTCTCCAAAACATCTCACTCACCTTGTTTTATTGCCCAGAGCCCACACACGGTTTCTGTCCTTTTCTGTTTATGTCTTAAATGCCATCTTTCTGATGTCACATCTGCCTGCCATCAGCTTTGTCTCATTTAACAGCTGCCTCTTGGTCCTTTCTTCTTTGTGTGACTTTGAAATGAAAGTGTTAGATTTCTGCATCAGGCTGAAAGTTGGAGAAGCTTTTTAAGATAAATGGAACGGGTAGCCTCATAGGAATCAGGAGACAAGGTCTAGATCTTACAGTCACAATCCCTGTCAGTGTATACCATCCCCCTCCCACACACACAATGTGTCATATCCAGTGCTATGAGTACATGGCTTAGATTCATTCAGCGAGCATTTGTTATTACTCATTAGCTAAAGGCTGAAATTCCCTAACCTGTGTAGTCTAAACATTTTAGACACTTGTGGGTGATGGTATTGACAGTAGCTAACAAATGATGCTTTAAAATGTCTAGCATCCATTATCTCATCAGAGCCTCTTCATAGCCCTCGGAGGTAAGTACTGAAGGCATAACTGTCCCTGTTTCATGAATCACAGGTTCACTCTCTTCAGTTTAGAAGTTTCACTCTCACGGCCAAGTCTTTCTACAATGGGACTTACATTCATTTCTAATTCTCATTGTGATTCATTTGTGATTTAAACATTCTGCTTCCTTGCCTTGTAGGTACGACTAAGCTAAAAACTGTTCAGGGAGTTGTGACCAGATATTGTAGTGATTATGGGATGATTGATGATCTGGTGTGCTTCACTAGTGATGTTGTCACCAGCAGCGTGCCGCTAAACATCGGCCAGGAGGTGACCGCCATTGTGGAGGAGGATAAGATATCCAGTGGTTTGAAGGCTGTCAGAGTGAGTTGAATGTTGAATGGCTGTGGAAGTGGTTTCTTTTTTTGCACACTGAGAGGATTTCAGTCTAAGGAACATGTGGGCACTGTCTGCCACGTGTCTCTTGGTACTTTCCTTCACTCTTTAGCTACACTGTTGAAATTCTGGGTACTGCCAAGTATTGTGCTTAGGTTGTATTAGAATCCATGGGCTAAGAGGCCATGACAATCCCCAAACTCTACCTTGAGGTAACATGGCTTGGGAGAATGTTGTGGCATTTGGGAGGTGGGGGGAAAGGGCAAAGTACTAACAGGTTGTGTGAATAAATTAACCAAGTCAATAAAGATAACTGCTCTGGCTGCTGTGTAACTTGCTTTGCTTAAGGTAGATCCTGTAGTCAAGAGAAGCTATGGGCACTACAAGCTCTCTGATCATCCACCTGTGCAGATCTGAGCTCTTTAAACTGTAGTTGGTGTTCTCATGAATTTGGTGTTGTGAATGAGGCCTTGGCCAGGCCCTCACCAGACATTGGCTCTCTGGCCTCTCATTCCATCCATGTCAGAGGTCTGCCGTGCCTTTGGGGAGCTTAGAGTCAGCTCCACTCCGTGGGGGGCCACCACAGTGGGACTTTGGACAAGGATTGTGGACTTGGAAAGGATTGGAGGCAATTGTCAGATGCTGATTCATTGAATGCAGCCACCACTTCGGAGCACCTGCCCTGTGCAGAATGCTGTACTGGCTGCTGGGGGCGCCATAGATTAAATAAAGACAAGTAACAGAGCTGGCATTCCAGTATGGGGAGAGAACATACACAGGATGGTAACAACAGAATTGAGGTGTTTCTTGAAATTGAATTGAAGAGAGCCAGAGTTTGAGGGGAGGATTCAATCTTATTTCCATAAATTTCCAGGGCAGGCCTTGTTCATCTGAATTGCTCCCTTCAGTGCTTTACATGGCTGAACGCACTTAGTATGAGGAAGACTTGAATTAGCATCCTCCCTTAGAGCTCCGTAATCCTGAGCAAATCATTTAACCTGTCAGCTTCAGTTTCCTCATTTGTAAAGTGGGCACAACACCACCTCCCTCAAAGGGTTTTTGTCAGGATCAAATGAGGTAACTGATAGAGGGCTTTGGAACCTTAAGTTAAAATAAACACTAGCTGCTTTTGCTGTTATCGTGTGCCACAGGCACACTTCATAAATGCATTTGTTGTCAGAACTCGGACTTTTGGGAGATCAGCTAACAAGTAACGGAGTTTTACTTTTCCTGTCAGCCCCTTGCAGCTCAAGTACATTTAACCACTTTAGGACATTTTGTATTCATTAGTCGCTTAACAAAAATAACCTCTTATTTCCCACCCTACCCTGACTGCTTTCCGAATCCCCAGAATATAGGGCTCAGTGTGTTTGTCTTGCAGGTTGAAGTTGTCTCTGAGAAATGGGAAGATGATAGCAAAAATTACTGTGAACTTCTAGATTCCAGTACCAAGATTTTGATCGGCTGTATTACTTCTCTTGTTGAGGATGCTGGCTACATCAATCAGACAACCTACTTCTCCATGCAGAATGTTTGTGAAGGTTTGGTTTATACTTTTTTATTTTAAAAACTGGTTTTCCACGTGTTTAACATTCCCATTTTAAGGTGGTTATAAGCATCAGTTAAGAGAGATACAATTAGGGCATTCAGGAATTGCAATCATGCCCATAGGATGAAATGAAGACAGACATTCACACCATAAAGCAGTAAACAAGGAAACTAAGAAGCTGAAAGGAAATGGAGTCAAAGACCAAAAATCAGTATTAATCTTACATGTACCCAAAAAAAATCAAATCAACAAAATAATAAGATGAAAATAGCCACAAAACCAGAATAAAAGCAGAAAAAATAGTGGGATGCATTCAGCATTGTAAATACTCAAACTAACCCAAATAGAGATCTTAAGTAAAAGTGAGACTGATGGATGCTGGGATTGCTAAAACTAATTCCATGCTGATCAGCCACTCTTGAGCAAGCCACACAGTCAATGAGGTTTGGAACTTCTGCTGTCTCTTATTGTAATCTCTAAATCCTAACCTGTTATAGAGAACACTAGCCTTTCCCCCTTGTACTTTTTTAAAAAAATAAATAGCATCCCTGTAGCTATTTTGAAGGGATTTGCTACAAAGCACTCCAGGGATGCATGCCAGTGGGCGAGGGATTCGATAGCAAATAACAGGAGACTAAAAGGCTACGTTAGATACTACAGAAATCTATGTGCACAAACATGGTACCACATTGAAGTGTCCTTCCATGAGAGAGGTTCACATGTAATTAGTGGAGGTACCGAATACCATTTCCATTGGTTTCCTGTTGTTTAAAAACAAGTTTCTAAAAATGTACAGCCATTTATTTTAGTGGCATTTTTATTTATTATTGAGAATATAATTGGAGAGGACTTGATGTCTAGAATCATTACTGTGATTTAGGTCTTTAGAATATTAGTTGAAATCATTGTGCATTTCACATTTTATTTTGGAATAAGAGATACACATTTCTGTCTTGACCTTGATAATGAATGAGTTGGTGTTGAGGGGGCGGGGAGAGTTGGATGAAATCTGTTCATTTTGGTTTCAAAGTCTTATCAGATAGATTTGGGCTTGGTTTATATAAACATCCTAGTAGGCAGAAATGCACAAGTTCCTAGGACCGTACTATATACTTCACCTTTTGGTTTATGCTATAACTAAGTATTGTCACACAACCTTGAGGCGATTTAAATAGTTGGAATCGGTATGTTCTGATGTTACCTGAAAGAATTACAAATGTTTTACTGAAGAAAAGTTACATTCTGTGTCTTAAAGAATACATATGATTAATTATAAATATATTTTTAAAAATATAATATTGGTTCTCTGCCCCTCCCATTTCTCTGTTGAATTCTTACTGAGTTCTTTAAAACCCAACTCAAATGCCATCAGGAATCTCTCTTTGGATTCTGCCCCTGGGCTTCCCTGCAGTCCCCCAATAAAAAGTATTGACCTGGGCCTCACATAACCCATTGTTTTGTACGTCTCTCGTGCATTTCTCATCTTGCATTTGGATTTGCTCGTTTCTCATATTCTCTCCCTGCTCCGTGCCTCACATAAACTCTTCTTGTGGCCAATAAAGTCCTTGGCCTAGTCGATAGCTGTCAGTCAGCATTTTTAAAGTGCCTGCTATGTGCTAAGCCCCAGGGATGCAAAGAAAGGCAACAACATGATCCCTGGCCTCAAGGAGCTCCTGCTCTATTAAGGGATGCAACGTGCAAAAAACTGTACACCCTGAACAAATGGAAGACGACTGAGAGGACAGCCCAGAGGAGAGTCACAAAGGAAGCTAGGAAAATTTAAGAGTAAAAGGGGAAGAGGGAAGTGACCACAAGGGGAGAAGGACGTCAAAATTGAATAGAACAGAACCAAGGGTTTTCTGTTGGTGTGCATGGAGACCTCCTCTGCAGGAGATCCCATAGCTACCTGGTAACATGGAGATCATTCTTTCCACTTCAGCCTCATAAACTGTTAGAAAAAAGATGATTTTACAGAAGCTAAACTCCTCCCTCTGACTGGTGTTGGCCTTTGGGAGAGTGGGACACCATGCAATATAACCTGACCAGGATTGGGTTCAGGGGTCATTCTGGAGAGGGATGTTTGCTGCTAAAATAAGTTTCAACTTTGGTTATACCTATTTTTTAAAACAGTTATAGGATTAGGGACTAGACCTGGGATTTCATTGGTGTAGGGAACTCCCCAGTGAGGAAACTCCCTGAACCAGTTCGAGTCAAAACCTTCTCTGCAGTTTAGAGTTTCCTAGAGCCGTACTACAAAGTGAAGAGATTTGTCCAGAGTCACATGACCAGTATGTGTCCAGGTATTGGAGATTGGTTCTCAGTTCCCTGCTTCTGTCTTAAGAATCAGGCTTCAAGAATTTCCCCTCTGCTCCTCAGAAACTTCATTTTAAGGACAAAAAGCGCCCAGGCCAGTGTCAACCCCTGGGAAACTGGGCCCTACCTTCATCTGATCACAGTGACTAACCACCCCCAAGAAGTCTCCTACAGACCCCAGCTGTTTCTAACCACTGCTGTCCCTGGGGACAGATAGTTCCAAAGTTGTAACCTTGTTCTTTTAATCCCTTAATAGCACTCCATTGCTACAGTTCAGTTGTTCTGTGAATGTAGACTATATGCCCTCCCACATTTTCGTACAACTATGCCTTAGAAGAATCCCCTTCTCCCTTCTCCCACTGGATGTCGCTGTTTGAATAAGGCAGTGCATTGTCCCAAGTTGTAATTCCTCAACCCTGAATAAATGCATCACTTCATTTACCTAGTTGGTCTGAGTTTTTGTAAAGGTTGACACCAGGCATGTTCACTCCTTTCCTCTTCTCATGGCTCCCATTCCTGCTTTTTTTCTCCATCATTCCCTAGCAGTCTTCTTAGTCTGGAAGATGCCATGCAGGAGCCTTCTCTCCTTTCCTCCCTTCTCCCCCCCCACCTTGTTTTTGTCTTGTCCCATTAGAGACCTCAGGTTCCTTGAGGGCAGTAACTGGCTTTTTGCTTTATTTGTAATCCCTGCACTTACTATAGTACCTGGCACATAGTAAATCTTAGTGAATATTTCTTGACTTGACTTCTTGGCATATGGAAACTACCCTTCTCAAGCAGCTCCTATTTTCTGGTGCTATGGAGATCCAACAGACTGGTATTCATTGTGGACAGAGCCCTGTGCCAGATACTGGAGAAGGTAGAGATTTTATGTGAGACATATCCTGGCCTCATAGAGCTTAATGTGTCCTTAATAAGGATTTTACCATAGTACAGAGTAATCTGTAAGTGTACTATAGAGGAACAAAAATGCATTCTCTTTCCCCCTTCATCGCAGTACTGCCTTCCTCTTCCATATATTTAACCCTTTTTAATATGGTGTGTGCTGAGAATCAGAAAACCTGTGCTCAGATTGGCTGTGTGTCCACATCAGACCCATTAACCTTATGACGTTTCTGTTTCTAGTCTGTAAAATGAAGGAACCAGTCTAGATAATCTTTGAGGTCCTTTTTAGCTCTAATGTTCTGTGCATCTTATTCATTTGGGTCAAGCTTCCTCCCTTTCCCCCTGCCAATTACTTTGGGAGTAAGGATTAGCTCACCTGCTTGGAAAATGTCTACACTTAACCTCTTTACCAGACTGGGCCCACTATATAATTCTACCATATTTTCCTGGGTCTTTTGTCCAGTATTATGAACACAATAGCTTATAAATACCTTTTGTAAATTTCAAAATCAATGTCATTTGTTAAACCATTTTATAGTAATGGAATATAAAAATACATGTGTTTTTCTTGACTTTTAGGTTTTGAGCCTTGTAAGGGTGATTGGGTACAAGCTGAATATTTCATTAAGCCAGCAACGTGGAACAGTGAGGCAATTTCTGTGAGGCCACTAAGATATAAGCGAGTAGATCAGGTAACTACACAGTCCATGCCCTTAAGAAGCTGACGCTCTTGCTTAAGACTGGAAAATCTCTGAGCGTCAACTGTGAGACTCTAGAAGTTAAGAGGAAACAGATTTCAATTCAATAACTCCTTCCAAACCTATATGGAAAAACTCCCAACACTTTCCATTGGCCCACTTTGATTGGTCCTAAGTCTCCTGTCACTAGGATTATTCAAACACAAGCCCTTGGTGTAGTTCTAGAGGTGAATCAAGAAACTGAACTGGCCTTCAGACTAGAGGACCTCAGAGACCCCTTCAGATACTAGGATTCTATTATGATTCTAGTCTCATTTCCTAAAACCCAATTTTTCCCATCCCAGTTTCTCTGGCATCCTCTCGCTCAGCCTTAGGTACTCTGAAATGATGAACAAATGAGCAAGTAAATAACTGGCCATGTTTTCTGACAGGTATTTGGTGTGGTTTTTCTTCCGGTTCTAATAATTGCAGGTTTGCATTTCCAGTGTCTGTGGAAGAAATGGGGTAATTGATGATAGCATCTTTTTCACTCTGAATTCCCTGAGACTTCCTGAAGGATATAAACCTCGGAAATCTGATCTGGTCAATGTGGTGGTGGTGGAGAGCAACCAGTCATGCTATATTTGGCGTGCCCTTTGCATGGCTCCCGTTGAAAGGTGAGAATAAGCAGTGGACACTGTTTCTCCCTGATGGGTTCCCTGCTAGTTGGGAGTCCTTTCAATTCAGTTGAATCAGCGGTTGTTAAGCTGCTTTATTTGTTCACTGTTAAGGCAGTGGAAAAACACAGAGTCCCTGTCCTCAAGAAGCTTACTCTGTATGGGGGAATGTAATGACCATGCAGGTAAACAAATGAGAAGTCTATCCAAGGGCCACAAAAAAGGTCTTCGGTAAAGAGTAGTACTTGGGGGCCTCGAAGGGGGTTGTAGCTTCCAGGGAGGAAGGAAGGACATTTCTTGCATTTGAGACGGATGGCCTATGTAAAAAACAATGAGGAGCCATAATGTCTCATCCAGGGAGTAACAGGTGGGCTGGTGTGTCTGCAGTTGTGAGGGCAGGAAGAAGAGATGTGAGGTCAGTCTCGAAAGGACCATGCTAAATAGAGTTCGTATTTTATCCTGGAGGCCCTAGAGAGCCAGGGAGTGATGTGGTCAGACCTGTGCTTGAGGAGGTATGGGATGGGGTGGAGAGGAAAAGGGAAGTGTGGGGGTCACTTCAGAAGCTCCTGAAGCAGCCTTCGAAATGATGCTGTGGAGGTGGAGTGGCCCAACATGGCAGCCAAGGGGTATCAATGGAGAAATCCATTTAAAATGTTGCTAATGTGGCAAAGAATTGGAAAACAAGGGGATGCCCATCAAATGGGGAATGGCTGAACAAGTTGTGGCATATGAATGTAATGGAATACTACTGTGCTATAAGAAATGAGGAGCAGACAGACTTCATCATAACCTGGAGAGACGTATATAAACTGATGCTGAGCGAGAAGAGCAGAACCAGGAGAAATTTGTACACAATCACAGACCCAACGTATGTGTGATGACTAACTTAAGTAGACTGGGCTCCTCTGAGCAATGTAAGGTTATAAGACAACTCCAAAAGACTCATGAACGAAAGAGATATCCACATCCAGAGAAAGAGCTGCAGAGTCTGAATGCAGATTGAAACGAACTACTTGCTCTGTTTCATTTTCTTGTTTTGTTTCTTCTTTCCCACTGATCATTCCATCAGTTACAATCCTTCTTTACAACTTGACTAATGATTAACGTGAAGATATTTTTAGATCCTATATTTGGGTGCATGCCGCCATGATGTTGTGGGGAGAAGAAGGGGGAGAAAATCTGAAACTCAAGAGACTGTGGAACTGAGCATTGTAAACTAAAAGCAAATCAATTTAATTTTAAAAAAATGAAATGTTGCTAATGGCAGGATGGGCGCCCAGTGCATAGGCAGTCTAATCACTGAATGTTCTTCAGTGTTCCAGCCCTTCCTCACTTCCCCAAGGAAGTCCCAAGTGACTACAGGAAAAGACTCAGCGAAAGCGACATCGGTCTTGGTGGGAGGCAGGATGCATCTAGGGTAAAGAACTTGGACAATGATGAAATTTTCTTTTCTTCACTTTAAAAAAAAACAACTATTTAGCCTCTGGTGGAAAGTATTTCATGTTATTTTGCTCTTCAGATACATTTAATGGGTAAGCAAATGTAACCTTATAGTTACATATGGCATTGAAGTCACATTGTATTTTTGGGATTCAAAGTCCTTTTGAAGTGTGTAGGCTGTGCCCTGATCCCTTGGCCCTTTACCTCCAAGGTTAAATCCCTAAAGGCTCTCTGATAAGAGCCTAAGTGTTTTTATTTGGATAGGTGAACATTGAAACTTCTTTTTAGAGCCTTGTCATCTGACAATCCTAGAAGAGTGTTTGTCAGTTAGGGAACCAAATCTAAAAGATTGGGCCTGGTGGAATCTTGGTTTTGGTTTTCTGTTTTGTTTTTAAAACTAGTGAAGTTTTGTTGTGTGTGTTGCTGATTTCCTCAGAGAATCCCATATCATCAGCGAAGTTGGAGTTGATGAGTCATGTAGAGCCCAACTCTTGAAAAACAAAGGAGATCTTGAAGTTACAAAAATGACAAATTTTGGAACCCTAAAAGAGGGAGAAAATAAAAATATGGTCATCTGGATAGAGTAAGTTTGCTATTTAAAATTTGTGTAGAGCAGTGGTTCTCAACCTTCCTAATGCCTTGACCCTTTAATACTTCTATGTGGGCGGACCCACCTGGAGACAGATAGAGAAGCTGTGTCTTGGTTCCTGACACCATCGGAAATATATGTTTTCCGATGGTCTTAGGTGACCCCTGTGACCTCTGTGAAAGGGTCATTTGACCCCCAAAGGGGTTGCGACCCACAGGTTGAGAACCGCTGGTATAAAGTATGAGAACTTCACAGCAACTACTTTTACCTTTACCTATCATTTTACATTTTTATTTACCAAATTCCATAATAATAATACTCACCTTACAGTAGCTTACTTTTATATCTACTTGTATCTTGACCTATCTTCAGTCTGATACTTAGCAGAGGTCAAGTCTCAGCTTATAGTAATGCTGTGTTTAGTGAAAGAAATTCTATATTTGCATCCTATGTTCACAGTTACTTCTCTTTATTTTAGGAATAAAGGAAATGTTCCACAATACTTAGTCAGCTGCAGGCTAGCTGGCTGGGAAAAATATAAGCAATTTCACTTCCAAATGCCTGATGCGGATCCAAGTTGCCCAGTGGTAACTTCTTCTGTTTCTTCTGTGCCTGTCAAAGAAAGCTGTTCAAGGAAGGATAATAGTTCACTCTCTAGCTGTGATAGAGAGATAATCTGCCAGTCATTGGATAGCAGTTCTGTAGATGCCAGTGAACATTCTCTAGGTACAGTCTTCATTATATTATCACTTAACAGAATGTTGACTGTTGCTTTATTTATATTTTTATTTATTTTGCTGTGTTTACCAAGTTCTTTACTAAGCATTTTTCTCTAAGGCACATATTGCAGCACAAAATTTACCAGAGGATTCTGAATTCTATAGCCTTTTTCTGTCCTTCATCAGGGAGGATGCTGTTTGAGAGCCAGAACCCTGTTCCTGAGATCCCTCAATCTTGTCTTAATCCAATTCCCCAAAGGAAAATAGAATCAGCTCTTACATAAAGTATTGAGTCTTGGAGATTTTATTTGATCTTAGTTAAAATTCATTTCACATACACAGATTGACACAAATAATTTCTTGTTAGTTATTTCCAAAATGTGAAGGCAGAGACAGGCCAGTTCCAAACTGTCTTCCTGTTCTAATTCCTCTCCACTCCCCCACTCTGACTTCTCTTATGAAAAGCTCTACCGTGGGTCGCCCCTTTCAACAAACAGCTCCCAAAGTGCTGTGTGCCTACCTCAGCCTCATTTTGTGCACATCTCTTCTCACAAATCCTACTTGCCCAGAGAGTCCACCCAGAGTTGCTGGAAGTCATCCTCCTAGTCTTTGAACTCAGCATTTCAGTGATTTATTTAACACTTTGAAAAAGTAGAGGTTTTTGGTAGGCCAGAAGCACTCTTCTCTGTTAAGGACATAAAGTGAATGTGTTGTGGTGGTCCAATTTTAGATCAAGTCATTATTGTACCCAATGAGCGTACATCTACAGGAACAGATGAACAAAAGGAAGAGGATACATTAGGGAAGCTGGATACAGGATCTGAACACAGTGGCCCGGTACCAATCCCTCCGGGCAAGAAGACATTCATCATGATTGTATGTGAGGCCAGGTAGGTGACTGGGAGTTTGGGGATGAGTGTGAACGTTGTAGTTTTGTGAGGTCATTCTATCATGTAGTCTTTACTAAGCAACCTCTTCATGTCAGTCTCTGTAGTAAGTGCTGGGGAGGCCAGGTGGCCCAGAGGATAGAGTGCTACCTGCATTCATATCCAGCCTCAGATACTTCTTAACTGTGTGACCCTGGGCAAGACAGTAACCCTGTTTACCTTAGTTTCCTCATTGGTAAAAAAAAATGCACACGATGGCAGATCTACTCCAGTGTCTTTACCAAGAAAACTCCAAATGGGGCACGAAGAGTCAAACACCACTGAAAACAACTCAAAAGAAAGAGGCCCTACTCTCAAAAATATAACATTTGATAAGGGGAAATAGTGTGTATCCATGTGCCCACATATCCAGAATACAAGCAAGGCGATTGGTCAAAGAAATACCCCCTCTTGGGAGGAGCAAGGTCCAGAAAGTCTTCTTGTAGCAGGAACAAGGTACCTTTGGTGAAGACGGGGAGCTTGTTCTAGGTATAGGGAGCAGCCTGGACAAAAGCACAGATGTAAGCAGTTAAACAGCCGGCCCAGAAAGCATGACAAGGGAGGGATTTAAGATCAGGTTAGAAAAGGAGGTTGGAGCTAGATTGTGAATGCCCTTCACTGACTAGTGGGGAGTCTCTGGACTTTGTTATTGAGCAGGAAGGAATGTGGTCAGACCTGATCTAGGGACACATTATTCTAGAATCTACCTGGACAGTTTGATTAGAGTGGGGAGAGGTTTGGGGCCAGTAGAGCAGTTTGAGCTGGAGTGGTGAGGGAACTTGGGAGAGGGCTGCAGCAGGGACAACCGTGTAAGCAGAGAGAAGAAAGCGGGTTCAGACTATTGTAGGGTAGAAACAGGTCTGGGGGTGGGGGAGATGGTGAACCTGAGTGGCTGGAAGGATGATGATCCCCTTGAAAGAAATAGGGTGGATCCGTGGGGAAAGATGATGATTTCTCTTTTGGACATGCTGAATTTAAGGTGACTATGAAGCATCCATTTGGGAAATGTCCACTGGCAGTTGGTGATGAGGAACTGGAGGTCAGGAGATTAGACAGAGGAAAAGAGTCTGCGAGGGCATGACCCGGATCCTAGTTTGGGGAAGACCAAATTCCCCAAGATTTGGAGGAAGGGCAGGTGGGATCACAGAACCTAAAATGGCATCTGGGAAGTGAGCCTAGGAGGAATTCAGAAATCTCTATCCAATCATAGTCTTAATCCTGGAGAGAATTAAACACAGGGAAGAAAATGGAATCTCCGACTGAGGCAGTGTAAAGAGAGAAGAGGACCAAGGACGGGCTCATTGGCCACTCACCATTGGTGATAGGGGTTGGATGTTGATCCAGCAGCATATATAGCAAATGAAGGAGAGGAGGAGAACCAGGAGGGAACAGTGTGAAGAAGATCCAGGGGAAAGAGCGTATGCAGGAAGAGGGAGTCAGCAGCATTCAGTGCTTCAGGGAAGTCAAGAACAAGGACTGAGAAGAGGCCATCATATGGGGCAGTTTTGGTGAGAGGGAAGAAGTGAGATTACAGATTGTCAAAAATAAGTGAGAGGAAAGTGAACAGATATAGATAAAAGAGTTGAGAAATGATGAGGAGAGCCAGTGAAGACAAGGATAGGCCATGTTTTCTAGGAGTTTGGCTGTGAAAGGGAGGAGGGATACAGGGCAGTAGCTTAAGGGGCTAGTTCAGTCAAGTAAGGGTGGGGAATACTGGGACTTGTTTGTGCTCGACAGGAAAAGACCCAGGAGATGAAATGTTAAGATTGACAGGGTGGCTGAGATTGTATTTTGCTGGAGAAGATGAAGGGAGGTTATAATGAAGAAGCAGTGGAAGGGTTGCCATTGTAAAGAAAGGTCACATTTTCATTAGACTTCCTGAGCAAAATAGGAAAGGGCAGTGAGGCTTTGAGGTGGAGAGAAGGGAATGGCCTCTCTTTTCTCAAACTGTGAAGTGAAGTTTTCAGCTGAGACACTGATAACTGTGATTGAGAATCCTACGCAGAGGAAAATGTTGGCCTTGCTACAGTGAGGATCCAGTTACAGGTCAGAGAAGACCTGTCTGTAGCATGGTGGGTGTGGTCAGCCTGGTTGCATAATGACTTTGCGCAGCATGTGAGGAGCAGGCAGAGGTGGGAGGGAGGGTAGACGAAGAATTTGAGAGAAAACAACCACATAATGATGAACTGGAAAGGGGGAACATGATGCCAGAGACCCAGGACATCACAGGGAGGGTGGAGGCGGCTTGGGCAACAAGGAAGCACAGGGAAAGAAGGAATAGGAAGTAAGAGAAAACTAGGGTTGGATAAAAAGAATTCCTGGAGAATTCCTCTTGGACCCACTTCCCTTGCACAGTTTTAGGCCCTGTGACCCATCTTCCCCCCAAATCCTTCAAAATGTGCTCTTCCCAGATCTGTGACCCATGTTATACTCTTCCCAGCACTCCTTTCCTCTATTCAGAGTGTGAATAGAGGGAATCCTTTGTTCCATCTTGAGCAGCTGGTTTCTCCTTCTGATTCCAACCAAGTCTAAAATAGCCATTTCATCTCATCTCTCCTCTTAACCTTCTAAAGATGCAGGTGATCCTGGAGGTGAGTCAGAGATGTAATGACCTGGTTTTTGTTAAGCACGAGCTCCCCATCCCTGCTGTATATATGTGGGGGATTCGTGTTTCAAGCTCCTCACTGTCTACAGTGTGCTTTAGCCACAGGATCTTTTCTGTTTAATATTACTGTTGATCTTTACTGGAGTCACTTCAGAGGGACCTCAGAGACTTCCTCACCATTTCACAGCCCATAGACCTTGCCATTTGTCCAAGGTCAGAGCCAGGATTTCTACTTCAGAGAAAGCATTCTTGACGTTCCATGGTGGTTGCTCCTTCTTATTATACTATTACCATCCCACTCTCCCATTGCCCTTTTTTCCTTTCAAATATGGTATGCCCATCCACGATCATAAGTTCTGTGTTTCCAGTTCTTCAAAGTTGCCGCCTCCCCAACCCAGGCCATCCTAGAACCTGGCTGGCTCCCACGGTAGCCTTCCCCTCCCCTCTTTTCACAGGACTTGATGAGATGGCAGTCAATAGCATCCGTTCTTTTCCCTGAGATGGACCACCAGGCTTTGCCATCTATTTGCTGCTCCAACCTCCTCATGTAACCTAAGAACCTTGGGACTGGCTTATCCACCCTACTTCAGCACCTTTAGGCCCTATTTGTTGTGGGCATGAGAGCAGGGACTGTCTCTCTTTTTTTGCTTGTATCCCCAGCATTTATCACACATAGAACACATTTAATATATGATTTTTCATTCATTTACTCAGACCTCTGAGTTTAAATGGACTAATCAGGTGATGGCAGTAGATAGAATATTGGGACCTGGAGTCAGGAAGATTCATCTTATTAGCTGACACTGAACCTCATTTACCTCAGTTCTCCAAATGAGCTGGAGAAAACAGTGGCAAAACCACTTCAGTATCTTTGCAAAAAAAAAAAACCCCAAAGGAGTCATGAAGAGTTGGACACAACTTGGAACAACTGAACAGTGGATGAGTTTTCCAAGGAACGTGCAAAAGATTACATTAAGGTCCAGGAAATTGACTCCCCAAGTAGAAAGTGAGGGGGTGCGTGGTTGAGCGGTTGTTGGTCATCTGGAGGGGTTGGTGGACTGCCAGCTCCAAGGTAGTATGTGATGATGCAGCCCAAAGATCCAAGGAGCCCTTCACCAGCATTAAGAAGAAGCGGCTTAACGAAGTGCTCATCCCACTATCCTCTGCCCTGGCCAAGTCATAGCAGGAGCCCAGGACACCCCATCTTATAACCACGTTGGGAAGAGAGGAGCAAAAGCAGAAGATTGAAAGACCAGCTGGATGGACTGGAAGGGAAGGGGAGGGGAGGGGCAGGGAGAGAAGTTCTTGGTTTCTTCATTTTGTTTCTTTTTAATAATGGGGAAGAAGCCTTGAAGATGTCACTAGAAGGTGGATCAGACCTGTCTTGTTTAGCCCAAGAGAGCAGAAACAGGTACATTGGTGGGAAGTAGCAGACAAGTTGAGACTTGATTCCCAGCAGCAAAGGCTGTGCCAAAGTGGGGGGCGGGGAGGCTGTCTTAGGGGAAGCTCTTGGGGTCCCCTGTGCTGAGGTCTTTCCAATAGAGGCTGGATTGCCATTTGTTGTAGTAGGGATAGGGGTTGGCCTGGGTGTCTGTTTCAGACTCTGAAATAATGTGATTTTGTTGGGGGGAAGAGGTGGAATAAGGTAATCTCTTTTGGAATTACAATAACAAGGTGTCCCATGAACCTAGATTTTATTCTGCCACAATAAGCGTTCAAACTCCCTGGTCATATTACACAGTCCCCAGACAAAAGACTTTTGCTTCCTTGTTTATTCAGCAAACATTTTAATTCTGAATAATATGTTAACTACAGAGATAACCTATATCTGAAATGTTTCATTTTAGATAATGGATTAATTGCTGCCTTGAATATTTTAGGTAATATGAAATAACATCATTGAAAACTGAGAATGACCCTTCTCATTGTGCCTATGTCTCTGTACATTTATATACACTCACTGAACAATAAACAGATTTTATCATCTTACTTTTTCAAGAAATCCCGGACGCTTCATGGACCTCCTTTTGCTTTGTTTTTCTGACTTCATCATCGGGCGTTACATCGAAGTTAATGTAGTAAGTGAAGAAGAATTACTCATAGCTGTCACTGAGCCGTTTTCTTGGAAAAAGTCAAAAGCCATCCCTGCTCTGACATCCCCTAAGACAACAGTGGTGGTGACAACACAGAAAAGGTATTGGAACCAGTATGTGCCCAGCAGTCAGAGTACTTTGTTTAGGAAAGTCTTGCTGCCTGACTTCCCTTGGGAGAAGCTGAGTTAGATGAAGCAGCCCAGAGATTTTTCTCCAGCTTAGAATCAGTTATTTGCTGGCTGAGGCCAAGCAGTCATTTCCTCGCCCATGAGTCTCTCACCCACGTGACTTGGAGCACCATGCTCTAATGGCCTCCACTAAAAGTGAAAAAGTGTCCATCATGGGCCAGTTTCCCCAGTTATTCACTTACACTAGGTTCCTTCCATGAAATTATCTTATCTGCTGCTGGCTTGGGGGAGGAGACCAGTCTCCTTTTGAGCCCATTGTCCAGGCAGCTGATGACTGGGGAGCTCATGCCAAAGGAGAGAAGAAGTCATATGTGACCAGCCCATGTGGTGGGAGGGTGTCATGGTCCTTACTTTGTGAAGCATCATCTTTTATCTTCTATTTGCTTCTGGTTTTTCATTCTTGTTTCAGTAGGAGCAGGTGCTGGACTCCAGTTAGGAACCTAGTTTCAGATTCTGACTGAAACTCACTAGCTTTGTCACTTTGATCAAATCATTTACCCTCTCCGAGTCTCTGCTTACTTATCTGTAAAGTGGGGTTAGTTGTACTGCTGTACCTTTCAAAACCGTTTTTGAAGAAAGTGCTTTGTAAACTTTAAAGTTATATAAATGTGAGTTATTATGGACATGTAAATCCCTATGCCCGTTGATTATCTTTTAATTTTTTTTAGCAAGAAATTTAGGTAAATCATGGCATTTCCAACAGTCAGCCAGTTACACATTGTAGTAAATATTCTTGAGAAATTTAGTTTAATGTGGGTATTATAAAGGAGCAGATTTCATTGAAAGTAAATATCCTTAACATTATAAGAATAGGGATGTTTGCTTATTAACTTTATGGATTGATTTTTCAGGAATCCAAGAAGACAGTTGCCAAGTTTCCTCCCACAATATCCCATACCAGATAGACTAAAAAGATGTGTGGAACAACAGCTAGACATACTAACTTTTCAGCCACTGCTTGCAGAGGTAAGAAAAAGGAGCCACCGCTTGCCAGTGCTCCTACCATCTGCTCTTTTTCTTTTTTTTTTTAATTAAATTTATATTTATTTTTAGTTTACAGCATTCATTTCCACAAGATTTTGAGTTACAAATTTTCTCCCTGTCTTTCCCCTACCCACCACCCCAAAACAGTGATCCCGCTGAATACCCCCTCCCCCAATCTGCTCTCTCCTATATCCTCCCCCGTCTTCCCCCCTGATTTTCGGGTAGGGCAAGATGGATCTCCATACCCCAGTGCCTATGTATCTTATTTCCCAGTTGCATGTAAAATAGTAATAATAATATTTTTAAAAAACATTTGATTTTAAAACCTTGAATTCCAGATTCTTTCCCTTCTTCCCTTGTCACCCACCCTTACTGGGAAGCTAGCAATTCAGTATAGGTTTGTACATTTGTAGTTACGCAAAACATTTCCATGGCAGATATATTGTGAAAGACTGACTGTATTTCTCTCCATCCTATCCCCACTTGTTCTATTTTCTACTTTGACCCTGTCCCTTTCCAAAAGTGTGTGCTTCTAACTACCCTCCCCCCCCAATCTGCCCTCCCTTCTATCATCCTCCCTCTCATCCCCTTCCTCCCTACTTTCCTGTATGGTAAGATACCCAATTAACTGTGTATGTTATCCCCCCTTAAGCCAATTTCAATGAGAATAAGGTTGACCCATTCCTTTTTGCCTTCTTGTTCTTCCCCTCCATTGTAACAGTTTTTCCATTGCCTCTTATATTAGATAATTTACCCTATTTTGTCTCTCCCTATCTCCTCTCATTATATTCCTCTCTCACCTCTAATTTTTATTTTTTAAATATCATCCCTTCTTATTCAATTGATCCTGTGCTCTCTGTGTATACCTGTACACATATATACACACACTCACGTATGTATTCATATACACATATATCTTCTTATATAGACATATATATACGTATGTATACATATTTATACATTTATATTCCCTTCATCTATCCTCATACTGAGAAAAGTTTCTTAAGTTACAATTATCATTTTTCCATGTAGGCATGTAAATAGTTCAACTTTGATAAGTTCCTAATGATTTCTTTTCCTTGTTTACCTTCTCATGCTCCTCTTGCTTCTTGTATTTGAATGTCAAATTTTCTATTCAACTCAGTTTTTTTCATCAAGAATGCTTGAAAGTCCTCTACTTCATTGAATGATCATATTTTCTGCTGAAACATTATACTCAGTTTTGCTGGGTAGGTGATTCTCGGTTTTAATCTTAGCTCCTTTGACCTCCAGAATATCATATTCCAAGCCCTTTGATCCCTTAATGTAGAAGCTGCTAGATTTTGTGTTATCCTGATTGTGTTTCCACAATACTCAAATTGTTTCTTCCTGGCTGCTTGTAATATTTTCTCCTTGGCCTGGGACCTCTGGAATTTGGCTATGATATTCCTGGTTTTCTTTTGGGGATCTTTTTTTTAAGACGTGATTGGTGAATTCTTTCAATTTCTGTTTTCCTCTCTAGTTCTAGAATATCAGGGCAGTTTTCCTTGAGAATTTTTTGAAGGATGATTTCTAGGTTCTTTTCTTGATCATGGCTTTCAGGTAGTCCAATAATTTTTAAATGATCTCTCCTGGATCTATTTTCCAGGTCAGTGGTTTTTCCAATGAGATATTTCACACTGCCTTCTATTTTTTCCATTTATTTGGATCTGTTTAATAGTATCTTGATTTCTCATAAAGTCATTAGCTTCCATTTGCTCCAATCTAATTCTGAAGGAATTATTCTCTTCAGTGAGCTTTTGAGATTCTTTTTCCATCTGGCAAATTTGGCTTTTTAAGGTATTCTCCTCATTGGCTTTTTGGGCCTCTTGCCATTTGAGTTAATCTATTTTTTAAGGTGTTATTTTCTTCAGTCAGGTGGTTGACTCTCTTCATGAATTTCTTGCATGATTCTTACTCTCTTCCCAATTTTTCCTCCACTTCTCTCACTTGATTTTGAAAGTCTTTCTTGAGCTCTTCCATGGCCTGTAACCAGTTTGTTTTTTTCTTGGAAGCTTTTGATGCAGGAGTTCTGACAGTGTTGTCTTCCTCCCATTCCATGCTTTGATCATTTTTGTCCCCCAAAAAAGGAATCTAACATTTGATTGCTGTGCTAGCTTTGCTTCCTTTGCTTGCTCATGTTGCCACTCAATTGCTTGACTTTTGAGCTCCCTGCCACAGCAAAACTCCACCTCTGGAGAGGAGAGCCCTGCCCCCAATTGCTGGGGGCCCCCACAGCTGCTGGAGCCACCAGCTGGGTGCCCTCTCCACTGCCCCCACAAGCCTCGGCCCACTGGTCACAATCCCCAGAACCACCACCCAAGACCCAGACCATGATCCGGACTCAGGCAGGTTAAAGCAAGAGCCATTAACTTCTGAATGGTTGCTTGGTCGCCCTGTGATCTGCAGGCCAAGAGCTCTGAAGCAGCCATGTGGAGGCAGCTGTGCTGGCGTGCCTCCATCACTTCTCACTCCAGGGGCAGAGGCCAGACCGTGCTCCTAGTCCAATAGAGTTCCTGACCTTTTACTTTGTGTTTGGCATTTATGGGTTGATAATTCTGGAAACTGACACAGTCACTGGTGATCCACTCTCCCGAGGTCTGCTCCAGCTGCTGCTGGTTGGGGCCAACCTGAGGCTAAAACTGAGGGCTCACGCAGGGCTGTACTCTGCTCCCAGCATGCTGTGCTGGACCCTTCCTTCCTGTCACTTAAGCTGGAGATTTATTTCTCTCTGTCACTTTGTGGGTTCTGTAGCTCTAAGATTTGTTTGGAGTCATATTTTATAGGTATTTGAGGTGGTTATAGGGAGAGCTCACTGAGTTTTCCTGCTTCTATGCCTCCATCTTGACTCTGCCCCTCCATCTGCCCTTTTTCACGGCCCCATCTGACATGTTCATGTCTTCTCAGATGTTCTGGGCTGGGCCTTTGCTGCAAAGCTGAGCTATGGGTGAAAAGGGTCGAAAGTCCTTCTGGTGCCATTAGGAGCTGTCCGCAGCAGAGCTGCTGGGACAGCTCCTGGCACATTCTCCTTTTAAGAGGACAAGGACGTTGAAGTAGTGACATCACAGGCAGACAATGAACAGTCTTTAAAATGCCACTCTTCCATTCATTTATAAGTGTGAGTGAGTGCTTCACAGTCTTCTCACATAGCATGGCCCACTCCTTTGCTCAAGTGCTTTCAGTATTTCCCACTTTCTTCCCAGTGAAAATAAGAAGCCTGGTGTCCTACCACAGTATAGTTTGGATATTTGAATGACATTTTAAATGGTTATAATTGTCTTGGTTGGATTTTGTATTCTAATTGAGAGGGTCATTGAGCCTCATGTAGGAGACTATATGAAGCAGCCAGTGTAAGAACCTGTATTGTTTGACCACACACCGTTATCCCACATGGAAGGGGTTAGGAGCCTGGCACCCCTGCAATCTGGGAAATCCACGGAAAATTTTTGGGCCCTCTCTTCATGCTAGAAAAGATGTCTGAATTTTTTCTTTTTCTTTTTTGAGGTATTTACAGAACCTTATTGTAAAATATGGGTTGATATTACACAGTACTATACATGTTTTATGCATTTTAAATTTCTAAACTTTTTCTGTGTCATCTGCTGGCTTTCATATGTTGTCTATGGTTTCCACAGAACACTTCCAGAATTCCCATTTAATTTCTTAAATCGACCCACAATATGTTGAAACTGCAATGAGAAAAGTTGTGATGTGGAAAGGATAGCTGTATTTGTTTTGCTTTGCTTTGCAATTGGAGGGGGTTGTAGAGTGGGGAAAACAGACTCTGTGAAGGATCTCTGACTTCATCAGTACAGGGAATTCCCTCTGCCAAAGCAGCTTCAGTCCCTCTGTGACTTAGGACGTGAGTTGTCTGAGGCATGTAGCCAGGATCACCTTTGCCTAAGTCACCCAGCACACTCTCCACATACCATGCTATCTTTATAGCAATAAAAATTGATTAGAAAACCATTTTTAACTTAAAATATAACGAGCCCATTTATCAGACTTTCAGACACCAATAATGCCTGTCATACAAGACAATCAGAAACTCCAAAGAGTTGAGCACCGACGGGCATGGGGTGAAAGAAGAAGGAGGTGCAGTCTGATGTGGCAAGGCCACTGTTTTTATGCATACAAACAGTCCCCTCCAGGAGCATGAGAGTCAGAGCCCACACTGGTGCTCCCCTGGCACCAGAGAGGCGCTGGCAGTGGAGATGCTGTCCCTAGGGAGGAGAGGGCCCTCTGTGTTGGGGAGCTGAGCAGGTGGGACATAGGCCTGACCCTGTGCATCCCAGGAGCCCCCAGGCCATTGCTGCTAGGGTTGTGAACAAGCAAGAGCAAGTTAGGTCATGTTTAGTGTTTAATATACCCAGTTTGTTCAAGCAGAGAGGGCTGTGCTACATTTCAGAGAGACTTTATCATTTTTTTATTGAGTGAAACTTGGGTCTCTAAGGATTAGCCTTCACTCATTTTAGAATTCCTTATTCCCTGACTGGGACACATAAATGGGATGCTACTCCACCTTTCCCTAACTAAATTCTGTATTTATTTCAGCTGCTGAATATGTCCAATTATAAAGATAAATTTTCCACTCTGCTGTGGCTGGAGGAAATTCATGCAGAGCTGGAAATCAGAGAGTTCTATATGAGTGGAGTGATTTTGAAAAAGAATGGAAATTACTTGGTTTTGGAAGTGCCAGGATTGGCAGAGAGTCGCCTGTCCTTGTATGCAGGTGGGTGTTGTACTCAGAGCATTTTGCTGTATAGACAGAGAAGGGCAGAAATCAAAGGAGGAAAAGGTACATTTTGCTTCTAGTACTGAAAATTAACCATTCTTTTCTTTTTCATGAAGATAACAATTCCATTCCATAATCTGATTTCCATTACTGTCTGCGCCATAGTCTGTTTATTCTAAAATGGTCTTATATTTGTGACTGGTAAACGCCTGGCTCACTGGCTTCTCCTTGCCATCTTCCTCCAGGACCGTCCTCACCATTTTCATTCTTTCCCTGCTCCCCCTCCAGCATTCTCAGCTGTAACTCCACTCTAACTGGGCTCTAATCCCATCCCTTTTCTCACTTTCCTGGACCCATTTTCAGCCCTTCTTCTCATCATTTGGCCCCTGGTTCCTTCTGGTTCTCTCTGTTCTGTTCTCTTGCCTCCATACCCCATTTTAACCTTGTTCGTCAAGCCAGCAAACATTTATTGAACACTTCCTTTGTACAAAGCATGGTACTTGGTGTGGAGGAAGACACAAAGTCTTGAGAAGATGTGGGCCTGGACTTCATGGAGCTTATGGTCTGATACAGGCTGTACTAAGCATCTCCAGATGAGTCTCAGACCCAGTGTCACGTTATAAGTCCATTGGAAAGCTGGGGACAAAGTGCTTCAGGCAGTGAGGAGTAGATCAGGCTGTTGCCCACAGAGGCCAGAGAGGGCGGCCTTGGAGGTGGAAGGGCAGAAGGGGGGGGGACAGCAGGGACCCAAGAGCAAGCTGCCCCCCCCCCCCAGAATCTTGGGGTCACGGAGCTGAGGCTGCTATCCCTGTAGTCTCACGATTGTGAACCCAGGAGGTGCTTAGTTTGGAGGGGTGGGAGTGTGGCATTTGATGTTCACGTATAGAGTGAGTCTTGTTTTCTTAACCAGGTGACAAAGTGATTTTAAAAAGCCAGGACTACAATGAGCATGTTATCGAGTACATTGGCTATGTGACCGAGGTGAGTCACCATTGTGTTGAATTGGTCTCCAGATGTCTCCAGAAGGGCTGTGAGTGAGAGCGCGCTCCCTCCACTCTCTAACTAGAAACTGCAGGCAGGGTAACTCAGGGAGCTGGACCCCTCTCAGGGCAGCTCTGGGGCCTCTGTCTCAGACGCCTGCAGTCCATTAAAACCTCTAGATGTTCACAGACACACATGCTGCTTCTAAATGTGACTTCCCCGTAGAGACGATTAGATGAACCCCCACGGGAACCTTTCATGTCCGTCTGTTAAATGTCATTATTTTTGATTCTGACTAGTTCTGATGTAATTCTCTTAAACGCAGCATGTTAGTGCTCTGTCCTAGAGGTAGCACGTGTTCAGTTCACGGGTCATGGTTTTACTTAAGTTCTTTTGTGAACCCCAGGAAGATGCTTGCCTTGGATTCTCTTTCAGCCACTTAAGAACGATTAATGATGACCAGAGTGTTCTCTGTTTAGTTTCTTACATAGCTTTGGGTGGGGATACAGAAAGGTGTCTGATGCAGGCTCTGTCTTCCCAGGCCCTTGGGGCTACAGAGATGTGTGTGCATGCATGCCAGAGGCCTTCCTGTTAGGGAAAGCAGCAGGTGGGAGGGTGGCTGGGACTCAGGCTTTGGAAGCCTTGAAAGTCCTACTGCTTGCTTTCTCCTGTGCTTTCCATGTGAGCAGACTTTGAGGCAACCTGATGAATCATCCTCAGGTCATAGAACTTCAGACCTTAGAGATGACTAGTTGGGGGATTGGAGTCAGGAGATCTGAATTGGACCCTGGAGAGCCATGACTGATACCAGTCACACCATCCATTGTGATGTTCATTTTCTCATCTGTAAAACATAAAGAGTTTGCACTCTCACATGCTCCCATACCTTGGTATGGGTCTTTAGCTGCTAAGCACCCACTGTGTACAGCCTAGGCCAGTCACCTAGGAAGAAGGATGAGCAAATAGTAAAGCCTAGTGCTGGCCCTCAGGAAGTCTAGCACACAGGGTAGGTGCTGTGAAGAGTGTGCAGTGAGACACTGCATATGGAATTAATCAGTCAGCAGGTTTTTATTCATTACTGCTGTGTGCCAGGCACCACAGCCCTGAGAACCACACCAACAGTCTTGGCTTTCAGGAGCTTGCTTTCCAGTGGGAGAGCAACCAGTGCCTTATCCGAATGGGTAGAAAAGGCATGTAAAGCAAAAGAATGCAAGGGCACACAGAGCGTTAGTAGCAAGGAAAGACTTCATGCCCAAGGCGGTACTTGAGAGAGGTGGACATGAGGAAGCAGGGCATCCTCGGGAGGGCCTGGTGGTGCTCTTTTATTGACCTTGTTAGGTTTTGTTTTTTTTTAGTTTGGGTTTTTTTTTCTATAATTCTTCCCCTAAGATCTCAGATATAAAGACGAGTCCATGACCAAATTCCTTTCTTGAATGGATTTAAAATGGTAGCCTAGAACTATTCATTGGTTCAGTCCCCCTTTATTGAGTCCCCGCAGTCTGTGTTTCTAGGCTCTGAAAATAGACAAGACCAAACCCAACTCTGCCCTAGACAGGTGGATGCCCTGCCTGGGCCACTTGTAATCCCCAGAGGGTGGGGGCGGGATGGGAGAGGGAGTTTTACTTCTCACTGCCCCTCAGCCATCTTTCCAAATGGCAGGTGGGGCTCAGGACTTTAGCATCCAGAGCAACCATTTCAAAGGTACAAGAAAAATCTCTCCATCTTCCCCACCTGTTAGTATTTTTCTTAAAGCACAATAATATTGGCACTCTTTTTGATTATTTAATTCATAAGATTTGCAGCATTTCTTAGTAAGGCCAGCCATTCAGACCAAAGGAAACTTTGAGCATTTTCATATCCATGATCACAGCCCTCCATTCCCCATTTTGCTCTTCTTCTATTTGGAGTAGGAGCTGACTGCCAACAAAGAACATGCTGCTGGCCTAGGTTACCTAGCTCATTAGCATTTACCTCTCTGCTTCTTTGTTAGGGTAGTGAAACGGTCATTGATTCACTTAAGTTATTATAAACACTTAAGTAAGTAAATTTTAGCTTCAGATCCTGGAACAAATTCTGACCAAGAGTTTTTGGTGTTATTGGTTCTTTGGCCATAAGAATTCTACTATATGAGACTTACCCTTGTTACATTGTCTGTTGCTTTTTAAGATTCACGAAGAAGATGTAACCCTTAAACTCAATCCCGAGTTTGAAGAAGCTTACAACTTTGAGCCAATGGACGTCGAGTTCACCTTCAATAGGTAAAGTGCTTCATGAAGATCCCCAGCGCTTCCCTCCACGTCCAGGGTGCTCTTGCTCTGTTCTCATTTTCCAGTAAACTTGTCTAAACTAGAACTTAGAGAAAAGTTTAGACAAAAACTGGTCTTTAACCTTAGAGGAGACACTTTCTGGTCCCAGTCACTGCTAGTCTGATGTGGTGGAGTCAAGGCAGCCGCCTTGGAGCCTCTGAAACTTCCCACAGCTTGTAATGGGGCCAGGTCTTTCCCTGAGATATATTCAGGGTTTGGGATTTTTGTGGCTATAGCCTCAGGAGCCCCCAACCACAATTTTATAGCATCTAGTTAGATTAATTCTCAAAAGGAACCTGAGTCAGTGTTAAGAGACTCAGAAAATGGCAAGTCTCTTTTAGAAACATTGAAGCTGTCATTCTGCCATTGTTTACTGGGGGTTGGGAAGAGACAGGAGAGAGCACACACATGGATCCCCCTCAGAGTGACAGAAGGACCTGGCTCCAGTCTAGCCTGTGATGCAGCCTGTGCATGTGGCCCCAATCCAACCATGTAGCCTGAATTCCCCATACCCCTATAGCGAGCTGCTCTAGGTGGGGGAGCTTTCCAGGAATCTCTTCCAGGACAGGGCCAAGACAAGAAATCACACTTTAACAGACCTGAAATCCCTGATGTTTATGACAGAGGCAGTGCTAAAGTTCTTTGAGCATTTATGTCAGCGACAAAGAAATAGTTTGCTAAACACTTTGCCAGTGATGCCAGTAAGATTTGGGAATCATGTTTAAACCTGGACATGAGCACCTAAAATACGTATTCTGAAGACTTGTCAGCATAACATGCACTGATGACAAGGCTTTTGTATGTTGGTGTCCTCCTCACACCTTTTCTGTACCCAGCATCCAACGACCTCTTCCCTAGTGTCTGTTCCCAATCCCAGGGCAGGCCATGTAATGAGGGCTTCTCCCAAAGTGCCCTCTCCAGCCCCTCAAAGCACCCATATGTGTCTTCCTCCTTCCTTCCCCTCCTAAAAACCAAAAACTACTGTTTTCTAGAGGTATCCAATGTCCTGTATAAATGATGATGCCTTATGGAAGTGACTTGCACTGACATGAATGACCAGTAGTCTGTGAAAGGGCAAACTGTTCCCCTCTGAGGCCCCCCCTTCTCATCCCACCCTTTAACCCCCCCACTCAGATGTCTGGGGTCACTGAAGTGATTGACAGTAAGCAACATTAGGAGGTGCAGTGTTTCCAGACTGTCCCTGCTCCAGGGAAGCCTGCATTGCTCTCAACATGCATCTATCTAACAGGTTCTAGCTTTATAACTGGGGCCCAGCTCCTGGAAACAGCCATCATTGCAATATTCTTCTCTAGCATTTCAGACCTGATGACTGAAGAGCCAGGCTCAGCTGTCCCCAGATAGATTCCCTCTCTTCCGCTCCCCCAGCCTCCCTATTCCGATAGGATATGGGATATGGATATTCCCTAGGATATGGTTCCCAGAAGAGACATCAGACTCCAAACCCTTCTCTGCCTATAGAAATCATGAGGGAGTTTCTGTCACTTTTCATCCTTCTTCCCTGTATAGGCTGGGGGACCACAGGGTGAGACCCTCTGATCAGCTGAGTGTGTCCCTGGGACCTAACTGATGTTCTGAACACATGGGTTTGAATCTTATTTTATCAACTAAATGTAAACTGGTAGGTTTTGAAAAAAATAACTCCACATCCATATAGACCAGGCTGTCCCTTGCCACTGGTCCAGCCCCCTAGGGTGTTTATAATTTGAAGAGTCCCTTGGTTAGGGGAGCATGCAGGTAAGGTGAAATCACATGAGGGTGCCTCTAACATTTTTATTTTCTCCTTGGTAACAGAACGACCAGCAGAAGATGTCACTTTGCAGTTGAGCAGGCGATACACCTGGGTGAGAAAGGTCAGACCACAGGCCTGGGACATCCCATTCCCCCACACACACATTCCTTCCTCTGTTTCTGTGGGGTCTTAGATGTGAACAATTTTAAAACATTTCCTGAAAAATCAGAAATTTTGAAAAGAAATATAGGGAATTAATTAGACCACTTGCTATCTACATTTTAAAAATCTGTTTTCCAAGGTATTTCAGCCACATTCAGCAGGTGCTAGTGGCTAAAAAGAAAAGCTCTCTGCTGAATTCTCCTCCTTTCCACCTGTGTTGTGTGTTGGTGGGTGCACAGACTCCCTGGGAATGCCAGACCTTGCAGAGGGAAGGGGAGGACCATGAGTGGCATCACGTCCTTTGGGTTGGATCTTTGAGATGGGCACATCTGAGCTGACAAGAGCTCATTTGACAGTTTCCTGTCTCTTTTTTCATTTTAAAAACCACAGTATTATTTCCAGAAAGTATCATTCTACAGTCTCCACAAGTGTCTGGGACTTGGAACTGTTTGCAAGATACTGCTAGTGATGAGCCTACTCTTAAGCAAGGAAACAAGGTAATCCTTATGCGACTCTTATTTTACACTTGGGAAATGATGGTGGCTTTCATTTATTAATCAGTACCATGCGGGGGGAAAGAGACAATGGATTACACGCTTGGAATTATTCTGTTCCTGGCCCAGGGTTGTCTGTGTCCAGCTATCAAGGTCTGAAACTCGCTAAAGGCCTCAGAGCTCTGGTTGGGGTTGTCACAGTTAGAGTGGGTCAGGGCAGTTACATACGATCTAATTCTCCTAAGAGGGAGGATCCCTCTCTCTGCTGATCAGACACTTTCACTCCTGATGAGGAGGGGATTGTGTTATTCTTTGGGTCACCAATCTTGATACAGGGCCTGGTATATTCATCAGTGTTCATTGATTGATTATTGGCAGTGTCAGGGCATGTAGAATGCATGTAGATGAACTCTCCCCAGCCTTCACAGAGCCCTGAGCTGTGACCTCCCTCCACCCCCTACACACTCAAGGAGACCTCCCTGGAGACCAGAACTCCTTGGGATGCTCTGTGAAAGAGCCTGAAGGCTTTCTTCAGGTTTCTCTTAGTTATTCGTCTTGTGGTTTTCTTAACCATGGCAGTTCTTTTAAAATTTCTTTTAGTGTGCCACTCACCATGCTTCTACCATTCTTACTGAGTCCATCCTACAATCTTTTCAATTATATTAGCTCTCTTTGCTTATTTTAAGTTTTGGTTGTTTTCTGGTGGTTTTCTACCATTTCTCCTTGGTGCTTCTGTATTGATTGGGGGGGGTGGGGAGTATAGGAGAAACATGGGTCCTTTCAGTCCTCTCTGTATTAAATCTTAGGTGTCTCCTCTCTCTCTGATACTGTAACAGAAGGAACAGATTGTCGATTTGGTCAAATGCTGTGTACCTCTCTTCAGACACCTGTCCAGGCCATAGTTCTATAGGAGCACTGCAAAGGAACAAGGGAAGGGGCTTCTCTCAGAGAAGCAGCCAGCCTGGGCCCAGCAGGCCCAGGGAGGTTGAGTGGGGAGGTGGGCTTGGCTCTTGTAGCCCTGATCCCCCTCAGGGCAGAGGAGGCCCTGCGGTGTGAGTACAGAACTCCTTTTCTCCCCCTCAGGTTCCTGTTTCCAGCCTCTTTATAAGACTTAGTGCCAGGGAGAAGCACTCACAGGCTCCATGCAAACCGTTTTCTTCAGGTTTTTCACTGTGCGTGCATCATGTTTTGGAGGGACATGACCTGAAGTAGAACAAGCCACATTTTCATGCAGCACAAACTTGGGGGATGTTTTAGAGTTTTTACAAATTTTTTTGGCATTCACGCACTTGATTAAAAATCTTTTTTTCAGAATAAGAAGAAACCAAAGGACCATGCGACCAAGAAGAGAAGCGCCAACTCCATTCAAGACATGGTGACGTTTGCCACACAGACGAGTAACTTGTGTATATTAGAACTTTTGCTGAGTGGGTGAGGTTGGTCAGGGACGTTCAGAGACGGGGGAGAGCTGAGTCGTGCAGGCCACCAACCCCTTCCTTCTTTGGTCCCCTCTGCTGAGAGGAGCGTTCTGCTTTGGGAGGCTGTGCACTCTTTTCTCCAGCAGTGCTGCTACTTAGGGGAATCTTCTTAATTTGGCCCCCAAATCTGCCTTCCTGTAACTTCCCACTGTTGCTCCTAGTTCTTCTGGCCCCTCACATGTTTGAGGAACTCTCACGTTCACCTGATATCCTGTGTTCTTGAAGACGCCAACAACCTTTTAAGTGGCTTTCCCCTCCCATGCTGGTCGCTCTTCTCTTGATCCACTTGTATCTCTTCATTCTCAAGTGGGACAGTCAGAGCTGCACTGAGTATTCCAAAGGGGTCCAGAATAGCCATTCTCCTGGTCTCTTATTGGAAGGATGGATTCTAGAATTTCCCCAGGAAACAGGGTCAAGCTCACAGTTTATGTTTTGCACGGTAGATGATACTTTTTTTAATTGGGACTGTATTTGCCCTTCTGTGATCCCATGGGCCCCCTAATTTGCTGTCTTTCAGGTAATACTGGCTGTGGTTGAGCCATCACAACCACTCACTCTTTCAGTACCTGATGATGTAGTTTATTTGGGCCAGGTGAGCAGGTCAAGAGCATCTCAGTGTTCTCTTGTCTGCTTAATTTTTATAATGGGTATAAGCTTCCTTAGTTCCGTCTTTCTAATCAAAGGTCATTCTCCTCTACATAGAAAAGAGAAGCAAGATAGCCGTTGAGTTATATTTATTTATCTCATTTGTCTGTTCCTATCCATCCTTCTTTTATTCACCTCTCTCTCTTCCCCACAGTATCTTCTTTAATCCCTTTCCTCAGCCCCTGCTCATTTGGAGCTTTTACATTCCTTGTATTACTTTATAGTACCTTCTCATACTTTTCTGTTCACTCCCTATTTCCTGCCCTTGTCCTCTCTCTCTCTCTCTCTCTCTCTCTCTCTCTCTCTCTTTCCCTCTGTCTTTTAAAAATCTCAGTTGGTGTGTTCTCTACATTCACAACAGTCTCTTCCAGCAGTTCCCATTTTTCATCCTCATCATCTTCAGAATTCTGTACTTTAGAGTTTCCCATCACAAATCTCTGTGATCCTGGTCCTGAGCAAACATCCCTTGGATTTTAGTTCCTGGGTCCTACATGCACTTTCCTAGGCATCCTCTGAAATTGGTTCTCCCAGAATCTGGAGCACATGTCAGGCTGTGCCCTGCTTTCCTTTTCTCTTTCGCAAATTCCTGTCAGTGAAAATCCCATCCAGAATAGAATTTCCTTTTGTTGGTTGCTTTGCTTGATGAAGGACAAAATTATCATTAAGGAAGTCAAGTTCTTAGCAGCTTTGCTTTTGGAAATGAGATGGTTCCAGTAGTATCTATACGGTGGAAGCCACCCATCACTTTGTGTCATGCCTCTGCACCCAAGCCTGTGACCTCCTGACAGAATTTGAATTCCTTGTCTCTTCCCTCCTTTGGAGTGGGTGGTCTCTGCTGCTCCCTAATGTTCTCCACCACAGTTCGCTCACATCTACTTTTCTGATGCTGCTCCTCCTGATCTCCTTGCAGTCCTTATGCTGCTTTAAAATAAGGTTGCCTTATTTCTCTCTTATCTCTAGATAGAGACATTTTCCCATCATCCCACCAAGTCTTAGTGATACTTATGAACTAAAATGTGTTTCCTGTCATTAGGCTCACTAACTCATCTAACTCATTACATAAATCTGGGCATTTCGGTGTGGGCGCTTGAGAGTATTGTCACCAACTCCTTACTCCTTGCTTAGTCTGAGCTCTTGTGAACATGTGGCCACCCCACTGCTGTTCTTCCTGCATGGTGGCTCCCCTCAGAGGTCATCCAGCATGGGCTGTGCGTAGGCAGGCAGTCCTCCCCCCTCCTCAAGTCTGTTTGCAGAAGGACAGTGCTGACCCATTCTCAGCAGCCCTAAGTTCACTCCATCTCTTGGCCAGCAGCCTGCCATGTCTGTCTTTAAAGCCTGCTCTGGAAATATAGGTTCTTCACTTACCACATCAGTTTATCTCTTCTTGCCTTGAGAGATCAGCACCCTGTGGTCTTTAGCTTCGTGCCGAAGATTTTGCTGTCTTTGACAGTGCTTTCCAGGTCATCCCTCCCAGCATTTGTGCCCACACAAATCCCCAGCAGTTAGTAGTCACCCATTTTGAGAAATCTTGAGTTCTCCATCATGGCTTGACCGCATGCGAAAAAGATAAGAGGCAACAAGTGGCACCTTTATTAAGTGTGTGGAATGTGCCAGGCGGTATCCCAGACAAAAGGAAGAGAATCTGCTTTTCAGGAGTTTGTACTTTACTAGGAAAACATGTTTGTAGATAGCTTAACAGACTCTGTGTGTGTGTGTGCACGTGTGTGTGTGTGTGTGTGTGTGTGTTGATACATGCGTAGACACACACTAAATACAAGGTGTTTTCTACCTGGGAAGTGAGGAGGCAAGAGAGGAGTGCTACCAGCTAGCAGGATCTGGAAGGGCCCCCAGGATCCTAAGTCTAGAATTGAAAGGCATCTGTAATTCCTTTAGTGAAAAGAGACAAAATTGAGATTAAATAATTTTCCCAAGGTCACCTAAGCAGTCAGTGGTAGAACCAGGATTTGAATCTGGGTCCTCTTGACAACAAATCCAGCTTTCCATTTGAAGAAAGTAGCTTTAGGGCTGAGCCTTGAAGAAAGCTAAGGTTTCCAGGAGGCTGAGGTAAGGAAGGAGAGTGGTCCAGGCTGAGCCATGGGACCTAGGAATGTATTAAAGGCCCAGAGGTGGTTGGGTATGGAGGAGCTCAGTGTGGCTGAAGGGTGGGCTGGTATGTGAAGGCTAAAAATGGGTACCAGATCTGGAGGGATGAGCTCCTGCCACTTGGAGAAGAGCTTTCAGTGCCAGGTTTGCATTTTATCTTAGCAGTGATGGAATGACATGGTTCAATCTGTATATTAGGAGGTCACTTTAGCAGCTCTGAGGGTGATAGAGTGGGGAGGGGAGAGGAATCAGAGGTGTGCAGAGGTGAGCTGGGAAGCCATTGCCACAGTCCAGGTGAGAGAAGATGAGGGCCCAGACTAGAGTGTGGAGGGAAGAAGGGGCCAGGAATGACACCTTTGGGGTGCAGAGGTGAAGGGCTATGGGGGGGGGCACAGTGAGGGAGAGTGAGGAGTACTGGCAAGGCCCCTGGGGGAGGAGGGCCTGCTTTGGATGTGCTGAGTTTCCAGTAGATCACCTTTGGCTGAATGCACCTTGCAACTTGCCCATATCCTCCCAAAAGAGGTCCAGCCAATCTGCTAGCATTGATCTCCTGCTGCAGTGGGCAGTGTCCATGATACCTGGATGCCTGGCCCTGGCCCACCTCCTCTTCCACTTGGGCATCTCTCTGATGATATCTTTCATGCCACTTAACCAGTGAGACAGCTCTGGATAGATGTGCATATTGTAGTGTTGGGAATGAAGTGGCCATACTTTGTGACAGAGCTGTGATTTTTCCTGTGGGCGTGACCTCCTTTATACTTTGTCCCAAACCTGCACCATCTGTGACTTGTTAGATAATCCCAGGGAGTCACTGGGAGCTCAAGACCAGGCCTGGCACATAATGGTGCTTAGCAAATGCTTGTTGACTGACTTAGCAATCTTCAGCCAGCTCTAGGCTGTCATGTGAGACCCATTCCAGTATATCAGTTAACAGACCACTGCCTTTCCTTCAGGGTCTTTCACCCAGCCAATGCAGGCTTCTCTCACCCCATATGGGGAGCTGACGTGTTACCATTACTGTCATACGGTATTCTTGTCTCACTCCCGGTAACTGGGCAGGGCCACCTCACTCTGTGATCCACATACTCACTGGGGACTTGGGGATTATCATATCCTCAGTGAAGAAGTTTTTCAGCATGGTTTTAATTTTATTCTTGACTGTTAAAATGGGCCGTGCTATACTTTTTTACATAAGGTTATAGAGGGTGAAAATTGGATTTAATTGTTTGCCCTCTATATGAAACTTTGTCTTTCTGCTTTGTATACACAGTGAATGGAGTACAGGCCTTGAAATCCAAAGAGAGTGAATTTTTCAATCCAGTTCTAAATGAAAAGCAGAAACTGGCAGTTAGAAGAATCTTAAGTGGTGACTGCCGGCCAATCCCCTACATCCTTTTTGGACCCCCGGGAACTGGAAAGACAGTTACCATAATAGAAGCTATTTTGCAGGTAATTGCTACTGGGAAGACCACAGAATGCTCCTTAAAAGCCCAAGCTGGCCACAACCCCAGTTCAGATTGTAGGAGGAAGAAACGAGTTAGGGCCAGAGCCCAATGCCCAGGATGTGCAGTCAGCAAGCTCTCATTACCTTAGTAGCAATCTCTGGCTTGCAGTGGGATGCTGTTCGTTAAGTACATAGGTGTATCATTCTGCAAGAGCCTTATTTTAAAATTCTTAACTCTAGGGTTATTGGACAACATTTAAGGGTCATATTTCCTAGCCTTTAGAAGATGCTTCATTTTTAGAATGGCAAACTATTCAGTCATAGGGTAGAAATTTACCTACAGAAGAAATGCTACTTAAAATTAGACCTGGCCATTGTCAGCACCAGGCTGCAAAAACATTGAATGCATATATAGATATATACATATAGATATAAATTTTTAATGAAATCATTGAGTCGATCAAGGAGAAGGAAGTCACTTTTGTACCTCATCCTGTAGCTCTGTGCAATGGCAGAGAGTGGACAGGGTAGATGTTTTCATTTTAAAGTCGGGGAAATAAATAGATGCAGGGAGATGAAGGACTTTTCCAAGGGGCTAGAACAAGTAGTGAGAAAACACCTGAAGAGGCCTTTCCTTCCGACACCAGTCCTAGACTCTTTCCACCTTTAAATTGATTTACATCCAGATTTTATATTTAAAAGTTACTGGTTTTGTGGGATTAAAAAAAAATCTCATGGTATGTTGAAGGAAAATGGCTCCTATCTGTCTTTGGCCTTTTTGTTTGTGACACAGATTCATTCTACTTTACCAGACAGTCGGATTCTGGTCTGCGCCCCCTCCAACAGTGCCACTGACCTCGTTTGCATGCGGCTGCATGAGAGCAAAGTGCTTGCCCCAGGCGTCATGGTGAGAGTGAATGCCACCTGCAGATTCGAAGAGGTGATTTTTTTGTAGTGCTTGGGATTTAACCCTCCCCTTCCTCTCCTCCCCTACCACAGAACCCATGAATCTGGAGTGTGGGTCATAAGAGACATTCCAAGTAAGTATGAATGAACATGTGTTTGAGCCCAGCAAGAGTATCTCCTACTCCAGAACCTTCCAGGATTCCCCATTGTCTACACACTGTGTCCCACCTCCTTTTCACACTCAGGTTTCCTGTGCTGTGATTTCAGCCTACATCCCTGCTGCCCGGCAGCTTACCTTTTACTTCCCCTTCATCCTGTGCCCAAGCTCCCGCCTTCCACCACTATGGCATCTGCCATCATGAGAGGCCAGCGCTCCCTTCCCCCTTTCTTTTTCCTGTCTACCAAACCCTCATCCTTTCCCCAAAGGGAACCATCTCCTTGTCAGTCCCCTGGGAGGTGGTGTTCACCTCTCTGCAGTAGTGCCTCTTCTGACTCACCCGGTGGTTAGAAAAGTGGAAGCCCTTTGAGGGCAGGAATTGGGTTTTATCTGCCTTTGAATCCCTGTAACACCAATCTCAGAGCCTAAGGCACAATTTGTTGTTGAGTCTTTTCAGTCATGTTGGACTCTCTGTGGCCCAATGTGGGGTTTTCTTGGCAGAGATGCTGGAGTGGTTGGCCATTTCCTTCTCCAGCTCATTTGACAGATGAGGAAACTGAGACAAACAGGACTAAGTGACTTGCTCAGGGTCACACTGCTGGGAGTGTCAGGCCAGATTTGAACTCAGGAAGAAGAGTCAATCTTTCTGACTTCAGGCCTGGTGCTCTGTGCATTATGATGCCACCTCACTACCCCCTTTGTATGTAATAGTGAATTAAAACAAGTGAAGAGGATTACATAGAAATCAGTAGGAAACTGAGAAAGAGTTCAACTCATTTCAACAGACAAATAGGTGCTGTCTTCAAGGAGCTTATTAAACGTGGAGTATTTGTTTCTTGCTCCTTGATGATGTCTTTATATTTCCCTCATGAACTCAGATGTAGGAATTGAGGAATAACTTTGGGGGTGGTGGGGATCTGAGCAGAGGGTTGTGAGCTAGCACTCTGTGGAGCTTGTACCCCTCAGGCTAGCTTCCCTTCATGCCAGGCCCTGGGGTGAAGTATCAGGTCTAGGACAGGAACCTGGTAGGCCTCTGGCATTGAAGCCCAGTTGGCCTTCTCCCCGCCTCACCAAAGGTGGTCCCCATCCCCTGGGACTCCAGAGCCTCAGATGGCCTGCTGTGTGTGTATGCACATGACAGCACCAGAGGAATAATACTGTGGCCAGAGCTAAGTCAGTGGGTGTGGAGCAATTGAAGGTTTGCAGAACACTTTGCCAGTTTTATCTCATTTGATCCTCACAACAGCCTTGGGAGGCTGGTGCTTCTGTTATCCCTATTTTTACAGACAGGCAGATGAAAGTAAATAGAGTTAAATGACTTGCCTTTAGTGGCGTCACTAATAAGTGTCTAAAGCCATATTTGAATTCCGATCTTTGTGAATCCAAGTCTGGTATTCTCTTGGGCCCCTGAGGATCCTCCTTTCCTCCAAAGGCAGAGCTCATGAGCATCCCTAGTATACTTATTTCTGTTACTTAGCCAGAGGGCCAAGTCAGTTCAAAACAAAGGAATCTGATAAAAGAGCCTAGTTTTAAAAAAAGTGGCTATAAAATGTTTCCTCCCATAAGCCTGGGGCTCACTTACCCCCAGTTCCATCTATCATTGGGAAGAGTGGACACACCTAGGGAACATGCATATCTAGGAACCAGCCAGGTCCTGCTTGTGAAGAGGCAACTCGGTCACTTAAGAGTTGCCATTGTCTTCTGGAGATGTCACTACCTTATCTCCACTAGGCCTTCAGCCTAGTCACATACTAGTTATTGGTCATTGCTCTACAAGGCATATAATATTGAGCATCTCTCTCCTTCTAGCTTCTGGCTTCAGTTTGGAGTTCTCAGCAGAGGTGCTCACTCTTCCTCATAATAAGAGGAATGATCTTAGCTTAGAGCCCAAAGGCTTAAGCTTCTGGAGGTTTTAGGTAAGCAGGCCTTTCCTTCACAAATATCAGACTAGCTTCCAACCTTTGTCTCCTTTTCTTCGCATAAGGACAGGAGGTCCTCAATTCCCAATGCTTTGGATATAGTTGGGTTTTTCTCCCCAGAAGGAGAGTTTACCTACATGGCCCAAGTTCTTTTGAATCACAGAAGGCCAATCAGATGAGTAGAACACACAAGCATTTCATGTCTTTGAACTTTGCCTTTCTGTTGTTTGCCTTCTTTGGGACAAAGAAGGAGCACTTCTTTGTCCCAAGTCTCTCTGACTTAAAGTAAGAATATCCTTGTAATTCTTCAGTCCTGTAACAAGACCTTCTTCCCCAAACCCATTTCAGATGGGCCCTCTGCCAAAAATGAAAGGGAGGGAGAAAAGACAGAAGAAAATCTTCCTTGATTAAGTTGCGTCTGACATAATCCCGTGCTCCAGATTCCTGCCCTTTTTGTGTTCCATGGACAGTGATGAGCCTAGGCTTGGAGCTCCCCCACATAGATTTTTTAGCCTTCTTTGGGAAGTCAATTTTATTTAGATATATGAGACTTGACCATCAATATGATAAAATATCGGTATTTATTTCCTGAGGAGAAGCTATGGAATTTCCCTCACTGGATTTCTTTGAGAAGCCACATGTTGCAGATGGATGATTCCAACACTCAGTGAACTGCCTCCCTATCACATACGCCCAGTGCTGTGGGTCACACTTTACAGACCCCACTATCCAAAACAGAACAGAAAGCATTTGCACAATGGCTGGTTCAGATGTGGAGGGCCAGACCCCATCTGATTAAGGGTGTGGTCCCCATTCAGGCAGCCAGGAGCACAGCTCTGGCTCCACAGGGCCTGGCTTTGTAGACACAGCGTATTCCTGTGAGGGTGCAGCACCAGGCAAGTGAGTTGTCTAGGTGGGGTGTCCTCTTCCACCAGTGGCGAGGAAATCAGAATACCGTTTTCTAGGGCGTAGAGAGGGATGCCCCTTGTTATATAGTTTGCTAGTCTGGTTGTTTAAGTGTCTTTTCATTTGTGTTACGTTGATCATGTGGTGGAGTGGATGTCGTAGTAGATAAGGAGTCAGATACCCTAGTGGTGAGGCCCTAGACAAGTGACTTAAGCACTTTCAGCCCATTTCCTCATCTGTGAAATGGGAATCCTCCTGATGCTCCCTCCTGAGCTTGTGGGGATCAGACAAGAGAGTGTATGGAAAGCCCTGTGTGAACTTCCAGGTGCCCAAGAGATGCTGGATTATTAGTATTATTACTGGGTGAAAAGGAGCATGAGATGGGAGTTGGAGCTGCAGCTTTACATGCATACACATTGCTCTAAAGACGACCTTGGACCTCAGTGTAGCATGTAGAAGGGCCCCAGGCTATGTGAGCCAGAATAATAGCAGGTTACTGAGGGCTTGTAGGCCCAGCACTTGCCATAGTATAGAGGCTGCGTGTCCCCATTAGATCCCTGTCTGCTACGACCAGTCCTCTCAGCCACAGACAAGGCAAGGATTCCTCAGACAGCCCAGCCTTGGCTCAAGGTAGCTCTTCCATAGGCCTGAGGAGCCAGTAGCAGCTTCCTGTTCCTGCAGCATTAGACAGTCATCACTTTACCAATATTAGTCTGTGCTAGCTTTGGGGGATAAAAAGACAAACATTAAACCAGGAGGCCCCCACCCCACCCTGGAGGCTGGTGATAAGCAAAAGTAGCTAAGGTTGGGGCCAGTGTGGGCTTGGTGACTTGATCCCCTCCCAGGGCTTTAGGTCATCCTTTCTCTGCAGGTACTTCCTGTGCCCCACCCTAGCCTCTCTCTGAGCTCTAACTACCACCAGCAGTTGTCTCAGGACATCACAGACTGACTGCCCCCAGATGGCGTCAGCAAGCATTTATCGAGCATTTACTCTGTGGCAGGCACTTTGCTGAGCGCTAGAAATACAGATCTAAGCAGAATGAGGTGATCCCTCCCCTCAATGAGCTTACATTCCAGTAGGGGAAGGCACCTAAAACAAAGTGAGGGAGACCTAGCAGAATAGTTCTTCTGTGCAGCCTGGAAAGGAATGCAGTGTCATGGAGGCATCTCAGACTCATCACATCCTCAACAGAGTTCATCATTAACCCCTAAACCTCTCCCTTTTCTGCATCTCACTAATTTGTCTCCTTTCAGTGGCCCCCTGTTCACTTCATCCACAATCACTTCCCACCCCTTTCCAGTCTTAAGTCATACCATTCCCCTTCACACATTTTCCATTCACTCACTCAATCATTAAACCTTTATCAAGCATCAACTATGTGCCAGGCACTTTGCCAAGCCCCAGAGATAGAAAAAGAGGCAAAGACAGTCCCTGTCCTTGAGCTCACAGTCTAATAGGGGAGACACCGTGTAGCAAGCCTTGTGTGATTGACAGAGGGAAGGTGCTAAAATGAAGAGGAGTTGGGAGACGCTTCCTATAAAAGGTGGAATTTTAATTGAGGCTGAAAGGAAGCCTGGGAAGTCAGAAGAGAGGAGGGAGAGAATTCCAGGCATGGGGGACAACCAGAGAATGCCCAGGAGTTGGGAGATGGAGAGCCTTGTTCATGGAACAGCCAGGAGATTGGGGTCAAGGCATCTTAAGAGTATGTGGTAGGGAATGAGGCATCAGAAGACTGGAAGGATAGGGGCAGGGCAGGCTGCACAGGGCCTTCCTGTCCAGCCATCCTGCTCCTGTTTGCCACGTATCCAAGTCCCCCTCCTTCCTCCTCTACATCTGGCCCATATTTCTTACTTCCTATTTTGATGGGGGAGAGGGGGGAGGAAGAGTCAGTCAAACAGTCTTCAGAGGAAATGGTTAATGTGCTTATAGAAGAGCTTGTGTGTGTTTTGTTTTCAGACCATCAGTGACACTGTGCGACTCTACTGCAAAGATGGGGAAGACATCTGGAAGGCATCCCGCTACAGAATTATCATCACCACATGCAGCAGCTCTGGACTCTTCTACCAGATTGGAGTGAGGTATCTAAAACTCTTGCAGCTTATGCATTTGTGTCCTTAGGCCCCAGGAGACACTCTTTCTCTCTCCATCCATATGAGAAAACGGGCAGTAAAATGGGGAAGCATCTCCCATCCTGAGGAAGGGCCTGGCTGTCCAAGACAGAAGTCAGCAGATCCATGGGGGGCAGCACTGTGCCAGGTGTGGGGACACACACACAAAACACTCCTGCCCTCAAGGAATTGAGAGCTGCTGGCCACATCAGGGGCCATCCCAGGATCGATTGTCATCTTGGCAGTTCATCCTTGGCTTCCTTGTGCTCCTCTTATCCTTCCTGCTCCCAGCATTCCTCTCCTAAGAGACACCCAACTGGGAGGCCGTGGTGGGGGATGTCAGTAGACAGCCCACTTCTTGCCTGTGCTCCAGCAAAGATCACCAAAGAGTAGCAGACCAAATCATGGCGAAGGAGTTCAGAGAATGACTAAAGTAGGTGTCTTCACCCAGCCAAGGACTGCCAAGAAGATAGCCAGCATTCTGTAGGCACCAGGAAAAGGTCCTGGTCAGAAAAACCAGAGTGGGCATTATTCCAGGAAGCCTGTGGTGACCCTACATGATGAGAGCTCAGCATGCCAGCTCTGAGACAAAGGGGAGCCAGCAGGACTATGAGCAGAGGAGGGACTTGAGAGGCTCTAGAAGTCTGCAGCATGCTTAGCCTGGGGAGCTTCACAGGACCATGAAAATTGCAGTACTTCAGAACTGCCCCTGGAAATGGGAGCAGCTACAGTAAAGAAAGTTTACAGAAGACTGCAGCTTCCCAACAGCTACTGGCAAGCCCTCAAGGAAGAAAAGGGCTTGGCCACAGAGTTGGCAGGACTTCCTAGAAGAAATGAGATCACTGAAATAATAAGTAGAAGAGCTCTGGAGGAAAGAATTGTGTAGAAAGTAAATAACTCAGAGTAAAAAGGGTTCAGACGTGTCCAGGTGTTAGGGGCAGGCCATACTTTGTGAGTTCAGATTTAATGCTGACGTGAAATAAAGTACTCAGAGGTTATCCAGCAGTCAACCAAGGAGGTTTCCTTAGTCTCTAAGGATGCTTGGATAGGTGCATCCCCCATCTTCACATAGTAACACATCTGGGCAGCAGGGAAGGTTGCAGCAGTTCTCCAGGTCCGGGGACATGCTCCGAGTCTGAAAGGCCCCAACTGCACGTCAGAGGGCTTTTTTATGGCATCTGGTAACTAGCAAGCCAAGCAAATAGGCGGTAACCTGATTTCTAGGCACAACCAGGTGGAAACCCCCAGAGTCACCTGAACCACCTGTGTAGAACACAGCAAATAAGTCCAGGTCCCTGTGCGTGCCCTCCAGTTCCATCAGGTGACGCAGTCCGTCAGGGGCTTGTGGCCGTGCCACAGGCGTCACTGTGTTCCCTGATGTTCCTGGTGCTCCTCCTTCTCGTTGAGACCGTTTGGCGTCAGGAGACCCATTGTCAAGGGAGAGGGCTGAGGAAAAACCTAGAATTCCTGGCTTTTATTCTCCACATTGTTGTTTTTTCATTCATTCATTTCTTCATTTATTTTATGCTTGCCCTTTCAGAGAGGCTGTTAAAATTTTTAGTTATTTTTTTCTGGAATTTCTTTGTTTTTGCTGTTTTTAAACTTTGCTTTTTTTGCACTTGTGAAAAAGAGTTACACTTAAAAAGTCACTAAACTGCATTCCCTTTGATCTAGTGAGATCACTGCTAGGTACATGACTCAAAGAGATCAGAAAGTGATGGAAAAGAGTCATGTGCTTGACAGTATTTCCAGCAATATTTTGGTTACAAAGAATCAAAAACTTGTCTGCTTGTGAATAACTGAACAAATTATAGCCTGTTGATGTGACGCAATGTTATTAGGCCATAAGGAATGAATGATTAAATAAGAAGAAAAGACGGACTTAGAAATTTGGAAAGACTTTGAACTAATACAAAGAGATGTGGGCAGAACCTGAAGAACAATTTATTCAGGGACCATAACACTGATAGAGAAATAATTTTGAAAGACTTAACTGTGATTAATGCAGTAAGCAGAGTGCCAAAAGACTGAGGAGGAAACATGCTACTGCCCTTCTGACAGAAAGGATATGTCGACTTTGGGAGGAATGAGACAGACCCTTCGGTCATTGCCAACAATCTGCTTTGGTCAACTCTGAGGATTTATCATGATGAAGGGGTTTAGGGGAGGGAGCTTTGTTGTCTGATTTGGAGCAGGAGAAGGAGCTGATCTATTGATAGTGATGCTAGAAGGAAGGTGTTTGACCAGTGTTAAATGCACAGGAGAGAACAGATAAAAGGAGATTCGAAAAGACACCAGCAAGAGCTTGGAAACTAACTTCATGACTTTATTAGTTTTTAAAATAAAAAAGTTAAAATGTAATTTACATTACAGAAATCACAGGTTCATATACATCTGTCTTTCTGTTCCTTATAAATGGAAATGTTGATGTCTAAGTTTATAATAACAAAAACTAAGAATTACTCTTTTTCAAATGTTAACCTAATAATTGAAGACTTTAGATGGTATCCTCAGTCACTTCCTCTCTGGCTATGTATATTTTTTCCATCTTCAAGAATTTCCTTTTAAAATTGTTGAGTGGAGTGATAAGTTGTAGGCATTGGGCATCATCTGAAATTTTAAGCTGGGATTTGCATCATAAGACTCTATGAATTCAGAAATTATTTCCAGCTGTAAATTCTATAATCCACTTATTCTGATACAGAGTAGCATTGATCCTTTTTTCTGACCACTGGTAAGGTTGTAGACATACTTTCCTCCTCTCAGAGATCTGGGGAAGCTTATGACTACTCAGTTAGCCACAGTCCCTGTCTTGGCTTTCCTTAAATATCTCTTGGGGGGTGGGGGAACTTAGAGGGGAACAATAAGGCTTTTCTGGTTACATTTTCTCCTTGCTTCATGAAGTTCCCTCCAAAAAGGCTTTGGGTGTAGGTGTAGCCCAGCAGGTCACATTCCCCTCACTGGAGTTTGACTGAATCCAGTAGATCAGTGGTTTTCAACCTTCCTAATGCCACAACCTTTTAATACAGTTCCTCATGTTGTAATGACCCCCAACCATAAAATTATTTTTGTTGCTACTTCATAACTGTAATTTTGCTACTGTTATGAATCGTAATGTAAATATCTGATATGCAGGATGTATTTAAATTGAACATAGCCCACAGGTTGAGAACCGCTACAGTAGATTCTTTCAGTCTGTCACTGAACAGTGATAGCTCAGGCTTCTGTGACAGCTCGGGATCCCAGGAGGTTGATGTCAAGCACATTTCTTGTTTTAGAATTGGACATTTCACACACGTTTTTGTGGATGAAGCAGGACAGGCAAGCGAGCCAGAATGCCTCATTCCTCTGGGCTTGGTCTCAGAAGTTAATGGTCAGGTAAGGTAGTTTTGGGGGTTTTGTTGTTGTTTACAAAGAAGTGTGTCCCAAGAGTTTTTTCTTTGGTCACCCAAAACTCAAATATCATAGGCAACTGCCAATATAACTTGTCATTTTTAAATGTGCTAGAATTACCTCAGTAACTAGTGCTGTCCTTTAAATACTTTGTGACGTGTGAGTATCCCTACACAGTCCATTTTTTAAAGAGGATAATTGGATAATTGGTGGGAGTGGTGATGATTGATGTAAAGAGGCTGATTGAACAGTGCTACAGAACACAGAAATTTCCTTAATTCTTGACTCTGAAGGCCCTCAGGAGTTTCTGAGGCTGCTGATAATCTTGCTTTTTACCCACCTGACCTGAAGTCGATGAATTCCATAAAGCTGCTGGCTCTGCTGGCCTGTCAATGGCTGCTATGTCCTATCTACCTTGTCGTGTTGTCTGTCTCTTCCTTCCCAAGATCCTCCTTGGGACTCTAGGAGTTGTCCTTGAAAGCAACCATCACCCAGACGCCACGTCCTTAAGACGTCCTATGATGTTCAGGGAAGCACCTGCCCCATCTCCTCTGGGTGGGCTTGGCACTCTCTCCTCACAGCTTGTCATAGGCTGTTTGGGAGTTTGGCATGTGAGCCTCAGTTCTCCAGGCCCTCATCAGGGCTTTGCTAAGCCACGATGCCTAGTTAGTAGCAGAATTTACTAATGATTTTTTTATCTCTGAAGGTCTTTTCTAAGAGACCTTTGACCTGGCCCTGGGTTTCTCTCTGGGGCAGGCTTCACCACTGACCAGTAGTTCTCATGGTGCCTGTTAGTGTGAAGCATCAGGCTTTGCTGCATATGGCACATGTCTACATGTGTGTGCCATAGGAGGCCAGCACTTCACACACCCACACAGAAGGAGGGGGCTTGGAGAACACCACTGTTTGTGTGCTGCAGATTGTGCTGGCCGGAGACCCCATGCAGCTTGGCCCGGTCATCAAGTCCAGACTTGCTCTCGCCTACGGATTGAACGTGTCCATGTTGGAAAGACTCATGACTCGACCTTTGTATCTGAGAGATGAAAATGCCTTTGGTGCTTGTGGATCCTACAATCCATTGTTGGTAAGTCCAGTGCCACCTCTCTTTCTTTCTGACAGATACAATCTTCTTTCCTCAAATCCTTTTAAAAAGAGGCCATATCCTGGAGACCTGAGTCTGAATCCAGCCTGGGATACTTCCTAGCTAGGTGGCCCTGAGCAAGACTGGAAGCCTCAGTTTCCTTATCTACCCACGAGGATGGTGGTAGCCCCTGCCTCTCTCTCCACGCTCTAGGAACACCAGCTGCTGTCATGGCCTGACCTCATGGTCATGGACTGCCTTCTCAGGAGGCCTTTCCCGACACTCCCCACTGAGCAGGCCTTTCATCAGACGGCCTGGTCTGTGTGAGGCACTACGCCCTCCACTAGAATGAGAGCAGGCATTCTTACTGCTCGGCTTTACCTCTCCGTTTCCTAGCACACAGTTGGCGATTAATAAATGACACAGTCGTCATTATCATTGTGACTGTTGAGTGTCCTCACTGATCATCCAAAGTAATAGTGATTTCATCTGGTTATATAGTGAGTACTCAACAATGTTTCTGATACTCTGATTTCTCTTTTTTAAATTTTATTCTTCATCTGTTTGTTGTTCATTTTTAGCGTTTATTTTTTTTAATTTTGAATTCCAGATTGCCTCCTTCTCTAGCCCTTCCCCCCCACCCCTGGAGAAGACAAACAATATGATGTCAGTTATACATGTGAAGATGTGCAAAACCTGCTTCCATGTTAGCTTCACAGGCTTTCTCCAGATCTACCCCATGTAATGTTGCCTTGCCCATATTGGTTTTGAATAGTGCTGCTAATGCTTTTAATGAAACACTGTTGGCCATCCAGTCACCCATGTGTCACAATGATTACATCTTCTCATAGAACTAACTGCTCCCTGTCACATTGTCTCAGGTTGTGATGAAACTATTAAGCAGAAAACATTCCTCTTTCTCCTCCACACTCTCTGCCACATTAAACAGTCAGTTGTGACCCTGAGGAAAGCCAGGTCACATTCAGACACCAGCCCAGTGCAGGGACTAGGAGCGCAGCTGCCAGCCTGGCCCTTTGTTGCATTAGAAGCATCTGATTTTCCCCTACTTCTCCACAGAGTAGCTGAGCCTTTGGCCTGGTACAGGTATTAGGATTGGCAGTAGGATGTTCAACTGATGAGAAATACCTCTGATACCATCTAAAGTAGTTGAGAGCTTCTGTGGAATTTGCTCTAATAGAATTTTAATTGTACATTCAAAATGGAAATGACAATGAATTTTATTGGAAGAAAAATTAAGATGTTTACATCTTATACTTACTGATATATATGTGAAACTCTTCCAGTAAATGACAGGATAAAAATAGATTTTATCATCAAATGATTTGGGCTTTGTTTGAATAGTAAAATTTTTTTAGTAATTCATTAGACAAGTATTTTAGCTCTTATTCTGTAGGAAGCAGTGGAGGGTGAGGAGCTTGGGTTGGGAAGGAAACAAAGGAGTATGGGTAGGACCCACCTCTACCCTCCCAGAGTTGGAACCCAGTTGGAGCAATAAGACATTCAGAACTGTGTGAGGCAGTTGAATGAGAAGTGGGGAAAAAGGGAACCAGTGCCATCTGCTGTTAAAACTGGCCCTAGACCCAGAAACAATGGGTTGTTTGTTTTTTTTTTCCAGATTATTTGCCTTAGTGTAAACAGTAGGAACAGTTGTTGTGCCCAGCAGTTTTAGGGTGCCATGGAGGCCCTGTCTCTGGCCCCCACTTGGCCAGGAACCAATGGAGAACCCCCACAACCTGGAAGGCCACGTCTTCTGTCCCTCTCTGGTTCACCAGTTAGGGAAAGCTTAGGCTTTGGTTCTTGTCCAGGGCTCTCCCAAGGGGAAGGAGTAGAGAAAACTAGTCAGTGTGTAGCGTGAACTAGGTAAGGGGTAACTTGTTCATTTCCTCTATACATGAGGAATTCATAATGTACATAAGATCCACAGAAAACGTCACAGCAGCAGTAGCAGAACTCCTGGTGATGGGCTGTGAGGAGGCCAATATTTAGAACAGTCAGGATCAAGTTTACAGGACTGTAGACTGAAGGTTTGCACCATTAGGAGAGTTCCCTACAGACCCAGGTCTGCTGGCCCACCTGGCTGGGGATTGAAGAGCAAAAAACCAAAAGCCAGCCAAAGAAAGAGGCGTAGTGAGGGCTCTGAGCTCCAAGCCCAGGCCCTTTTGGGTGCTGCCTAGTGGGCAAGGTGGCAACTGGTCACCAGTCTCCTTCTAGGCCCTTCCAGGAAGAGGCTGGAGTAGTTCTGGCAAGGACTGAAAAAGGGAAGAGAGAAGGAACAAAGGGCAGGGGGTTTTGAGCTCTTTTTTAAAGGTTTACAGCATTAGTCATTCTTCCTCCTCAGTGGACAATAAGATGATTGCTTCACCTCTGAACATGAGCCTTGTGGTCAGCTTTGGTACACCCTTCTTTGGAGGGCACCTGTCCATCTCCCAAGCATGTGCCAGGTCTGTTCATAGAGATCTCTCTAGTGTTCTCTTCCTTTCCTGTCCCATAGTAAACACACAATTGGTGTTAGAAGTCACTTACACAAATAAGAAGATTGATTGCAATCAGTCTTAACATCTTTCAGCATTCATTCTTTTGTCCATTCCCAAACCAGACTTGTATCCCCCTTTGCTAGTGGGATTGCTTCTTCTGGGAGCCAAGGTTGCTTCCATTGTCTTCTTCCTCCATATACAGAATCTCAGGGCTCAAAGGGGCCCCAGATAACCCCTAGACCAGCCTCTGCTTGAACAGGGATTTCCTCTGTAACATTTGATAAGGAGTGCATCTTCTCCCTCCAGAGCTTAAGGGGTCAAGACAGCATACCCCCGAAAGCGACTGGCATCCTCTTAAGGAGCCAATTATTAGGAAGATTTCTTTTTGTTGAAACAACAGCTGCTGTTGCTCTGACCTCTGGAGCCACCCAAGCCAAGTGCCCATCCACATGGCAGCAGGCTGGATGCTTCACTGGCCATCCTGTCCTCACACTCAAGGGGTGTGACGGTCTTTTTTTTTTTCATCAAGTTTGCACTCCAGTTTATCAGGGTCCTTCTGAGGAGTGGTCCTGGGAGCCAAAATGAGCAGGATGTAGCCACACTGTGCTCTTCTTAATTCGGGGAAGTTGTGGTAGGTCCCTAGGTCCCCTGCATGTCAGACTTAAGAGAGATCTCAGATGCAAAGAGAGTTGTTTTTTTTTTAAGAAGTAAACATTCTTCTTTCCACCACGCTGAGAGACAGGGAAGCCAAGTATTATTCTCATGCACAGATGAGGAAACTGCATTTGAGGGAAGAGAAGTGCCTGCCTTGCCCCAGTTCTCTCAGCGGTCCTGCCTCCTGCTGCTCCTTAACTCCACTTTGTTGGTTTGAAAATTAGGCCTCTGTTCCTTTAGGACTTCTCTGAGACTTCATGAATTGGAGACAGTGACATCTTCCAGTTCTTGTAATCCTCTGGGAGGCCTGTGTCAAGACACCCTCACCATTCCCTCCGCTTAACTCAGTTTCAGCTCTTTGCTAACCCTTTTCATGGTCTTTTGGTGAGTCTTAGCATTGTTCTTGGTAATGTAAATAAAGAAGCAAAATGAAAAGCAAGCAATCTGCTTGTCATCAGTTACCACTGGCCCATCGGCCCTAAAGATGCTTTTGATCTTCTTGCTCCCAACACACCTTCTAAAAAAGTCCTTTGTGTTCTAAGGATTGTCACCATCCTCAAGTTGTTCTAAGCTTTTAAGCCATGGATTCCTACCTCTTCTGCATAGGCAGTCTTTGAAGTCTGTTTTTTCTGGAGTCCAGGGTGTGCCTGAGGACAGGCCTGGCTTTTCTGTGAGGGATCCCAGCCTCAGAGATGGAGTGATCACTTCCAAGATTCTCCTTTTTTCTCACCTTTTTACTGGCCATAATCACTCTATCCTTTCCTCTACTGTTTGAAAGTGAAATTGTCAGATAGTCAAGTTCAGAGTTTGTCCAATACTCTGATTATAGACCTTCAGTTGATACATCCAGATAATTGAAGTCCTCAGAATCCCAAAATGGCATCATTAAATTTGTCAGCCATCTAATCTAGAATGTACCTAAGCAGGAATACCAGCCATCATAATGTTTAAGGATCTCCATGCCAGGGTTGCTCTCTGTCTTCTAAGGGCATCAACTTTTTAAACTCCTTTTGGCTGGGTAGCCGGTATTATACCTACTATAAATACACTGCATTCATCCTTTTCCCACTGGCAAGTTTTTGTAGAAGCTCCATTGGGGAAAGTGCCCAGACTCTCATGTGGAAGCCTCTGCTCCTCCTCCATCAGAATGTAAGCTCCTTGAGGACAGGGACCACCATTCTTCTGGTGTGCATTTGTGTCCCTAGTACTTAGTAACACTTGTTGTTAACCACATGCTTGGAAAAAACGTCCCGCCCTACGATGTGTTGCTGGTTTTTCTTTGCAAGTTCAGGCTTTTAATACGTAATGCTACCACAGAGTACTTTTAATGGATTCTCTCAACTTTTGAACGAAGGTTTGCCATAGTCTGTTGCCATATTCTAGCTGTTTCACTGACATAAAGAGCAGTGGGTCCCTTTGCACCAAGACTCTGGTGGGTCCTGTATTAGCAAGATTCATATTTGTGTGGAGGATCTGAGCCCTAGGAGTTTGAGGACTGTTCCTTTTCTTTCCTTGGCTGTTTTCTCCTGGGAGCTAGTGCTTCCTTTGAGCAGATCCTCTAAAAGTGTCACATCAGCTACTCTCTGTGCTTCCAATGGGCAATTTTCCCCTCCCCCTTCCATTTTCCCTTTAAAGCTCTCTGGTTTAGATTTTCTGACATAAGTAGTTTTCACCAGACTTCATGAGGCATGCTTCTTCCCTGGCCAAGAGCATATCACTTCTTTTGTGATACAAAGATCAAGATCTCATCCCAGCTGAGCCACAAATTTTATTTCCAAATCACCAGTCTGTCCTAGAGTCCTTCCCAGCAGCAGCAGTGATGTAGACCCCACCAACTCCCCTAAGGGCTTCACTTTCCCACCCAGGACATCTTCCTCCCTCACAAGCATTTGTCTCCTGCCTGAATCACCAGAAGCAAATAATAGGCTGGCAGGGTTAAACCTTTCTAACTGTCCGCAGTAACGGATTTCAGACAGTTCATACCCATCTCAAAAGCAGAATCCTGAGACATTTCGCAGAGGCCTGAGTGCAGAAACAATGGCCTGATCCGCAGGAACCCTTTCCTGCTCCCTGCTGGTTATCTCCATTTGTCCGGTACATGCGACCTGTGAGGAGTGTTTGTGAATGTGTTTCTCTTTTTTTTTTTATTAAGAAGTTGTCATGCTGTTGTATCAACACCACCATCAAAACCAGTGAACTCTTCCCTTTGGCCGTGGCAGTAAGGTGGCAGAGTATAGAGAGAATGCCAGTGAGATCCAAGCTCAGATCTGGCCTCAGACACCAACTGGGTGACCCTGGGCAAGTTACTGAACCTTTTGTCTGTTAAAAGCAGATTATAATAGCACCCCTCTCCCAGGCTTGTTCTGAGGCTCAGATGAGAGATCATTTTAGAACATGCTTTGCAGAGCCTAAAGTGCTAGATAAATGCTAGTTATAATTATTATTGTCAGTAATGTCACATCTTACCCAACATGCAGAGAGATAGTATACCACCTGTTTGTACCTGTGTCCAGCACCAGGCAACCTTTCACCTGGCAGCCCCTGTGCATTCTTAATGTCATCTGGGGGAAGGGACCCAGAGACAACAAAGGGGAGTAGAGAAAGAGCATGTAGGACTTCTGAGAGTGTTCTTGGGTCTCAAACCGGGACTTCTCAAGCTTTGTCCTGGCAGGTCATTCACCTGCCCTCAGCTGCACTTTCCTCATCTGTGAAATGGGAATAGTGACACTTAACTCCTCCACCTCTCGGAATAGTGGAACTCAGAAAGGAATAATGCTAAGAAATTGTTGTATTGAATTGAATCACTCCCAGAAGTTTTAAACATCATTGTAAAGAAAAAGAAAAAACCCAAGCTACGTCCTTCTTACAGAGTCCAGCCTCTGCCTTATCTCTTATGGAGCTCTAGGGAGTCATTGGCGTCTTGTTATCCCAGTCCCCTCCTTCCCTCCTCTTTCAGGTTAGCTTTCCTCAGTGCATCAAATTGTTTTTCTTCAGTGTTTTTGCCTTTAACACACTTGTTTGATTCTTTTAAAAAAAACTTATTCTGTCTCACATCACAGAAAGATAATCTTCCATCCCTTTGAGTTTCCGAAATAAAGAGACTACCCTGTTTTGATGTGAACATAATTGGTATTTGACACTAGATGTAGATATACAAACATGTAGCACGTTGCCAGCAGGTCTCTGGAAAATCCACTCTGCCTTCTGTCCTTGCTACTGGCCCTTGGGCCCGATGCACTTGGCTGGTTGCTGCCTGCATCATCAGCGAGTGCCCCCGGGGGATGTTTGGTGAGGAGGCTGGCAGCTTTGGCTGCTCTGGACATTGGCCTACCCTGTCTCCTTCTTAGCTGCAACTTAAGCCATAGTTTACAGCCTCCTCCCAAAACCTTCAAGCGAATGGAGGTAACACTAGGGGGGCTTGGAGCGGGCCTCTTCAGACCAATGAGATGCTGCTACCATCACAGACTCTGCCCAGATCAAAAGGCTTCTGTTCTTATTTAGATCAAAAAACTCAGCAGAGATACCAGGTGAAGCTAGTCTGCAGCCCAGTCAGTGGGTTTTGTTTGTCCTCTTGCAGATACCTTCTAATTCAGAAAGTCTCAGGAACCTTACTGGATGACACATCTGTTCCCTAGGGAAGAACCTCAGAGCACAGAAGGATCTCAGGAGATGCCCCTGCATCCTCTCTGAGAATGGGATGGAACCCCTGCCCCCTGAGGCTGCCAGGCTCTGGTCATTAGGAAGTTTTCCTCTACGTTGAGCTGAGTCTCCCTCTTGGTTTCCACCCCTCGAACCTAGTTCTGCCTCCTCATATCAAACTGAACAAGGCCCTTATATTGCTGGGTCTTTGGTTGTGTAATGCTGTGTGTAAAATTGAAAATAACTTTGTATTTAACAGATTACTCATGCAAATGATTTAAAAGTAGTCTTTTTTTTCCACTAAGATTTTATTAGAAGGAAGTTTGGAGCTAAAACTGCGTTTTCAGAAAACTTTCCTGTGTTTGTAGAGTTTGACTTTATTAACCTCTTTGGGGGTCTCGTTTTTTACAGGTTACAAAGCTTGTGAAGAACTACAGGTCCCATTCTGCATTGCTTTCATTGCCCTCTAAGCTCTTTTATTATAAAGAACTGGAATTCTGCGCTGATACTGAAGTGGTCAACTCCTTGTTGGGTTGGGGAAAATTACCCAAGAAAGACTTCCCTCTGGTTTTCCATGGCATGAGGGTAGGTTTGAAAAAAAAAAAAAAGATCTTTAACCTACAGTGAGAACAGCAGAGGAGGTGTCGGATAGGAAGCTGGCTTTGGCCTCGATGTCTTTACAGGGTAGATGTTCTCTTGTTGTGATGACATTCAGCTAAGCAAAAATGACTCCAGCCAGTGTGGTAAACTCACTCTGTGCAATCATGTACTTACATGTTTGTGCCCTGCACGTAATGTGTGTCCTGCAGCAGGTGCAGACATTGGGAACCAAAGCCAGCCCTCCCAGAAAGCATGGTTGTGATTGCTTTGCTTGTAGTGGTCACAGGAGGCATTCCAGCAGAGGCTGAGGGGCCCCTGCCCTCTCCCCTAGGATGTTGTGGGAGTGTTTCCGACGTGGAATTCAAACTCCAAGACCCTTCTGAGTTAAGGTTTTATGGTGCTGAGAGTTCTGAATTATCTTCTACTCCAGAAATCATTTATTAAGCACTGGCTGTGTACTAGACACAGGACTAGGCGCACAATGGATAGAAAGACAGTGAAAAAAATAGTCCCTACCCTCAAAGAACTTATATTATTCCCAGGGCATAAAACATGTTTAAACAGGTTAGGTGTGTTCATGATCACTTGAGAAGGGAAAAAGTACTGATAACTGAGGAGATCAGAAAAAGCCACTTGTTCTTAAACCCATTTATAGATGGAGAAACTAAGGCTGAGAAGTTTTGACTTGTTATTGTCATATAGCTGGAAAGGCTGAGTCTTGAATGAAGCCAACAATCCTGAGAGATAGTGGCAAGGAAAGGGAACATTACAGTCATGAGGACAGCCTGAGCAAAGAAGCTCTCAGAAGCAGCTGTGGTGGAGAAGGTACCTACTGTCTCCACCCCTGCCACCACCACCTGCCACTTCCAGGGCCAGCCAGCCTAAACCTCCTGAAGGAGTCAGGAGGTTTCATGGGCTGGGCAAATCCACTTCCCCCTACCACACTGTACTTCAGATATGGTGGCTGGCCCAAAATCCTGAGCACCCCAGGAGAAGCAGTACCCTTCACACCTGCTTCCACCTCAGCCCTTGCAGCCATCACCAAGGGGAAAAACTGTGGTGGAGAAAGGGTCCACCAACTCTCCCCACGGAGTTCACAAGCTCCTCACTCCCCAAAGCCTAGGTCCCTGAGGCTCAGGCTCTATTCTGTAGCAGTAGATGATGGCTATGACAGCTGGGTCCCTGGGATTAGATTCCTACTGTTGAAACAATTGGAGTGAGTTTAATCACCAAATAAGAGTGGAAAAAGGGAAGGCAGACCAGGGCAGGCTCAGGATGTAAGAGCTATGGAGTGATTGGTCTGGACTGCTAGCCAGGGCTTCTTACCCCAAGGAAGCCTGGGTTTGGTGAGTGCCCTCAGGATGCAAGGAGCATGCTTCAGCCAGGAGACCATGCTGCAGGCCTTTGAGGAAATACTGCATGGTTTCTATCGCTTATCTAAAGATCCCATAGAAGGAGACAGAAGGGGTCCTCATGGTGTTTCAGAGCACTGGTCACGTTCCTCATGAATCTTTTCTCTTTTCATTCTTACCTTTTAATTTAGGGCACTGAAACACGTGAAGGAAGAAGTCCATCGTGGTTCAATCCAGTTGAAGCAGTTCAAGTAATGCGCTATTGCTGCCTCCTTACAAAACACATCTCTAGCGTCGTATCAGTGATGGACGTTGGTGTGATCACCCCCTATAGGAAGCAGGTATGAGCTGCCTTTCTAGGGCTCCTGAATCTTAAGTCTCTCAAGAAGTCCTTGCCATCAGTCTCCTTTCAGTCAGTCCCCTCAAGAAGAAATAGCCCTTCCTCCTTGGCACCATCTGAGTGGTCCTCTTCTCTCAAACACCTTTTGGTCCTGTGCCACCAGCCTCTTCACCCCTCCTTCCACAACAGCCATATGTAGGGATGGTCACACACTAGATCTGGCTGTTACACTTGACTTATGATGCTTATGAGAAAGCCTGGTGTGAGTGCAGCTTCCTGTCATTCCACCTCTCCCTAAACTTCCCTCTTATTGAGACCTTTGGTCCCTGAATCCTCAGGACCTTTTCAGGCTGTTATTCCTGCTGTGGCTCTCCTCTCCTCCCTCTTCAGCACTGACCTCTGCCCTTGGACACTTGACCTCCTCATTGGTATTGCCCTACCTCAGCCCCAGATCATTCCTGCCATCTCCCTTCTTTGCCCCTGAGCTGCTGAACATGCAGCCAAGGAGCTCCTACAACTGTGCTGACTGATGTGTCACAGATTGATGTTGTCTTACCTCCTATTCCCTGCCTCCATCCACACGGGAGCTTTCCGATCTTTTCCTTCCTAAAGTGCACCATGCCTTTTCCTCCTGCCTTCCCTCTCCCAGCTGAGAACTTTTGTCTCTTCATTGAACAAGTACAGGCCATTTGGAGTAAGCTGCCTCTTCCCTCATTCTCTGCAGCCCCTCCCAATATCTGGCAAAGAGGGGGCCCTTCTTTCCAGAGCCAACCCAACTACATGTGCACTTGATCCCAAGCCCCTCTCGTTTTCTGCAGCAGATTGTATTTGCATTCATTTCCCTCTTCTCTAATCTGCAGATTTTTCCGTCAGCTAGTTCCTTCCCTGTCACCTTCAGTTGTTGTTACTGTTGTTGTTCAGTCGCGTCTGACTCTTTGTGACCCCATTTGGGGTTTTCTTGGCAAAGATACTGGAATGGTTTACCATTTCCTTCTCCAGCTAATTTTCCAGATGAAGAAACTGAGGCAAAAAGGGTGAAATTATTTGCCCAGGATTATACAGCTAGTGTCTTAAGGCTAGATTTGAACTCAGATCTTCCTGATTCCAGGTTCAGCATTCTATCCACTGTGCCACCTAGCTGCCCTAATAAATGCCTTCAAACAAGTCTACAACATCCCTAAAAAACTGGCTAGATAGACCCTTCCATCCTCTCAAACCTCAGTCCTCTATCTTTCCTCCCTTTCTTAGTCAGACACCTTGGGAAAAGTTGCCTCCTCTTCCTTTCAGATCTGCCTTCTGACAAATCACTCTATGAAGCTACTCTCCCCAAAGATACCAACAATTTTTTAATTACCAGATCTGATGGTCTTTTCTTAGTTGTCCTCCTTCTCAGCCTTTCTGCTGCATCTGACACTGGTGGCTGCCCTCTCTTCTTGGACTGTCTTTGTTCATGACACTGCTCTCTCCTGACAGCTCTTCTGTTGACTCATCATCCACTATACCCTCTTCTTCCTTTGTCCTGTCTCTCAGTGACCTTGTCCATTCCTATGGGTCTAAGTGCAGAGAGTTCATGTCTGTGTATCCAGCCCAGTCCTTCCCCAAAGCTTTAGTCCTGTATCTCAAAGTGCATGTTCTAAAGACTTACTGAATTCAACATGTCTAAAATGGAATTTAATATCTTCTCCACCTAAACATTCCCTTCTTCTGTTTCTGTGGAGGGACCACCATCTTCCTGGTACCTTAGACTGATTAGCTCTTTCCTCTCCCTCACCCACATATCCAGTTCATTGCCACCATTTGCCATTTCCTCCCCCACACCATCCCTAACACACCTTCTCTCCATTCACACAGCTACCATCTTCTGACTGCCTCATCTCTCCCATTCTGGTCCTTTCAACACACTGCTGCCAAGTGACTTCAGTACTCAACCAGCTTCCAGTTAATTACCTCTAGGAAAAAATATAAACTCCTCTACACCCAGACCCCAACTTCTCTGTCCAGCCTCAAAGGACATTGCTTACACACACACTCTTTGGATCCTGCCCAAACTGACCTTCTCTCTTCCTCACTCATATTCCATCTCCTTTCTCAGTGTCCCATGCCTGGAATGTGTCCTTTCTTCTAAAATGCAGCTCATATAACTATCTTCTGCAACCTTTCCTGATCTCAACTGCTAGTGCCTTCCTTTCCAGTCTACCATGTATTTAACTGCTTTGTATAGAAATAGATAAATGTATTAATTTCATATTTAGGCAGTGAATACATACATGATACCTAACAGCTTATGTGTATCCCCCCTTAACTATTAAACTTAAAAATTTTCCAATCCCTACGCCTTTCTTCTTTTCTCTCTCAGCCCCTTAAAATCAAGCAGCTGCCCCACCATTCTAATAGAACTACTTTCTCTTAATGCTCTTGTTACAATACATTGACCTTTTTTTCTGTTCTCAGCCACTCTGATATCTGCTACTTTCAATACTACTAATCACCTGTTCTGTAGGATGATCTCTTCTTGGCTTAAGGGAGATCACACTCTTCCTGATTCTCCTTATACCTGTCTAACAGTACCTTCTCATCCTTTTCTTGAGCCCTTACTTAGATCATTCATTCCTCAACAGGTCCCTTCTTGGCCATTTTCTCTAGATACACTCTTTCTTATTCCATGGCTTAAACCACCACTTTGTGGATAATCCCTAAATTTGTATCCTTCATCTCTATGTATTCTTTGAGCTCCAAACCCTTATCTTCAACTGCTTTCAAGAGACCGCCCTGGCACTGTAGCATTTCAAGCTCGTCCTCTACCTTGTCCAGAAGGGAAAGGCAGTAGGGACCAGAAGTAACCTCCTGGAGACATCTGGGTTTGTAAAATTGATACTGAAGAGGAGAGATAGAGAAAGGTGGAAAGTGTAGCCAGTGGAGGGGCTATGATGTGGAGAAGAGTGTAAGGCATGGTGAGAGCAGAGAAAAGATGGAATGGTAAAGGATTGTATTCAGATGAAGGAATTTTAGAATGTGTGAGGACAAAAATCAAACACTTTTGAGTGTTGCCAAGATTTAGTCTTTTGCGTAGGCATAAACTAAGGGAATGGTGCAGATTAAGGAACTGGGCAGGGTAGAGTATTTGAGGGATCATTAGTATGTGTGTAGGAAGGCATGAACTGGGGAACAGGAAAGATTGTGAGGCAAATACTGCCTGGTTGGGCCTAGAGTACAGAGCAAGCCAAGCTGCAGCCACACCAGCAGCAGGCCTTGGAGGCAGCATTAGTGGTTTCCAAAGCTCTCAGCTCACATATGGTAAGGGGATCAGACAGTTGGTCAAAAAGACATTATAGGGGCTGGCACTGGGTTCAGGACCCTGTTACATTGCCCTTATGCAGTTCCAGGTCACAGTTCTATGGCAGAAAGGAGCATTGACACTGGCAGTTATAAGGGGACTAAGTCTCTTCCTGGTTAAAGACGAGATCATAGGGCAGGAGAGCAGTGAGCACACCTCTCCTTACATCATACCACCTTGGAAGCAATGAAAACTTACAGACTGCTTCCCCCACCCACAAGAACTAGCTCTGAAAGCAGTAACAGAAAAAAAAGCTGAAGCTTGGGACAGTGTCCCATTCCACCTGGAGAGCAGAGCCCAACTTTTAACACAAAGTTCAGAGTCAAGAAAATTAGCAAATGACAACCAAAAAAAAGAACTTGACCATAAAAAGTTACTATGGTGATGGGAAGATCAAGACACAAGCTCAGAAGAAGATAACAATGTGAAAACTTTCTCAAATAAAGCATTAAAGGGAAAAAAATGTGAATTGGATAAGCCCAATAATAGTTCCTAGAAGAGCTCAAATAGAATTTTAAAAATCAAATAAGAGAGGTAGAGGTAAAGTTAGGAAACAAAATGAGAGTGATGCAAGAAAATTATGAAGAGAGTAAAGAGTTTGGTAAAAGAGCTGCAAAAAAAAGTATTGAAGAAAATAACACATTAGAAAAGAGAATTGACCAAATGCTTAAAAGAAAAAAAAACACAAACGTCCACTAAAGAGAACTCCTTAAAAAGCAGAACTGGCCAGATAGAAAAAGAGGTACAAAAGCCCACTGAATAAATTAATTCCTTAAAAATTAGAATTGGGCAAGTGGAAGCTAATAACTACAGGAGACATCAAGAAGCAATAAAACAATGTCAAAAGATTGAAAAAATGGAAGAAAATGTGAAATATCTCACTGGAAAAACAACCGACATAGAAAATAAGTCAACGAGAGATTATTTAAGAATTATTGTACTACCCGAAAGCCATGATTAAAAAAAGAGCCTAGACTTCATACTTCAAGAAATTATAAAGGAAGACTTCCCTGATATTCTAGAACCAGAGGGTAAAACAGAAATTGACACCACCAATCACCTCTCTAAAAGAGATCCTAAAATGAAAAAAGAATACTATAGCCAAATTCCAGATTTCCAGGTCAAGGGGAAAATATTGCAAGCAGCCAGAAAGAAATAATTCAAATATCATGGTGCCAGTTAGGGTCACATAAGATTTACCAGCTTCCACATTGAAAGACCAGAGGGCTTGGAAAATGATATTCTGGAAGGCAAAGAAGCTAGGATTACAGCCAAGAATCACCTATCCATCAAAACTGAGTATAAACTTTCAGAGTGGAGGGGAAATTATCACACAAAAGAGATGAAAAGAAGAGCTTTTACAGTGGAGAGGAAAATGAGGGAGTGGTAGGCAACATTTTGAACTTTAACTCATATTGGAATTTGCGAGAATAACACTCAGTTGGCCACAGAAATCTCATCTCCACTACAGGGAAGTAGGAAGGGAAAGGGGTCAGGAGGGCAGCAGATAGAAGGGATTAAAGGAGGCAATGGTCAGAATCTAAACGAATTTTTGAGGAGGGACAGGGCAAAAGGAGAAGGTTAAGTGGGAATAAGTAGAATGGAAAGAAATACATAGTAATCATAAATGTGAATGTGATTAGGATAAAACCATCCATAGAATAGAAGCAAATAGTAGAATGGATTAGAAACCAGAATCTGACAATATGTTGTTTATAAGAAATACACTTGAAACAAAAAGACACAAAGTAAAAAGGGACTGGAGCAGAATATATTATGCTTCAGCTGAAGTAAAAAAAAGGGGGGGAGGGGAGTAGCAATCATAATCTCAGACAAAGTAAAGGCACAAATAGACCTAATTGATAGAGATAATCAGGGAAACTGTTTTGCTAAAGGGTACCATGGACCTTGAAGTAATAGTCATACTACACATAAGCACCAAATGGTATAACATTTCAGTTCTTAAAAAATGAAATGAGTTACAGGATGAATTGGTAAAAACTATACTAGTGGGAGTCCTCAATTTACCCCTTTCAGAACTAGATAAATCTTTTTAAATTTTTTTTCTTAATTAACTTTTGTTTATTTTTAGTTTACATCATTCATTTCCATGAGATTTTGAGTTGCAAATTTTCTCCCCGTCTTTTCCCTACCCATCACCCCAAAACAGCGATCTCTCTGTATACTCTCTCCCCCAATCTGTTCTCTCCTATGTCCTCCCCCATGACCCCTCTGACTTTCCAGTAGGGCAAGATGGATCTCCCTACGCCAGTGCCTGTATATCTTAATTCCCAGTTGCATGTAATTAATAATAATTATATGTTTTAACATTTGATTATAGAACTTTAAATTCTAGATTCTTTCC
>CM053585.1:375587157-375608381 GCA_028646515.1 Pseudochirops corinnae
CAATGAGATATTTCACATTGCCTTCTATTTTTTCATTTGTTTGGCTCTGTTGAATAGTATCTTGATTTCTCATAAATTCATTTGCTTCCATTTGCTCCACTCTAATTCTGAAGGAATTATTCTCTTCAATGAGCTTTTGAGATTCTTTTTCCATCTGGCAAATTCGACTTTTTAAGGCATTCTTCTCCTCATTGGCTTTTTGGGCCTCTTTTGCCATTCAAGTTAATCTGTTTTTAAAGTGTTATTTTCTTCATTCAGGTTGTTGACTCTCTTTTCATGATTTTCTTGCATCATCTCATTTCTCTTCCCAATTTTTCTTCCACTTATTCGGTTTTCAAAATCCTTCTTAAGCTCCTCTATGGCTTGTAACCAGTTTACATTTTTCTTGGAAGCTTTTGGTGCGGGTTTTCTGACTGTGTTGTCTTCTTCCTGTTCCAATGCTTTGATCCTTTTTGTCCCCGAAAAAGGAATCTTAAAGTTGGATTGCTGTGCTTACTTTGCTTCCTTTGCCTGCTCATGTTGCCAGTCAATTAATGATTTTTGAGCCACAGTAGATCCCTGCTTCCTGGGGGAGAGCTTTGTCCCAAATTGCTGGGGTTTTCACAACTGCCGGAGCTATTAGGGGGCTGCCATCTCTGCAGCTCCCACCAGCTTTGGCTCACTGGTCACACACCTCAGGACCACCACCCAAGACCACGATCATGATCCAGGCAGGTTAAGGCAAGAGCACTTAGCCTCTGATTGATTATTTGGCCCCCCTGCAATCTGCAGGCCGGGAGAGCTCTGAAGCAGCTATGTGGAGGTGGCAGCCACTGCTTCCGCTGCTTTCTTGCCCTGGGGGAAGGTGGCCGGACCCGCTTCTCTCCCCCAAATTTAGCCGAGTTCCACTGACCTTTCACTTTGTCCTTGGCTCTTATGGGTTGATAATTTTGGAAACTGCTACAGCTGCCAGTGATCCACTCTCCCAAGTGCTCCAGCCGTGGCTTGTCCCCGACACCCTGGGACTGAAGTCTTGACTGCTCTCAGCTCCCAGCACAGTGATGAGTGTCAGGCTGCTTTCAGCAGGAGCTATGTTTCTCTGTACTTTTGTGGGTTCTGGAGCTCTAAAATTTGTTTAGAGTCACATTTTATCGGTATTTGAGGTGGTTATGGGGGGGTGCTATGGAGTTCTCCTGCTTCTACGCCACCATCTTGACTCCGTCCCCCCAGAACTAGATAAATCTAACCATAAAATAGACAAGTAAAAGTTAAGGAGATGAATAGAATTTTAGAAAAGTTAGCTATGCTAGATTTCTGGAGAAAAGGGAATGAGAACAGAAAGGTGTATATCTTTCTCTCAGCTGTACAGGGCACCCTTCACAAATATTGACCATATATTAGGGCATAAAAACCTCACAATCAAATGCAGAAAAGTAGAACAATTAAATGGATCCTTTTCAGACCATAATGCGATAAAAATTACATTCAGTGAAGGGCTGTGGAAACATAGATACAAAATTAATTGGAAACAAAATAATCTAATCCTTAAGAATGAGTGAATCAAGGAACAAATTACAGAAACAAATGATTTCATTAAAGAAAATTACAATGAGACAACATACCAAAATTTATGGGATACAGCCAAAGCAGTACTTAGGGAGAAAGTTATATCTAAATGCTTACATCAATAAAAAAAAAGAGCAGAACAATGAATTGGGCATTGAAATTAAAAAAAAAAAACCCTAGAAAAAGAACAAATTAAAAATCCTCAATTTAACACCAAATTAGAAATCTTGAAAACCAAAGAAGAGATTAATAAAACTAAAAGTAAGAAAACCATTGAACTAATAAATAAAACTAGGAGTTTGTTTTGTGAAAAGAAAAAAACCCAGTAAAATAGATAAACTGTTGGTTAATTTGATTTCAAAAAAGAAAGAAAACCAAATTGCCAGTATCAGATTAAAACGATGAATTCACCAGTGAAGAAATTAAAGCAATTATTAGGAGCAATTTTGCCCAATTATATGCTAATGAATCCTAACAATCCAAATGAAATAGATGAATATTTATAAAAAATGTAAAATGCCCAGATTAACAGAAGAGGAAAAATTGAACAAATTTAGAGAAGACTCCCCAGCATCAGATGGATTAAAAAATGAATTCTACCAAACATAAAAAACAATTCCAGTATTATATAAACTATTTCAGGAAATTGGCAAATAAGTCCTATCAAATTATTTTCATGACCAAATATAGCACTGATACTTAGCCAGGAACAGCAAGAACAGAAAGAAAACTATAGACCAATTTCCCTAATAAATGTTGATGCAAAAATTTTAGATAGTTTTAGTAAAGAGATTATGAAACTATATCACAAAGGTCATACATAATGAACCAGGTGACATTTATACCAGGAATGTAGGGTCCATTCAATATTAGGAAGACCATCAATGTAATTGACCCAGTCGGTAACAAAAACAACAAAAATCATATCATTATCTCAGTAGATACAGAAAAGGCTTTTTAACAGTACAACACTCATTCCTAGAAAGCATGAGAATAAATGGAGCTTTCCTTAAAATGGTAAGTATTATCTAAAAAACCATCAGCAACATTTTTTGTAATGAAGATAAGCTTAGAAGCCTTCCCAGTAGTAAGATCATGGATAAAGCAAAGATGCCCATAATCACCACTGTTTTTCAATATTGTACTAGAAATGTTAGCTGTAGCACTAAGAGAAGAAAAAAATTAAAGGAATTTGTATAGGCAATAAGAAAAGGAAACTATCACTCTGCAGATGATAGGATAGTATACTTAGAGAATCAACTAAAAATTAGTTCAATCAACAGCTTCTGCAGAGTTACAGGATATATAATAAACCTACAGAAATCATCAGCATTTCTGTATATTACTAACAGAGTCTAGCAGGAAGAGATAGAAAAATCCCACTTAAAATAACTGCAAACAATATAAAATACTTGAGAGTCTATCTGCCAAGACAAATTCAAGAACTATATGAACACAGTTTAAAAACATTTTAAACACAGATCTAAATAGTTGGAAAAATAGTAATTGCTCATGGGAAAGCCAAGCCAAATAACACTTATAGATTAATTTGCTTAGTCAGTGCCATGTCAAACTACCAAAAAAATTATAGAGTTAGAAAAAAATAGTAAAATCCATCTGGAAGAACAAAAAGTCAAGTACAACAAGTGGGGGGACTAGCAGTACCAGATCTCAAACTGTATTACGAAGTGGTAATCATGAAAACAATATAGTACTAGCTAAGAAATGGAGTGGTGGATCAATGAAATAGATTAGTTAAATGGCCACAGTAATCTAATGTTTTGATAAACCCAAAGATTCAAGCTTTTGGGACAAGAACCACTATTTGACCAAAGCTGCTGGGAAAACTAGAAAGCAGTTTGGCAGAAGTTAGGGATAGAGCAGCATTCATACCATATACCAAGATAAAGTCAAAATCGATACATAATTTAGACATAAAAGATGATACCATAAATTAGGACAACATGGGAAATTTTACCCATCAGGTCTATGGATAATGGAAAAATTTATAACTAAGCAAGAGATAAAAAAACATTATGGGAAGTAAAATAGATAACTTAATTAATAAATTAAAAAGGTTTTACTCAAAATAACCAGTACAGTCAAAATTAGAAGGAAAACAGAAAACTGACCCTGGGGAGAGCAATTACAGGAAGGTCTGTACAACCTAATACAGGAATTACAGCAAGGTCTTCTGATATAGGCTTCATTTCTCAAATATATAGAAAACCAAGTCAAATTCGTAAGATTACAAGTCATGTTCTAGTTGATAAATGTCCATGGATATGAACAGGCGCTTTTCAGGAGAAGAAATTAAAGCTATCTATGGTCATCTGAAAAAATGCTCCAAATCACTATTGATTAGATAACACAACTCTGAGGTACCACATCATACCTATCAGATTGACTAATAAGACAGAAAAGGAAATTGACATGTTAAAAGGGATGTGGAAATTTGGACATTATCATGCCACACAGTTGGAATTGTGTGCAAAGGGCTTTAAAACCCTAATGCTAACCCTTTGACCCAGCAAGAGCACTACTAAATTTGTATCTCAAAGATTTTTTTTTTTTAAAGATTAGCTCTTCTTGTGGTAGCAAAGAATTGGAAGTTGAAGGTATGTCCGTCAGTTGGGAAATGGTTGAACAAGTTGTGGTATATGATTGTGATGGAATACTATTGTGCTATGGGAAATGATGAGCAGGCGACTTCAGAAAAACCTGGAAAGACTTACATCAACTGATAGAAAGTTTGGTGAGCAGAACCAGTAACAGCAACAAACTGTGAAGGACTTAGTTGTTCTCGAAGATACAGTGATCCAAGACAGTCCCATAGGGCTCATGATGAAAAATGCTGTCCAGCAGCAGAGAACTGGAGTCTGAATGCAGATAGAAGCAGACTTATTTTTTTTAACTATTTTTCTTTTGGTCTATTTTCTTTTACAGCATGGCTGATATGAAAATATGATTTGCATGACTGTACATGTATAATCTAGACCAATTTCCCTTCTCAAGGAGGGAGGAAGGAATTTGAAACTCATATTTTCAAAAAAATGTTTTACACATAATTGAGAAATACTTAATAAAACTAAAAATACACTGGGCATTAAAAAAGAAACAACCCTCCTTTAATAAGAGGACTTCCAGGCCCTGCCATAACCAGAGTAGTCAGGAGCCTTGGCCATGTTTCCTGCATGTGTTTTTAATTACTCTCTGCTCTAATTTTGTACCTCTCTTCCTGTAGATACTATGTGTATTAATGGGGAAATGCCCCAGGTTTGGGGGAGGGGAAGGCAGAGGATGCCAGTGAGTGTTGTGCAGCCACTGTTATCACAATGCTGCCATGGTGAATTAAATGCCTTTGCTTTTAAAATCTAATTGTTAATGGGGGGCACACAGTTTGGGGCTTGAGTGTGAAAAGTGCAGACCCACAAGGTTATCCCTTGAATTTATGATAGTAATTCCCCCTCTGTTAATTCAAGGTTTGAGTATATGAACAAGTTGGGGAAGTTGGTTCCACAAGAAAAACATGTTGGAAGTTCTTGCTGAAAGTTACCAGGCAGATTCCAAGTGGTGTTCTATTCTGGTGACTGCCTTCTGTGCTGTGTGATCAAATCAGGCCAGCCAGAAGGTGGACACACACTCATATTTTCCTGGTTTGGTTCCTTTTTTTAAGGTGGAGAAAATCAGAGTTCTTTTGCGCAGTGTTGATCTGATGGATATAAAGGTTGGATCTGTGGAGGAGTTTCAAGGACAAGAATACTTGGTTATCATCATCTCAACAGTAGGTGTTACTGTAGTTCAGAGGCAAATAACTAGACTTGGAGATGAGCTTATTTCCAGTCTTCCCTTAGCTAATTCCTGAACACATTTAAATTTTAACACTTGGGAGGGAAGTGAGTGCTTCTGAAGTTGGGCCATCACCACCACTGCCAAGCCAAGAGGCATACCAAGAAGAGTGGATGATGGCAGGAGGGGAATCTCAGTTGAGGTGAAAGAAAAGGAAAGGTGGTGAGAAAAGCAGTGGTAGCACAGGAAGAGAAGAGAATGGAGGGAGTTAGACAAGGAACTGATAGCAGCCGGAGAGGAAGGAAGTGCTGGGCTTCTGGGCAGCTCAGGTAAAGGGGGGCAGGGGCCACCTTGGGAAGCCCCAGCAATAATGGAGGATGCAGAAAGTATCTGAAATGGACAGAGAAGGACTTTAATGGCCTTTTTGAATGTACAGTTAAATCCTGATTACCACAACCTGCCAGGAAATCTCAGGCAAGACTTGGGAGATACTATGCCATCTCCATAATTGGAGAAAACAAAGATTAGGTGTTTAGAAGTGTTGGGAAAGAGGGCAAAGCTGAGGCTGGGGAGGGTCTTGATCTCTGTTGGTCAGGTAAAAAGGGCTTCTGGCCACAAGGACCAATCCCAAGTGTTAAGAATAGGTGTTTAGGTACTAACCACCCTCATCTATTCATCACCCTTCAAAGGGTCCAGTTGGCTTTGCCTTCAGGATCACATCACCATCACCCCCCAAAAAACATCTCTACCAGGCCTATGAGAGAGTCAATGAGCCTCCCAGGCTCAGTATCAGGGGACAGGATCAGATCTCAAGTCCCACATGTACTAGGCCTGGCCATGGGCAGATTATTTGCAAATCCTTGGTCCATTGAGGATGAATCTTGGGGTGGCTCTCTAGCCACTGCAGTGATGGGACAGGCCTGGCTGAGGCCTTCTCTGCTATAGAGAGAAGTCAGTCACCGAGGGTGAGGGTGCAAGCAGATAGAGGATGTCCTCTGTCCTTGGCTCCTGTGCTGTCACTTGGCAGGTTCATCGTGGCAAAGGTCCCTTCTGCTCAGTACTGAAGGCTTCTGTTCAGAGCCCACAGCTTGCTGGTTTTCCTCCATGGCAGTAGAAGTGTCTGTGGTAGGAATGTTCTCACCTGCCACTGCATCGGCCCTCATGTTTGCACTGCCTGCTGCCATGGGGCCTATGATGGTCACCCCCTCATTTGTCTTTTCTGGTCTTTGCTTGGATTTTAGGTACGGTCAAATGAAGACAAGTTTGAGGATGACAGGGTTTTTTTGGGCTTCTTGGCCGACGCAAAAAGATTTAACGTTGCCATCACTAGACCCAAGGCTTTGCTGATTGTGCTGGGCAATCCTCACGTTCTCGTCAAGGTGAGTTTCCAGAGCTTCCACGGCTGATCTGGAATGGGTAGATCTGGATGGATATGTGCTTTCTGAAGCGGTCTACAGGCTGAGGCCCATTGTGCTGGATGGTTCTTCAATTACTGAGCTCTACTGAACAGGGTTTGAATTTTGTTTGTGTGGAAGATGAAGTTCCAACAGGAGCCAACATGGAATGTGGGTGATCCCGTTTTTAACAGTTAATGTGGGAAACCTTGCCACTGCTATTTTTAATTACATGTGTTGTTTGAACTGCAGCTCAACTTTGAGAACACAGTGTTATTTGTTTGTTTTTCTAATTTACAACAGAATCCTTGTTTCAGTGCTTTGCTGGAATACAGTTTAAGCAATGGGGCCTACATAGGCTGTGATTTACCTCCTGAACTACAGTCCCTACAAAGGTGAGTGTTACTTTTCCAGTTTTCTGTAAGAGTTCCAGAACCAAATGGTTCCATGAGCAACCTGCACACAGGAGGTCTCCTCCTTCTGTGAGACTTCAGAGAAACCCCAGAGACATAGTATCCCCTTCGGCCCCCATACAGGGTCCCATCAGAATACAAATGACCCTAGTGCTCTACCCTTAGTGCCCAAGAGCCACAGACACAAGTTTGGCCTTGGCTCTGATTCTTTCTGTTAAATCTCACCCAAGACTTGACCAAGTCTTCTCTCCCTCCCTAAACTCAGGTCTCAGGCTTTAGCAGTTTCCACTGCCTGAGCCTGGTGAAACATTCATCGTCCTCACAAGCAGGACTAAGAGGAGGAGGGAGGGAGGGAGGAAGGAAAGAAGGAAGTCCTGGAATTGACTGTCGTAAGGCAGTGGGAAGGTCAGGGGCCCTCCCTTGCCCTTGGGGTGGGAGGGGCCGGCATCCACTCCTTCCTCAGAGAACTCAGCCAGTCTCCTCTTCTGCCTTCTCTCCCTTGGCTCCCTTAGTCAGGACTAGAGTCGAGATGGACCTGTGCACGTATTTTTCACTGCTGCTGGGCAAGACGAATTGTGAGTGTCTCCACCCGCCCCTGCCCTTCCCCCAGTTTGTTCCTGCTTCCCCTCGACAGCCCCATGCCCACCAGCGCTCAGGCTTTGGGCAGGCACGTCTCCAAAGCTCAAGCAGCCTTAGGAGCGATACAGACGCCTCTTCCTGTCCCGACTGCCCCTTGGATGCAGACACGTATGCATGTCATGTCAGAAATGAGCCTCGGAGCTTCTGCTCTTTTCAGAATGTCTTGTGGTCGGCCTTCACAAATAAACACAATCATAGGAGCGAGGCCATAGCCACCCTGTGTATTTTGTCTTACCTTCTACCACCTTCAGGGAGACTCACCCCACCCAACTCACCACCATCAGTTCAGAGGGAGAAGTTGTGAGTACTAGGCCTGGAGCCAGGACGAGCTTGGGGACCCTGGACAAGTGGCATCCCCTCTGTCCCTGGTTGGTGATGGTGAAATAATGTTTAGCACAGTGCCTTCCGCATAGTAGGTGCTTATGGGCCGGGAGCCAGCAGCATCTGGCACTGCCCAGCTGGGCAACCCTGGGCAAATCACCAAGCCACTCTGCTTCCGAAGTTTCCCCATTGGTAAAAGGAAAATGTAATCACACGTACTTTCCAGAGTTGTTGTGAGGGTGAAGTGAGCTGTTTATGAAGCTCTGCTAGGAAGTGCTAGAAATCATTATCTGCTAAGTATAGGGAATGTTCTGTTTACAGAAGTTTACAGAATCAGAAAACTGAACCGAACAATCCAGTACTGAACAAACCTGAGAAAATACATTACTTAGGGAAGAGCTCCCTGTTTGATAAGACTTGCTGGGGAAACTGGAGAGAAGTTTAAGAAATTCAGCTTAGATTTATCAGCATGTGTTGTGTGCCAGGCCCTGCATTGAGTGCTTCCCAAATATCTCATTGGATCCTCATAACCCTGAGGTAGGTGCTGAGACAGAGGTGAAGTGACTTGCCTAGGGCCACATTTGAACCTTGATCTTCCTGACTCCAAGTCCAGGGTTCTGTTCCCAGTGCCCCTTAATTGCCTGTGGTTGGGGTCCCTGGGTGGCCTCACAGAGTCATTTCAGTAAAATAATTATTGGGGGGGGGGGGGGGGTAAGTATCAACAGAAGGTGCTTTCCAAGAAGTCAAAGGGCTGACATTAGCAGGGTCCAGGGGAGAGGTCCAGGATTGGGGAGGTTGGAGGGAGAGGGCAGAGTGAAAAGGAGAATGATTGGAACAAGGTCCTGGAGATGGGACTTGCTGAGGCCAGAGTGGAAAAAACTGGGAAGGTGAGAGGGTGGGGCTGGGACTAGCTTCTGCTCCAAGGGAGGGGCCAGAGCATCACAGCCAGTGGGCGGACCCCTCTGAAACCTCTTTAAAAAGGGTACTGTATGCACCAGCCCCATTTCTGAAGGCACCGAGGGCAGAAGCCACAGCCACCCATCTATAGCCACAGTCTTAACGGAGGAGCTGTGGCCTTTGCTTTCTCTCATGATGACTCATTTCTTGCAAAGGCCAAGATCCCTTCCCTGCATCAGAAGATTTTCACAATCCTCCATCCCCAAGGTTCATTGGAAGCAGAGGTGGGCCCCTAAACTGTGAAGCAAGGGATGGCATCAGATTTCTGCTCTGGACAAGGGCACAGTTCTTGGGGATGCCCAGACTGCTAGGCTTTTTACCTTTCTACCTGCAGGGTCTCTTATCCCCTCCAACTTTCCTGCCCACTCCCAGCTGCCCCCTTAGATGAGGATGTCCTCTCCAGGGGGAGGCAGGCAGCAGCCTCCTAAGTGGTCTCCAGGCCCTGCCACATGCCAGTCACAGGTGGCATCCCAACCCACCTGGTGGCTGCCTATGGCATCAAGCATAAAACAAACCATTCAGCCTTTAAAGCTCATCATCTGGCCCTGGTCCCAGAGGACATTTCTCCCCCTCCCACACTGTGACCCAGCAAATCTGACTTTTCTGCTCCTCCTCCCTCCAGATCTTTGCCCTGGTCATCCCCCACGCCTGGAATGCACTCGTTCCTCCACCTTTGCTGATTCCCTTCTGCTGCTGAGCACTTTCCCTCCCAAGACTGTTCACAACATTTGCCTTTATTCTGCAGTATTGTTGTACATTACAATCTCCCCACTAGAACCCTGGTTCCTCCAGAGAATGGAAATCTGCATTCTTCGTATTTCTCTCCCTACTGAGTACGCCAGTGCCTGTGCCTCACACACAGTGGATGCTTAATAAATGCTTGTGGACTGATCAAAAGAAAAATTTTATTTCCAAATCAAAGTTCCATTGTAGTAGCAGAGCCTAGCATTGCCAGACTCCTAAAGAGTGATTCCTCTCCCAAAAAGGCTTTTATAAAAATAGGTCCATCTCCCTGCAAGATTGGCCCTGGAGAAGCTGACCAATGGGAGAAGGCCACCCCCGCCCCAGGGCAGCCCCAGGCCCAGCCTCCCGAAGCCTGTCTGAGGTAAGGTTGTACAGCATTCTCGGCTTTTAGTAAACAAGCCTGGCCACACTATGAGAAGACCAGCATCCAGACTCATAGCCTGAGGGAAACTCATGTCAGGACCAACCCCACCCATGGCTCACCCCCAGCCATCAGAGGCTGGAGCACAGCAAGCATACCTCCTCCCCTTGCACCACCCTCCCCTGCCAGACATGTGAGGGAGAGCGGGCGTGGAAGGCCAGGAAGACTGCCCCATTCTGAGTGCAAGGATGCTGTGGATTCCCAGAGCCCAGCTGATCTCTGAGCTAGGACCAAAGATTCCTTTGTGAACTACTCCCTTGTCACAGTTTAGACTCAGACTAAACACATAGGCTGCCCACCATTTACTCCCAAGCACTTGGGTACCTGTGCCACAAGAAACCAGCAAAAAAAAAAATCCCAAAATATGGTTCTTCTCCAGCTAAGCTAATAAAATCACACTGTGGAACCACCATGAAGAGAGCGGTTCTTGGGGCCTGTGCAGAGCACCCACACCGCACACCTCTTGAGCATCAGTGAATGACCTTTCCTGACTGAGCCATGGTGGGCAGGGCAGGCGGGCACGTGTATGTCCTGGCACCCCTCACTGCGAGGCAGGCACATGGGGTGCCGCGTGTGCCTCCTGAACCTCCCGGACCATGAGGATCCGAGTGAGCATTTGTTCCATTAGCTCCGTGCCCACAGGCTGGCCCGAGTACCAGATGGGGCTGTTGGGGGCCACAACCAGCTCAGGAACCAAGTAGAAGGCGTCACTGGGCCCTTTGGCACTCTGCGGGCTGGAAGGCAAAGGAGAGTCACCATGGGGAGCTGCCAGCCCACCCTCTGTCCACGCCCCCCCCCCCCCCCAAGAAAGAAGGAAAGCACCCTGCCCGTCAGGTGCCCACATCATGCCCATCACCAGCCTCTGGGAGCTTACCATTTGAAACGGTAGAAATCATAGAGCTTGATGGGACATTGCAAGGGGTTCTCAGGGTTCTCCAGCTGCTCCCCATACATCTCTTCTGTCAGGAAAAGGGGGAAGGGAACCCCAAGGGTCAGAGTCATCCAAAAGGAAGCCCACTGCTCAAAGGGGACCCTACACTGGAGAGTTGTGATGAGGCCATGTGGTGGAATCACACCCTGCCCTGATCCAAACTAACCTCTGCATGTTACAAGTGAAGAAACTGAGGTCAGTCCCATAACTATGTGCCCATTTGTGACAAACAGGCTAGTCTGGATCAGGGTTGGTCAGAATTGCTTTTAGACAACAGTCTGGCCACTCCTGGTCAAAATAACCTCAAGTATCCCAACTCCAAACCTACAAGCCTGTGAAGGCACATGTGTGTACATATGTTCCTCATGAGAAATCATTACTTGATAAGTTTCTGTAAACAGCTGACTAAGCGAGCATTTGCCAATGAGGCAGCCTTTGCCCTGACCCAAGAGGAAGCCTGCACAAGGTAAGCTGACCCCAGCAGCTGGAGCCGCCATCCAGGCCACCTGCCACCCATCAGGGCCCCGTGTCCTCCCACGTGTCCTCCCAGGCCTGCACTGATCAGCCCAGGGCACACAAGAGCATCCTAAGACATGGTCCCAAGTGGAGCACCTCGAAGCTAGGGGCCCCCAGAATCCCTAAGACACATACACCTCTTTCTCACTGCTACAGAGTTGGTAAACTCTGTATAGCCCTGAATATCTAAATTTCAGTCTGAGAAGTTGTCGGTGGTTTCCCTGCTAACCCCCCACTCCAACCCAAGGGCCTTCCCCCCTACCCCACCCCCTGCCACCTCCAGCCCCCTGCATGGATTTTGTCCCATGGTCCTAGGAGCAGGAAAAGAGTGGCCACAAGTGGGGCCCACCCTGGGAAGAAGCCCATTCAAAATTCAGCCACATGAACAGGGTCCCAACCTTTCAGGCCACCCAAGATCTGTCCATAGAGCCGAAGGAATCTCACTGTTGGGCTCTTGTCTTTGCCCATGCCAGCATTCTTCCGGGTTTGCTTGAGTACTTTGGAGAAGGCCAGCTGTGAGTGCTGCTCCACTGTCTTTAAGATGAAGTATCTATAGGGGCAGAGGAGCAGAGGTCACTGACACCAGGGAAGACACCCACACACACACCCTCCTCTTGTCCCACCTGGTAGCATGAGAATGTGCCTACAATACCCCCTTGCCCATGCCTGGCACATACAGGAAACACTTAATAAGTGCTTGTGACCAAGGACAGAGCTGTGCATAGGAGACATTCAATATGATGTTAAACTTTCTTCAAAAGGAAGAAAGCAGGGTGAAAAGCAGCATCTCAAAGAGGCCCAGGAAAGGGCACAGGACAGAAATGGGTCTGAGGTTCTCAGCTCCCTGGGGGCAGGGGCTCCACGGTCAGATTCTCCACCTTCTTCAGGGTGGACGGTTATCATTAAGTCTGTGGTCTTCCCACCTCTTTGTTCAGGGCTGAGGAACAAGATGTCATGAAGGCATCTGGGTCTGCATGGCTTTGACACTGACCTTAGGCTGGTCTCACTTCTCTGACACTCCAGTACTGCTACTACACACCCACAGGACACAGAAGGGGCATCCCCCCGCCTTGGCTGACTTGGTTAGAATCATAGCCTTCCCCGGACCTCTGCTCTGAGGGGAGGGGGCCAAAGTTCATCACCAGGACCAAGTCACTCGGTACAAAAGGGTTTTTTATGGTAGCAAAAGACTGAAAAGAAGAGGGGGTGCCCATCAACCAAAGGGTGGTTGGGCAAATTATGAGATGTGAATGTTTTAAAAGGAATATCATTGCATAGTATAAAATGTCCCAAGGGGTGACTTCAGAGAAAACTGGGAAGACTTACAGGACTGGATGCAGATCAATGACTGAAGAACCAGAACGAGGGCACTATGACAAAGACAAACCACTGATCTAAGACTTCAGAACATGACCCAGGCAAAGAAGCCTGAACACACACACCTCCACCTCAAAGGTGACGGATTCAAAGTGCAGACATGGCACAGCGGGGCTTGTCTGCCTTGGCCAGGGTTCTTTGGTATGAGGGTGGAGAAAGGGGCTGAAGAAAAAAATGGGAGAACCACTGAAACGTCTTAAATGACAGCAGAGAGAGGGAAGGAAGTTCACAAGCAAGATGTCTTTGGAAGGAGCTCATAGAATGTGGGATCTCCTCGAAAAGAAAGGCAATCATGGCAGAGGGGCGCCCACCTCAGGACGCAGGAGGAGATAGACTGGCTGGATTTGGCCACTGCAGGGATGTGTTTTGCTTGAAGGTGGACAGCACTGGTGACAAGGCTTGTTTTGGGTTTTTTTTTTTTTGGGGGGGGGGGACCAGATTTTTTTTCATTGAAAAAAATAAAATTTAATTTAAAAAGAAAAAAAATTTAGGTAAGCCACACAGATAAAAATTCATAGTTCCCCTGGTGCTGCTCATGCTTTTATGGTATTTGTTGTTTAGAATAAAACAAATGAAATTTTAAAAATTTAATTATTAGGCTACAAGGCCATCATGAACCTATCTCTACTCCACCTCTGGACCTCTGTGACCATCTGCCTCTCTTCTATTGGCCACAGCCCCAGCTGGGATTGTTTATTCTCTCCTCAAAGGGGCTATGAGAGCCTCAAGGATGGATGAATGGATAGACGGATGGACGCATGGACACACACACACACACACACACACACACACACACGACGAGCATTTCTGTCTCCCTCTCAACACCTTGCCCAGAACAGCTGCTCAGAGAGTGATGATTAATGCCAGCAGTTTCTATGGGACATAAAACTCAGTCTAATCCACCCCACCCCACCCCACCCCCAGGCAGGGGCTGCCAGGCTGTGTCCTCAGCAAGACAGAAGATGAAGAGCAGAGTAAGCCTGAACCTCTCCTTTGTCCAGGCTACCAGGGCCAGCTGGGGCTGCTGCCTCTGCAAGGACAGTCCATGGGGACCCAGGGCACCACAGCTCAAGGAGGGATACCAATACTTTCCATACTCTACTAAAGGGAGGGCCTCCTCCAACAGCAGACTGTTGATTGTTGAGACTTAAGAAAGGGATGAAGAAACTGTTAATAATGCCAGTTAAACCTAAAAGTGTGACTGCATACTTGTCTCCCCTACTGGAGAGCCAGCACTAGGCAGCACCTACATCAGTGGAAGCTCTTTGGGGGTTCTCAATTTTTCTTTTTTGGAGGGGGGAAGACATTGCTAGTAAGTGTTAAGTGTCTTAGGCTGGATTTGAACTCAGGTCCTCCTGACTTCAGTGCTTCCTAGCTGCCCCTGGGGAAGAGTATAAAGGGTCCTGAGACCCAAAAGCTTGAGAACTACAGGGTGAGAAGATCTTGGGTCCCTCCCAGTTCTAACACCCTACAGCCTCAGTCAGTGATCACAAACAAGGGAACCACAAAACAACAGGAGGTTTTGCCCCAGAGGATGGAGCTGCACAACCAGGCTCTTACTTGGTGTTGAAGTACATCAGGGTGAAGAGGAGGGTACTTGGTGAATGAGCTCCCAGCTGGCGACAGTCCCAAAGCATCTGCTCCACAATGCAGCTGGACGGCACACACCCTGCAAAACAACCAGCCAATGAGAGGGTGGTGGCAGTGTGGCCAGGCCCTCCCCCTCTCCCACCAGCCTGCCACAGACACCCACCCAAGGGGCTGACTCGAGGACACCATCCTTTCATCACTTGGTGAAGCCTTTCCAAAAACTTCAGGTAGTAAAGGTCCGTGAAGATGTTGTCAATCCGATTATTGTCAAACATATGCTACAAAGGAAAGCAAAGAAAGCCCTTCCTGGGTTACCACAGACTTGCTTTAATAAGAAAATAATCCCTTCATCATCACTGTAGCCCTGCTGCCATTGATGCCCAGAAAAGGGTCCCTCTGGCATGATAAGAGGGCTCCCTCCCAAATCCATCTAAACCAACTACATCCCATTCATCCAGCCTCCTGCAGGGTCTCCAAATGCACTCATGGTGGGCACCATTCCCTATGGTCCACCTGGTGCCATTGAACACATATGGTGCTGTTTAACCCTAGGGGGAGTGTGTGTATATGAGTATGAGTGTGTATATGAGTGTGACTGACTGCTGAATGGGCACATGTAAGATTTCATCTTCCCAACTAGGGTCTGAGCCCTTTGTGGACAGGGTCAGTGGACACCCTAGGCTTCAGCCACATGGGATCAGTAAATCCTCTGGCTGGGAGTCCATTGATGATGCTGAATATAAGAAGGCACAGGAGAGAGGGCAGGTGGGCATTCACGTATCCAGGTGAGCCACCTTAGAGCCAACAACTCAGAAACCAGTTTCTTCCCAGATGGGACCCCAACACCACCAGAGAACCAGAGACACTCAATAGGACCTGCTGTTGGAAAAACAGGGTTCCAAACCTGCCCTGGCCCCTCACTCCCTAAGTGACCTAGCATGAATCCCTTCCCCCAGGCTTCAGTTCCATCTGCACAGTGAAGGGGTGGCCTCAGTGACATCTCGGGCCCCTCAGCTCCTGATCAAGGACGCTGGGCAATCCTGTGAGCCTATGGGCTGCCCCAATTTCTGTGGAAAGAAGTCATGGAAGTGAGACTGGGCCAGGCCAGATACTCCTTGTGACCAAGCACACCAAATGGTTAGTCTTGTGCCAGAAGAGAGCTTCCGAATCAATGTCCCGCACATCACAGGAGACCAGGACAGGCTTTGTCAAGCGCAGGCAGCTCCATCTGGGGTGATGATGTTTCCAGAACATCCTCGGGCACAGGGCAGACTCTCCAACATGGCAGGGCCACTCCCCTCTGCCAGCTCCCAGCCCAAGTCCACGCCACACTCCAGCCTCTTCTCCCACGTCCCAGCACAGCAAAACATTGGGAAGAACAAAAGCCACGAGCAAGGGAGCTTTCACAAAAGAAAGAAGCCATTCTGAAAGCCTGACTTCCAACTGGAACAAAGAAAAATCTTTGCATCAACGACCTAACAAGGGTCCAACATACAGGGAACCAACACAAATCTGTGAGATCCAAAGCCATTCCCAGTGGACAGACAGATGACCCGTAAGCATTTGAAAGAATGGCTAACATAATGTCAAACACTAATATGATACCTACTACTAAACTTAAGATCCCATGTGGTCTTCACAACAACCCTGGGAGGAAAGTACCATTCCTAACCTCGTTTTACAGAGGAGAAAATGAAGGCAAGCAGAAATGAAATAACTGTGTCACCTATCTATAAGTATCGGAGACCAGATTTGAAATCAGGTCTTCCTGACTCCAAGCCTGGTGCTCCATCCATTGGGATACCTCCAAACTGCTCCAAATGACCAATAACAGGAGAAATGCACACCCAAACAACTCTGAGGTTTCCCTTTGCACCCAGAAACTGGCAAAGAGGCAATCAGCCAATGTTAGGGGGCTGTGAACTGGTGGGCTGCTGCAGGTTGCGGAGGTTGTGAATTTGCCATTCTGGAAAGCAAAATGATTCCGGAAGAGAGGAGCCCCGCCCCTTAAGCCATGTGACCTGGGGAGGCCTACGAAGGCAGAACTGGAAACAAAACAGATGCCTGAGGATAGCGAATCCAGTGGTGGAAGACCACTGGGCCGTGAGAAGTCATGGACACAGAAAAGCACGGAAAGTCTTGTACACACCCATGCAAAGAGAAGTCAGCAGAACCAGAAAAACACAATGGCTAAGAGGCCATGACATCCAGCCCATCTCAAATGGACACTGGGAAATCAGAAGGAAACGAGTAACTGCTCCCAAGCCTTCTTGGTACAGAAAGGGAATGGGAGAGGGAAATGTCCAGAAAATGGGGATGTGGTCAAGGTGGAGGCTAGTTTTGATGAACTGGGACTTTTTCCTTGTATTCTTTTCCATAAGGGATTGCTTCCTGCAAGGGGAACAGGAAGACATATTAGAATGTAGAAATGTTGAATTCAGTCCCGTAGCTTTTTTTAATCTAAAAAAACTGTTACTGTTTTTAGAAAACACTAAAGACGATCCATCCCCGCTTGTCCAAATGGAAGTCATGACTTTATCCTGTACTAATCCTTTGAAATGACGACGTTAAAAGTTGAATTACTGAAGGAATGTCCCTGCTCCTACCTGTCCCTAGCTCATGGCGCTCTGGTGGTCAGTCCTATGGCCTGAAGCCCTCCAGAGTCATCTCTCAGAGCGCTGGAGGCATCGCGGGGCGAGGACGGGTCAGAGAAAGGGTGCTTTGGCTCGGCCATCGGACAGGAAGCCCAAACCCCAGATGTCCTGCCCTACTTTCCACAGGGCCTAAAGCTAAGGACCATGTAATGAATAAAAATGTGTTTTTTAAAGACGAGAACCCCAGCAGAGTGTTTGGGGAGCATGTGCCAACGCATACAACTTGCTTACAAACTCGACTGAATACTGGTGGCACACTCGATGCCACAGCTCTCATAGGACCCAGGGCATGGCCGTCCCAAGACAGCAGGGCTCTCTAACCTGCAGAACAAAGACTTTCCAAATAAGAAATCACAGACTCAGAGTTGGAGGGGTCCTCAAGAGGCCAACAAATCTCTCTTTTATTTATGAAGCCCCTACCACGTGCCAAGCACGGGAGGTACAAAAGGGAAACGGATCCTATCCCCCCACAAAGAAAGACAAGTGTCCAGAAAAACCAATACCCAAGAGTCCAGCAAGTAATGATTAAGTGCCTGCTGTATGCTAAGCACAGGTCACACAAAGAAAGGTAACAGACACCCGTGTCCTCAAGGAGCTCCCAGTCTAATGGGGCCCTAGCATTACAGGGGACAAGGGAAAGGCTCCCAGCAGAAGGAGGGATTTCTGCTGAGACTCAAAGGAAGTCAGAGGGCAGAGATGAGGAGGAGGAGATTCCCACCATGGAGTGCCGCCAGTGAAAATGTAGGGAGCATGTTCTGTTTAACACCCCACAAGCACCTACCTGGCCTCCATCCGAAGACTTCAAATGATGGGGATTTTCAGTCCCCACGAAGACAGCCCAAACCACTTCATTTCACTCTAATGGCTCTGCCTTGGAGAACCAACACTTCCTAGCCTCCCAGGCCATTCTCCATCCTTGCCACTTCTCTCCACATCCTGACGATTGAGTCCTCAGATGTCCAGCTCCAAAGGCCATCTCCCTACTTCAGTTACTGCCCAACCCCTCCCACGGTGCCCGGCCCAGACACGGCATTCTGAGTGGAACCCAGCGAGGGCACAGGCAACCAAGGTGTCACTCTCCTCAAAGGAATTCTGCCCCTTACTTTGCTTTTTGGTGGATTATTTTTGTTAGCTTAAGTTTATCAATAAAAATGTAAAGGTTTTTTTTTAAAAAAGATGAAAATCAAAGCAAGTCCTTTGATTAACAGAAATCTCAATGTCGTCAATAACAACCTCTGATGAGTTAATATGTTACAAGGACCAAAAAAGCAGCTGATCTGTTATCTCGGCTCCTTGCCCTGGATCCCTGGCACCTCTGCCACACCATCCCACAACCACTTCTTGAAGGAAGCCCTTGAATCTCTGCCAATTCCACATCCACCCACAAAGGAACAGCTGGACCTACACCTCCATCATGTGATTCTCCTACCCACCCATACTCAGGTCTCCTTCACTGCTGGAAATAGTGCAAGTCTTGAGTAAGGGCCAGAGAGGTGTAAAGAAGGGGCAAGACTAACACTCCAACCCTGGACCAAACCACATTCTTTATATGACAATGAGGAGAGGAGGCTCTCCTCCGAGTCACTCCAGAATGATTGTTAAATGGCGGCAGAGCGCTCTGGGCAGGGCATTGGGAACACCTGGGTCCCAACACAGCTCTGACACACAAACTTCATTTCTGCACGGAAGTCAGGACTGGCAGAGCTGAGATCTGCACTAGGGGAAGGCAACAAAATCACAGATCCTACCCATAACGTTGAGGACAAAGAGTAGCACTAGCAATGAAATGGCAATGCATGGATCTGGAAGAACCCCCCTCTCCATCCCAAGACTCCAAACAGCATCACAACACTTGCTACCCATCCATCAAATACAGCCTCCAAATCCTATTAGTTGTGGGGGAGGGGAAGACGACAACATGTCCTCACTCCCAGCCGAGGCACTTCAGAGTCTACCCATCTAATACTCCTTTGGCCACATTTCACCATCACCAATGTAGACAGTAACAACACCTCAGAAGCGGAGACTAGGTTGGGACCACAAAAGCCCCTCCATGGCCCCTCCATATTTATGAGGTGGGAAGCACAGGGGCTGGCACAATGGGCTCTGCCCCCTAGACCTGCACAGGGATAGCTCTGGACAGCCTGAGCTCTCCCAGCCAAGTCCACGGGGAAGTCCTTCCACTGGCCACCCCCAGAGGGGCCCTCCGAGCCAAGCCCACCCCCTCTCTCCAGGGCACACACATATCTTTTACCTTCTGAATACAGAGAAATAAGTAATAGAGCACGTCTGCCTCATAGCTGGAGCCATCCTGTCTCCTGGCTTCCTGGGTCATCAGGCAGAGGCCTTGGTTCAGCTCTGCTATTGGCACGGAGAGCACGTCTTCCTGGAAAAGACTGGGTTTTCTTCCTAGAACATCAAAGAGCACCTGCCATTAGTCTGAAGCTCTTTCTCACTGACTTCCTGGCTTCATCAAACCAACACCAACTTTACTATGCGGGACTCACTGCACTTGCAGCTTTTGCCTCTTCCTACTGAAAATGAACCAAACCCTGGCAGCCCCAGGACCCAGGCCCTGCCCCAGCATATGACTATGGGTCAGATGACCAGGAAACCACCAGTGCTCTCCACAGTGCCTAATAAATGCTTGTCACCTGACTGGCTCAGCAGAGCCACGGAGGGGGGGGTGGGGGGATCACCTTCTCTTTCTACAAAGACGAAGATACAAGCAACTATCAGCAGAACCCAAGAGTCAAGTCAGCGTCCCTACTTCCCACTCCCTGAGGTTCACTTTCTGCCTTCTTCAGGATCCTCTCGTTCTTCCTTTGGGCCCAGGTCTTCCAGAATGAAGCTCCTTCCTGGGGCTGGAGAGTCGATGGTGGGTTGCAATCAGTGTCGAGCAGGGAGTCTGCCTTCGGAAGACATGCCAGCTCACCTGGGGGCTGTGTGGAAACAAACACACAGAAAGGAGTATGCACGGGGGCAAGAGTCCCCAACCAGGCTGCCTCAGCCCCCCTTTTCTGGAGCTTACTTTTTAGGATGAGTGCCTGGGCTTCAGTCTTCAGGAGGAAAGTCAATTAAAAGATAAGGGAAAACTCATCCCAGGCAGATGACATTCATTTTTAAAGCACAATAAGCAACAAAACCTACTAGAGTGCCCCCCACCCCCCAAAAAGTGGGACCATGAATCCCAGTTCATCTGGGGAGTTGATGCCATTTGTCACAAGCTGCTGCCTGTTTTCTGTACCAACTTACACCCCACAATGATACTCCCGAGCACCCACAGTGGCAGAAACAACAAGGTCCAATGTTGGCAGGATAGTTGATGGGCACTGACACATTACTGGTGGCGCTGCAGCCTGCTGCAAGGGTGGCTCAGGAACGTAAGGCAATATGCAGTACACTACAACCCAGATCCAGCACAGCCACCACTCCAAAATATCACAGAGAGAACAAAAGGGACCACAGTATTTACAACTGCTCTATTTGTAACGACAGAAAAATGAGAATAACCTAGAAACCCCACAATGAAACAGGAGAGGATGGGAGAGAAGTGACGCCCATCGTGCCATGAGATATGAAGTGGTGAGAAATCACAGGGAGCCTCTGGCCCCACTGCTGTGCTTGCTGCCCACCCCGCAGGCAGAGTCAGCTTCGACGTGCAGAGAACACAGAGCATGGCGGGCACAGTGGTGTCAGAGGGAGCCTGTCTCTTCCCCCTTTCCCTCCTCCTCCTATCCCATCTTCTCTGCTTCTTCTTTCTTTTTTTTTTTTTTATGCTGGTTTATGTATTTTTATTATTTGTTTTTTTTTAATTTTATTATAGTTTGCATCATTCATTTCCACAAGATTTTGAGTTACATATTTTCTCCCCCTCTTTCCCCCACCCACCGCCCCAAAACAGCCATCCCAGTGTGTCCCCCCTCCCCCAGT
>CM053585.1:375608881-375640921 GCA_028646515.1 Pseudochirops corinnae
CCCCCTGCTTCTTCTTTCTTGTCCTTCCCCCTTTTCTCTCCCTTCCTCCCTTCTCTTTCTTCTCTTCCTCCTTTATCCTTTCCCTTCCTCCTCTTCCTCCCAGAGCCTACTTCACCCCTCCAAACCTCCAGAAGAAAAGCCTCCAGAGCAGGGAAGGATGATGACCAGCTGTGACTCAGCTTACCCTCAGTTCTAGGCACCTGCCAAGACTCCCTTGACAAGACCTCAATGACCCAGTGTCCCACGGTCTTCACTGTGGGAAGGGGGCCCTGAGAAAAAAACACTTCTACTGACAAAAGTTGGGTGCAAACTTTCTCTGTCTGTTATAGGAATTCCCCAAAAGGTCACTGCTGCAGTGTCATCAAGGTTAAGTCCCAACAAGCCACCAAACCCCAAGTAAGAAACTGCCTGAAACATCAGGCTGGCTCAGCACCTCAAAAACTGACCCCCCGGTGGCCCAGAGCTAGTGACAAGAACTGATCCTGAGAGCAAGATCCCAGCTCTGCCCCATGACATGGGTCTCACCCAGCCCTGCCCAGAAGCCCAGGGAAAATCAGTGCAACACTTACTAGCAGCTGCTGTGGAGTCCAGTACAGAGCTGAGGAGCAGGTCCTTTCTCCCACCTGGTCCAGTACGGGGATGGGAACGCTGGCATCTACAAAGTCCTCTGGGAAGCCAGAGGAAACCAGGGCAGAGGGGTCCTGAAGGCTCTTCCCAGACTCTGAGGTGTTCTGTAGGTTCTCGCTGCCTCCCGAGAGGCTCAACAAAAACCCATCCCCAGACAGTGCCCTCATGTGAAGGCCATCACATAGAGCTGGAGAAGCAGGAGTGAAGGGAATGGCATGGGCCTCCGGGCTGACACCAAGCATGGGGAAAGTAGACCAAGAGTCCACACTAAGCAGCTGGCCCATGGCGGAGGCAGGTTCCAGTCCATGGTCATAGAGCTGACTGCTATCCACTGTCAATAGTTCTGGGAGTAAAGATGCACCAGGGAGAGGCAATGAGGTTTGCCCAAGAGGGAGCGGGCTCTGGGACAAAGGCAGCCTCACTGGAGAAAGGTCATCACCAGGCAAGCTGAGCTTCCTTCTCTTCAGAGGTTGAGAAATTTCAAGAGCACCAGGCTCGCTGTCCTGCTGTGTCTGCTTCTCTGGGGAAGGCCAGACAGCCACATGCAGCTGCCCCAGCGTGACCTCCTGGCATGGCTGGAGCCGCCCAGGTGATGAGGAGGGCTGATGGGCCTCCAAGGAAACCCCCTGTGCTGCTCCCAGATGAGGCAGGGGCAAAGTAACAGATCGTGCCAGCTCCAGGAGAGAATCAGCAACAGCTGTGGAGTCAATGTACTCGAGGTGTCCTTCTGGGTAAAATGAAGCTGAGTGATGTCCAGCCTGCTGCCCAGTCTCTGGCCCTGGTGCAGAGAAGGCAGCCAGCCACTCAGAGAGTGGCTGCTGCGGCATCATGGGGGCCGTCATCCTGACAGGGTCCTCAGAGAGGATGGAGCTCTCCAGAGAATGCCTCATCCTCCTGACAGCTGAAAACAAGCAGAGAGAAAAAGCAGCTCAGAATGCCCACCACAGAGCTCAGTACTACATTTCTGGCCTCCCTCCAAGCACCCTTATTGAATGGGGCATTAACAAACAGGACTACACAAGTACAAAGAGGCCAGCGAGAGGAGGAAAACACCCACCGCCCACCACAACAGTGGGCTATCCAGACAGCCAACCTCTACTCCCAAGGCCTGGCTCCTCCTAGCTTGGACAATGAGATTTCTTCTCGAGGATGCCCCAGAGGAGATTCTTGGGCAGGTAGAAGTCACAACTAGAATCTTCCTTGGAGGTCCTTCACTTCATGATGGGTTGCTCATTAATATCTCATGTTTGCTGACCCTCCCCAAAGGAGTCTGACCCCAACATACCCCACACACCCTCAGCCTGCCCCCATGCTTCTTCCTCTTGCCAGGGGTTCCAGAAAGTGAAAGGAATCACATAGACCAGAAAGAACACTGGCCCTGCATCAGCAGACCCAGCTTCAAGCTTTGTGAAGAGAGAACAACTAGGTGGCACAGTGGATAAAGCACTGGTTTTGCAGTTAGAACCATCTGAGTTGAAATCCTGCCTCAGACACTTACTAACTGTGTAGCCCTCGGCAAGTGTAATGCCATGCATGAGCAGCTTTCCAAAATAATGCTACCGTGAACAGCTTTTAAGGTTCGGATTATACAGTATAGTGAACACTCCATTTATTCCATTACAAATGAAGGCAAACATTCACAACAAATCACAATATAATATTCACAACATTACGTCTTATCACAGAAAATCACAATATAGTGTTCACAACAGCTTTAATATTGGAATGGCCACATAGTTTCCACTACAGTGGCCACAATAATTAGAACAAAGAACAAAAGAATAATCATCTGGTTTCCCCAAGGGGGGAAACCCTCCTCACTTAATCATTCAGTCATTTCACAATACAATAATCAATCTTCCACTCAAGGGGCAATCACAGATTAACTTAATCAGTCACTTATCTAACAATCAGTCACTAAGTATCATTAATCACTAAATACAATCATTAGAAAATTACACAAACCCTCCACCCCTTGATGTCTAGTAAACTTCAATTTCATCATGCATCCAAGAGGAGGCCTTTTCTTCATCTTGACTCCAGGTGGTTTCTCAGATTCCCTGGATTCCCTTCCATGGTCCCAGCTCCTACCTGAATCCACCAAACAGTCACCTGGATTCAGAGGCAGACAGCTCCCAGGTTCTCGTCCAGTCCTCCAGATTGTCCTTGTTACACACTGAAGTTCACAGGGTCCAGCACATCTCAAAACCTTCACCACTTCTGTTGCCAGGAACTCAAGGATCAACCAAGCCACAAAGTCCTATTCTGGTCATGCTTCCTCAGTCTTCCAGCAGTTCGGCTGGCCCTAGGACCCAAAAAGAATCTCAGCCTTCCAGGCAGCAGCAACTTCAGCGTTCACCAGATTCTAGTCTCAAGAAAACTCCAACTCAGTTCTCAGTCCAGCAAGCCCAGCTCCCAGATGCTGGGACAATCCTGCTTCCTCCACCAGGATCCTCCAGGAGGAAAATTCTTGACTCTGATACTCTGTCCCTGGAACTCTTCTTATACACACACACACACACACACACACACACACACACACACACACACACTGGCTTCCTGTCTCAACCAAAAGCCCTATTTACACAACAATATTTATAGCAGCTCTATTTGTAGTGGCAAAGAATTGGAAACTGAAGGGATGCCCATCAATCGGGGAATGACTGAACAAGTTATGGTATCTGATTGTAATGGAATAGTATTGTGCTATCAGAAATGACAAGCAGGATGGTTTCAGAAAAAACTTAGGAAGACTTATATGAACTCATGCAAAGTGAAGTGAACAGAACCAGGAGAACACTATATACAGTAATAGGAATAGTGCAAGGATGACCAAACATAGAAGACTTGCCTACTCTGAGCATTATAAAATGCAAAATGGAAAATTTTTATTATATTAAATTGAAAAGCTTCTGTACAAACAAAGCCAATGTTACCAAGATTAAAAGGGAAGTGAATTTTTTCACTTTCACTGGGAAAGAATTTTTACAGCCAGTGTCTCTGATAAAGATCTCATTTATAAAATATACAAAGAATTGAGTCAAATCTATAAGAATACAAGCCACTCCCCAATTGATAAATGATCAAAGGATATGAACAGGCAGTTTTCAGAAGATGAAATTAAATATATCTATAAGCATATGAAAAAATGTTCCAAATCACTAGTGATTAGAGAAATGCAAATCAAAACAGCTCTGAGGTACCACATCTCACCAGCCAGATTGGCTAAGATGACAAAACAGCAAAATGATAAATGCTGGAGAGGATGTGGAAAAATCGGAACACTAATGCATTGTTGGTGGAGTTATGAACTGATCCAGCCATTCTGGAGAGCAATCTGGAACTATTCCCAAAGGGCTATAAATAAGTGACCCAGCAATACCGCTTCTAGGGGTATATCCCAAAGACATCAGAGAAGTGGGAAGAGGACTCGTATGTACAAAAACATTTATAGTGGCTTTTTTGTGGTGGCAAAAAAATTGGAAAACAAGGGGGTGCCCACTAATTGGGGAATGGCTGAACAAGATGTGGCATATGAATGTAATGGAATACTACTGTGTTATAAGAAAGGAGGAGCAAACAGACTTCATAATAACCTGGAGAGACTTATATAAACTGATGCTGAGTGAGAGGAGCAGAATCAGGAGAAATTTGTACACAATCACAGACACAACATATGTGTCACAACTAACTTCAATAGACTGTGCTCCTCTCAGCAATATAAGGCTATAAGACAACTCCAAAAGACTCATGATTGAAAGAGATATCCGCATCCAGAGAAAGAGATACAGAGTCTGAGTGCAGATTGAATCAAACTACTTGCTCTGTTTCTTTTTCTTGTTTTGTTTTGTTTCCTCTTTCCCACTGATCATTCCATCAGTTACAATCCTTCTGACTAATGATTAATGGGAAGATATTTGTAGATCCTGTATCTGAGTGCATGCTGCCATGATGGGAGAAGGGGAAGAAAATCTGAAACTCAAGGGACTGTGGAACTGAATGTTATAAAGTAAAAGTGAATAAACCAATTTAATTTTTTAAAAGAATTTTTTAAAAGAATAAAAAAAGACTTGCCTACTCTGATCAAGACAGTGACCCAAAACAATTCCAAAGGACCCATGATGAAAAATGCTATCCACCTCCAAAAAAAACTGATGTACTCTGAATTCAGAATGAAGCATAATTTTTTTACTCTTTTTTTTTTTAATATTTTATTGGCTCTCTTTAGAAATTTACCCCTTTCCCTCCTTAGAAGTCTTTCTCTTTTGTCCTCATAATTTCACTTGAGTACCTCCAACTCCACCTTGGCTGACATTCCTGGGAGGATCTAAGCTCCTGGAACCAATCAATTCTATCTACCCTTTCTCTAAATGCTCTGAAAACAGCTCTCTCAAAATTTAAGTTATGATATCTCTACCTAGTCCCAGATTTCTTCTTCTGAAACACAGTTTCTATGAGGAATAATCACTTCATCCCACAGTTCCATCCCAACAACCAATTCCTTTCTTGTGGTGGATGTCAAACACAGATCAGATGCTGGTACCTCTACCTTGAAGAGGGGGATATTACCATTAAGACTGGATGTCGGAGGTCTCTTCCAGCTTTTTAGGCTGAATGGATCTCATGTCATTGACAGTTCCCTCACCTGCCCTCTCTCATCTGAAATTCTCAGTCACATTCTCCAGACAATGAAGGAGCCCCTTCTTTATCTTCAACCCCAATCCTGAAAACACACAGACCCCTGATCTCAGGTGGCAATGTGTATTAATCAACAAATACTTCTTGAGCATCTAAGCTGAGTCTTGAAGTATAGGACCCAGTCAGGGCCTGCAAAGGAGCTTGTCCCCAAGTCTGGTAGATGAGACAACACAGGGAAAATGAAGACGTCAACCACAGTTCTAAAGAGTAGCCAATGATCACGCCTTCATGGCCATGGTACTTTGAGGTTGGCAAAACCATGACCTCACAGACAATCCTGAAAGGTGAGTGATGTTGAGTCACGATCTCTACATTACAGATGTCACAAAGCATGCTGTGATGACCCACCACAGGAGGGATCAGGGAAAAGACTGCAGGAGGAGGGCCCAGGTCCAATGAGGGGACTGGGGGCGGGGAGATGGCCTCTAAGTCTATGGTGCTGAATTCAGTCTTCATGTTATCTCAGGGCTGGACATCATCTCACCCAGAATCAAGGCCATCTCTACAATGTACCTGACCAGCAGTCACCTCCAATGAGGGGGAACTTACCACCTCCCAAGCAAGCCAAGCGAGATCACTTTGGGCAGTGCTTATGGATAGGACTCTCCTCCTCTCAAGCCAAAATCTGCCTCTGCCACTTCTGCCTCAGGGGACCGCACCAAGTGAGCTCAATCCCTCTGCCCCATGACAGCACTCCCAGTCCCCAAAGTCACTGTGCCCCAAAACAAACATCCTCCTTTGTTCCAGTGAGTGAGCCCCTTGGCCAGACTGGCAGGCACATTTATGAAGCACCTACTATGTGCTGGGCCCTGTGCTAAGCACTCAGCTCTCTTGGTTGTCCCCCCTCTAGACCAACAGCCTTCCTAAAGTGTGGAGCCCAAAACTCCAGGTGTGGTCTGACGGCTCGGGGCAGCAGGAACATCACCTGTCTCCCTTATGCTGCACCCTAGACCTCTCCTGATTCAGCCCAAAATGAACTGAGCTCTTTTGACTGTCTTGTCCCAGCTGACTCATTAAGCTTGCATCCCTCTAAATACAGAGACCTTTATCACATGGGCTATTATCTGGCTCTAGGCCCATGTTTTATCCTGGCAAAGCTGACTTTTTGGAACCCACATATAAGACTTTCCACTCACTCCTTTTATATCTCACCATATTTGATCAGTCCATTGTTCCAGCCAATCAAGACCTTTCTGGATCCTGCATGTGACATTCTGAAATGGCAGCTCAGCTCCCCTCCCTGCTTGGGGTGGCCTGCAATGCCCTAAACCAGGGGTGGGGAACCTGCGGCCTTGAGGCCTTCAAGGTCCTTGGGTGTGCCCTTTTGACTGAGTCCAAGTTTTACAGAACAAACCCTTTTATGAAGGTGATTTGTCCTGTGAAGTTTGAATTCACTCAAAGGGCTACACTTGAGGACCTAGAGGACCACTTGTGGCCTGGAGGATGCAGTTTCCTCACCCCTGCTCTAAATCTTCATCAAAGTCAATGATGAAATGAAAACCAGGTAAGAGTTAAACAGCATGAAGCCAAGAACAGAGAAAACCTCAGGGCACTCCTTCAGAAACCTGCCTCCGAGTTGACATTGAGGTTCATTCAATCACTCCTCAGCCAGATTAACTAAGCCTGCAGCAGCTCTCCAGCTTGTCAACACAAGAGCATTTAACCAAGTCAAATCTGCTTTCCAAACCTGCAGCCACAACACCTCCAGCACCAGTAGCTCTGTCAGAGAAGGAAAGAAGTGTTGCCTGGCATGACCCTGACTCTATCAAGTTATGCTCTCAGAGACCACAACTCTTTCTTAAAGTCTGCTAACATCATTTTAATCATAGATTCTAGAATTTTGCCAGGTCAGCTCACAGATCAGGTTATAGTTTGCTGACTCTATTCACTTCCCTTTTAAAAAAAATACGTGCACAGACCTTTCTCCAGGCCCATGGTCCCTCAGCACTCGCCACAATCTTTCACTGATGACCCATCCTTCCTTCAGGACCTTTCGTATGTCCCAACAATGGGAACTAACTCAAGGGCACCTGGGTACTATTTTGCATGTAGCATAACATAATACCTACTGGCTCCCAGGACATTCCCTTCTTTTACACTCCATGTTACCAATGGAGAATTACTGCCCAAGAGAAGCAGCATAAAGCACACTATCAGAAAAACCCAGGACCCAAAAACCAGATGGGCAGGAGGGCTGATGGATACATACTTCACTCAATCCACAAAGGGCAGGCAAAGTGGGAATCAGACAGAGTGCCCACAAGGAGATGACAGACCCACTGAAATGTGGCCCAGGGCGGCGGCTCCTCCCTTCTTGTCCTTGCTCAGGGCAGACCCAGAATTTGAAATATCAGAAAGAATGTCAGGCAGGAAGCCAGAACTCAGTGGAAATGTGAAGATGTAGGAGAGTGGAGAGCAGCAGGGGACCAGAAGGAGATGAGCCCTGGCTGGCCGAAGAGATTAAGTCATCTCAGCTGAGGCTGCAGGCCCCCAGTCAAGTTCCCAAACTATAACCACTGCCCCCTCTAAAAGCCCTGAAGCCAGAGGCTGATTGGCTGTTCCCCTGCAGCACCTGACACCTATAAAATCCATGCAGTCATGGGGCTGCTGCAGAAAGAACTTGAACTCTGATGCTTGATTCCTGGGAGGTTTCCTGACAACAGGCTCTCTTCCATTTTGTAAACCAAAGTGTTACACAAATGTGAGCACTATTCCTACTGCTGCTGCTCCTCCATCTGCTGTACTGAAACACCTCTCCGCCCCCCCAACCAAACCCCACCCTTTCTTCCCTATCTTTTTATGTCCTTCCTCCAGGCAGCAGCAATCATGAGGTGACCAAGGGTAATAAGCCCCCATATAAAAATGTTCTTCCTGCATACATCCCAACCCAAAGGGATTCAAAGAGCCCTCTCCCCAGCTCAAAGTGTCCAACCTCCCTGACACGGAACTCAGTCTACACTCAAAGCTATTCAGGGCACATTGGTTTATAAAGCCAATTGTTCTAACTCTTGGACATCCCCTAAAATTTCATGGACCCAAGGCACCACTGTGAGTAACAAGGCCAGGAGCCCAATATACTTCATTTATTCCCAAGTCCACTGTTACTCCCCCTTTCTGAGCCACTCCCTTGTTTAAAAACCTAAAAGAAATAGCATAGCATAGGTTCAAAAGACAAGGCCTACTCTGATTCCAGGCACTGTCCAGACAACAATTCTGCCATCCAGGACATAACCTCCAAGTGACACTATGATGTCTGGCTGGAGCTCCAGGGCTACATACAAACCCACATGAATTAGAGCCATGGGCTCTGAGAGCTGGAAGGGACTGAGGGTCATCTAGCCCAACCCATTCCCTGATCAAAAATTCCCAGTATGACATCCTGGTGCAGTGCAAACCCAGGAGTCACAGGACCAAAACACCATTTACTACTCCCTGTGGGATGCTGGACAAGTCCTGGTGTGACTTGGACCAGATCGAGTCTGTAATGAACTAGAGGACCTCCCTTCCAACTCCAATCAATGATCCTAGGGCAGGGATGGGGAGCTCCCTGCCTCCAGTGGCAGCCTGTTCCACTCCGGAACAGTTCTAATGGTTAGAAAGCTTTCCTTTTAATCTGCATCTTTGACTCTCCCACCCATGGCTCCTGGCTCTAACCTCTGAAACTAGGAAGAACAAAACTCATCCTTCTGATGAAGGAATGGTCCTGCTAGGCTGGAGAGCTCCATTCTGCCTGTCTCTTACACTCTCCACAACCTGCGTGCCAAGCCTCCTCTCAGAAGGGCCCTGATGCCATTCCCCACGCAGCTACTCTGTTCTCAGCACCTTAGTTCATCCAGTCAAGGGCCCCCCCTATTTCTCCCCTTCTAAGATGAAAATCCAGAGATACCCGAAAGTAAGGCTGTAAAAGAACAGAGCCAGCCAGGCTTGTGGACAAGTGAAAATCCTTGGCTTGCACTTTTGTTGGAGAGCCGCCCGTGCCTAAAGTCTAATGCTTAAGAGCGGGGAGCTTTTTCCTTTTGCACAGAACCCTGCGCTTCTCTGAAAGCCCGGCCCCCTGGACATCTCAAAGTCACTCAGTCTGAGAGCTGCAGGGGAGCATGGGGCCACACAGCTCAGCCCGGGAGAAGGCAGGGGTCCCCACTATGACGCACCGCAGACCCGATGGGGAAGGGACTTGACCAAGGTGTCATTGCCAGTGACAGGGCCAGGAGCAAACACATCATTCATTCCCAACTCCTTCCGGGCCGGACACGGCGCCCTCGGCGCTGGGGGTCCCGACCAGGGTTGACACGGGCCGGGTCCTCGTGGCACTGGGTGGCGCCGCCCTGGGTGGTGCTGGCCAGACCCGGAGAGAAGTGATGTGCCCGGGCTGCCGGCTCTCAGGCAATCCCAGCCCTCGCTGCGGCCGGGGCCCCCGGCGCCTCCGGGTGGGGAGCGGTGCCTTCTGCACCCAGAAGTCCGGCCGCTACTCAAAGGACCCGTCGAAGATCGAGCTGGGGCGGGGATCGCAAGTGAGCCGGTCGCAGAATCCCAGCCAAGGGCCTTCGGGGCGCATTCCTGCCTCCACCCGCCCTCGTGCACGCGCACACAAAACACCTGCTTGCAACCCCTGGGTAGGAGACGCCAGAGACTGACAGGTGGAGGGAGACACAGAGACCTGGAGACATATGGAGAGACAGGCAGAGATCAAAGGAGGCAGAGGCAAGAAGAGACGCAGGCAGGGACGCGCCCCGGCTCTCGGCCTCCTGGGTCGAGGCCTCCAAGCTCGGGGGTCCCAGGCTCGAGGGGGAAGAGGGGGGTCTCGGGGCTTCACCTCAGCTCGGGTCCGACGCCACCGTCGCCGCCATCTTGCTCGCCCGCTTCTCCTCTTGGACTCCCGCCCCCTCGGCTGCCAACCAATCAGCTGCCTTCAGCCCCGCCAATGAGCAGCGCCGGGGAAAACTTCCTCAGCCAATCCACGTCGCCCGCCCGGGGAGGGAAGGCGGGGGCAGAGGCGTAAACGACCGGGGCGGAGACTCCCTACCCAATCGGAGGCGGATTCGGGAAGCGGGGCGGGTCATACGAAGACGCTTCACCCAATCATAAGTGGGTCCCTGGAGCAGGGCGGAGCGAGCCCGCTCTCATGCAATCAGCGGCGGTGGGGGGCGGGGCCGGGCGTTTGGCGGGCAGGCTACCTAGAGTGGTGGGTCAGTCAGTAGGGGACTGTCGGTTGGCATCAGGCTGGGGCTTTGCCACCGCGGAAGGCCCGAAGGCGACCCCCAGGCCGGAAACGCCGGAGCTCGGAGGGAAAAAGGGACGCGCCTCCCCTGGGAGCTCCCCGCGGGGAGCCCAGCGTGCATACAGTAGGTGCTGCGTAGGTCTGGGTTCGAGACCTGGCACCCGGCCCAGCCCACGCGGGGCCGGGTCCGTGGACTGAACCCCCTGCGAGCGACGGAAAAGGGGGGAAACCTCAGTTCCTCCCATATTGTCGACATTTGTGTCGACATTGCCTACTGTGTGCTTGGGACTGTAGAAAGTGCTCTGGGTAAAACCTCCAACCCCGAACTCGGACCTGCCTGGGGGGTCCTCCTACAGAAGGGGAAACTGAGGCCCGGGTCAAGGAGACGACTCGCCCAAGAAGCTGCAGCCCGCTGGGCGCCTCCCTAATCCTCCGCCTCGCGAGGGTCCTCAGGGGAGGGAGGGGGGCTTCACCTAGCCCCCAAGGATGGGAGGAGGGTCCCCAGGTGGGGCTCCCCCTCCCCCAGCCCCAAAAGATAGGGGCATCCTCAGGTGGGGCTTCCCCTCCCACAGCATCCGGAGGGGTCACCCCACTTGACCCCTTCTGCCTCCAGGTTTCTAATGAGATCCCCAAGGGCGAAGAGGACTAAGCCAAAACCCTTGGGAGAGCCAGGAGAAAGCGTCACAGCATGGGAGGGGGGGGGGCTGGGTCAGCAGTGTTAAAAGCTGTGGAAAGGTCAAAGGCTAGGCCTGAGGAAAGGTCTTATAATTTAGCGGTTAACAGATGATTGGCTATTTTTGTCAGAACAATTTGCATAGAGCAGCTAAGTCAAAAGCTAACCTGTAGATGGTTGAGGTGCAAGTGAATGGGGAGGAAGTGCTTGTGCCCATCAGAGAGCACTTCATCTAAGAGTTCTGCTGTCAAAGCAGAAGTATAGGATGTTTTCTGGACTCTGAAAAGGTAGCATTTGTGCTTGAGCTGAACTACTTAACTTTGTGATCAAAAAAGGGAGGCTGGAACATCGATAATGAATGGACAGGGAGAGACTGGAGGTCACAAGAACAAGAATAAGGATGGATTTCAGAGTGAGGCAAGGAGAGAGGTGAAGGACAAGTTAGAGATGTTAGAGCCAGAGTAATCTTTGGTAATGATGAGATCTAAGGTTGAAGCACCCACCTTTGTGGGTCACTGATGTTGAACCAGAACAATCTTGGAAGGGTCATTAACAGAAATATTGAACTTACAATGAGGAGGAAAGGAAATAAGGTTGAGAGAAGCTGATTAATTTAGGAAGATGAAGAGAGTATGTGACCTGAAGGCTGTTAGTTGAGGCTGGAAGAATCTGTAGATCATCTGGAGAGAAGAAGTTTTTCAGAAAAAAAGAAAGTGCTGAGTGATGATTGCAAAGGGCAGTGGTGGAGACAATGAGGATTCCAGCTCTTCTCCTGGACCTGTTTGTCTGAGGGCCTGAAGAAAGAAGTGGCCAGCACACATGGAGACAGTGGCACAGGAGGGATGTGGCTTCAAGAGAGAGCCAGGCTTCCATGAACATCACAGAAGATGAAAAGGGAGTGTTTGTAAAGAGCAGAAAAGGAGTTTTCCTCTCCCAAGTCAGTAATTCCAACTTGCAGAAAGCAGGAGGTGAGAATTTCTAGCCACAGAAACAGAAGTACCAAGAAAGAGGTGTTAACTAAGCCCCCAATTTGTCATTAGGATTCTGGTCTAAAGGTATCCCTGCTCATGGTGTCTATTGACTATTCACCTTTTCACAGGAAGGACAGGAAGAGGGTTGGGAACCTCAATGGCAGTTGAAATCATTCAGAAATGGAGAAACAACCTCCAAAATAACAATGTAAGTCAACAGAAAATAAATTCTACTTGAAAAACATTCATAGGAACATTTTATGTATTAGAGAACTGAAAACTGGCTGCCCATTGAAAGAGGATGACTTAACAATTTGTGGTACATGAGTAGAATGGGGTATTATGAAGAAATTGGAGAATCCTGGGAAGACATAAATGAACTGATGCAGAATAAAGAGAGCAGAACCCAGAGAATGAGATGTACAGATATCAACTGAACAAAACACAATTGATCTTTCTGTCATAAATGACCAACAGGGACCCCCAGAGAAGAGGTGAAAAAATATGTCTTCTTCCTCTTGATGGAGAAGCAGGACTGTGGGTTTGGCACAATTTCTATGCTGTCAGAAATGGCCAACATAGGTAGCACAGTGAATAGAGTACTGGCACTGGAGTCAGGAGGACCTGAGTTCAAATTTGGCCTCAGACACTTAACACATACTAGCCATGTGACCTTGGGCAAGTCACTTAACCCCAATTGCCCTGCCCTCCCCCCTCCAAAAAAGCAAATAAATAAATGGCCAACATATTGTTTAGTTTTACTGTTATGAGAGACTTTCTTGGTTGTTTGTGTTAAAACTTTATTACCAGGAAAGTTAAAAAAAAAAAAAGGCATTAATAAAACTTTTTTTAAAAAATCCAGTTTGGGGGCTGCTAGGGGGCGCAGTGAATAGAGCACTGGCCCTGGAATGGGGAGGATCTGAGTTCAGATGTGACCTCAGACACTTAACACACTTACTAGCTGTGTGACCTTGGGCAAGTCACTTAACCCTAATTGTCCTCCAAAAAGCAAAAAAAGAAAAAAAAATCCAGTTTGCAAAAATATGCTCTACATCAGCTTTTCAGCTCAAGGAAGGCTTAGTAAATACTTTCATGCCTAAGTAGGGTAAGCTCCTTGCCCAGGGCAGTAAAGTAAAAGGATATAACACACACAGATAACTATAATATACGAGTTCACATGAGAGAGATGCAAAACAAAGAACTAGGAGAGGTCAGGGGGCAAAGAGGATTAGAAAGACCTCCTGGTGGGACTTGAATTGGGCTTTAAAGGATGGGAAAGAATTTGAGAGAAAATGAGGGGCGTAGAAGAAATCCCAGGCTTAGAAAATAGTGTGAGGAAATGCTTAGAGGTAGAAATGCAGGGGATATTGAGAAGCCTGTCTAGGACAGGGCTGAGGGTACCTGGGATAAGGGAAGAAAGTTTAAGAGCCGTAATAAAGCAGATACAGGGAAAGAACAGGGCCAGCCACAAAAAGAAACGGCTGCAGTGAGGAAAGGGGGTTAGAGGGAGGTGTTTCCACAATCCATGCAAATGTACAAGGAACTATACAGAAAGGAAAGGCAAGGAAGGGTAGATCACAGAGAACAAGTACCCCACCATAGTGAGGTCCTGTGAAAAAGAGCATCAAATCTAAAGCTAAGAATAAGCTGAGGCTACCAAGAAAGGCTGAAGGACAGCAAAAGGGTGACTCTTTTAGTTGTATTGGTGGGGAAAGAGTGAAAAAGGGCTCCAGGACTCCAGCCCAGAATCTAAGCCTCAGATATCTTTACCTCTAGGATGGACCATCAAGTCCCTGATCCTTCTTCAAGAATCAGAGCCTTTGGGGCGGCTAGGTGGCTCAGTGAATAGAACACTGGCCCTGAAGTCAGGAGGACCAGAGTTCAAATCCAGCCTCAGACACTTAACACTTGTTAACCCATGTGACTTGGGCAAGTCACTTAACCCCAATTCCCCTGTCTTCTCCCCTCCAAAAAGAAAAAAAAAAGAATCAGACCCTTCCTTACCTGGCCCTCTGCTGAAGAATCCAGCCCATAACCTCATACAGGAAAGGGCCACAAAAAGCATACCCCAACTCCCTCCTTCCCTAGTTCTTGAAAGAGAAGTGATAGCAATCCCAGCTATTCACAAGACTTGAAGTTGGAAGACCCCATAAAAAGTGTCCTGTCCCTGTCTTATGACTAACAGGTTCCCAGTACTGCTGATGCTGAGTCCTCATCCCTATCCCCTGTCACCATTCCCCATTCTCTTGTCATCCTCCTCCTGAGTTAAAATCCAGTTCATCCACCTTCCATTGTGCCCTCAGGAACACTGTTCTATCATTCATAAACTTCCCTTTACCTTAGACCTCTTCCTCTCTTGCTCCTTCTGTCTTCTGGCACCCTTAGCCATCCTTTCTCACTCTGAAGGCACCTTTTCTCATACCCTGATTCCGGAGGTGACATACTCTTAGCTCTCATTCTTCCTCCTTTTCACCTGCCCAAAGTTCATCCAGATGCATCACTCTGCTTAGATTCTTCACTGTCTCCCAAGATGTTCTTCCTCCATTCTCAAGGGAATGTTAGGGAAGTTACAGCATTCAGAGATATTGCTGCTCTCAGCACTCAGGTTTCCTGGGTTTTCATCCTCAGCTTCATGATCAATACCTTTATTCTATGTCAGTCACACAGAGATAGTCACACTGTTGATCTCACCAGTTCACTTGTTTAAATTCTAGAATTCCTCCATCCAAACACAGCCTGTGATTCTGTCACCTTCAGTTTATCATGGAGCCAGGCTATCACCCTGCTCTGACTTTACTACCTTCTTTCCCAAGCTTGACTCTAGAATTGGTTCAACTTTATGTTGTCCCCTATTCTCCAGTCACTTGCCTCATTACCATTTGTTCCCAGTCAAACCCCAGGTTATATACATCTCTGCTCCTACTGACCTACATGTGGCTGAATGTTACAAGAAACCACACAGTCGCACTCACTGGGTCTGCTACAAGTTTCTGTTCTCGTCCCCCGTGGACACTTACATTGTTTACAAGTGACACACTTAAAACAAAGTTGAAATGGAGGGCTGGAGAAGAATCTAATATGCTTCAGTTGAAGTAAAAAAGGCAGGACTAGTGGGGCAGCTAGATGGTACAGTGAATATAGCACTGGTCCTGGAGTCAGGAGGACCTGAGTTCAAATCTGGCCTCAGACACTTAACACAAAACTAGCCATGTGACCTTGGGCAAGTCACTTAAGCCCAATTGCCCTGCTTTCCTCCCTCCAAAAGCAAAAAAAAAAAAATTAATTTTTTAAAAAGGCAGGACTAGCAATCATGATGTCAAAGCAAAAGCAGACCTAATTAAGAGAGATAATCAGAGAAACTGCATTATACTAAAAAGGCACCATAGACAATGAAGTGATATAAAAAATTTTGACAGCAAGTTTCTCTGATAAAGACCTAATTTCTCAAATATATGCTGAGTATAGAACTGAGTCAAATTTATAAAAATAAGAGCCATTCCCCAATTGATAAATGGTGAAAGGATATAAACAAGCAGTTTTCAGAAGAATAAAAAATCAAAGCTATCTGTAGTCACATGAAAATAGATGCTCTAAATCACTATTAATTAGAGAAATTCAAATTAAAACAACGCTGAGGTACTATCTCACATCTATCAGAAATGACAAATGTTTACAGGAATCAGTACACTAATGAACTGCTGGTGGAGCTGTGTAAAGACAAAATTTATAGGGAGGCAGACTGCTGCCAGCTATTCCAATAATAAGGCCAAATGTAAGGGGTCTGATCTGTTCCACCCTGATATGCCAGTTGTAGGAACATAAACCCTCCAAGAAAATACTGAGATATTGAAGTAAGAGGGCCCCATGCCCACTTAGTTTATGTATATATGTGTGTGTGTGTAAGTACGTGTGTGTGTATGTATATATATATGTATATGTGTATGTATATATATATATATATATATATATGAATAGATTTATTAAGGTTAAGTGGGAAGAGTTTTCTCATGAGACCCAGTCCTTTTCATCAGGAGGACAAAAGAGTGTAATGAATCCTAGTGCCAACCCCAGACCAAGTCAGATATTTTATAGAAACAGAACAAAGCAGGCATAGTGCCAGGGACAGCTCAGGGTCAAGTGTTCCCATCAGATAGTTGGAGTTTCTATTTACGTTTACTCAGAGTGGTTTACATTTTTCTGTGGGGTCATAGGTCACTTACCTACTCTGTACAAGCAATGAACTGATCCAGTCAGTCTAGAGAACAATTTGGAAACTGTGTATACCCTTTACTCACCAATACTGCAGCTAGATCAAAGAAAAAGGAAAAAGGCCTATATGTACAAAAATATTTTAGCAGCTCTTTTGGTGGTGGCAAAGAATTGGAAATTGAGGGGATGCTCATCGTTTGAGCAATGGCTAAACACGTCCTAGCATATGATTGTGATGGAGTACTATGGTGCTAGAAGAACCAGGAGATCGTTGTGCGCAGTAACATCGATGTTGTGATGATGATCACTGTGAAAGACTCGGCTGCTCTAATGAATACAGTGATCCAAGACAATTCCAAAGGACTCATGATAAAATGTTTTAAAATGCTGCTCACCTCCAGAGAAAGAACTGATAAATTCTGTGCAAATGGAAGTATAATTTTCTTACTTTCTTTATTTTTCTCACCTTTTTTGGAACATGTTTAATATGGAAATATTTTTTGCATGATTTCACATGTATAATTGATATCATTTCTTGCCTTCTCATTGAGTTGGGAGAGACTGAAGAGAGAGAGAATTTGAAACTAAAAATTTAAAAAGAAAATTCTAAAAATAAATGATAAATTAATTTTTTAAATGAATGTGCTTTCTGAGCCACTGCTGATTTCCTTGGAAAGACTGTGGAGTCCAGGTTATAATTCTACACAAAACCAGCATACCTTCATCCAGACTAATGTTTTTTTCCCTTTTTTGACAGGGTTGGTTGCTAGATTGCTAGACCAGGGGAATATGTCTTTTATCCTGATTTTAGAGAGGCATTTGACCCACATCTTTCAATCTCATAAAAAGACTAGACAATAGCTGTGTTACAAATATCTGGGACTGGTTGAATGGGCACACCCACAGAGTACCTATGTCAGTCTAGAGGAGGATCTCTAGGGAAGTGTTCCAGGGATCTGCCCCTAGCCGTATTCTGTTTAACATTCATGTTAACGTCATTGTTAACATCAATGACTTGGATAAAGACAGCAGATATCCTTACCAGAATTTTAAGTGACATAAAACTAGGGGCCATAGGATCAGAGCCCAGGTCCAAAGGATCTGGAATACGGTGAAATGCAAGAAAGATAAAGGCAAAGTCTTAGATTTGGGCTTGAAAAATGACTTTGCCAGCTCACAATGATGGAGCTATGGCTAGTCAATAATTCATCCAGAAAGGATCTGGGATTTTAGGAGACCCCAAGGTCCACACAAATCAGCTGTGTGATTCTAGACTGCCTGGAGAGAAGCTAGGTCCAGGACAAGGTAAAGGATGGACCCTTCGTACTCTGCCTTGATCAGATCAGATCTGGAAAAGTGTTTTCATTCCTAGGTGCCACATTTTAGTAAGAATACGATAAACCCAAACATAAGCAGAAAAGAAAAATCAGAGTCATGGCTGACCCCTAGACCTGGCAATACAAGGATTGCTTGGAGGAACTTGGGGGATGTAACCTGGAGGAAAAAAGACTTAAGACATGGCATGACTGCTGTCTTCAAATATTTGAAAGCCTGTCATATCTGCTTGGCCCCAGAGAGGAGATCTAGGAGCAGTGTGGGGAAGTTACAAAGAAATAGATTTAAGCTTAGTATAAAAAACAAGGCAAGATGTCCTGACAGTTGAGCTTTCCAAAAATGGAATGGACTGCCTTCAGAAACAGTCACTTCTTCTCTCCCTGGAGGCCTCCAGACAAAGGCTGAATGTTCCCTTGTCAGTTATGTTTTAGAGGAGATTTACAGTAATAGAACCACTGGACTGACTAGCCATGTGACCTTGGGCAAGTCACTTAACCCCAAATGCCCTACCTTCCCCCCTCCAAAAAAAAAAAAAAGCAAAAAGCAAAATATTTAATTTCATTTTTAAAAAATTAACAAATATCTATTTTCTCTTCCCCCCCACTTTCTTCTTCCCCAGTGGGGGGGGGGAGGGGAAAGAAACAAGAGAAAACAACCTTTGTAACAAATATGTATAATCAAGCAAAACAAAATTCCCCTGTTGGCCATGTTAAAAAATTACATGTCTCAGTCTACACCCTGAGTTTATCATCCTTCTAATCAAGAAATGGGTAGTATGCTTAATCATTAGTCCTTTGGAATTGTGATTCGTCACATTAATCAGAGTTCTTAAATAATTCCTTATATAGCTTGGAAATTAAAAATTTTATCAGAAAAATCGGCTGCAAAGATTTTCCCCAGGTGTTATTTCTAATTTTGGCTGCATTGGCTTTGTTTCTTCAAAAACATTTTAATATTATGGAATCAAAACTGTCCATCTTTTCTTCTGTGATCCTCTCTCTCTTGTTTGTTCATGAATTCTTCCCCCATCCATACCCCTGAAATGCAAGTTCTTCTTTGCTCCTCATTTGTTTATGATGTCACACTATATGTCTTACTGGTAGATCACATATCCATTTGGAACTAATCTTGCTATAAAGTGCTGGGTGTTGCTTTAGATGCAGATTCTGCCAGACCTTCCAGGTTTCCCAGCAGTTTTTAGCCAACAGTGAGCTCTTCCCGAGTCATTCCTCTGCTGTTTTCTCCCTATACTGTGCCCCTTGTGGATTTCATCAGTTCCCATGGGTTCAGTTATTATCTCTATGCAGTTGATCACTAAGCCTATAGCTCAGATCTTAATCTCTCTTCTGACCTCCAGGCCTCTGCCTCATCTGCCTGTTGTCCACTTTGAACCCAGTGTCCTATAGTCATCTCACATCATGTCCAGAGCAGAACTCACTGTCTTTTCCCCAAAGCTATCCTATCTTCTGAATGTTCCTGTGACTCTTGAGGGAAATACCCCCCTCTCAGTAGCCCAGGTCTACAAACTTGTCCTTGACTCCTCCCTCACATTCCCCCCCATTCAATCCATTGTCAAAAAATAGTTATTTTGACCTTTCCAACATCCCTCTTCTATGTCCCCTTCTCTCCATTCACACAGCCACCCCTCGAGTTCAGGCTCTCATCACCTCTTCTCTCTCTCTCTCTCTTCTGCAATGCTGGTAAGTGACTTGCCTAGGGTCCCATAGCTAGTAAGTGTTTGAGATTTGAACTCAGATCCTCTTGACTCCAGGACTGGTGCCCTATCCACTGCTCCACCTAGTTCTAATCAGTCTCAAATCTCTTCCCACCATAATCTATCCTCCACACATTGGCAAAGCAATTTCCCACAAGTACAGATCTGACTGCATTACCTCCCTGCTCAATAATTCCTTTGATTCCCCATTATCTCTGGGATTCATAGAAGGTTCCCTGTTTGGTATTTAAGGCTCTTCACAGCATTGCCCCTTTCTAACTTTCTAGTCGTCTCGGCTCCCTTCCCTGCATGAAGTTCCGCCATCCTGGCCCATTTGTTGTTCCTGGAACACCACATACCGTCTCTGGTCTCAGTGATTTTGCACCAGCTCTCCCACATACCTGAAATGCTGTCCTTCCTCACTTCCACCTCTTGGCATCACTGGCTTCTTTCAAGACTAGTTCAAATCTGTTCTTTTGGTCTTCCTTGATCTCCCCCCACTTCCCACCAAGGGTCCCTTTCCTTCCAAAGCTGCTTTCCATCTTTCAGGAAACTGTTTGTTTCAGTTCTCTCCCCCACTGATATATAAGTTCCTTGAAGGCAGGAATTGTCTTAGTATTTTTGCCTTTCTGGATAACCTTAGCATTTAGCACAGTTCCTGGGACATAGGAAATGTTTACTGAGTTGCTGATGGCTGTTCCCTGGGCTCAGAGATCTGCTGTACCCAATCGAGGGGGTAGAGAGAGACGATCATGTGTTTGGGAGTCAGAAGCCCTGGTTTCAGATCCTGACTTTACCCCTGTTGTGTCCTTGCACAAGTCACTTGTCCCTGGGCTTCAGTTTTCTTGTCTGGAAAAAAATGAGAGCTTTGGCCTCGATGGCCTCACAGGTCCCCTGCAGCCCTAAGTCTGTTGTCCTTTGATCTATCATTCCAATCACCTGGCTCATCCCCCTTCATTCCTCTGCCAGTGTCATAACTCCTTTCTTGGCATTTTGTGCCTAGATCTTATTTCCCGCTTCTTGATAACTACATGTGTTACAGACCCCAAGAATGGGTTTTCCAGCGTTCACTTAGGAGAAAAAAAAAATGCATTATACACATTGAAAACTAATACAGTCTGAACAATGCTCTTAAAGGAATCTGGCTAGACTCCCCCAAGGTAGCTGTGGATTTCATCCAAACAGGATCATGGAAGTTTAGAGCTGGGAAGGCCCCCATTGACCTTCTAGACCATTTTTGGATCGAATCCTAATGTCTCTCCAGAATTCCGCTCTTGCCTTATTGACTGCCTGCTGGAATGTCTACATTTCTGTTCCATTGGCACCTCCACTTCAACCTCTCCAAAACCAGACTGTTTTTTCTTCCCTTTCTACAGCTTTTCCCTCTTCCTTCAATTATTTCTATTTTCGTTGAGGGCACCACCATCCTCTGTCACTGGGTCTGTTTCATTGGAACAATCCTTGGCTGTCCACTCTTCCTTCTCCCCCATATTCCATCAGTCAAATTTCATTGATCTTACTGAAATCAATTCTTTTCCTTCAAGGGGGAGAAGGAAGGAAACAAACATTTATAAATTTGTAAATAAATGGCCTACTATGTGCCAGGCACTATGCTAAGCATTTTTTTACAAATATCTCATTTGATCCTCACAACAACCTGGGAAATAGGGGCTTTTATTATTCTCATTTTGCAGCTGGGGAAACTGAGCCACACTTGCCCAGTTAAGTGATTTGCCCAGGGTCACTCAGAGAGCTAGCAAGTATCTAAGATAAGATTAAAACTTAGGGCCCAGTGCTTTCTGCTGCATCATCAGTTGCCTGGTTGATTGTTATTGTTTGTCCTTCATTCTTGAAGAGAACCGTGACATCAGGAAGGTGATGCCATGACTTTCAAGTGAATTGGATTTAAGTGAGGCAAAGCTGTGCAAAGGCACCAGCCTCACTTTCTCCTCTGGAGCCATCTGGGTCCAGTGGCCAGATAGAGGTCAGGACTATGTACTTGGTACCACCCAAGGTCAGGACTTCATCACTTCTTACCTGAATCAATTAGAAGAGACTCCTACTAGGCTTCCTGCCTTCCCATTTCTCCCATGCCCATGTTATTCCCAGCCTTCATACTTTCTGAAAAAGAACCTTCCCAAGGCAGCACGGGCACAATCACCACACTCGGAAGCCTTCCCTTCTGTAGCTCCCCATTGGCTCTATGATAATACACAAACTCCTCAGCCCATCTGGGAAAGTTCTCTGATAGTCTGGCTCCCACCATCCCCTCCATTGGTTCTGTTTCAGACAAACTCCTCTATCAGCCACGTCCCAACCCCAGCACCCCAACCATCATCTCTACGCAGTCCTCAGAGCCTGCCCCTCACCTGGAAGCATGGCCTCATCATCTCTGCGTCTTTGAATCCTTTCCTTTCAAGGCTTAAGGCATCAGCCACGTCCTCCTTGAAGCCTTCCTTCTTCCTCAGATTGCTGCTGCTCTCCCCCTCCTTGGATTACCTTGTCTCTGCTTACCGACTGCATGATACACATACATGTTGTAACCCCACCTGGAGAATGGGAGCTTGCTGCAAGTGAGAAATTTGTTTTGTTTTATCTTTGTAGACACAGAGCCTTATACTTTAAAAGTTTTCAGTTTTGGCTTGCAATTTTAGCAGCATGAGGAACTCCCCTTGTGGAAGCTCCCTCTACAGATGCAGATCAGCCACTACTTCTCCATAACTTTGTCTTAGAAAGTGACTTCTTCAATGGCCACTTGGACTTAATGACGACATGATAGCTTTGTTCAAGTATTTGAAAGGCTGCCCTATGAAAGAGGGATTAGACTTCTATGTCATCTCACAGAGCAGAATTAAGAGCGATCTGGGAATTAACAGAGTGTCAGATTTCCTAATAATTAGGGCTCTCCAAAAGTGGATTGGACTGCCTCTTCCCTCATCTCCCCTGGGCATACCCTTGAGCTGGTGGATGGTGGAGGGAGGATGGATGACCACATCTTGGGGATGTTGTAGGAGGGATCACAGGTCCGGGAAGCTTTGTCCCAAAGAGCCTCTGAGCTGTCTTCTACTGCTGAGATCCTAATGATCTTCCTTAGTGCCCTCTGTCATATCCCAGACAAGTGTCCCCCCAGCCTTTGCTTAAAGAGTTCCTTTGAGAGGCAGCCCACTCAGCCTCCAGAGCTCCTTCCATGACAGAATTCTTTTCATGGCCTTAGTATCAAGCCAGAATTTGTTGCTTTGCAATTTTCCCCCAGTCCTCCAACTTGTGCCCTCTGGGGCCAGGCAGACAAGCCTAATGTCTCTCCCAGTATCAGTCATGGAAATACTTGAGCAGAGCTATAATGTCCCACCCTCAGTGTTCTCTCCAGGCCATCCATCCCCTCTTACTTTAGCTGATCTCAAGGCATTTCACCTGCTTGCTTTCCTTTGGACTCTGTCCAGCCCGCTGATCAATAGTGTGTAATACCAGAACGGATCATGATCCTCTTCAGCACACACTTAATGGGCAGCCAACCGCTGCCATAGGTGCCAGACCCCTCTTAGCACAACCTAAGGTTACATCAACATTTTTGCCTGCCATATCACAGTGATTACTCACATTGCATTTGTAGGCCACTGAAACCCCTTCAGGGGATTTGTTCTGTGAAGTTTGGATTCAGTCAAAGGGCCACACTTGAGGACCTAGAGGGTCACATATGGCCTTCAAGCCACAGGTTTCCCATCCCTTCCTAGATCTTTAAAAATTAACCTCAATCTGGGCATGCCTCCCTCATTTTGCACTTCAGCAGTTGATATTTGGAACCTACTAACAGATTAGGTCCTTTGAAATCCTTAGCCTTTCCCCCAACAAAGGGATGATCCCAACTTGGGTCATCAGAACCTAAATGTTTGATAGTCAATTGTGTGTAAGCAAGCCCTGGGTTAAGAAAACCCAACCTGGGAGGTGGGGGATTATTCATATTAGAAAGATTCATCTTTTCATTGCAAAGTTCCCGAGAGCCCTTGAAGATTTGCTTAGAGATAATCAATCCCTAGACCAGGTATTCTTACCTTTCCTGAGTCCTGGGCCCTGTTGGCAGCCTAATGAAGCCCATGGTCCCTTGCTGTTCTTAAATTCATAAAATAAAATACATAGAATTACAAAGAAAACCAGTTAGATTGAAATATCATTATCGAAATTTTTTTTAAAGTCCTTGGACTCTGGGTTAAGAAGCCCTTCCCTAAACACTTAAGAGAAACTAGCTGACACAGAGTCTACTGTTGTATGCCAGGCACTGTGCTGGGCTCTTTGGGTCACAAAGACAAAAAAATGAAATATGCCCTGCCTTCAACGTAAGCTTGCAGTTTGAGGAGCTGTTGCCCGCTGAAGAGTAATTGGAAATGAGCTAGGTGCAGAGGAAAAACAGGATTATTTTGACAAAAATTTGATTGGCACAACTTTTCAGGGATTCCTATGCTGTACATCAAGGGACACCTGTGGTGCAGAGCTGAGAATGTGGATCTCCAGAATGTGGATAGTCTTGCTTTGACTTCATGACCAAAGGGAAAGCAAGGACAAACTCTTTGAATCGTGGAGCTATTTTATGGCTTTTCCCTTACGCTTGTCTTTCTTTTTTTTGTTGTGTCCTACCCCCTCTTTATAAAAAAGAGGTTGGTGACAGTTGAGTGAGCTCAGCCCCACACTCTAGCTTGGTGTAATCTGATCTTGCTGTCCTATCCTTTTTCTCTTTCCCTTACCAAAGGCCAATAACAGATTCTTAGCCTTTTTCTCTTTTCCTTTAAGCCCCCTTCAAAATCTGCCCTCCTTAATTAGTTTATTTTACTAAGCCCTCCTTAGATTAATCCTGTCCTCCCTCCTGTCCCTTCCCTTTTCCTTTTCCCCTTTCCTTCCTGTTTACCTGTTAAGTGAAATGTATTTCGATACCCAGCTGTGTGTGTATTTCATTTAGCAGGCTCTGAGAAGTTCTGAATCTCAAGGCAGATAGTACAATGGTATATGCTCAGAGTGTCTGGAGGACCTCACCCTTTCTAGGAAATCCCTCTTTCTTCTGAACTCCACGCTGTATATGTCCTATGATTTATTCCATGATTTATATTTCCTAATTTGGTCATGATTTTGATGTTTGCTTTAACAAGTTCATGGCCTAACTCTACAAAGATAATTTTCTCAGAAATGGTCAGCCTAATATTAATGAGGAATTTTTATGTTAATGAAGAATTTACAGAAATTTCTTGTGCTGTGAATCTTATTTTAAAATTTTAAGATGTTATTTCTTGTCCGAATGTTTCATCTTTATTACACTGTTCAATGCTCACCATGTTCAGCACTTTCTGGTTCTCTTGAAGAAGGTATTTGTAATCTCTAGGTATAAATCTCTCAGTCTACCAGCCTTTAGCTTACTTGTTTTCATAATTCTCATTGACATTCCCTATGCCTACCCTTACATTTGAAGTAACCAAGCATAAAAATATCTATTGATTTAATTGAACAGTCTTATCAAATTTTTCATGGAATTTCCTGCCCTCATCATCTTCTGCAAAAGTTTCTTCATAAATTATAAGTTATCTCCACAACAGCCTTTTTGTAAATGTTTATTTATCATAAGCACTGCAATACAAAATGACCAAGTATTCCTTGTCACCTTTGAACAAACAAGAAAACTGAGTCAACCCTCCTTTTTTTCCTCTCCAAAAAGAACCTGTGAAACATCTTTCCAGTTACCTGCAGTTTCCTCCCCCCATATAATACGCACGCATGTGTGCCACACACACCCCGCAAGCAGGCCATTCTCCCAGAGTTCCCTCTTCTATATCCCCACCCCATATCCCACTACTGTCATCCTCACTAGTTTTTCTGACAATCTTCTCTGGTGAAGTGGCCCTTCTCCAGACAAAGACCAACCTTACAAATACTCTTACCCATGATCTCATCCTCTCTCCCTTTTTAGTAGATTGCTCCCCTCATCGCACTCTCTGTGGAATGCAATGCATTTAAAACAGATCTCATTGTCTTTTCCATCTTCTCAATACACCATTACTGTTGAGGATATCACTATCCACTAAGTCCTCCAGGGTTTCCTGGCTTTCATCTCCGACTCAGTCCCACCCTCCCTCACCCCACACATCCAACCATTGCTAAATCTCATCATTTCCATCTCTACAATATCTCTCCCATCCATCCTCTCCTCATCCAGTCACTGCCCTGATTCATCGGTCTTCCTTCCTAGTCCACTCACTGTCCTTTGCACTGGCTGCCCCCCAGGCCTGGAATGTTCTCCCAGCTTATCTTCATCTCTTAGAATCCTTGGAATCTGCTCAGCTGCCACCTTCTGCCAGAGGCCAGTCTAGTTTCCACTTTGAATTTAGTGCCTTCTCCAAGGTTACTTTCTGTCTACCCTGTGTGTACCTTGTTTGTACTTAATTTTTTTCAGAATGTCTCCCTCATTAGATAGTAGGCTCCCGGAGCACAGGGGTCTCTTCTTCTTCTTCTTTTTTGGCCTTCCTTATATCCCCAGGCAAAGTGTGGGACAAGTAATGGGCTAATTGATGGAGGTTTAAAACCTTGATGATTCTAACACTCCCTGGCCCATTTTCCACCTCTGCCAGTGTCACTGCAGACTTGGAAGGGACTGAGAGACACCCGTATTTTTCTTTATCTTGTGGCTTCTCGTGACCAAAGAATTGATCCCCAAGCAGCCAGCTTCCTGGTGATGATCTTCTCTATACTTAGCTAGGCTGGCCCTCAGAAAGCAGACTCAGGCTGATGTTTCCTCAGCTCTGTAGAATGGCCCAGAGCTTGGGCCACTGACTTGGACAGAGCAGGGTCACCACCATGCCACAACGAATCATGGAAGGATGACTGAGGAAGACACACAAATGATCACATGGAATCATATTCCAATATCTCAAAAATTAGAATAAGTGAATCCAACCTCACAGGACACCCTTAGAGTTCACAAAAAATAATCCTTTCCTTTCACTGATAGAGGGCAATGGGGAAGGTGCTGAATACACAGTCCCTGTGATTGATTGTAGTGTTTCAAGGGCTTCCTGAGGCCTCTCCTAAGTTAAGTAGTGCAGGTAGAATAATGCCTTTTTAAAGAGAAAGCAATGGGTTGAAATTTAGTGCAACGCTCTCCTGTTACAGAGATGGAAACTGAGGCTAAGAGATGGAAAGTGACTTGTCTAAGGTCACACAGGTAGCAGAGCCCAGATATACTCTCAGAGCTCCTTCTACCTCAGCAAGAGCCCCCAAGGGCAGAGCTCTTTCTACTGGACCATGAGCCTGTCATTGATGATGAGGGAGGTAGGAGTGATGACAATGGGGAAAGGTGCCAGTCCCTGGAAACAGTTTCCTAGTGTCCCCTGATCCGGCAGGGAGAAAGCGACCCAAAAATGATTTCGGCTCTTAGGAGCTAGGTCCACTTTCGCCTCCCTGGCTTTCCTCTTTCAGACCCAATTATGTCTCCAGGAGTTTCCCTGCTAAATGCTGCCACCTATGAGGGCCCCCAAAGAACGAGGCAGAAGAGGAATGGGGGGAAAAGATGAGCTAGGGGCTGGGAGTGGGGTGCCCCGGAGACACTGGAGCAGAGAGTCACACTGGCAGTCGGCAGAGATAGTGGAAGGGGGGCAGCTTGGGACAGTCAGCAGAGCTAGGGCACCCTGGCGGGAGAGTCGGGACACAGGGTCCCCTCTGAGGGGTTGGGAGAGGGGTGGGCCTGGGGCCCCGGCTGCCGTCGGGCCGGGTATAGGAGGGATGCAGGGGATGGACAGGAGCCAGGCGGGGCGTCGGCCACGTGTTGCAGCTGCGACCAGACCCCATCGGCCAGATGTGAAGGCGGCCGGGGGCGCCTCCCCTCGGTCCTCCCCGGCTCCCCCCGTGAATGCCAGTGCCTCTGTCCTCTCCCTTTTCCCCTCCCCCGCTCCCTGCCGCGGCCGCTTGCGCAGCCCGGCAGTCGGATAGGGCAGACACTAGAGAGACAGACCCGTGGAGACCAAGACGCAGAGCAGGGAGCAACCGGGTGGAAGACAGCTGGAGACCCGGAGGGAGGGCCGGCGGCGGGGGAAGGGAGGCAGAGCTCCCAGCTTTTCTGGGCCCTTTCACGTAATTTTTTTTTTTCTGCCAAGTCATCGGAGGAGCCGCAGCTGCCGCGGGGGGCGGTGTGGGGGGGACGGGGAGGGGGCCGAGGAGGGGGAGGGGACCGCGGGAAGAAGCCGCGCGCGCCGCCAAGTTGCCGGAGGCAAACAGGCCCCGCGCCCCCTCCCCGCTCCCGCGCTCCGGGCCGCCCGGGGCCGGGGGGAGGGGGTGTCCGCAGTGGCCTCCGAGGGGGCGCGGGGTCCCGCGGCGGCCCGGGCTGGGCTAGCCCGCAGAGCGAGCGACCGCCCGCTCGGGAGGCAAAGCGAGGCAGGACGCGGGCCGGGGCCGGGCCCGGAGCGGGGCTCCGAGCGGGGCGCCCCCTCCTCCGCCCCCCGGGCCGGCCGGCTGCCGAGCCTTGAACTCGAACGCCGCCGCCCCGGAGGCAGCGGGCGGGCCCGGGCCGGGGCAGCCCCGCTGTCCCCTAGGCCTCTCCCTCCCGGGCCGCCGGCCGGGCCCCGTGCCCCCCCATGCACCACCTGCTGGAGCAGCCCGCGGACATGGCGACGGCGCTGCTGGCGGGCGAGAAGCTGCGGGAGCTCATCCTGCCCGGCGCTCAAGACGACAAGGCGGGCGCGCTGGCTGCGCTGCTGCTGCAGCTCAAGCTGGAGCTGCCCTTCGACCGCGTGGTCACCATCGGCACCGTGCTCGTGCCCATCCTGCTCGTCACGCTCGTCTTCACCAAGAACTTCGCGGGTAAGAGCCGGACGGGCCCGGGGCTGGGGGCAGCCCTTCTTCCTCCCTCACTCCTTCCAGGGCTGCCCAGCCTCAGCTTCCCCTGAGCTCTGCCCAAGATGGAAAGATGGGGAAAGAGAGAGAGAGAAGCACAAGGGCTGGGAAGGACTTCCGGGCACCGGAGGGAAGGATCAGTGTGTGTCTGTGTATCTGTGTGTGCGTGTGTGTGTGTGTGTATCTGTGTGTGTCTGTGTGTGTCTGTGTGTGTACGGGGGCACTGGTGGTGTGCAGACCCTCCCAGCTTTCACTGCCCCAACCTCTGAGAAGAGACAGAGGGGTTCTGCACAGCTCGCCGCCCGCGGAGCAGCCTGATTCTGGACAGCTCCAACCGGGCTGAGGACTAGAAAGCAGAGCGCAGGCTGGCTGGGCCTTTACGAGCTGGCTCAGAACCCTAGGGCCACGGGCTCTTCCCCACAGAATGGGATAAAACAAACCAGGCAGCCTCCCCGCGGGTGCCTCTGGGAGCATCTTCAGCCCCATCACCAGGAAACTGTTACCAGGCAGGAGCAGCGACAGAAGGGGGCCCTCCTTCACTGGGCCCTGGGTAACTGGGGCCTTCCCATGGCTCCTCTGTACCCATGTGACCTCTTAAAATTACATTCAGCAATTCCTTTAAGGAAAAGCCCTGATACATAGTCAGAGCCACCCACCGGAAAGGTTCCAGCCCCTGGTAGCATAGAACCCCAGAGAGGGCTAAAGCTAGGCAGAAGTTGCTGGCAGGCATCTCTCCGTTATTCATGCTGAAGGAGGGGAGATACCAGAAAACACCTAAATTGAGTTTTGGATGAATCCCACCCACCACACACACACTGATGTACAGAAATGCCCGGCCACATACTTGCACTTACTGAAGTGAATTACCCTGTTTTAAATAAATGCACACCTCTGGTGAAGAAGGGGACTGGGACTAGCAAGCTGACATTTCTTGGTCAACAGAGAAACCAGTCAGAGAGAGGGTAGATCCAGATGAGATCCAGCGGGCAGGTCCCAACTTCTCCAGTGCCCCAAATGAGATGAGCCTGGCCTGGAGTGGGGCAGGGTTTGAGGAGGAGGTGAGACATGTAGGACTCTGTTTTCTATTGTTGAAGGAATGAGATAGGGCTGTTTAGCTGGAGAAAAAGAGATATGAATGGGTGGGGGGGAAGATAAATGACAAGAAAGCTGCCTTCTAGTATTTGAAAGGAAGAGGAATTCCCCTTGTTTTGCTTGGCTCTAGAAAGCAGACCTAGAAGCAGGACTAGAGGGGAAAGGTGCCAAGAATCGAATCAGGCTGGATGGAAAGAAGACTGTCTAATGATGATAGCTGTCCAGCAGTGGGGCAGGCTCACTTCTCTAGGAGTGAACTCCCTCACACAAATGCTTAAACATTCGCTGAATGAGCCCCTGACAAGGATCCAAGGAGGGCATTCCCAAGCAGAGCAGAAGGCTAGACTAGATGCCCTCTGAGGCCCTTCTAAAGGTCTCTGATTCTAAAATTAGGTACTTTGATGTCTCAGTGAGCAGTAACAGTACTAATGAGAGAATGTGTGTGAAGCTTTTTGTAGATCCTAATGTCGTATGTGAGCCAGTTATTATTTTCAGCATCTTCATAATTATTATTTTAATAGGTGTCAGTTAGCTTTATTTTTTAAATATCCACACAGCTCCCAGCTGCCAGAATGATCTTGCTGAAACTCCAGCCTGACCAGGTTAAGTTCAAGTCTACGCTGGGTCCAAATGCTGGGGTGTGTGTGTGTGTGTGTGTGTGTGTGTGTGTGCGCGCGCGCGCGTGCAATCTCAGAATGTAGAAGATCCAAGCAGATGGGATTCCCCTTAGAGGTGGTGATGCTTTTAGCTGGGGTGAACCAGGGAAGGTCTCCACTCAGAGGTGGCCTTGGAACTGAGTCTGGTAAGAAGCAGGAATTCGAAGAGGAGAGAAAACACCCAGGCACAAGACACAGCCAATGCAAAGACACAAAAGCTGAAGATGAAATGTGATGTAGGGGAATGGGAAATGGGCTCATTTGGCCAGGACTTTGGCATGTGAAGGGGAATAATGTGAATCAGCCTGAGAAGATTCATCAGAGGCAGATTTTTTTGTGAAGAGTTTTCATTGTCTACCAAAGAAGTTTGCATTTTGTTCTGGGGAACTCAGAATAACCTTAGTAATTTTATGATGAAACATTAGCATCTCAAATGCAGCATGTGCAAAACAGAACTGATCCCCTCCAAAACCACTCTTTCAGTCAATTGCTCTATTTCTTTAGAGAATCCTACCATAGTTCCAATGGCCCTCCAGCGATCAGATCCTCATCTTAACATGTTCCATCACTGCCCTTCATGCACTCCAGGTCTTGGCCAAACTGGCTTTGTAGCTGCTCTTCTCCACCTTCATTGTTCCGTCTCCTTTCCTTGAGCATTTGCACAAGCTGTGCCCCAGGCCAGGAGTGCTATCAACTCCTTCTTCATCTCAGTCCCTTGGGATGCACATCTTTCTTCGATGGTCCCCAGCTGTCATCTAGTTTATGAAGTATTTTCTTTTGTCATTTGACATGTCTTCTTTTTGGTCTCTCTCCCACCTTCCTCCCCCTCCCTCATTTTAAAAACAAACCTTCTGATGTGCACAGTTGAACCAAGCAAATTACTGAATTGGCCATGTCCAAAAAACTCTCTCCTTCTTCATCTGGAGTCCCTCCCCTCTCTGTCAGGAGGTTGGTAGCATGATGCATCTTTGGGTCTCTAGACCAGTGGTTTGACATTGAGTTGACCAGATGTAATGCCGTGCACCAGCAGATTCCCAAAAGAATGCTACTGTGAACAGCTTTTAAGGTTCAGATTACACAGTATAGTGAACACTGTTTATTCCATTACAAATCAAGGCAAACATTCATTACAAATCACAATATAATATTCACAACATTACATCTTATCACAGAAAATCACAAGATAGTGTTCATAACAGCTTAACATTAGAATGGCCACACAGTTTTCACTACAGTGGCCACCATATTTAGAACAAAGCATTCAATCAATTCACAATACAGTAATCAATACTCAATCATTCACAATACAATAATCAGTCTTCCATTCATGGGGCAAATCAATACTTAATCATTCCTATCAATTCACAATACAATTATCTTCCACTCATGGGGCAATCAACTCAATCAGTCATTAAATACAATCATTAGAAAACCACACAAACCCTCCACCCCTCAGTGTCCAGCAAACCTCAGTTTCATCCAAGGGGAGGCCTTTTCTTCATCTTGACTCAGGGTGGTCTCTCTGATTCCCTGGATCCCCTTCCATGGTCCCAGCTCCCTCCTGAATCCACCAAACAGTCACCTGGATTCAGAAGCAGACAGTTCCCAGGTCCTCATCCAGTCCTCAGAGGTAGACAGATCCCAGATCTTTGTCCAGTCCTCAGGGTAGTCCCTGGCACACACTGAAGTTCAAAGGGTACAGCACATCTCAAACCCTTCACCACTTCTCTTTCCTGGAACTCAAGGATCAGCCAGGCCACAAGCAAAGTCTTATCCCAGTCATGCTTCTTCAGTCCTCCAGCAGTTTAGCTGGCCCTAGGACCCAGAAGGAATATCAGCCTTCCAGGCAAGCCCTCTCAGTCTTGCAGAAAGCCTTCACCAGATTCTGGTCTCAGGAAAACTCCATTTCAGTTCTCAGCTTCCAGATGCTAGGAGAGAATCTCTCTCTCTCTCTCTCTCTCTCTCTCTCTCTCTCTCTTTCTCTC
>CM053585.1:375649392-375675436 GCA_028646515.1 Pseudochirops corinnae
GGAGGGGGAAGGGGGAAAAGGGGGAAAAGGGGGAAGGGGGAAAGGACAGGGGAAAAGTAGGGCAAGGAAGGAAGGGAGTTTTGGAGGGGAAGCTCCTTAAAGTGGAGTCTGGGGAAGGGCAAGGGTAGGAAGGGGAATCAGCATGCAGGAAGCCCCAGGCACTGTGATCAGTTCTGCACTTGATCCTGGTTCTACAGTTGAGGAAACTGAGGCAGGCAGAGGTGGAGTGTCTTTCTCAGGGTCACACAGAGCCATTAAGAGTCTGTGGCTGTATGTGAATCCAGCTTCGTATTTCCATCAGGCTTCCCTTCCCTGGGCTCTGGGCTCTGGGCTCCTGGGGCGGCAGAGGGGGGCTCCTCATCGACCCTCAGGAGGCCAACACTTGCACAGAGCACCCTCGGGTCTGCAGAGTGACTAGCAAACCTCTCCCCCTTCTCTCCCATTTCACAGATGAGGTACCTGGAGGCTCAGAGATCAGAGACACCCCAAGGATCCGGGATGGAGGTGGTAGTCTAGTTGACTCAGCAGGAGAAGCAGGAAGACCACAGAGGTCAGAAATGACTAGAGCCCACAGCTCAAGGATTATGGGTATGATCTTTGGAATCTGCTTTGCCATCGCTAAAATGAGGAGATTAGGTTTGATTTCATAGGATTATAGGTTTAAAGCAGGAAGCCAGAGGGGGAAACTGAGGCCTGGAGGGGGTAAGCACCTCCCAAGATCTCCAAGGCAGAAAGTGGAAGAGCGGCATTTGAAGCCAGATTCAGCCCCAGCGGGCACCCCTGCCTTTGCAGGTCCCTTCTCCCCAACCCAGGGGAGCCTGGGGGGAAGGCTGAACACCTTTCATACCCTCCAGCCTGGGCTCCCAGCTTTCCTCCCTCCCACCCCTGGCGCTCTCCTGGACTTTGCACCCAGCTCCAAAGGACTCCCAAAGCCCCCTGGATGTGTTCATCTTGGATATTCACATCTCTTTACTTTCAGGTCCTTTGGTTCACCCCATCGAGGTCCCACCAGAGGCAATCCTCCATGCCAGGGCTCAGATCTGGGAAAGCATGGACCCAGCAAACAAGGAAGGACTGAAGGAGAAAGGGGGGAAGGGATTGAGGGATAAACGTGTGAAAAGGAGAGGATCAGGGGCACAAGGTGGGGGTGTCTTGGCAAAGTGAAGTGGAAGGCAGCCTCCCCTGTGAGACACCCCCCCAAGGCAGGGCAGGAGTCTGTATAATGGAGAAGCAAGCAGGAGAAAACTCCAGATGGACAGCCACAATTTCTCAGTAAATGAGGTCAGAAGGCCTGGGTTCAGGTATCAGCTCAAAGACTGCCTAGCTGTGTGATACTGATCCAGTTCAGTGGCCTTCCCTGACTCAGTTTCCCCATCTGTAAAATGGACACAGCAATACATGAACAACCCCATGAGGTTATGAGGAAAGTTCTTTGCAAACCACAAAGCATGAGAAAATCTCCCGGGTGAGGACCCTGGTGAGGAACCTGGGCTGGTCACTTTTCAGGGGGCCCTCAGGGTGGGATGGGAAGGGACCCTCAGCTGGTGACTTTTTGGGGGGCCCTCGGGGTGGGGCCCTGGCTGTACCCCTTTGCACAGTTTTGGGTCATCAGATAGTTCTCATGTTTGGGGAGTCTCTCCCCCCCCCGCCAGAGCCTAGAGCTCCTGACACATGCCTCTTCCCCCCACTTCTCTCCATTGTCCCTCTGGATCCAGCAAAGCAAGCCAAGTTTCTCTGCTTCCTGAGGCCTTCTCACAGGACAGGAGGAGGGATGGGTGGGAGCAGGGCCAGAGGACTGAAGGATGGGGAGCAGGACTGGCCAGCCCTCTTTCCAGGGCCCCGCCTCTGGCCAGCACCCAGCCCAGCCCCTGGGTTACCTGCATTTATCTCCGGCTGCCCCATGGGCAGAGGGAGGAGGAGATAGCGGCAGGTGCCCAGGAGCCAGCTCTGGGGAGCTAGAGGAGCCAAAAGAGTGGGGACAGCATAGGGGTGAGGCACTGAGGGTCCAGAGGTTTGGAGGCCTGGGGTGAGGGACTCATCAGACTGGATTATGGCCCTCTTGAAGCTCTCTGTGCTGGCCTTCAGCTTTGTCTTTGGGGCTGCTGGCCTAACGATGCTGACCCTTGGCTTATGGGCTGAGATGGCACTGGGAAGGTACCTGGCCCTATCTGCCCGAGGGGCCCCTAGCGCCCCCTCCCTCCTGCTTGCCGCTGGGGCCGCGGGGCTGCTCTGGGGAGGTTTGGCTGGCGGTGGGGCGGCCAGTGGGCATCGGGGCCTGCTCTGGGCATCTGCGGCCATCCAGCTGACTGCCCTGGGAGCTGGCCTTGCTGCTGGCCTTTCAGGACTGTGCTACCAGAATGAGCTGGCCCAGGGCTTCCGGACAGGCCTGTGGCAGGCCCTGTGGGGTTACGGGGCTGGAGGGAGGGGTGATGCTAGCTTGGATGCCCTGCAGGGGGGACTTGGGTGCTGTGGGGTGGACACTTACCGAGACTGGCTGGACTCACCCTGGGCCCGGAGTCCCTGGGCCCGGGGCAACGGCTCTCTGCCCCCTAGTTGCTGCCAAGGCCAAGCTGACTGCCAGGAGGGGGCCAGGGCCGTGGCTTCTCATGGCTGCTTCTCCAAAGCCAGTGACTTTGTGGCTGACAACATGGCCTTCATTGCTGTGGCTGCACTGGGCCTGGGGGCCCTGCAGGTCGTCGGGGTCATGCTGGCCTGCCTTCTGGCTGCCCGAATGGTCCCTGGGGCCCAGACCTCTGCACGGATCCCAAAGAACCCTTCCCTGGAGAACCCGATCCCTGCTGCCCCTGCTGTCCCCCCTGTGCCCTGAGGCCCACCCTGTCCCCTGCCCCATTCCACCCCTTTTCCAGGCCAGGATTGTCTCCTTTCTAGACTCATCTCACCCAGGTCAGAGCCCAAGCCAGTTTAGCTCTTGTAGCACTGTCCTTGAGCCCAGCTGCTGTTCCTCCCTCTGGGCCCTCCTTTGTTCCTTTCGTGCCCTGCACCCTGACGGACAGTGGGTTGAAGATCCTCCTGGACCCAGCCACCCAGGCCAGCCACCCTCGGCAGGACACTGAAGCCACCTGCCCCAGCTCTGGCTCTTGGTGAGTGGCCAGAGAGGCCAGAGCTGAGGGCAAAGAGAGGGCTGCAATGGCGTGGTCCTGATGGGAAACAGGATTGGGGGCACAGAAAGGGCCTGGAGAGAGCCCAGGCCAGGGCTGGCAAGGGAGGAAGTTGTGTTGCCCTGGGAGTCACTCCTTGACTGTCTGTAGGCTCCCCAACGCCCTTCCAACCTCTGCGCCTCCTCCCAGGTCTGTATTGATGGGCCTCGTGTGTGGGGGCTCTAAGCTGTGCCCACAGTTTCCCAAACTGGGGTCCCCACTGCCCTTTCCCACCCTGCCCCCCTCCCACCAACAAAGCCAGTGAAAGCCACTGGGAGCTCTGGCTGAGGCCAAGGTCTGTTGGCCTCCCTTGGCCTCAAGGCTGGACTTTAGCCTCTCTCAGCTGAATGAGGTGCCCTGAGGTGTTTTCCACAGCCCTAGCAGCCAACCTCTTCTCCCTGCCCCACAGGGTCTGCTCACTGCCCACATTTGAAAGAAAATCCAGGATCATCATTGGTTATTCCAGAGTGGTCTGTGTCCTGGGCTCTGGGCAGAGGGCCCCCCAAAGAACTCTGTAGTGTCTCAGTTAAGCAAGCAGTGACTCTCTAACACCCAACAGCTGTGTGCCCAGTGTCCAGGGAAGGCCCTGTCTTCTGGCTGGCCGGGCAGCAGGGCTCATGCTTTGCCCACTCTTCCTGCAGCCCTTCCTCGGCTGGCCAGCGCAGGGGCAGGAAAGAGGCTCTGAAGGGGTGTCTGGCTGCCAGGCTTTTGTGTCTCTTTCCTTCCCCATCTCCTGACTGTGTAGGCTCATAGGCTTTAGAGCTGGGAAGGACCTCAGAGGTCCTAGCATCTCCCAGCTTCATTGCACACAGGAGGGGAGCAGGGAGCCCCCTATGAGGGCAAGAGACTTGTCTAAAGTCACACAGGCCACATCAGCAGTGAGTCAGAATTTGAAACCAGCTCCTCTGACTCCAAGTTCTCTTTCCAATAAGGCAAGTGGCTACTGCCCCCTGCTGGCTTGGGATGGCTTTGGCTGCTCTCTCCTTCACTCAGGGCAGGATGCTGTCCTGAGCTGGCAGCAGGTCCCAGCTTCCCCAGAGGCTCGATCCTCCATCTGCCCCCACCCTCAGCTGTCAGGCTCAGGCCCCTCCTGAGGGTCGACTTCGAGCATTTTCTGGCTCGGGCTCCCAAAGCCCGTCCTCCTCCTGCGCCCATCTCCACCCCCTGACTTCATTGTGGCTGATGCTTTGGCCTCGGCCTCAGCCTCAGCCTCCTCATCTATAAAATGGGAACAGCAATTGCAGCTGTCTCCTAGGGAAAGGCCAAGAACAAGCCCCGCCCTGACTCCCTACTCCTGTCCTACCCCACTGGACAGAGGGGAAAGCGGGTGGCCAGAGTGGTCAGGGACTTTCTCAGAGTCACAAAACAAACTGGAACAAGAGGAAGTCAGTGACGGCGAGAAGCTATGGGCCATGGAGACCAAGTCCAGCAACGCACCCATTCTATCGATGAGAAAAGCAAGGCAGAAGTAATCCGCCCTCCTGTGCCAGGGCTGGGTCTGGAACTCAGAGTCAGATCTTTTAATTCCAAGTCCAGTGCCACCCCCATACCACCACCACCACCACCCCTCCCCCACTTCCTGTTTTATTCATTAGCTGGGAGTTAGGAGATCTGCATTTCCAGTGAAGTAGTAAGAGTGAAGAACAGGACTGCAAGCTGCAACTTCCCCACTCCCCCCCCACCCCCCCCACCCCCCCTGGCCTGGATCTGGCCGCCTGGGACCAAGCAGGACCAAGCAGGACCAAGCTGGACCAAGCAGGACCAAGCCGGACCTCCTTCCAAGTGACAGCCCCTTCCCCCACGCCCTGCTTATTTCCTGCCAGCGTGACCCTGGGGCAAATCGGTTTTCTCACCTGTAAAATTTGCTGGTGAAAGTGTTTTGTGTGCTTAAGGTGCATGAGGATGTGAATATTCTTCAAGGCTGAAAATGGGATTGAAGCTTGCCCTGCCCGCCTAGCCCAAAGGATTCTTCTTTTCCTCTGCCAGGACTAGGGGCACTGTTAGCCAGCTCTGGCACTCACTAGCAGGCCGGCTCTCACTTGGTTCTTAATCTGTGAATTGGGGGTAACATTTACAATCTCCATCTTGTTGTGAGGCTGTAAGTCTAAGAGAAGACTTAAGGAAAGTGCTTCTTAAACCTCAAGGCATGGTACAATCAGCTTTGGTGATCACACCCAGCCTGGGATGTGCACACGCCCTGAGGGCAGGGACCATTTGGGGCAGGGTTCATCTTGTTCAAGATAATCCATTCTTCCAGACAGAATCAGAAAAATTGGAAGCCCCGAGGGGGCTTCTGAGGTCTTCTGGGCCAAGCTGGTCCAGGGCCCATAGTCCTCCACAGCCCCCATCAAATGGCACAGGCACATCCGAAACAGCTCCTGTCTGACCGACTTCACTGCCCTTTTTGACAGGGCTAGTAGCCTGGCAGGCTACAGACACAGGCTTCTTAGCTTTCAGCAAAGCAGGTAGTAGGTACTTAATAAATACTCACATACATCAGGAGCATAATAAATGCTTGTTGGATTGCTTGACATCACTGTGGATAAGATGGAGAGGTAGGAGCCCTATAGGTGCATTGGAAACTTTGCATGGCCACCCCCAAAGATGAGTCATGAACAGTGCCATGGTCCTTTGAGGGGGGGCTCTCTAGAGGTGTGCTCCTCAGATCTATGCCGGCCCTGCTGGGGTCAGCATTTATCAGTGAGTCAGAAGCTAACTTAAATGGCGCTACTGTGTGCCGGGCTCAATGCTAAGTGCTCTATGAACATTCTCTTAGTTTAAAGGCATGGCTAGGATTTGTGTCAGATTTACAGATGACAGGAAGCTGGGAAAGCTAGCTAAACTGGTGGAGATCCTGGAATTAGCCAGGCCATACAAAGACTAAAAACATATGAGAGGACTGCTAATAAGGTGAAATTTAAAAGCCCCTGCTTGGCTTACAGAAATCCATTTCACAAATTTGGGAGGGGGGGAGATACAGCCAGATAACAGTGTGTGTGAGGAAGATCTGAGGGCTAGAGTGGATTGTAAACTTCAGATGAATCCACAGCATGACAAAGAGGCCTTGGGTGTGTAAGAGGTGCAATGTTCAGGGAGAGGGAAGTGACAGTCCAGCTCTCAGACCACCTCTGGAGCTCTGTGCTCATATCTAAGCCAGACATTTTGGGAAAGACACTGACCAACAGGAGACCATCAGAGAAGATGGGGAACTGGAGGCATTTAACTTGAAGAGAAAAATGAGCTGCATGTGAGGTAGTAAGCTCCTCATGACTGGAGGTCTTTGAGTGGATCTAGGTGACCACATAAGGATATTCTAGAGAGGTTGGTCTGAGATAGTGACCATTGAGGCCCCTTCCCACTTGGAGGTTCTGATTCTGGAGAGTTTTAACTGGTAGGACTTGAGATCAGTTTTTCTGGGTCTTCTCCCCATGACTTTGACCTCTCTCCCCCAGCTCCAGGGAAAACCCAAGTCTGGGTTATTTTCCTCTTTTCTGGCATATGAAGCCCTGCCTGTCCACACTGCATTTGGGCCACAGAGGGATGTGGGAGCCTGGGCAAAGAATTGGCATAGATGCCCCTAATGGGCAGGGGGCCTGGATGAGGGAACAGGGCCCTTGTAGAGCAGGGGGATGAAGGGCTTTATGGCCCAAGTCAGTCATGTGGCTCAGGGGATGACAGAGGTCAGTCTCCATTGAGACAAGTTCTCCCAGGATCTCCAAGATAGAAGGGTCTTCAGAAACTACCTCATCCACAAGCCCTAGAACACAGCTGATGTGGCCCGTGAGCCCCTCTCTGAAGACGTAGAGAAATGGGGATCCCCTCACTCTGGAATCAGCCCTCCTTTGGTCCTGGAGTCTGGGGGATCATGGGAATCAGGGAGCCCCTAGCTGATCCATCCTGGAGACCCCATTTATGAAGCTGTGTCCTCATAGGCAGCGAGGAGAGCAAGAGAAAGAGGGGGACCGGCTCCTGAAGGGCAGAGCTGAATCCACCTGGCTTGCCTCAGTGAATCTCCCTCAAACCAGAGCCCTGAATAGACCCTGCCAGGGCCAGAGTCTTGATGGACATGCACTTGGCAGGGCCCTGGTCCCCTGAGACAGAGTCTTTCCTGTTGAAGACGCCCCTGGGATTAGGCTCCTGAAGGAGACCATTGTGAGAGGAGCAGGAAGGAGGAAGATTAGTTCCTTCTCATTCATTATACAGAATCATGGGACTGAGAGGTTCCTGGGCCTGGGGATCAGCTGGCCCAAGCCTCTCATTTTACAGAGGATCGCACTGAAGCACAAAAAAGGGAAGAGACTTGTCCAAGGTCACACAGTAAGGCCCTGAAACTACTTGCCTCTTCGAGCTCTCTTCTGACTCCTACACGAAGCCTGAGAAATCTCCCACTGAGAACCTCAAAAGGAAGAGGGAGAGAGGGAGAGAGGGAGGGAGGGGCTCACCCCCGGGCACCTTGAGGAGGTGCTGAGGGGGGTAAGGGAATCGTTAAGGACTGGCTCAGCAGAAGGGGGTACCCAAGGACCCTTCCAGTTGCCAATCCATAAGGTTAAATTCTGCATCCTGGGAAGGGGAGGGAGTTTATCTAACCATCAGATAATGCCAAATGATTTCCTGCCTCCTTGGACATAAGCCCAGCCCTTCCTTCTAGGGGACAAACAGATTTCAGATCCACCTGCTCTTAGGGTCCAGGGTCCCCACCTTGACACCAGGAGGGAGCCAGCAGGGCCTGGGTTCTTCCCCTACTCCCCAAAAGCCTCAAGGCATATTGCATTTTGCACGGGGAAAATGAGACAGTTGAGGTTGGGAAGGGAACATGGCCTGGCTTGGAGGAGCCATGGGAGGGCATGTCTGTCACCAGATGCCTGAGGTGAGCTGATCTCTACAGCTTGACAATGACTCTGGACTCAAGGTTCCTGGCATGAAGGAGGAACATGCTGGGTTACGAAGTTTTCAGTTCCTGAGTCAGAGAGTTTGGAAATCATCTGTAGGGAAATGTTTCTATGGAAAATTCCAAACCCCTGAGCCTGACACTGAAGGCCTCCCATCATCTGGCCCCAACTTACTTTTCCAGCCTGCTGTCCCCCAGACCCCCATTGAGAAAGGAGCTCGGAAGGCATAGCCTTCCCTGTCCAGGCCTCTCTTGCCTTTACCTACATCAATCCCTCTGCTCAAATGCCCTCTGTGCCCATCTCTGCCAGGCAATCCCCAAGAATGCCCCTTTGCTCTGGCCAGCCCTCATGCCAGCTCAGTTCCTGCCAGATTGGAGGTCCCTGGGGAAGGGCCAAGGCTAATTTATTCTTGCATGACCATTCAGTGGGAAAACTGGTAAGCTTGGAACCAGGAGAACCCTAAAACCCTGGGTTCCAGCCCCAGCTGGGCTCCCTCCTTCCTATGTGACTCTGGGCTGGGATCTTCCCCTCTCAGTTTCCCCACAAAAGATGGACACGGTGGATTCAATGGTTTTAAGGCTCCTTTTAGCTCTCAATCTCACCTGTGCCCACGCAGGGAGGGACCATTAGGTCTCTAATCTCAGTCTCCTTTGAGAAGCAAAGGATACTCCTTCCTGGCCCCAGCAGGTGCCAGTGAAGCTGGGCTGCAGAGGCAGATCCTAGAGAGGCCTAGCTGACACAGAACAGGCTATACTCTCAGAGTGTCTCACTAAACATGCCAACAAGCTTGTCGGCTGAAGAGAATGGGGCCACAGCCTGGTGTGTGGGGCTGCTCGGCTCCTAAGCGAGCCTTGGCCCTACCCAGCAGCAGCCTCTTGGAATACGGACTCAGCCCTCCCTTGGGTCATCACAAAGACAGGTATCCTTTGGGGGCCATGGTGGAGCAGGCCTGCCTCTTATCCCTCCATCCTCCCCAGGCTCCCAGCTTCAGCTTTCTCACCCATATATCTGCCCACATCACTCAGAAATCTGCAGGGGCTCCCACAGCCTGAAGAAGAAAGACCTCCCTATCTCCTTAACTCAGCATTCAAGGCTCCCCCTACCCCCAATCTGGCTCTAACCTTATCTTCTCTCATTCCTCAGGCCTATAGTAGCGACCTACAGTTCTCTAGGCTCCAAATATTTACAAAGCACTTTCCCCAAAGCAGCCCTCCTTGTGCAGATCAGGGTGCTGGGCAGAGACATTAAGTGCCTTGCCTGAATTGCACAGCTACTAAGGGGGCTCTGACTCCAAATCCAGCATTCCTCTTGAAACCCCAAGCTACACAGGATGCTCCAGCCAGGTCCCCAGCTCTGCCTTCTTTTGCTCTCACAATTCTGAGTTGATTGAAATCTTAGCCCTTCCTCCAGAGCCAGTTCAGGGCACCCCACCTCCAAGAAGCCCTCCATGGTTCCTTACTTCCTTCTTTCCTTCCCTTCCCACCCTGTCCACCTCCTAAGCTTATAAGCAATCTCCCTTCTCCAAGGCCCCACCACATTTAGTGGCCTGACTTCAGGAGGAGATTAGGGAACACACAGCAACTGAAGAGAGGAAGGGGAACAGCGTGGGCAAACCTAGAGGCCTTCCCAGCCCAGGTGACCCACCTTGTCCCACCCTTAGTCTGAGGGGCAGGACGGCTGAGGACACGATGCTCACCTGTTGTTAGAATAATATTTATTTATATATTTAGTGCTATTTTTGTTCAACACCGCTGTCCGTGGCCGTGTCTGAGGTAATAGAAGCCTTCGTTCCCCTTCCAGGGCAGCCCCCTTCTCCTCCCCTCCCCCAGCCCTGGCCTGCCCACCCGGGAGCACCCTCAGAGGGAGCCTGACAGGGACTCCGGGGGGCTGTGGGGCTTGGATGGGCCATTATTGCAAGATACGGTTTGTACTTTCTCCACATCCTTCCTCCTCTTCCTCCCTCCTTCCTCATTCTGGTGAAAACTTGGCTCTGAGTTTCCAAACCCGAATTATAAATGATCGATTACAGCATTAACAACAAAATGAAAACACATGGATGTCAAGTAGTAAAGACAAAGTGCAATTGAAAGGGGGGAGTGGCCCCCCAGGTGGGACACTGAGTCTGGGGGTACTGGGTGGGGGGCAGCCCCAAGAGGGACATTGAGCCTAGGGTGCTAGGTGGGTAGGAGGGTTTGGCCCCTAGGCAGGACACTGAGCCCAGGGTGCTAGGGAAAGGGACTGGGGTGGGGATTGATCAAGGGACATTGAACTATGGAAGAGGCCTGAGCTCTGGGAGGGTGGGAACATCACCCTGGAGGTACTGAGCCCTGGGGGAGGCCAGGGCTCCAAGGTGATGAAGCTGGGGTGGGGTTGGGGGTTAGGATTCCTTAGGAGGAAGACTGAACCTTCCTGAGAGGGAATGATTTTGGGTGGATCACTGCACCATGTGGGATAGCCCCAGTCTGAGGGTAGCTGGTGGGCTGTGACCGGCCATCCTGGACCCAGCAAGGGTGGAGAACCTTCTGAATATTCTCACCCTTCCAGATCCCTCATTCATTTCCCAAGTGAATTTCCTTCCACCCCTCCATACCCAGGGAGGAGACATCCATCCTTGAAATAAATACCCCAGCACCCTAGGTTAATGACAAAATAGATTAAAAAAATAAACTCTTCATCTGGCCACTCGCAGGGCCACACGTTGCTCCTCTTGGGGTTGGGGGAGGCCTTTGGGCCTTGTCCCAAACCCACCTGAAGACAGAACCAATCCTGAGCACCTACCCTGGCAGTCCTTCCCCTATCCCCTCCCACCAAAGGGGAGCCTGGTCCCCAGAACTGTATTGCATATTGGGTGTTCATGAGGCCATGGGGAAGGCCCTGTGGGCTAAGCCATGAGTCTCTGTGGTTTGCAGGAAGCACAGGTAACAGGTGGCTTGGGCTGGGCCAGGGTTTTATAGACTCTTGTAGGAAGCGCAGGCTAGCCAGGCAGGCTCAGGCAGGGCCTGGGAAGTGGCTCTGGGTGGTATTGGCCATGATGGGAGGGGGACATTGGCTAAAGTGCACGTTGAGAACCACAGTGGCTGCGGACAGGCTGCTCCCTAGTCCCCGGACTGGAGGTCAGGGAGCCAAGGCAGCAGTAGCTAAGCAGGGGCTGAGGATGTGTGGGGGAAGGCGGGATCCCTAGCTGCCCCTGGGCACTGGCAGTGGGTCTAGTGGGAGACTCGTGCTTGGGTCTGGTGCTTCAGGGGATCTTAGTGAGGGCATGCAGTGGCCGGATTCCTTTCAGGTTGTTGGGGGTGGGGCACAGGGGCAGGTCCTGATGATGATCCAGGGCTGGAAGTGGGGTGGCTGTGAGTACTGGGGGGACTAGGGGATGAGATCCTTGTTGCCTGTCTCTAAAATTCCACAGTACTCACAACTGTCCGGGGCTCCTCAAAGGTGGCAATGAGAATCTGCTTTGGGGGGGGGATGGTGATGAGGTCAGCCATGTCAGGGGAGGCTCGAGGTGGGGCTTCCTCTTCCTCCTCTGCCCGGTGGTCCTCATACAAGGTGCTAATGTGCAGCAGGGGGTGAGTGGAGTTGTGGCTCAAGACAGGCATGGATTCAGGCTTCACAAGGCCAGGGGTGATACTAGGTGGGGGTCCAGGGACCCCAGTAGTTGTGGTAGGAGGGCAGGGATGGAAGGATCCTGGAGGGAGTGGCATGGCCCGGCATGGCTCCACTGGGTACAGAATTTCTTTTTCTGGGCCTGGGGGATCTGAAAACAGGATAAAAAATACCTGTGTCAAACTTCCTCTGTCTTCTTTCAGATCGTAGTTATCTCCTCCCAACCCCCCAAGATGCTTTCAAGCTGTACCTTCAGCAGTGGGGAGGGCTGCATTCAGACATCTACATTTTCTCACCCATTCCCCTGTGACCAAAAAGTAAACATGGCACACTGGGATGGGTTCTCATCACACCATACTCTACTGCATAGGGCTGGGGGTGGAGGGGGGAGAGCGTTGTAAAACTGGAGACCCAACTGAGGTAGGAATTCTGATTTGGTATGACTTCATCTTTTCCTTGTTTTTTTTTTTCTTTTTTGGTGAGGACAAGGAAGCTAGATGGGGATGAGAGAGATTTGGAGCTGAACAGACCTTAGGGGCCATTGCCTTAATTTACACGTGAGAAAGTTTGTTGTTGTGGTTCATCCTTCTCAGGCACAAAACAGTTAATGAATTGCTCCAGGTGACAAAAGTAAGCACTTGAGGTTGGATGTGAGACCAGGTGTCCCTGACTGCAAGCCCAGCATTCTATTGGACTGCCTCTCTGTCTTAAGCAAACACTCTAAGACAGACATGCTATGAACCTCCTAACTGGCTTCATGAGGCTGACATTATAGAATAGACTAGTGGGCAAATCCTGAATCAGTGTGAGGTATTTGGAGGGGATGATGACACATCATTGGGATCTCAAAGGGCTCCAAGCCATGACCTGGGGCTCCCTGGCTAGAAAGGTCACACACCAAGCTCAGCCTCACTGCTGCATGTTTAGGGTCACGTGTTATGGGACTATGGAACTTGTATGATTTTGAGACACGTGATGAAAAGAAGGGTGAAAGCAGGTGCCTGGAAGGACACCTGGAGATGGTGGCAGTGGCAGAAGGGGTCCAGGGCCCAGGGAGGTTAGCTCTAGGGCCTGTGGGTGGGCCTTAGTGATGGATCAGGGAAGAATCACAAAGTTGTGAAATGCGAAAATCACAGGGTCAAAGGCAAAAGGCTTGAGGATGTTTTTTGGGGTAAGGAGCTGGTCAGCCTGAACAGGGGATCTGTATCAGTCATGAAGAAAGGCAAGGTTTAAGGCTGGATCCTGTAAACTCCCCACGGAGCCACTGGTAACCAGCCAAAGGCCTTAGAAAGGAATGATTATTCATATCTTCAGGAGGCTGAGGAAGGTCCAAAACACCACCACCCTAGAAGGGATCTTAGAGAGCATCCATTTCAACCTCCTAACTTTACAGATGAGGAAACTGAGGCCCACAGAGGTCCAGTGATTTGCCCAAGAATACACAAGTAAGTGGCAGTAAAACCCAGCTCTTCTGACTTCTGAATCCAACCCTCTTCCCTCTACATTGGGCAGCCACCAAGCAGGTTATAAACAAATATGGCGGACATACTTATGCGAGAAACTGTGCCCTCCTGGAAAGTAGTAAGGCTGATGTTATACAACCCAGCACTGGGGACCTTCTAGTGCTGCTGATGCTTATTGGCCCCTTCCAGTTTTGCTGGGGAACTACTGAAGAATGAGGTCCCTGATGGAGCAGGGCCTCGTGCTCAAGACAACCATACACTCATGTATGGGCATGTTGCCTTTGAGTTAGTGCCTTAAGGCAGTGGTTCAAGGGAAGTGAGCCTGGGTTCCCTGCTCCTAGGACTGCAGCCTGGATCCTGTTAGGTGGCAGAAGAAAATAGCTGAGCTGGTCCTTGAAGCATGTCAGGACACTGAGTGATGAGAGCTGCCCTGTACTATGAGGCTAGGCTGACAGCTGGCTGGACAGGCTGCCTCCTTCCTCTGGCCTGGGGCTCTGTGAGGGCTCTCCCTCAAACTGAGGACTCTATATCAGAGTAGGAATGGCAGTTTGGGGTGTCTGGGGCAAGCACTGTGGAATGTTTCCTCCACTAAACTTAAAGAAAAACTTGGGTGGGAGGGGGAGGTGGTGTTGGTCAGTTATGTCAGACTCCTTGTGGCCCCATGGGCCTGTCTACTCTCTACTATCTCCCCAAAGCTGTCCAAGCTTGTGTGCATTGCTTTGACACTCTCTCTCCATCTCATCCTCTGCTGTCCCCTTCTCCTTTTGCCTCCAATCTTTCCCCAACATCAGGGTCTTTTCCAAGGTGTGGAGTCAGAAGAGATGTGGGCAGTAATTCCTCTGGGCAAGTCCCCTCTCTCTTCTGAGCCTCACTACCCGCATCTCTATAATGGGATAATAGCCAGAGTACTTACCTAAGAGAGGTAAGGTGAGGCTCAATGAGATCATGTCTGTAAGGGCTTTGTAAGCCTTAGAAAGCTATGTAAACATCAAGACTGTTATGCTTGAAGAGGGCCCCAAATCCTGAGTCTTTTCTTTCTGCTAAACATCCCCAGAACTTTCAAGCAATCTTCATTTAGCCTAGTTGTTCCTGGCCTTCTTCCCATCCCAGCTGCCCTTCTCTGGATAACTACAGGAGAGATGTTCAGCTCTTGGCCTGAGCCCTCATGTGGCACCCAAAACTCCCTAGCAGGCCTGATCTAGATTAAAATGTCATTGAGAAATGTTTAACAAAATAACAAAAACGATACAACACAGATAATGCTACTTTGTGGTTCTCTACGTCAATATGTACCCATTTCTATTTGGGTTCTACACCACTGCCTCTCAGTGTGCCAGCACTTTGGGTTCAGGCGTCCAACGAGTTCTGAATCTATCTAACTGCGCTACCACTTAGCTCAGCATTTCTTCATCTTGTCCAAGGAAGGCATGGGAGTCTTGGTTAAATGCTTTGCTGAAATCTACTTAATCCAGGACAGCAGTTCTCAACCTGTGGGTCGCTACCCCTTTCACAGGGGTCACAGGGGTCACCAAAGACCATGGGAAAACACATATTTCCGATGGTCTTAGGAACCAAGACACTTCTCCTCTATCGGTCTCCAGGCGGGTCCACCCACATGCAGATATGCCCACATACGGGTATTAAAGGGTTGTGGCATTAGGAAGGTTTAGAACCACTGATCTAGGGCATTTCTTTAATTGACCAGTCCATTAACCCTGTTAAAATAGGAAATGAGGTTAGTCTGGCATGATCCATTTTGGAGGAAGCAATGCTGGCTCTCAATGACTGCTGTTTCCCTTTCTAACTTGACCTACCACTCCTTTAATTGTTCCTTCTAGACTTCTGATAGGAACTGCAGTCAAGCTCACTGGCTTATCATCTGAAGAAACTGTATTTTCCCCCTTTATGAAAATTAGGATGACATTTTCCCTCTTCTGAGACCTCGGTTCTTTCTCTGCTCTCCACACTTTCTCACAAATCACCAAGAGCTATTTAGCGATTACATCTGTCACTTATTATACCCCTACCATGCAGCTTATCTGGATCTGGTAACGACTTCTCTGAGGGCACCTTGTTTCTCCTCTCTCACTATTTCCACATTTATCTTGGATTTTAGTTGATTGTTGATCAGTTCTGCTTTTCCATTCCCAATCAGAAAATGATCCTTTTTTTGTAAGGAAGACAGAAGTAAAGAATTAAGTAGTTCTTCCTTTCCTCTGTTGCCTCCTTTGGTCATCATCCCATCCACCTTGAGCAGGGCTATCCTTTCTTCAAGCTTCTTTTCATCCCTGAGATCCTCTTTGTTGTCCCAGCTTTCTCTGCAGGCCTCAGCTCCTTCTGGCCTTTAGACCTTGGTTGCTGCTTTTTAATATTTGTCTTCAATGATGCCCTTATTCCATTTTTGTACATTGCCTTTTTCACATCTGAGTTGGCCAATGAGTTCCCTATATCCACATTACTCAATTTAGGGAATTTCCCCTTTTATTCCTGATTGGAGTCCTTGGTGTTTGTGTTGTTAGAATGTCATGCTTTGGAAGAACACCACATTTTTCTCAGGTCAGCTTCCCTGGAGAGTTTTATGCCAGGAGTTACGGGCTATCTTTCCTGTAAAGCCTTTGAAATCTACTTTCTGAAACTCAGATGCAGGCTTCTTTTCCCTACTCATCTATCACAAAGTTAAACATGAAGGGCTCCCTTCCAAAGTTTTCACCATTTCTATTTCAGCACCAGTTGGTTCATTTTTGCTGGTCAGAATTAGCTCCAGACCAGTAGTTCCCCTTGGTCACTTCCTCTACCAGATTCCAAGAGTGATAAAGCCAAATTGAGAAGTTAGCAGAGTGACTTTTGGCAGAGTGAGCACCAGAGCACCAGAGAGGTCTAAGAAGAGTTGAGGTCTCCCATCCCTTCTCTATCAAGTGGAGATGCTGGCCTCTGGATCACTTTCTAGAATTTGTCTTTTGTTTCTTCATTGTGACTGACTGGTCTGTAATGGATACCAGTCGCAACATCACTTCTGATCTCCTCCCTCTCACAAAACATCTCTCCCATGCTCCTCCACCTCCCTCCACTTCCATGAATATATTTCTCACATGGTCCTACTCCATCTCTCCTGTCATTGGTTTTCTTCTGAAGTCTGAATACCTTTCTGTTATTCCCATTTTTTTGCCATGACTGATCTCCCATATCTTGGGTGCTCACTTTGCTTCCTTCTTCAGTTTGCTTGATATTTCTTTTTCCACATGATGCCTGGATGTCCTGAGGCCATGGGCCTTAGTGGTGGCTCTCTTCCTGGATATGTCCCCCTGTGAGTTACTGTTCTCTTCACTAACAGCTGCCTTTAGTCTCTGTGGTCTCCCAGCTTGGCAGATCAATATGGGTAGATTTTTTTTCCCTTCCATTTTCAGCCTAAAACCCTGCAAGTCTCTGAAGAAATTAATTTGAATAGTCCTCATGAGATGTACTTTACCCATGGCAAAAAGCCTATTGGTCCAATCTCTTCCATAAATCCGGTTTTCACTCTCTGACAGTGGATCACCTTTTCTTGTTAAGCTTCCACTTTCAACCAGCAGTAGTAAGAAAAACCTTACTTGTTTTCCTAAGGTCTTTGGCTCCTCACTCAGGATTTCATCTTCTCCAGAAATGCTTTATAGGTGCTTTCTGGGGGTCCTATTTGTCCCCACATAAATCACCAAGACTGCATAGTGGTCACCAGGCTTGGCAAACCTTAGGAAAGGGTCACATCCAGGGTACATGACCTTGGAAGGGAGCATGTCTCTTGATTGTCCCAGTAAGACTCACCAACCACCACCAACCACCAACATCTGTCTCCTTCCTCTGACAAGTTCTGGGTGATATCTTTCCAGTGGCCCTGGTGGACTCAGATTCCTTGGCAATTAAAGCTTCTTCTTCTGTGACCAAGGCTCACTGTCTTTGAGACCATGCTCATCGCTAATACCTTGCTCCAAAAGCATTTCATGGTCTTTCCTTTTCTTCCCCGTGTCGCAGTCTCCCCCCTCCTGATACAGGTGAGGAAGGGACTGAAGAAGCATCTTCCCTCTTCTTTCTCCTTTGGAACTCTTCTTCTATTACTTTAAGGAAAGGTGCCTTCCTCCAGCCCTTGTATCTCCTCCTCCAGGATGGAGGCAAAGCTGTGCCTTGTGCACTCACAGCTGCCACCCACCACTAAAAAAAGGACAGACTTGGCAGAGACCATACTTGTCAGCGGTTAAGCTTTCAGTTCTCCCATAACTTGCACATAGTAGGGGTTTGTTGGCTGACTGGTTTACTCATGGGGCTGTTTCAGGGAACCATCTTGTAGCTGATCTACCTCGAATCCTGCTACAGAGTGGGGAATGTTTGCTGTGTTATGAGCCAAGTCCTGCAAGAGCTCAAATACCAAGAAGAACTGCCCAGGGAAAGAAGGTCTCTGAGGTTTTGATTCTATAGAAGTGAGACACCTAGGTACTCTTCCCTCTGGTCAGACACTAGAGATGCTCTCTCTCCACATCTTGCTTCTTCCATCATCTGCAGGTTAAACAACCCTCCTTGGTACTTCCTGAGACAGCGTCACTGAGTGTACTCTGAAAGACTTTTAAACCCCCAAATAAGTGACTGAAGGGCCCTGAGAGTTTTTGGATTCTCTCTTTATCTGGCTGATAGAGAAGGATGAGATTACTTCAAAAGAACAAGAACTATCCTATCTTATTGCCAAGTATCATAAAAGAATATGCTGTCTCCCATCAACGAACTCTCCATCCAGAGGTACTCACTCCTCTCTTTAAACTGCTGAACCATGTAAAAATGTTTCTTGACCTCTCTGAATGGAAATCTTTCTCCCACATCTCATGTGTCTGTCCCTTCTTGTGCACAGGCTACTGAACACAAACTTCTTGCTCAGAGAGGTCGTGATGACCACTCAGCACAGGCCTGAAGCATCTATTCCGGATGCTTGGAGGGGGCCTGGTCCCCATGATGCCCCCAGTATTGGGATTGTCTTGCTCCTTTCAGGTTTTGGGAGCAGCCCACCCTATTCTGCTAATCTGTTTGAAAATAAAGCTAAAATAAATAAAAATCACTCTAACCCTAATTCCAAGGCAGTCAGTCACCTAATTTTAGGCATAATAGTTTCAGCCACTTCCCATGGCTCTGGCCCAGAATCTGAGGATGGTTTTGCCTCTCCTCCGGAGTAAAGTACACACAGCCTTTACAGCCGCTGGGATTTTCCGGCAGAGCCAGGGTCCCTGTTCTTATTTCTAGGCTCATGGCTATGTTCTGAAGGACAGAAGCCCCTGCAAGTCTAGTCCGTGGGTGAGGAGGGAATTAATTCTTCTCTTATTTTTTTAGATTATTATTATTATTATTTTGTTATGACCTGTCGCTCTTGGTTCTCCTTGCCTTCCTATTCCCATCCTGTCCATCCCTGAGTTGACCTCACTGCGCCCCACCCCTGCCCCCCCTCCTACCTTTGGCAGGCGCCATGCTGCGGGTCCCTCCACACTCCTCCCCTTGGGTCAGGAAGGCACCCTCTTGGCTCTTGGAGGTGGGCAGGGCAGCAATGCGCGGAAGCTCCGGTTTAGGCTTCTTGCTGCTGAGGATGTAGGGATGGACGTCCAGGGAGAAATGCCTGGCGTGCTTCTTCTCGCTGCTTGCAGAAGGTGGGGCGGAGGAGGGGCCAGGGGCCGTGGGGTCTCCAGTCCCAGCCCCCTTGTGGTGAGCAGCCCGGCCTTCCAGCAGGGGCGCAATGAGAGTGTCCGTGGCTGTCTTCCTCCGCACAGGTTTGGGCTTGTCTGCCTTGTGATTCTCCACTTTCATGATGGCCAGCTGCTCCTTGAAGGGCTGGGGCAGGGGGTTGCTGGTGGGGATCCACTTCATCTTTTTGCGGGGGCGCTTGACGACGGGAGGCTCCCCCGAGTCGCCTTCGGCGGGGTTGGCGCTGGGATCCACCGTCTGAATGCCCGAGTCTCGGACAGTGGGCGTCGCGTCGTGATTGGACTGGGCCAGGGCGGCCAGCAGCTGCCGCACCACATTGTCATACATGAGGTCGCTCTCGTTGGTGATGAAGTCTAGCCGGTTGAGCGATTTGATGTGGTCGCGATTCTCGTTGCAGAACATGGCCAGGATGTTGATGTCACAAAACTGGGAGCGGCGCCACTGGCGGCGTGTTCTGATGCCCACCTTGTGCAGCTTGTCGAAGATGAAGTTGCTCTTGCGGAAGATGAAGAGGTGGATGAGGTTGACAAGGATGATGAGGTTCATGAAGCAGAGGAGCACGATGTCCACGCCCGCGATGATGCGCTGCAGTTGCACCGATGGCAGCTTGCAGCTGACTCGCACCGAGCCCCGGGGGCCGTCGGGGGGCTCGCCTAGGGCGCACGTGAACTCGTTCTGCTTCTGCGTGGCGTAGTAAGTGCACAGGTAGCTGATGGGGAGCACGCTCAGGAGCAGGATGAGCACGTGCCGCGCGAGGTAGAGCTTGGCCAGGAAGTTGCTACGGCCACGGCGCTCCAGGTACTTCTCGAACAGGTTCTGCTCTGGGCTCTTCTCCTTCTCGGCATTCTCGATGATCTCCCGCTTCTCCTTCTCCGTGATGCCGGGGCCCTTGGACTGGATCTGCTTCTCAATCTTGGGGGCCCGGCCTTCGGCAGCACGATGGTAGCAGTTATCAATCTCCTGGAGAAGGAAGTTGAGCTCGGACGTGAGGCGGGTGGAGGCCAGGAACTCCCAGCCCAGGGCAGGGACGTACATGATGCCGGCGAACGCCAGCAGGGCATAGGGCAGGAACTTGTGCTCGAAGAGGGAGGGCCAGTGGCTGGAGTCCACCCCGGGCAGGGCATCCCTAAGCTCTGTCCAGCAGTAGCCACGTGCATAGAGGGCCTGGTCACGGGTGAAGTTGTGAGGGGTATAGCAGTAGATGGGTTCCTCTGGAGGGCAGAGAGGAGAGACATGGCTCAGGGTCATGGCAGGGATGGGGAGGGGTCCACAGTGCTCATCCCTCCTGGCAAAGGGAGGGCAGAGATTGGGGTGGGCACTGAAAGAAACATTCACACAGTATTGATGTCCAAGGAGGAGAACCAGTAATTTTCCTTTATCCCCATCCCACCAGTCCCTGGGGTTTAAGGGTTTTATACAAACTCAGAGACTGGCCCAGAGCAGACCTTGGTTGGAGACAGGAGGAGCCCCGAGGGGTCCAGCCAGGACAAGGACTGGCAGGCTGTACATAGTCTGGGAGCTCTCCCATTCTCCCCTTGCTTCTTCCATGGAAGGCACCTGACGTTGACTACAAATGACCCAGGGCCATTCTCTGAAATGTCCTCCCATGATAATACTAATTCTTCATATTTGTGAAGTTTCCAAAACAAGTATATAAAGTTGGAAGGTACCTCTGAGATCATATAGTTCAACCTATTTATTTTATAAAGGAAGTGAGGCCTGTGTAGAGATTTGCCCCAGGTCACACGGACAGTGTGAAAGAACAGTGGATTTGGAGTCAGAGGATCTGGGTTCATTCTGACACCTGTACCTGTGTGACCTTGAGTCCATCACTCAGTGCCTGTTTGAAGATCTGTAAAATGGGGGTGGGGTGGGGGAGAGATGACCTCTAAAGTGTCTTCGGGGTCTAGCCCTAGGAACCTTTGACCCCAAGCTGTAATTTTGACCCACGTCCAAAGACTCTAAAGCCAGTGCTTCAGCCTTCACATTGTGTCAGCTCTAGAGACACATGCCACTTTCCCACAGGAGCCTCAGATAGTTCTGTGGGAGAGATGGTAGAAGATGAGCTGAAGAAATGGAAAAGGGCAAATTTTCTAACTTCCAAAAAAAGGGAGAGATTAGAGTCTGTAAATAACAAACTGGGGAGCCTGATTTTGATTTAGGGCAAAATTCTGGAGCATTGCGTTAAAAGGACAGTTAGTGAATATCTGGAAAGGGAAGCAGTGATCACAAAGTATCAGCATTACTTACTAAGAACAAGTCACACAAGACCAACCTCTTCTCCCTTTTGGAGAAGGATTACCGGACTAGCAGACTGGGGAAATGCTGCAGATAGAGTTAACTGAAGTTTCAGCAAAGCACTTGATACAACCTTTCATGTTATCATTGTGGACAAAATGAAAGAAAAAAGAAGGATAAATGAAGTATAATGAGGAGCATTCATTACTGGTCAGTAGGCTGGGCTCGATGTCAGTTCACGAGGAGGTCTTCGACAGGATATGTATTTGGATTTGGCTATGTTTTGTGTTATTATTTTTTTGTCAATGATTTCATAGAAAGGGATAGAAAGTACGTTTACTATGTCTATTGATGACACATATCTCAGAGGCCCAGCTAACGTACTGGGTGACAGAATAAAAAAGTCTTGATAGATTAGAAAATTGGCCTTAAAGGTGAAAATGAATAAGGATGAATGAATATAAAATCCTAATATTAGTTTCAAAAGTATCAGCTTCAGAGCTCCAGAATGGGGATCGAGGGTATTTGGGGAGCTGTCAGCTCCATACAAGTCACCACAATGACATGGAAGCCAGGAGAGCGGGTGGCTGAGATGATTAGACATGTACATATTAGACAGATTGTAGGGACACTGTGGCCAGGGTGGTTTGGAGGGGAGATACTGGAGGCTGACAGCCTATCAGGAAGGTGTTACAATAGTTCAGACAAGAAATGAGGAAGGCGTGAATTAGGGTGGGGGTCATGGATATGAAGGAGAGAATGGAAGTGATATTCAGTCCATTTTTATGGCTTAATATTATCCATATTAAGGGCCTACTGTGTACAGGCAGCCAGGACAGAGTGCCAGGCCTGGAGTCAGGAAGACTCCTTTTCCTGAGTTTCAAATCTGGTCTCACTAGCTGTGTGACCCTGAGCAAGTCACTTCACCCTGTTTGCCTTAGTTTCCTCATCTGTAAAATGAGCTGGAGAAGGAAATGGCGAACACTCCAGTGTCTCTGCCAAGAAAACCCCAGATGGGGCCACGGAGAGTCAGACATGAATGAAATGCCTAAACAACAATGCTAGGTAGTGGAGGGACAAAGCTGAAAGATGAGAGGCACAGCCCCCACACTCGAGGCACATATTCCTGCCTTGCCCCAAATGGTCACTAGCCTACCTCCCAAATAAAAATTAGTTAGGGCTGCCCCCCTAGTCCCTCCCCTTACTGCACCACCAAATATCCATTGGATTTCTCTAACTGGATGTATCTCAAATCCAGCTGCTTTTGGAGGGAAATGCTTCTTTATTAACTGATCCCATCAATTCCTAAGAGCCATAAAAGAGCCTGAAAATTCTCCTCTCTGGGGGAAAAAAAAACCCAGGAAAAGTTTGCCTCTGTTCCACTGGACCAAGCAGTTCCTGACCACCGGCCTGAGCCTGACCCTCCTCCAGGGGTCACAGTCATAGGCTTCATTGGCTCCCAGGACTCTAGCTGGGCCCTCTTCTCTTCTTGCTTTAAATTCTCTCATCTCATCAGGTCTCTGGGCTTAACAATCTTCTCTACAGAGATGACCCCTAGGTCTGGCGCCTCTCTCTTGTACTCGAGCCCTGTATCCTCTGGACCTCTCCTTCTGGATATCCTATGGGCATCTCAAATTCAACAGGTAAAAAGCTGAACCTATTATCTGTCCCCCTAAACTCTTCCTTCTCAAATTTCCAATTATTGTCAAGAAGACCACTCTCTCTCAGTCATGCCCTTTTCCTCACTCTCCCTTACTCTCCACATCCAATCACTTGCTAGATTTTTCTGGTTCCTCCCTCCACAGCATATCTCCAATCCATCCCCTTCATTCCACTCACCTCATGATTCACTGCCTTTAGTGCAGGTCCTCACCACTTCCTCCTGGCCTGGGCCGTGATCTCCTGCTTGGTCTCAGCCTCAAGTCTGTCCCTACTCCAGTACAGCCTCCATTCTCCTGGCTGCCAAAGTGATTCTCCTAAAGCCCAGGTCTGGGCTCCCCTGCCCAATATACTCTTATGGTTCCTTATAATTCCTTCTGTGATTCAGCATTTAAAATCCTTCACAGTCTGTCTTCTGCCTGTTTCCCAGTCTTACTGCTCTTGACACACCCTACAATCCAAGCTTGCTATGTCCTCAGGCACCATGGAAACATCATCTCTTCTCTCCTCACCTTTGCATAGAGAGCTTCCTCCCTGGTGCCTAGAATGCTTTCCCTTCTCCACCTGCCCCTTTTTAGAAAGCCCTAGCTCCTCTGAAAGGAGCCCCTGGGCTGTCTCTTCCAGGAGGTCTTTCTTGAGCTCTCCAGCAGAACCACATGCCACACACCCCACTCCCAAGATTTTGCATTCACTGACTGTACATGTGTGTTTCCCCTGATACCAACACAGGTTCCTTGAGGGCTGGGATGGTTTCCTTGTCATAGTATTTCCAGAGCCTGATGGAGTGCCTGACACATAGCAGGTGGTACAAATGGGTGGTATCGCTGTGGCCTGTTCTCTCTCTCCTGGGATCCTCCCCAGTCCACAGAAATCACAGTTTGAACAGTGTGGCAAAGGAGGTGGTGATGAAGAAGGTGGGAAATCAGACAAAGATGCTACAAAGAGACATGGGGGTGATCCTCAAGCTCAGATGGGGTCTGCTCCTCCAGGGGCAGGGGAGGCTGAAGTTCGGCCAGTATTAGCAGCCTGCAATTCAATGGTGGTCAGCAGAATGACAGGGCAGCAAAAAAGGGACTGCAGCCTCCAGCTCACTTTAAGAGAGGCATTGCCCATCAGTCCCATCAGCCCCATCAGGAGCAGTGGACTCCTTTCTGGATTCTGCATTTGAGGAAGGGCATCAGCAAATAGGGCATGGCCAGAGGAAGGTGGCAGGGGCAGGGATGGGGGTGGAAAGGCTCAGGGACTTTCAAACCAAGCCATCACAGGATGAGCTGAAGAAACCAAGAGTGTTTGGCCTGGAAAAGAGAAGTCATGGCAGGGGGTGGGGAGCAGAGATGAGGAAATCTGGTGGGGGTTGATCACTGACTTCCTGTAATTAAAGCATGGCCACTTGGGAGAAGGATTAGGACACAGAAGAGCAGAGCTAGAGCCATTGGGGAGAAGGTGCCGAAATGCAAATTTAGGTTTGATGTCAGGAAAGACTGTTTAGTAATTAGGGCATTCTCAAACTGGAACAGTCTGCTTTGGGAGGATCGCCTCCCTTATTCTCTGGACTCTTGAGACTCCTCTGTCCTCTTCCATGTCCTCCTGACCCCCTGGTAACCCCCCTCAGGCCCTATCTCCCAGAGCTGTCCCAAAGGGGAATGGGCCGCCTATCACTGAAGCTCAGGTGGAGTGCAGACAACCACCTGTTGAGTCCATTGTTCGAAGGATGGATTCAGTTTCCTCCATGACTGATGCTTGATTTGGGACAAATCACTTCCCCCTTGAGATATGTTTCCTCATCTTCTAAATGAGGTTTCAGATAGTGGGAGTAGTTCCCTGCCTCCCTAGGCTGTCAGGGAGCTCAGAGGGACAGATGTAAAGGCATCTGAGCAGCTGAGAGTGAGGGACAGAAAAGGAAGCCAGGAGAATGTCAACAACTGGGCCACCAGAAAATGCTTCATGAAGCAGAAATTAGGCCTAGACCAACATCTCACACCATATGCCAACATAAGGTCCAAATGGATAAGTGATTGAGACATACAGGGTGACATCATAATCGAATTAGAGGAGCAAGGAATAAGTTAACAGATATATGGATAACCAAACAACGAGCAGAGAAGATCCAAGAAAGTAAAAGACACATTTGATTATATGAAATTTTAAAAGTTTTGCATAAACAAAATCATTTCAGTTGAAATTAGAAGCATATTAGGTTACTATAAAGAATAAAAAGTAAAAACCTTTGTGGCAAGTTTCTCTGATAAAGATCTTATTTTAATGTATAAGACTAGTAGTTATTTTGTAGTTGATAAATGATTAGAGAGTATGAAGAAGTGGTATTCAGAGGAAGAAAACCAAATAAGAAATAATTATATAAAATGCTCCAAATCACTAATAATTAAAGAAATGAAAATTAGAGCAACTCTAGAGTTCTACTTTATACCCATCAGATTGGCAAAGATGACAAAAAAGAAAATGATAAATGTTGCAGGGGCTACAGAAAAACAGGCACACTAATGCATTGTTGGTGGAGCTGCGAATTAATTTGTCCAGTAATTCAGGAAAGCAATTTGGGCCTATGCCCCTCCCAAATCACTAAACTGTGCATATTCTTTGACCCAGTGATACCAATACTAGGCCTCTGCCTCACAGAGATCAAAGAAGAAGGAAAAGGACCCTTACATACAAAATATTTATAGCGGCTCTTTTTGTAATAGCACCAACAAAAGAAAGAAAAAGAAACTAAGGGCATATCCACTTACTAGGGAACAGATGAACAAGATATGGTATATGAATGGAATGGAAACTAATTACATAAGAAATGATAAATTGGAAGGTTTTAGGAGAAATTCAAAATACTTGAACTGAGGCCGAGTAAAGTAAGCAGAACCAGGAGAGCAATCTGTACAACAACAACCTTATAAAGGAAAACAACTCTGACTTTGAAACAACTTTGAGAGTTCTGGTATAACAGCAATCAATCTGGTGGGTACTTAGCACTTAGTAACTTGGGGCTGAGTGGGGAAGGTGTGAGCTGTGTCCCCTGTTGACGTGCAAGAAGGGGACTGGCTGAGACAGGAGGTCAGTGTGTGTATATAAGCAAGAATTCTAGAGACAGACAGAATTGGAATGTTGCTCCTGGTGAAGGAAGAATGGTGGAGACTGAAGCAGAGAGAGAGAGAGAGACAGACAGACAGACAGACAGAGACAGAGACAGAGAGACAGAGACAGAGAGACAGAGAGAGACAGAGACAGAAACAGAGAGACAGAGAGAGAGGGAGAGAGAGAGAAAGAGAGGGAGAGGGAGGGAGAGAGGGAGGAAAGGAGGGAAAGAGGGAGG
>CM053585.1:375675936-375815061 GCA_028646515.1 Pseudochirops corinnae
CCACGATCCAGATCCAGGCTGCTCAACACGAGAGCTCTTGGCCTCAGAACAATCGCTTAGTCCCCCTGCTTTCTGCAGGCCGCGAGCGGGAAGCTGCAACGCGGAGGCGGGTGCAAAACCTCTGCCTTTCGCTTTTCTGCTCTGGAGGCCTTTCGGCCAGACGCTTTTCTCCCCGCAGTTACGACTGACCTAGTTCTGAACGCTGCTGCTCGCAGCTACCACTAATCCGCTCCTCTGCTCCTACCGTCCAGCTGCCCCCCGGGTCCAGCCGCCCCTGGGGCACAGCTGTGGCTTTAGGCCAGGCTGGCTTCCGTTCGCAGTGCTGATATGGTTCGCAGTGCTGATATGGTTCCTCGTAGCCGAGCTGACTTTAGTGGGAAGTACCTTTGTGTGCGTTTTGGAGTTCTAGGATTGGTTTAGAGTCGTATTTTGTGGGTATTTTGGGGTGGCTATGTGAGAGCTGCGATATGTTGCTGCTGCTATGCTGCCATCTTGGCTCCGCCCCCCGCCTGTATTTAATTTTGTATGGCAAACTTGTCATCATCCCCATGAGTCGGTATTGAGGGCCTGGGCATGGTGGGATGACATCACCATCCTCTTAGAGTTGTCTCAGCCTCTGCGCAACACAACTGTCATTGCCAGCGGCCATCTCTACCTGGGCCCCAGCCTGTCTTGCTCCTTCCCGATGATGGCCCCACCTTCTCCTCCCCTTGACTGGTGCCATGTCCACTCTCCCTGTCCCCAATTATCATTAGACCTTAACCCAATCTCTCCCTCCCAGAAAGCCAGCTTTCTCCCCATCCTTCAGGTTCCTCCGTGACCAGCCCTGTCCTCCCCTTCTTCCTTCACAAGGAGCAGTTGTGTGCTGTCTCTGCCTTCAGAGTACAGGGGGAGAGCCAGGGCTGAGCAGAGGCCCCCATCTCCCAGAGAGCCTGCATTGGGGGCCACTGTCTGACCTTTCCCAGCCTCCGAGAGGCTTGGGCCTCTGCCATCTGACAGACTGCCTCCCTCTTGCCTCCAGAATGGAGTCATGTCAGGCCTGATGCAGATGCTGCTTCTGAAGGTCTCAGCCCACATCACTGAGCAGCTGGGGATGGCCCCCGGGGGCGAATTCAGAGAGGCTTTCAAGGAGGTAAGTGAAGGAGAGGAGGGGGCCCTCTGAGTGCCTGCCTCACCTGGTGAGAGCCAGGAAGGGATGGGATTTCAGGCTGTGTATGTGAAGCTCCTTCCTAAGCCCCAGACAGTTCTCCCTTTCTCTGTAGACTTCCATTTTGACCCTTCCCCACCAGACTGTTTTTGGCAAGTTGAGAATTCAGTGGGATAAGGCCCCCCAAAGGCCACGTAGCCACCCACGGTGTCCCATAAATCCTTGTGGCTAGAGTCCTCCCCCCCAACCCTAGGCTGCCCTTGTCTCCTTTGGGAGGAGGGGCAGAGGGAAACCTAGGAGCTGCCCCCCCCCCCCAGGAGAGGGAGTGTCCCAGCCACCCCAGGCATTACCTGATCTCCTCTGTCTCTTATCTCCTTCCCTTTCCCCTGCTTCCTTCTCCACCCATCCATTGTGATGAATAGAGCTCTGTGTGTTTGTTATGAAATAGCTTTTTCTTAAGAAAAAGGCCACAGGAAAGACAGAATATCATTTACTTTCAAAATGTAAAATTATCTGAGGCTAAAGCAGCTGGAGAATTGGCACAAAGCACACATCCGCTCCCTGGCCAGGCCAGGGTTCTGGGCCATGCTTACCAGGGGTCCCCAGTCCACCTGCCTGCCCTGAGCCCTCTCCAGGCACTGTCAATGCCCCTTGAGAACCCCCACCTACTTCTGTTGCAGGCCAGTAAAGTACCTTTCTGCAAGTTCCATCTTGGGGACAGGCCCATCCCAGTGACCTTCAAGAGAGCCATTGCGGCCCTTTCCTTCTGGCAGAAGGTGAAGTTGGCCTGGGGCCTGTGCTTCCTCTCTGACCCCATCAGGTATGCATGGCCTAGCAACCTCCACGGGCTCTCCCCAGGTCTGGGTCACTTACTCATTCACCTCGCATGTGGGAAGCGCCTCCATTTAACCCCTGTCCCAAAATTAGAACCAGGGCAGTGACTGCTGGCTGCCTTTCATGGCCATAGCCCCTCTGAGGCCCAGTGGGCGCTTGTGGCCTCTGTGCACAGGACAGGTGGTGCACAGGGATCATGTGGGCCCCTCACACCATCCCCATGCACACACTGGGCCGGGCCACAATGAGGAGTGAGCAGAGCACTTCACACATGGGATGCACGGCCTCGTGAGGCTGTGAGCTCTGAGCTCATGACTGTTGGGGGGGTGCCTGGCTCCGTGGCATGGGTAATGCCCCTCAATGACCTCCCATCTTCTTTTGTAGCTTTGAGGGTGCTCTGAGCCCAGTGTCAGGCTGTGGTGATCTCAGGGCCAGACCTGTGCCTACCTATCAGTCAGGTGACCTTTGTCTCTGACATGGCCAGACAGGTGGCCTTGTAGTGGGAGGGCTTGTGTCCAAGCTAGCCTGGGAAGGGGCCTAAGCTAGGGGTGTCCCTCTGGCTGCTCGCCACCCCAGCACTCACACAGAGAATCAAGCCTCCAGTTACTAGCCCTAGCTAACCCTGGGGAGTCAGAGTTGGCTGGGATGAAAGGCGCCTGATGGGTCGATTCTGAGTGTTGGGTCTCCTAAGCAGGGAAGGGCCTTAGGGATCAGAGCCACCACGCACTGGCCTCCCCACAACTCCCGAGCCTGTGTCCCCTTCACTTCTTCATCTTCCCAGCTGGTGCCCTGGGGCTCCTCAGAGTCTCATAGAGAAGGGAGGGCATGTGCAGACCCGTTGCTGTGCATGGGGCTTGGCTGTCTCCCTCTGCCTGATCCAAGAACCAGAAGGCCTGGGCCCATTGGCCTTTAGTGGAATCACCTTCCCCCATTCCTGTGGCTTTGCTTCAATCGAGGCCGAGGCATGAATCCCTTTGGGCACTCGCTGCCGCTCCCATATCTGAGAGCCTGGTTCACAGGGAGCTCAGAGGAGGAAACTGAGGCCAAGGGTCCCTCCAGGGTCAGTCTGCTGTGGAGTGTTTGGACTTCAGGCCCCATTGACTGTCCACAAGCCCTTAGACAAGTACCCTGCAAGGCAGCTTTGGTTCCATCTTCTCTTGGGGGCTGGACTAGCAGGTCCTTTTGCCCTTTGAAGATGTTTATATGGAAGGGAGAAAAGGAATGAGAGACTAGAATAGGGTCACTGAAAGATGAATTAAAGAAGATTCTTTTAAAAAAAAAGATTCTCAAGGCCTGGTTTCCTCCCAGGTGTTGCAAAGAACATGTTGCCTTGTGCGCTGCGCCCTTTGTCCCCTGATAAGTGAATACATCTGGGTTTGAGAGTCCTGGCGTCGAGAGCGTAGAACCACAGGGAGCCCATGCTTCAGGGCAGGTGTCCCCGGGCACCCGAGGCCGTCGTGCAGCACAAGGGCAGGCGCATCATGGCGGTCCCTGGTCTCTCTGCACAGTGGTACCCCCAGCAGCCCCCTCCTCTCACTCTCTGGCTTTCTCAGTAAGGACGATGTGGAGAAGTGTAAGCAGAAGGACCTGCTGGAGCAGATGATGGCGGAGATGATTGGCGAGTTTCCTGACCTCCATCGCACCATCGTCTCAGAGAGAGACATCTACCTGACGTATATGCTGCGGCAGGCCGCCAAGCGGCTGGAGCTGCCCCGGGCTTCCGAAGGTGAGGCCTGGGCCTGGGCCTGGCCCTCACCGGGTCTACTGTGGGCAGGGAGGGAGGCGTTCGTGAAGCTCCCATGGTATGCTGAGCCCTGAGAGGGAGGGGCTAGGCAGGAAGGGGCCAGGCCGCTGCCTTCTTCATAGAGCCTGTGTCATTAGACCATGTTCTGGGAGGCAGGGACTGTCTCACCTCTTTTTGTGTCCCCAGTGCTTAGCACATTGCCTGGCACATAGTAGGCACTTAATGAATATTTACAGAGAAATGCACCCGCCAGATGGGACAGTGGCTAGAGATGCTGGTGGAGGATGCAGGACAGAGAGAGAGGATGAGGGTGGGGGTTCTGGGAGAGGAGGTGCAGGTGCCCTTTGATCCAGGCCCCAAATGGTGGGTGGAGAGGACCAGGGGTGGAAATGCCCTGGTGGTGGGAGGAGGTGGGGTTGGCTATTATTATTATTAATTATGTGCCAGGGAGATATGTGAGAGCCCCAAGCTGACCTTGTCAGGCAAAGTTGAGTCCTCTCAGGGAGCGCATCCTTGGAACTGGGTCCCCCAGGAATCCCAGGAACTTCAGTGCCCCAAGCTCTCTGCTGACAGAGCCCTTCCCATCCCCTGGGATGGTCAGAGGTACAGTAGGCCTCACCTCCCTCCTCCCTGTCCTTCAGCTGAGCCCAGGAAAAGCATCCCTTCCGTGGTGGTTGGCGTGGTGGGAATGGGCCATGTCCCTGGCATTGAGAAAAACTGGAGCACAGACTTAAACATCCAGGAGATTATGAGGTGAGCCTCCCACAGTCACCATGGGAACACACTTCTCTTAAGCTTGTATCACCCTGGGCCCTGCTCTCTCTGTCTTTCTCCCTTTCTCAGTGTCTGTCTGTCTCTCTCTGACTCTCCCCTTCCTTCCCTCCCTGGCTATTCAAGCACAGATTACTGACCTGTCTGCTCTACCCCCATGTAAACTCACTGAGAGTTGCCTATGCAGCCACATCCTTGAACCTGACTCACTTTGCCCTTCGAGCCTTCTTAGGCTGGCTGACGATGGGCTGGCTAGCACTCATTCTTCATCACTTATTCACTTCTCAGACCTGTGTGTCCCAGCCCTGTGGCTCAAGCCCACCAGGCCCTTCCTTCAGGCAGGGTTAGAGGTGTGACCAGGAGTTGGGGATTAATCGGGGATCAGAGGATCTGTGAGGGCAGGGTGAACCTGCAGGAAATTTCCTCTTTTTACAAAAGAGGAAACAGGGAAATCACGTAGGGAGGCCCTCCAGAGGAGAGTCTGCTTACAGCAGGGGAGGCTATGAAGGGAGAGAGTGAGTCTGAGCAGGGGCAGATGAGAGGGCCTTGAAGGCCAGGCTGACGCGTATAGGCTTCTGCTGCCAGTGAAGGAGCCAGGAAGTCCCATGGTCACCTGGGTGTGTATGGGATGGCTGTCTGTGCAGAAAACCTGCACGGAGTGAAAATGGTCAGCAGTTTGGCCAGCTGCCCAGCAGAGCTGGACACTGAGCCTGCCTCTTTTCGCCTTTGTCTTCCAGCGTTCCTCCCCCATCCATCTCTAGCAAAGTGTCCAGGTTTGTCGTGAAAGCTACCTTCTTTGGATTGATGTGCTACGGCTTCTACCGGGTGGGGAAACGGACGGTCACCCTAATCCTTTCCATGACAGCTGCGCAGTCGTGTCTCCAGAGACTGGCTGAGATCAGAGCTCAGAAATAAGGTGGCGGCAGCCACAAAGCCAGGCGGGCAGCAGCCAAAAACCAGAATGGGTGCTAACAGCCACACACGCAGGGCCTGCGGGGCTGGGGGGCCGGGCTGGGCCAGTGTCCACCCTGTAGCCTGACCGGCAGCCGTTCGCCGAGCGTTGGTGAAGCCTGGGCTCTCCTGGGCAGCCTCAAGAAGGGATCTTCTGGTTTGGATTCCTTCCCCCAAAGGGTCTCTGGTGGTGGGTTCCTGCTGAGTGGTGCAGGGACAGCTATGGACCATGTTGGTATCATGATACCATTGTTAGTTCTTGGTGCCAAGCACCTATAGGGTAAGACAATTTAATGATCACCTTGTTATGGGGAGAATTTTATATCAATCATCAGCGTCTGTGTGTGTGTGTTGGGGGGGTGGGCTGCTGTTTTAAGAGTTCCTGGCTTCTCATACCTGTTAGCTGTAGACTTGACTGTCCCGCGTGCCCATCCATGCCCTCCCCATGGATCCCTCCTCCACAGTGGCCTTCAGCCCTGGCCCCATAGCTCCTCATCCTCTATTGCCCAGTGGCCCAGCCCAGCAACAAGGCCCCTTCTCTCCATGTTTACAAAGGCTGGCCACAAGGGAGGTCCAAACAGGTCTGATTCATTGGGAACAACTCAGGGGAGGCTACCCAACTAGGCCTTCCCCAGACCCAGTTTCTTCCTCCCTGGGAGGCTTTATTTTCTGAAACTATCCTTTCTGGGCTAATGAGCAGGACACAAGTTGATTTTTGGCTTGGGGTATAGTAGGGGCCCAGCTATTCTACCGCTGGGGAGTTCACAGGCTTTATCTCCAGGGCTGTGGTCTTGAGGGGCCTGTCACCTGCCTCGCTCTGCCCCCTGCATGCCTGGCTTGGACACCTCTCCAAATCATGGTTTGGAATGCAAGGGTCCTGGTGCCCCCAGCCTCTTGAGACCCAGAGGGGAAGGCTGTGGCTGGTACTCCCTGCCATGGGAGACTTCCTTAGTGACCTCCTGGTGCCCTCTCTGGGTACCCTTACCTAGTCCACTGGTTCTATCTTATCTACTTACCTTGAGATTTGGGAGGGACCTCAGAGATACTCTCAGTCATCTCTTGCCATTAGAAACCACCAAGTCAGGCCCCCAGCCTGCACGTGCAGGTGTGCCTTTGGCCAGCCCCTGCTGGTACCAGCTGCTGGGGAGTGGCTTTTGGGGCCCAGCCGGGAGGCCTGGGCTCTGCTTTGCCTTCTTGGGGGTTTTTTGGTTCTTGCTTTTTTTTTTTTTTTTTCAAAGATAGTTCTAGCTTGTATAGTTCTGTGTGTTCTGCTTTAAAAAAATCTGATAAATTCTCTGCTCAGGTAATTCTGATTAAAAAGAAAACTAATCAAATGTCAGACAAGCCTTAAGCTGGGTTGGGACAAACACTGGGCTTGTCTCCAAGCCTGTGGCCTGGGAATAGGGGGAGGAGGTGGACTGAGGGGCTCCCAGGAGATCTGGCCTGGTGGGAGCTGGGAAAACAGGTCTGACAGCTGTGCACCACAGGCTGGCAGGGGCTTTGCTCTTGGTTTAGGAACTGGTTGGTTGGGTCATGTCCATCCATCCTCGTGTGTGAGAGCCTGCAAAGCTATTTTGTACCAGGGGCACAGTGGGTTCTCTCCTGCCCCACGGGCCTCATGACCGAAGCTATTGTTGGGAATTGTCTTCCTCCCCATTTTATGGGACAAGATAAAGTATCATAAGCCCCCTCCCCAGCCTGGGTTCCTGTGCTTGGCAGTCAGAGATGCCCAGACCAGTCCATGACAGGGCCTGGCATGGGACATGGTGCCCCTACCCCTGCCCAGGATTTGATGTGGAGCAGGTAGATGGTGCTGTCTGCCAGGGCCAAGCTGGGAAGATGGTCTTTTTGTAATCTCTGCCCCCCACCCTCAGACCTCCCGAGGCTGCCCTCCTGCTTGTGGCTCTGTGACCAAAATTGGCTTGTCTTACATGCTCTGGGCCCAGAGGATTCTGTGCTGATGATGCCCATGCTGCTGCTGGAGGGGTGAAGGGCTGAGGGGAAGAGAAACTCATTTCTCCCCATTCCATAAGCATTTATTGAGCACCTAGTAGATACCAGGTGCTGTACTAAGGCAACAGAGAAATAGTCGCTACCCTCATGGAGCTTCCCTTCCTGTTCCAGCCCTGGCTGCCCACTCTCTGCCCTCATCATCTCCTTGTGTAGAGCAGCCTGCTTTTACAACTGTTTACAAAATGCTATAGAGATAAATTAAAGTCTTTTCAATGCAACGGGCCAGAATCTGGCTATCGACCCACTTTCCTGACTCAGTGTTGAACCAAATCAGATGAAATGTAACTGGTTGGAGAATGTTTCCCCAAAGTGTCATGGAAGACCGTGGGCCAGCCTGGTGGGCAGAGCCAGCCCAGCTACTCTGGAGGCTCAGACCCTCTCGAGGCAAAGCGCCACGGTTTCTTAAGTGCCAGGCTGTAGTTACAGGCTACAGTTCTCTCAATCATGTCCTTCATGTAATTCAGAGATTGGTGGTTTCTTTGTGAAATTAAAATAAACTTTAATTTTAGAAGATGATGTTTCATTGACTTTATTTAACAGGATTCATTCAGAGTAGAGGTATTGGGGCTGAGAGAGGCCAGTTTGTGGGATGGGAAGGGAAGGGGAGGGAAGAGCCCCTGACCTTAGGGCATTCTCAGCATTGTGGAAGCAGAGAGGAGACCCATGGAATAACTGAGAACTCTTGTGTCCTGCAGGAGTCTCCAGCCCCTAGGAGGAGACAGGCCGTGAGCTGGGCCAGGTTTAGATGGATGGAGAGGACAAAGCAGGGCCGTTCAGGTAGGTGAGAACAGAGGGGGGTCCTCTCCAGGTGGGAGAGAGATGGGGAGTGCTGGGGCTGGACAGGAGGTAGCCATGGGGGGGGGGGGGGCAGCTTTGAGCTGCTTAGGGTTGGTAGGGATTAGGAGGGAGGGTTCCTTGGGGCCACCTTCTGTCTGGATGAAAAGAGCCCCGATTTAGCTAAGAAGGTGGCAAGGAGAGAGCCCTGTCTGCTGGTGGGCACAGGGTTCCTCCAATTCAACTAATAAATGATTAACTTGAACTCAAACCACCTGTCTCTGACTCTCCATTATACCCATACTCTGTCAGTCTCTCCTTTCTGGCCCTTCTCCATTCACAAGGCCACCTCCTCTAACCTCCTAACTGCCTTAATTGGCTCTGTTTGGCCCTTCCTTTTCTCCAGTGTAGTATTCCCCCTTCCTATCCACCTGTGTCTCTTGGTGGTGGTGCATCATATCCCCTCTCTCTTGCCTTTAGGGTAAAATGCAATCTCCATAGCCTGCTATTTAAAACTCTCCATTTAAGGGATGTTCAGAGAGGGCCAGCACCTCCCGTGGGAGGGCTGCTGAGCCCTGTTCAGGCCACCTTTGGTGTCCAACCGGTCACCCAACTCACCCATAGCTCCAGGAAGCCATAGCATAGGAAGCAGCCACACCCAGTAAAGCTTTTTCCCCCGGAACAGCCTAGACTAGGTTGAGGGTGTTGGCCTGGCCTGGAAGTGTAGTTAAAAGAGGTGAACAAGCTAGGTGATTTATATGTATGTGTTATTTCCTGAAGCTAATATTCTGATATGTGTAACATGAGAGCTAGAAGGTAATTCTGACTCAGAAATAAGCAAGTGTTGAGGAAGACTTTTAGGTTCTACTTAGGATATTTGTATCACCTAAAGTGATAGTCTCCATGTGTGTTTAACCATAGCACAAGAAAGGAATTTTCTTAACTGGATAGGTTGTAAATACAGTGAGATACAAGTGTTGATTGAAGTTGTAGACCCAGGGTATCTGTGTAGGGTATCTGTGTTTCTTCTATCATTAATACGACATAACAGCATATGTCTGTAAAATATCAAGATAATAAAAGTCCCACTATTCAAGATAGCGTCCAGGTCAAGGCGCCTTGTTCTTGGTAGTCATAATCAGAAGAATGCTCCTGGTTAGCTCCATCTGACCTTTAGCCATTGACACAGGAAGGGGTATTTTGAGTTCACTCGGAGAGCAAAGCATGTGTGTTATGCCAGAGCATTGCAAAGCATTATGGTGGGTCAAGCTCAGAGTAGGCCCCACTGCCTCTACTGTTGGGCCAATCTAGGTTTAAGGCCTTTCTCAGATCTTGGGGGTTCAAAATGATTTGGGGAGGGGTCAGCGTTGCCCTCCTTTTGGTCAGTGGTGTGCCAAAGGGCACCACCTGCAGACCAAGGAAGGCATGGGAAAACTGCATCCGCTCTTCCGCAGGGAGTGGGCAAAGATATCCGCTTGGAGCAGCATCTTCAGGTGATTCAGGTGTCCCCACCCACAAGTTGGCAGCTGTGGGACTGGTGAGAAAGACCTGAGAAGAGCTCTTTAAAAACAATGAGTTGATAATTGAGAGAAAACAGCGTAACATGGGTCCTTGATCAAAGGCACATAGAGATGGTTCAGTTTCCCAGCTATGCAGGGCTAAGTTCGAACAATACAATAAAGTTTTTATCACACAGTTCACAAAATTGTGTAATTCCATTGTCAGGTACAAATGACTTAGAGGGTTCACAATGGACCAGTTTTGAGAAGGGAGATTTACGTGTCACCAAGATAACCAAGAACTTAAACATCAAGTTTCTCATATCCCAGTAACCTATTCTCTGTGTCCATTTAAGCAGCACCTTTTGAACTCCAGGTGTCATATACAGTTTTCTGGCCCCTAGAAAGCCCTTCTTGGACAACAGGTTTTATTCTTTTTTCGAGGGGGGAAAGCAGAGCCAGTTGGGGTTAAGTGACTTGCCTAACTAAGGTCACACAGCTAGTTAGTGTTCCATGTCTGAGTTCGAATTTGAACTCGGGTCCTCCTGACTCCAGGGCCGGTGCTGTATAAAGCCAAGCACGAGCAGCTTTCCAGAGGACTGCTGCTGTGAACAGCTTGCAAGGTTCTGATTACATGGTATAGCGAACTCATCTATTCAATAACAAATCAGAGCAAAACATTCACAGAAAATCAAAATACAGCACCATGTCACAACTCAACAACTTATCACTAAAATGGCCACATAGTTTTCACCGAAGTGGTCACGTAGTTTTAAACAAAGTATATTCATTTAGTCAATCACTTAGTGACTCAATCATTCAATCATCTTTAAGGAGGCTTGCCTCCTTAAGGGTCACAAAATACAATAGTCAAAGTTCTCCATTCATGGGGTACACTAAGAAATCAGTCACTATTCAGTCATCATTCACTATTCAGTCATAAAATACACAGGCCATCCACCCCTTGGTCACAAGTAAATTGTAATCTCAGTACACAGTATCCAAGTAAAGTCTTCTTTCAGCTTGACTCGAGGCTGGCTCTCAGCTTCCATGGTTCCTCTTCCACAGTCCCAGCTCCAACCGAGCAGGCAGCTCCCAGTTCTTTGTCCAGCTCCTTGTCCAGTTCTTCATTCAGTTCTCATTCCATATTGAAGCTCATAGTGTCCAGTCCACCTCAAGTCCTTCACAGTTCCTGTTTCTGGGAAAACAAAGCTTGACAGAGCCACAATAATATTCATAAATATTGCCAGCACCATCATCAATTCACTTATCTGAATGTGAAATCAACTCAGACCCACTAACAAGGTCTGAGACCTCAACACAAATCATCAATATAGAAATCAACACAGACCCACAAACAAGGTCCAAGAGGTCAGCACAAATCATCAGTAAAGTCCTAGGACCTCCAAAACCCTCTAGGACTTCTGTAAACATACAACCAGAAAATCCTTTTTCAGGGCTTCCAGTAAGGTCCCAGGGCTTCTGTACAAAGTGTCACAAACAAACATCAACGCAGACAGAGTGCTGGGACACCACAAATTTTCTCCTGATTAACTGCCACCACAAGAGTCCTCCTCTCAATTCTGCTGTCCTTAGCCTAGGGTTCTCCTTATATATGGTCATTAGCTCCTCCTCTTCCTGCTGCAGGAGTTCATGAGTTCTAATGTTCACAAGTTGTGGGGTTCATACATTCTATTTCTTAGACTTGATACAAGGCTCAAAAGAAACTTGAACTGAAACAAAGTGTTAATTGAGTAGCTGAAACAAAGTATGAACTACTTCTGTGCTTTCCATTGCACCGCCCCAACAAGTTTTATTCTTTGGACAGTTCTGGTACTTCTCTGGCTCAGATCTAGGAGTTCCCAGATACTTCTGACTTAGTATAATCACTTAAAGTTGGTTCTCCATTTTTGAAACTTCAGACAATTTCCACTTATTTGTCATCTTCTATCCTTATGTTTCTATCCTTAACCAAATACTGTATGTATTAGAAGGATCTTTTAAAAATCTGAGAGTCCAACCATAAAATGAGCTCTTCAGCCCTTTAAAATGATCAGATACTTAATAATGGGGAAATAATTTCACATACTTTTACCATTATATAATTTGTGTGTAAAAATTCAGTTTTGAGATCTTATTACCAAAACATGCTTAAAACCTGAATTTCCTTGATAGATGAATTTTGGAAGCCAGTTATATATGTGTGTATATGGTTGTTAAAGAAAGCAGTCTAATCCTGTTGCTTTTCTCAAAATTTGCTACCCTATAATTAAATAAGATAATTAAAGACACCTGTGATATCACCTCTTTGTCTTATTACTTAGTCTTTAGGCCATTTTCTCCTTAGAAAGATGTTATTCCTGTGTCATTATTTGGCCATGAATGTAAGTTAAAGTTGCAAGCTAGTTATTCTTGAATCCTATGTCAGTGACTCAGAGATGTTCCAGTATCCATCATTTGGAGATTTAGTGTTGTCCTTACAGAGCTTCTTGAGTATAGAAATTTGCTATAAAAGGACAAAAAAAGGACAATGTTATGTGGCATACTCGAAGGGGGAAAATTTCCTTAGCTCTGTTCAATTCCAGGCAAAAGCCATTTCTGACAGCCAGTTACATAGACACCAGATGTTAAAAGCAGGACTCAGGATTAAACTGATGGAGGATTTTCCTCTTCAGAAAGGAAACAGCACAATTTGGAAGATCTTACCTAGGCTGTGTCCAAGGTTGTCCTTCAAACTCCCAGGCGCAGACATCCACCTTTCACAGTCCTCAGCCTACAGCTCAGGCCATTTTACGACTACATTCTACTACTGCGTCTACAACTCAGACAACCATCCCTGTAAACTGCAGTCCCACAAAGCCTTGAAGAGCAGGTTCCGGTAATTGGGGCTTCAGGTGAGTCTGGCTTTAAGGGACCCCATATCCTAGATAATAAGTATTTAATCTCACATTGGTACCAGTAAAAGACTGATCACAGGAAGACTAGTACTGTGCTCTCTCACCTGGCAATGTCTTAAGGTGAATCTTAAGCAGTTTGCATAAATTTTGGTGCGTGTTCTAAATTCCAGATTTGACACAATTTTAGATTTCCCATTAGGATGACACAAAAGAGCTTGTAAGTTACTGCTCTTCCCTAACATAACTGTCTTTACTGGAATTCCACTCCTTGGAACAGAGGTTCTGTACTTTAACCTCACAGGGCTTGATGCCTTTCTCCAATCATACTGCCTCTGGAAGAATGAGGCACTTCAGGAATTAGGTTAAGTTCAAACACTAATTTAACTCTTGCTTTGGCCATGGAATGACTACAAAGTCAGATCAAAACAGCAAGATCTCTTCTTCTTTACAGCTCCTTAAATTAATTTAGCAATAAATTGTCTTGCAAATGAAAACTGAGTAGGCCTTCTAAAAATCACACCAGAGATTTAAAAAAAAAAACATTCCTTCTAGAAGTATTTCCCCTTCTTTAAAAAATAGTTTAAAATTTATCCTGATGTTAAGAGGAATAATCACTAAACTTTTATGAAGAAAAATAGTTGGAAACTTTTAAAATGGTAGAGATCTCTCTTTTCCACCTTAGAGCAAAAATAAACCTTTAAAATTGGAATTCATTAAAACTAAGTTGGTATATGACTGTTACTGAAGTGTTGTGCATAACTACACATGTATAACCTGCCTTCTCCATGAGGATGGGTGGGGAGAGAGAAAGGGAGAGTATTTGGAACTCAAAGTTTTAAAAATGAATGTTAAAAATTGTTTTTACATGCCACTGGGAAATAAGATATACAGGCAATGGGGTGTAAAAATTTATCTTGCCCTACAGGAAAGTAGACGGGAAGGGAAAAGAGAAGGTGGGGGATGGGGGGGGTGATAGAAGGGAGGGAAGATTGAGGGAAGGGGTAATCAGAATGTCCACCATCTTGGGGTGGGGGGAGAGGAGAGATGGGGAGAAACTTCGGAACTCAAAATCTTATGGAAGTGAATGTTGAAAACTAAAAACGATAAATACAAAAAAAAATTTTTTTAACTAAGTTGGTATAAAATGTCTTCAAATAACATAAATAAATTCCCAAAGTATTTTTAACAAATTAAATTCCTAGTTACCACAAATTTTCTTAGTCAAAATGATGTTGTAACGGGGAGGAGAACTAAGTTTTTATAAGCCGGGAGAACACACCCAACTAAATTAGCTTTATCACAATGACAAATTTTATGAGGCCTTTAAATTTTCTTTTACTCAGTTTTTTTATTTTCTTTCCTTTGTCCTTAATTATATCACTAGAGAATAATTACATTCTGGAATCTCAGATAGTGAATGTGGTAGTCCATAAACCTCCAAATTAACATGTATGTATGTATGTATGTATCTCTATATATATGTGTATGTGTATATGTGTGTGTGTGTGTGTGTGTATATATATGTATCCTTAGATGAGGCAGGCTTGGAAATCACACCCCAATTTTTTTTCAAGGATTCTCATTTACTCAGTAGGAATTACACAACACAGAAAACTTGCAAAGTTGCTAAGAATTTTAGGTGAAACTTTCTCTTAAATATAGACAAAACTTGGAAGTTTATCCTAACCCATTCGTTCTTCCCTATTTTTTAAAATTCTTTTTCTAACATCTAACATCTAGCAGGGAGACTGTAAGGCTTCATTCCCATAGCTTTAACTTCCTCCTGGAGCAGAGAGGAAAGGGAACAATTATTAAGCTCCTACTGTGTGCTAAACTCTAAGATTATACAAGCAGAAAGACAGTTCCTGCCCTGGAGAGGAGTTTACATTCTAATAAAGGAAAGGGTGCTTGGAAGGTGGGAAGGGTGGGTACCTATGGAGAGGGAACTCAGACAGGCAGTGGCTTTGAGGGACAGGGCAGGGACAAGGCAGAAGCTCCCCTAACAACACTAAGGGACCCAAGGGGACTAGGGCAAAGTGATGGCCCAAGTAAGAGAAGTGTGGTGGTGAGCAAGTACCAACCTCTCTCTAGCCCTGATGATTCCCAAGCCACTTCTCTCTCTATATGTCAATTAATCGATCAGATCCAGGCTTATCAGAGAGACCTGATGATGGGAACTTGGGAAGGGCAGCTGGCTTTCCCTCAACCCCCTCTTCCTCATGTGTCTTTTCTTTCCCAAGCTAAAGGTCATTTCTCCTTTGCAAAGAAAACAGGATGTGAGTAGTCCTTGTGTCCCTCCATCATCTTTAACATAACCCCACTGTTGGGAAACATCAGTCTCAAACCCTCATTCTTGTCCCCAGAACTGCCTTTTTGTTCTTCAAAATCCCATGAGCTCTCACATTGTCCCTCAGGAATTCTGTGTGAGGTCTCATCCCCGGCTCTGTGCTCCATGAGCAAAGTGGGAAGTAAGAGGAAGGAAAGAGAGAATCAGTGTGTCTGTCTCAGCTAGAATGGCCAGAGAACATTTCTCTTACTATCAAATATTAAAACTGCAACGACTTATTTTTTAAAATCTAAAAATTGACCAGTACTTCCACTTTGCAGGTGAGTAGTCTGAAGCTCCAGAGGAAGAAGTGGTGTGATAGAAGGAGTCAAGCTCGCCCAGGCCCAGCATCCCACGTGGATCCTTTCCTGTGAGCTGCAGGGCAAGGACCAAGCACAGTCCTTGGCACACATGAGATTTGTGAATGCCTGTTGATTTACTGGGTGTTTATGGAGCGATGGGATGAGCCTCACAGGCGCCAGGAGCTGGAGGCAGCCTCAGGTGGCCCTGGGACCCTGCAGGAATCTTCTACAAAACCCTGGGGCCACTTAGCCGAGGGCAGTCACTGAGGCTTCTCTTTCTTGGGCTAAGCATTCTCACTGCCCCTCCTAAAGCCTGGTCCCCAGGCCTTCGAGCATCCTAAGCCCCCTGGTCCTTATCCTTCCTCAGTGGTGCCCAGACTGCCACTGCATCCCAGGTGCATTTGCAGAGTGGACTTGTTGGGGCAGATGGAAGCTTTGGATCAGAGGGAGAGGGCTATGTCCAGAAGATCAACCCTAAGCTTAGCGGCGAGGGATGCAGGAGAAGGCAACATTACTGGGACTTTGGGGCTTTGTGGTCCCAGGAAAACCCCCACTGTAGCCTGCCACCATCCCTCCCACTGTCCTGTAGCAAGTGCTGACCTGGCCAGAGCCACTGCTTGGTCTTTGGAGGTTATGATGCATTCTGTCCACATTCTGTATCCCTGTAGAACTGGTCAAGCATGTCCTGAGGTCCCTCCACTCATCTCCCCAAGAGCATCTTCCCAGGCTGGCCGCTCCCCTGAGACTGCCCTTTCAGGCAGGGCTTGCCCCAGTACTGCCAAGTCAGATTCGGGGCTCCGGGCCCAGCCTCCCTATCAAGGTCTCCCAGTGCCCAGCCCTGGTTCTTCTTGACTGTCCTTGGTGTTCACTCAGCGCTGGGTCCCCTCAAGCTAAGCGGAGATGTCAGGGGAGGGACTGAGGACACAGCTGGTCACGAACACCCCACGGGTTGGTCAGTGATTACCTTTGTTCCTGACAAGTGCCAGAGTTTGCCCTTCCTGCCCAATCCCAGCCTAACCCCCACCAACCTATGGGAAGAGGATCCCACAGACTTCCTTGGAAGCGGGGAGGGGCCTTGGAATCCACACAGAGGAGGAAAATAAAGCCAGACACTGGTTTGAGGTCCCAGAAAAGACCTCTCTATGGGGAGTCACTGCAGGCCAAAGGCTAGGGGCAAGGCTATCCCAAGGAGCCCTTCCAGGGCTCACAGCCATGGCCTGGCAAACCCCAGGAGTGTTCACTCTGGGGAAGGCAGAGGAGAAGTGGCCCCAAGCTCCTCAGGGAGCTCCCAGTCTAGAGAGAGAGAAGTCTAGCTTGAAGCACAGTGGAGTCAATGCAATGCAGTGGGACAGATCCAGGGGCTCCGGGGCTCACAGAAAGGAGAGAGGCCTTGAGAGGAGGATCAGGATGGGCTTCCTGGGAGCAGGCCTGGCAGTGTTACAGGAGAGAAGTCTGGGGGCAGAGGGAGATGCAGCCACTCTGCTGGTTCGCTATTGTTTTCTGGCCTTCACTTGGGTCTTGTACAAGGCCAAGGTATGGACACATGTAGGGTGGATCTAACTGGCTGTTTAGGGGGCAGGTCATGCCATCCCAAGACAGAGCTGGCCCAGGCTCTGTAGCAGGGGGTCAGTAATCCCCAAATGCTGACTTGTAGGCTGGCCCCTCTGAGGTTCAGTTTCCTTCTCTGTGAGGTATGAATAAGAAGGCCCACACCCTGTGACCCCTCATTTCAAAGCCAAGGTCACTGCCATGATGGGCCAGCCATGGCGGCCATTCAAAGATGTGGGGGGAGGAGAAGAAGGAAACTTTGCGTGCGGGCCCAGCCCAAGCATACACAGGCTCAAGCCCTGTGGGGTAGGAAGTTCCACCTGGGCCAAGTGGGGCCACCCTGCCCCGCCCCAGGTGCCACCCTCTTCCAAGTGGCATAAACAGCCCAAGCCCCAGATTGAGTGAGGCAAGAAGGCTTCTGTGAGGCAGGAGACAGCTCAGTGTAAGCCAAGTCCTGAAGGGAGGGGGGCTCAGACAAAGGTTTGGGGGCTCAAGGAGACGTGGGCTCAGAGAAGGGGAGGGGGGCTCAGAGATGGGACGTGAGGGCTGGAGGAGCCACAGGTTTAGAGAGAAGGATATACACTCTCTGAGGGCAATGGGGCTCCAGATGGAGTCAGGCCCAGAGGTCTCTGTACTCAGCACCCACAACTCCTCCATCTCTCCAGCCCAGAAACAATGGCCCTGGTGACTCAGGTCAGCTTTGTCCTTGCCATCATCCTACTGTCTGTGTCACCCGCCAGGCCGGGAAAGCTGAAGAGGCAGGTAAGTGCCCTGGCTTCCTTCTCCCCACCAGCCTGCCTGGGACCTAGTGAGCCTAGCCCCCACCCTTGCTGGTCTGGCTCCTCAGAAGGAGCCCCTCTGGGTGCTCCACAGCCCATTTTCCGCCCAGGCCTCAGCTGCTTCTCCTTCCCTATCTCCCCCTCCCAGGAAGGCGCTGTCTTTGGCTTCTGCCAAACTGCCAGGAAGCTCAGAGCCCTGCTAGCTGGGGCTGGGCTCAAGGCAGTGACCAAGCCTGGGTCCATCGGCCCCTGGCACGTAGCTTCCTTTGGCTTTGTATGGGTGAAGGCTTGACCTGCTCTGACCTACATATTCCCTTATTTCTCAGTTATTTCATTACTGGCTCTGGTTGCCAGCTGGGAAGCTAATCATGGTTTGAAGATTGGAAACCTTGTGTGCTCGTCCCAGGCCCTGTGACCTTGGTCAAGTCCCACCCCTCTTGGGCTCTCAGTTTCTTTATCCATACAGTCGTGGGGAGCAGTGAAGAGTTGAACAAGCTCCTTCCAGCTCTCCTGTGCTAGGATCCTGACCCACCAGACCAGCACCCAGCCATCTGGCCAGGGGCTTGCTCCTTCTCAGGAGCTAGGGCTTGACTTAGACTTCAGAGAACCCCAAACTCTCACCCAAAAGCCATCATACTGGTACCTAAAGGAAGAAAAGCCCCACCTCCAACATCCCAGACCCATTGCTGACAAGTGGTCCTCCAGCCTTCTCTGGACGACCAGGGAAGGAGGCACCTTCTTCTCCTGAGAAAGGCCAGACTGCTCCCTTCTGGGAGGGCTCTCGTTATTAGCAAAGATGTCCTGAACTTAGGCTTAGGCCTCTCTCTCCCTTTATACCTTCTGCTCCCCCTCAGGTTCTGCCCTCTGGGACCAAGCAGAGTGAGGCAAATCCCTCCTCCAGATTCCAGCCCCTCATTCAGCCCCCAGGTTTTCCCCCAAGCTCAATTGTGACAGCTGTTCCTTACAAGGCCTTCACAATCTCTGCCTCCCTGACAGTTTAGCAACATCCTTCCTAATCTGTGGCCCCCACAACAGGACCTGTAACCTAGCTGGGGTCGAAGCAGGACAGAGGACAGGCCTCTTGTCTCCCTTGTCCGGGGAGCTCAGTCTTCTCAGCTGCCCCATCCTGCTGCTGATCCCTTGAGCTCCAACACAGCTGGCAGCTCTCTTCAGACAAAATGCTGTCGGGCTGACCTGGCACCGTCTTCCACTCGGCTAGTCCTCTCACACTGCACCTTCCCCCCGACACTCTCTCTACGGTGGGGTGCACCATCCCCTCCACCGTCCGCCATGGTGTCTGTCTATCTCTCCTTCCCGTCACCTGTAGATCTGATAAGCTTGCTGGCTGTTCAGGCCTCCATAAAAGTGCTCCACAGCTGGGACCAGACCTAGATCTGGGGCTTTCCACTGGGGCCCTGCCCCCTCCAAGCTGACTGGCAGAGAAAGGAATATGAATTTACTGAGCACTATGTGCTAAGCACTTTACCAAGGTCATCTATTAATAATGACCTTTTAGGACTAACCATCCATCAACATTTCAATGCCTTGAAGTGGACAATATGTGGGGCTGGCCAGCCCCTGGTTTGCCTGCCCGTGCCCATGGTCAGGGACATTCCCTGGGACAGCAGGGACACCGTGGAGGGGTGATGCTTCACACTTAGCGTTCATTTGAGAAGATCCATCATAGATCTCAATAACTGGAAGAATATCAGCTGTTCTTGAGTAGGCCAAGCTAATGTTTACTTATTCGGTGCCACACCAGTCCAACTACCAAAAAATTATTTAATTAATTCATCCGAAAAAGCAAAAGGTCCAGAATATCAAGGGAATTAATGAGAAGAAACACTAGGGAAGGTGGCCCAGCCGTACCAGACCTTAAACTGTGTTATAAAGCGGTAGTCATCAAAACTGCATGTTGCTGGCTAAGTTAGGGGCTCAGGACACTGCAGTCAATGACGATGGTCATCTATTACTTGATACATCCAGAGATCTCTCATGCTGGGCTTGCGGACCCAGAGGTGAGCACAATTAGGCCAGACTCCTGCAGCAGCCATGGCTGAGTGACTGTCCCCTGGAGGGCAGGCCTCCAGGGAGGCCCCCTGGGTCTGGTCTGGGGTCCCATTCCTGTTGGTCACTTAGAAGGCACAGCTGTTCAATTTGTACATGATAGGAAATCAGGAGTGGAAGAACTCTGGCATGTCGCACGACAGAGTCAAGCTCCAAAGGAACAAGAACGACGTGCTCAGCTGACCAAAGTGAAATTTAATAGAGAAAAAACGTGAAGTCTTCATTGGATGAGGGAGTGTGGCTACACTTTGTGTGATCCGGTAAAAGATCTGGGCAAGTTCCCTGAAAGTCTGGGTGGGGGTGGGGAGATGCGGCCCCAGAAAAGTAACTGCTGTGCCTGCCCCAGCCCAGGGGCATCTACAGTGCTGACCCAGCCCGGGCCTCCCGCTGCAGTCAGGAGCTGGAGCAGGCCCTGCACGGGGGACAACCCGGGGACATGGAGCCCAGAGAAGTGGACTTAGGAGCGGGCAGCTATGGCCAAGGGCTGCCAGGGGTTGAGGAGTCATGAGCCTTTTATTCTGCTTGGCCCCAGATGGCCAAGAGTTTCTCCCAGATGGGGAGGAAACTGCCAAAGGGCAGATTTAGGCACGACAGGGAATTTCCTTGTCCTTTCAAGTTGGCCCAAGGTGAGAAGGACTGTCCTTGGAGGCACCTCCACGTTCCCTGCTGCCTCCAGGCCTTGAAAGCCCTTCACTGGCTGACTCCAGGCACGTCTCCAGGCTCACTGCCCCTTCCTCCCCTTCCCAGGAGCCGGGCCCAGCCAATCTGGCCCACTGGGTTCCTTAGAGGCCATGGCCCAAGCTGTGTCTCCATGTCTTTTACCCCCCAAACCCTGAAATCCCCCAAATGTTCTCACATTCACTTTCTGTTTCTGTCTGTCCACCTCCCTCTCTCCCTCCCTCCCCCTTCTTTCTCTATCTCCTTTCTCTTTGTTTCGTTTTCTCTCCTCCTTCCTCCCTTTCTCTTTCTCCCCCCCATCTGTCTCTGTCTCTGTCTCTGTCTACCCACACACTCACACATACACACACACACACACACACACACACACACAGGCACCCACACACATTGGAAGTGCCAAACAAAATCTTGTTGCTTGAGTGATTAATTCAAGCAATGACTTGTTGGCCATTTGTCCATGAAGGGAGGGTTCTTGCTCAGATAAACAGGGACTCAGTGTCCTCTGACACCTCTTCCGCCTCTAAGATCCTGAGATTTGGTGATTCTGTCATCTAGGTGGCTCAGTGAGTAGACCACTGGGCTTGGCAAAGTGAGGAAGCCCTGAGTGAGGTCTTCACCCCAAGCAGTAAGACTCTAGGCAAGTCACTTCACCTCTCAGCCTCAGTTTTGTCAACTGAAAAATAGGGCTAACAATGGTACTTACCTCACAGGATTACTGTGAGGTGAAGTGCCAAGTGTTCTGCAAACTCTAAAGCATAATCATTGTTAGTTCTTATCCAACAACAGGCTATCCTGAGGACCTCTGGCCATGCCTTGATTAACAGTTTAGTAACTCAGTCAGAAAAGAAAGTCTGGTTAGTCTGGGGTAATGTGTTCTTGATGAAATCCTGTTGCCTCTTCATGATCACTGTTCCCTCTTCACACCTTTGGAAAAATGCATGCTAGAATTTGGCTAGGAGTCCAGATCACTGGCCTCTACTTTGCAGACTCCCAGCTCTTTCTGGTGTGAAAGTGTTGACATCTGCCCTTCTCCAAAGCTGAGGCTCCTCTCTCCCTCTCCGCAGTCTTTCAGCTGTCACTGAGAGCAATTACTTTGGTGGTTCTAGAATTTTGCCAGAAATTAAAATCAATTTCACTGGCCTAGAGCTTGCTGATGCCATGATTTTCCATCTTTTAAAAATCAAAACCACTTTTATCCTTCTCCAATACCTATACTTCTTCTATTCCACAAAATTATTTAGAGGTCCTTGATCCATAGCAGAGTCATTACAATAGACTCTTCTTTCCATAGCAAAGGGGTTGGTGGCTTGTGCTCCTCAGCAGAAACCACTGCCTCACTATGTCCTAACTCTTTGTTGACCTCTTTTGTTCTCTCCAGTACAAAGAGCACTCACTCTATTGGGTACAGAAAATAAGGCAACATCAAAGGTGGAAGAGTGGCTAGAGTGCTGGGCCTGGAGGCAGGGGGACCTGAGTTCAAACCTGTCCCTCTTGGACTGTGGAATTCTCACCCCTAATCCCACCCCCCTTCTCTCTGTAGTCTTTGAAATCTGCTCTCTCAAATTCAGAGTACACACCAGGCTCTAACCAGCCTTCCTCTACTTCTCCACTATTCCAAGATGAAGGAGACATTTCCCTTGAAAGCTTCATCGTTTCCCCATCACCAGTCAGCTCTTTCTTGCTCATTGCTTCCTCCATTGATTGAAGGTAAAGCAAGACAAGAATTCATTAGCTGGTTTTTGACAGAAAGATAGTCTCAATAGATGCCTAGATAATTGAAGTTTTCTATCACTAGATATATGAGAGATAAATAGATAAAAGAGAGATAAGGAGATGGATAGAGATGTTAGAGGTAGAGATAATAGAGACAGAGAGATAGAGAGATAGAGAAATGATAGGTGGAGACAGAGAGGTGATAAATGTAAAGGTGGATGGATGGATGGATGGAGAAAAGGAGAGATGACAGATAGAATGAGCAGAAGCTAAGTGTTGTGGATACTAGTACAAGCAAGCAAGATGGTCAATGGCCTTAAGGAGCTTACATTCTAAAGAGGAAAACAAGTCCCCAAGGGGAGCTGAAAAGGTGTGGGGGGCACTGGGAGTACAGACAGAATGGCACAGTGTGCAAGTGGCTGGTTCTTGGCAAGATAAGAGCCCCATCTCTTCTCTTTCATGATTTCATTTCGAGGTCATGACCTGTTTCTTCAGCACCTTTTCCACATTCTCCTGTCAAAGTGGTCCATAGTGTGCTTCGGAAACAAGCCTTTAAGTCTAATGTGTCTCCCTTGATCTTCACCCAAATGTTTTCCACGTCTCCCCTTCTGGTCTCAAGATGTCTTCACGCGTCTGTCTCCTTAGCAGACAATGCGATGTCAGATCTTCTCTCAATGACGTCTAGCCCGGTGGATTCACTCCTTCTCTCCTTCCTCCTCTAGGTCACCTTCTTCCACCCCTCCCCCATGCTACGAGCACAGGTCAAGGCGCTCTCTGCTCCCTCTTTAAGTCCTCTTTTTTCTTTCTTTTCTCTTCTGGTTTTTGAACGAACACTCATTGTCCTTCATACCCTACCGGCTGGACCTTGGAAAAGAGAAGCCCGCTGGTCTTTGAGCATTAGTAATAGTCACTTGACTCTTGGGAAGACAAACCTCAAAAACCTTGTTCTCCACACTTGGGCATTAAATCCTCCATCCTTGCTGTTCTTTCAGAGAGCTCTTGTGGTCTGTTCCAGTGGCTGGACACACTTGTTCACCTTGCTGGGATTTGGGCCAGTTGGGGCCTCTGTGCCATGAGGAAGCCCTTAGGGTCCCTTCCTGCTATTTGGGTCTAGGCAGGCCACAGGACGTAGAGACATGAGGTCTGTGTTCAAATCCAACCATGTGGAAAAAGCTCTTTGGTAAGTTTTCCCATCTATAAAATGGAAATTTATATATATATATTTCCCTCTTCCCCCCACCCCCACCTCGTCCATAGAGTTGTTATAAATAAAGCTACTTAATCATTGTTCAGCTATATCTGACACTCTGACCCCATTTAGGGTTTTCTTAGCAAAGATACTGGAGTGATACACCATTTCCTTCTCCAGCACATTTTACAGATGAGGAAATGGAGGAAAACAGGGTGAAGTGACTTTCCCAGGGTCACACAGCTAGTAAAGAAGGCCGGATTTGAACTCAGATCTTCCTGCCTCCAGGCCCGGCACACTATGCACTGTACCACCTGCTGCTCCAACTTTACAAAACAAGTAGCCTCCCAGTTGCCTTCATCACCAATGTTCCTACAGAGCTGGAAAGTTTACAAAGCACTTTATCGACATGACTTCATCAGGGCCTTATTATGTTCCCCATTTTACACAGGCTCAATGAGAGGAAGTCACCTGCCCCCAGTCACCCACCTGATTTCAAATATATTTAGCAGAGGAGGCTGGGCAGCTGCTGGTCTGCTCTGCAGCAGGAAGGAGGCAGGAAGGTGTTTGAAGGGTGAGGCAGCTTCTCAGTCTCCCAAGGCAGCCTGTGCTACATGCCTGGAATTCCTGGAACCTGAATCGACCCCTCTAGCCACTCCTTGCTGCTGTGGGAAGGCTGCAATGGCTGGTCTCTCCTGGCTGGCAGTGCCACTGTGGATGCTAATGTTTCTGCTCCTTCCACAGGTGCTAGTGAAAACTGTGAAGCTGAAGAGTCAAGGTCAGCCCAGGACCATGCGTGGGGCTAGGGGGCAGTGGGCAGAGGCTTTCCCAGAATCTTTCAGTTTTTAAGCAGTGAAGCTAAAGGATTAGGATGGCCAGAAACCATGAGCTTTAAGTCTGACCTTAATGAGAGCTTAACTCTTCACTTGAACCCAAGGCCAGGTGTGGCCCTGGAGGTGACCATCTCCTGGGAAGCTGGGCCCTCTCCCATGGGAGATGAGACTGCAGAGGGCAGGGCACGGCAGGACAGGGGAGAAGAGTCTAGGTCATGAGAGACAGTGGGCTTTCTCCTTAACAACCTTGCCTCAGTCATTAGTTTCCCTATGTGGAGAGTGGGACAGTAACTCCTGTCCAGCTTCCTTAATACACATTCCAGCTTCCTCAGAAACCCCCTCCTCCAGAAAGCCTTCTAGGATTGACTGCCACCTCTGTTTCCTACTTCTTTACTGGTTCTGGAGTCAGAGGGCCCAGGTGGGAATCTCAACCCTACCATTAATTCCCTGTGGGTAAGTCTTTCTAGCTCTGGGCCTCTGGTGGATGAGATGACCTCTGAGGGCCCTGAGGGTCTGACTTGATATAAGACAAGTGAACAGAGACTCAGAGCTCCTGACTCTTAGGGCTGGGTTGGACAGCCAGAGAAGCTGGCTGTGAAGACGGATCCCCCATGCTCAGCTCTGCTTCTCTGTCCCCAGCAGGAAAGGACTGCTCCCAGATCTGGACAAACAATCTAAAATCCCCAAGTGGCGTGTATGTCATCAAGCCAGATGGGGCCCCCATGGCCTTCCAGGTGAGTTAAACAGTATTTACTTAGCACCTACTGTGTGCTGGGTCCTGTGCTAAGTACTGAGGAGACAGAAAAGGCACAACCAAGGTCTCTGCCTGCAAGGAGGATAATGAGGAGGATAAGGGCTGCAGGAGCCACAATCATACACAGGGACAGGAGGGTGGTCTTGGAGGGGAGGTCTCCCGCAGCAGGGGAGACTTGAGCTGAGTCTGGAAGGAAGCCAGGGATGCTCAGAGATGAAAGTAAGGCCAGAACAAGCCCAGAGAAGGGGGAGGAAGTCTTGGCGGGTCATGAAAGGCTTTATATTTGGTCTGGGGGTAATAAGGAGCCATGGCAGCTCCTTTGGCAGCTGAGTGGAGAATGGATTGGACTGGAGGAAGATTGAGGCAGGCGAAAGACGAGTGGAGAAAAGGGAATGGTGGATGGTAGGCTTGGCCACAGACTAGATGTGTGGAGCCAGGGTAAAGAAGGTGCAAAGGGGCAGAGAAGGGGGCCCTGACATTGCCAGCTGTGGGTGGCACAGCTGTGGGACAAGCCCCTTACTCTCTCTGAGCCTCAGTTTCCTCCATGAAATGACAGTGGTGTTCTTTGCACTGCCTGCCTCATAGGAGCCTGGAAGAGAGAGTTTTTTAATGCTTGGAATGCCCTAGAAATGGGGGGTGTTTTCCATTATGGTCTCTAAAAGGATTGGAGACAGGGGAAAGTGGACTTGTATCCTGTGTGGCAGATGAGATCAGACATTGGGAGGGCCTTCAAATGTGGAAAGTCTGAAAGTAAGGGATAGGAGGGTCAAGAGGCCCTTTTTTCTAGGAGTCAGGGATGACCCCCTATCTTTACCTATCTGAGACAACTCTGCTTAAAAGGGGCTGTGAAATGGAGGGAATGCCCCCTTCCACCTTCCACAAACCTTGTAACCCTCCAGGCTTACTGTGACATGGAAGAAGATGGTGGCTGGACAGTCTTCCAGAGGCGGACAGGGGGCAACAGCAAGCCTTTGGCGTTTGACCGGGTCTGGTGGGAGTATGAAAATGGCTTTGGGGATGTGGAAGGTGAGGAAGCTAGAGGGTCCTAGCACTGGGGCCACCATGGTCCTGGAGAACCACCAAGGGGCAGCTCTGCAGGAGGGCCTGAAGTGAAATAATGGGGCTTAACCCCAGACCTGGGGGCCATTCTCCCACTCAGACACCCCCCCCACCCCAGGGAATAATCAAGAGCTGCAGATAATTGTGGGTAATCCCTAGAATGCAAAACAGTCCTTCCTGCCCCCTCACCCCAAACTGGATTATCTCTGGAACAAGGGACAAATCCTCTCACCCAGCCACCCTCCAACTGTGGGCATCAGATCATTGAAGATAATCCAGTAGGGAGAACTGAATATGCAGCATGTCAGATATCTCTCCCCCTCCTCCGCCAAGTGGGATAATCTGGAATTGTGCAAAATCCGAAAGTGGAGAATTCCCCATAGAAGTACTGACCTAGAACATCCCACCCACAATCCTACCCTAAAAGTGGCTCATGCCAAACATCAGGTGACCCCCCCCCCCCAGCCTGCATCTGATTGGAATTCACTGAGTGCCCTGTTCTGCCGCCACATTAGGCTTGGGCTCCTGCTTACAGGAAGTCAGGGCTGCCCAGGGCTGATCCAGTCTGGGGTGGGATGTTGCCCACGGGAGGTCAAGAGCTGGCCTTTCGGCTGATGGAGAGATATCCAGGGTTAGCACAGGAAGGGAAGACTGGATCCAGAGCCAGGGCACGGACAAGGCCAAAAGTGCCTGAGGGCACATCGAGGTCATGTGGCTGTCCAAGACTGGGAGCCCACTCCCTGCTGCCCAGTGGGACCCATGACTGGCTGACACCCTCCCCCTTGGCCTTCCATGATGGGGGTTCCCCTCCCTTACAGGTGAACACTGGCTGGGCCTGTCTAAACTTTACTCACTGACGCACCAGCCCGGCGGCACCCGCACCCAGCTGAAACTGGATTTACACAATTTTAAAAATGAGAGCCGCCATGCCCTGTATGATTCCTTCCAGATCAGTGACAAGTCCAGTTTCTATACCCTGAACCTGGGCAGGTACTCTGGAAATGCAGGTGAGCCCAGCTCTGCCAGGGAAGAGAGTGAGCCCTCTCTCTAATGTGGTAAAAATTCAGCAAACAGTAATTAAACTGCACTGTGTGTAGGGCCCTGGGTTTGTGTAGGAGACTTAGACAATCCAACAGATATTTATTAGTGCATCCATTCATTAGATATTAATGCATTTATTCATTCAATCCTTTAGATTAATTCTGTGAGCATTTATTAAGCTCCTACTGTCTGCAGCTCCCTGGAACTTAGCATGGGAGAGAAACAGAGTTCACCTCTATCATGTTCCCAAACATGTTGATAATAAGATATAAACACAGACAGTAACGTGTTACAAGCCCGTCAGGGAGGAATCAGAGGGAGAAGGTCATTGCTTAGGGATGCAGTCACCAAAGGCTCCCTGGAGGAGATGTCATGAGTGTTGGGCTTAATAGGATGAGTAGAAATTAAGCAGGTAAAAAGAGGGGTAGGATTCCAGGCATGAGGCAGGACATTTGGGGGGTCAGAGAGTCATTCTGTTTGGCCAGTGTATAGAGCATGTGGAGTGTGAAAGGTCAGAATGAGCTGGATTGGAAAGAAAAACAGGGCAGTGCTTCTTTTGGCCATAGCAAGGCCGAGAAGGTGATATTTGACCTGAAAAAGGCAGAACCAAAATGACTAATGCTTTGAGTCAAGACAGAATTGAAGAAATGAGATAAGCAGACTCCCTAATTGGCCTTGATGGATTTGGAGGGGAGGGGGGGGTCTGAGAAGCACTGGCAGATGGGTGGTTGGGTGACTTTTCAAAGGTCACCAAGAAGAGGAGGGGGGCCCTGGAGCCCCAGGGCAGATGTCCTGATTTTCTAAAAACAAAAGACAAAAAGACAGTCTTTTAACTCCAGGCCAGTGAGCTTGACTCTTGCCAAAATTCTAGAACTTATTTTTTAAAGGGATGCTTAGTGACTACTTAGAAAAGGAAGCAGTGACCTCAAAGAACCCGGATGGTCTGAATGACTTCCTTCTTTTGTAGACAGGGACTACTAAACTGGTAGATAAGGAGAATTCTATAGCTTTCACTAACCCAGAGTTTCACTGAGCACTTGACAAAGACATTAATGCTATGTGGGTTAGATAATAATACAGGCAGTTCAATGTCGTCAGAATTGGTTGAATGGCTGAACTCAAAGAGTAATATAATAGCTCAACCTTCCTACAAGTCTCTAGTGGACAGCCCCAGGGATCTTGGCCAAAGACTATTCAAAATCTTTACCAATTACTTGGATAAAGGCAGAGATGGAATACTTCTTACTTTTATGGATGACTTAAAGCTTGAAGGGGCAGCTAAGATGATGGATAATGGAATCAAGATCCAAAAAGATTTCTATAGACTAGAATGTAACAATATATTCCTATACTTGGGTTCTAGTCATCAGCCTCCCAAGTAGAAGATGACACAGGTGTGACTAGACAGCTGTTCATCTGAAAAAAGCCGTGGCAGTCTTAGTGGACTCCAAGCTTAGTGTGAGTTAGCAGTGTGACCCGGCAGTCCAGTGCAATTGTAGGCTGCCATAAGAGGTGAGATGTCCAGTGTTGTGGGTGTGGTGGTTCCTATGTTTGGGAAGGCCATTGAGGCCAGGCCAGAGCATGCTTACAAATCAGGCAGTTGAACACCTGCTATGTACCAGGCCTTGAGCTAGGTGCCAGCATAAAACAATGCCTTTTTTTGAGGAGTTTCCATTTTACTAGGGGGATGTGACAACTTCATAGATATGGAGGTGGTGGGTGGTTTGGGGGCTGGAGTGGTTCCTACACTTCTCCTAAGAGCTGGGCACTTGAACTGAGCTTGGAAGGGAGCCCAAGAAGTAAAGATAAGGAAGGTGATGAGGATGGGGACAGGACTGGAGATACCACTGATAGGAGGATCTTTGGGGCTGAAGGTAGATGTTGGCTATGTGTGGTCTCCTCCTGGTCCCTTCTTGTTAGTCTTGTCCTCATCCATCCAGTGCTTATAAAGGGCCCCATGTGTGTGTGCCAGGCCATGTGCTCAGCAGTGCAGGGGCAAAGACAAAGTAGATGTGGATGGACGGATCAGTGCAGAGATGGACAGTCAGACAGAGCATACTGTGTGCTAAACCCCGGTGATACAAATACAAGCGAGCATGCTCTGCCCTTGAGGAGCTTCCATTCTAGTGAGGAAAGTATGGATACAGTGGGGAGAGCACGCACACTGTAACACAGTGGAGAGAGCACGCACACTGTAACACAGTGGAGAATGGTTAATGAGTGTCATGGAGGTCTGGCTTCCAGCAAGACGAGGCAAACCTCACCAGTCAGGGATGAAGTCCATGGCTGCTGGGGAGGGTTTGGGGTGTGAGGATGAACATATGGGAGCCAGCCTGCGAAGATCTCTAAATTAAGGTAAACTGAGGCACAAAGTCCTGAGCATGATCAATTTATTGGTAAAGTGTGAATTTACCAATCATTGAGATCTCAGCTTCCCCAGCAAAGCCAAGACCCTACATAAGGGGAGCAGTTCTCTCTTTTATACTTTTGGGGAGGACAGACCAAAGAACAGGCCCTTAGAGGTGGTGAGGAAGTTATGATTGATTAGAAGAGCTAACATTATAAATGACAAATTTTCTATGATTGGCTCCAGAGCTGAGGTGCAGGGAACAATATGATTGGTTGGAAATTGAGAATGAGAGGCCAGTAACAACCCCCTCCTTCCCCTGTGACTGAGAAATGGTCATCATTTGAGACCACCTGCAGGATCAGACATCATGGCCCAGACATCTTTGGAGAACCAGGCATCCTTGAAGGATGGCTTGAGGGTGTAAATCTCCTAGATCAGATTTCCTGGCATCCACCTGCATCCCTCAAGGGGAACAGATTTCCTTGAAGCAAGAATGGAACAGTGATGAGCAGGGGAAGTGGATTTCTAAACTTAATTTGCGACAGGCTGGTTAAATTTCTGAATTAAGTTCAGAGACAAAGAATCATGATTTAAGTAGTTATGGGACAAAATTAATTAATCATAAATAGGATAAATTTAAAAGCCAGAATCAATCTGATTATTTCATTTTTTGCCTTTTTTTGGAGGGTAATTGGGGTTGACTTGCCCAAGGTCACATGGCTAGTTTTTGTGTTAAGTGTCTGAGGCCGAATTTGAACTCAGGTTCTCCTGACTCCAGGGCCATTACTCTATTCATTGCACCATCTAGCCACCTCACAATCTGATTATTTCAGTGCCAAACTGAGGAGTTTCCTAGGGACACTAGGGAGTTACTAGGAGCTATTAATTGGAGGAGTGGAGCACTCAGCACCACTGAATTTTAGGGACATCTGTTTGGCAGCTTGAAAGAGAATAAACGGGAGAAGGAAAAGGCCAGTGAGAATGTGCCAGGCCAGATGAGAGGTCACGAAAGCCTGGGAATGATGAGGAGGGAACAGAAGTTGGGCAGGAAGAATCAAGCATTAGCAGCCATTGGATACTGGGGGTGAGGGACAGTGAGGAGCTGAGTGACAGAGGTTGGGAAGTCCTTTGACAGATAGAGGGAATTTTAGAAGAGGTGAGGATTGGGGGAGTTGGAGAGCTGGAAGGGACCCTGACACCATCTAGTCCTATCCCTACCTGAAGGAATCCCAGCTCAAACATCCCTGACTAATAGTGGTTCAGCCCACAACCAGCTGTCATTTTTAGGAATTAACTGTCATCCCCACCCCAAACCTCCCACCCTGCCAAATTTTCTCTTCTTCAGGGTAAACATCTCTGGTTCTTTTAGCTGCTCCTTATCAATGGATTAAGAGCCCTCGTCATCCTCTTTTGGACTCCATCACTGTCTTAAATTGTAACCCATTGAATGCAGTATTGCAGATGTGGTCTGGCCAGGTCCAAGTACAGAGGGATTGTCACTTCCTTACTCCTGGAAGCTATTAATGCAGTCTGAGATCCAATAGACTTTTTTTGACTGCCAGATCACATCACTGAGTGATACACAGCTTGTGGTCTGCCAAAACCCCATGATCTTTTTCAGAACAACTACTCTCTATCTCTGCCTTCTTCCTCTTCCATCTGATACTTAGGACGGTGATTGGTTTTGGTGACCAATTGTGTGATTGTTTGCATTTATCCCTATTGAAGTATGTTTTACTAGGTTTAGCCCCCAGGGTTTTAGCATGTCAGTGCCTTTGTCAGTCCTGATGCTGTCATCCACTGAGCTGCCTCTCCCTCCTAGTCTTGGGTCATCTGCACATGTGTTAAATGACTTGCCCTAAGTAACTGAAGGAAATAGTAACTAACCCAAAGCCTCAAGTTTTATGGCCAGGAGATCATATAGGAGAACAGAAGATGGGCTAGGATGGACCTCACAGATGGAGAGAGGGAGAAGCAGGCTGATTGTGCCCTGAATGGGAAGTGGGCAGGGTAGTGGTGCCTGGGCCCAGAGGCAGGGGCACCTGCTCTGAACCTGGGCTTTGTTCAGGGGTTGGGGGGAAGGGGAAGGAAGCTCCAAGCTTGAAAAGAGAAGACGGTCCTGGGCAGCACCTGGGCTCTGGATTGGGAGGTGAGGTGGGTTAAGGGGTAGTTCTCTGAGCCTGGATCCTAGAAAGAGAAGGTGGCTCCAGGGTTAGAATCTGGACCCTGGACATAGGGAGGAGATCCTTCTGAGCCTGGGTCCTAGATGGGAGGGAGGAACTTGAGCCTGGACCAAGGACATAGAGGGGGCCTGGAAAGAGAAGGGGGCTCTGGGTCAGTACCTGAGTCTCAGACAGAGGAAGTAGCCCTGGTTGGCACCACTTGGTCAAAGGTGGAGGGTGTCTATTATGAGCCTTGTCCCTGGAAAGAGGAGGTTGATTCACAGATCGAGCTGGAATCCCAAATAGAGGGTGGTCTTATTACTGCATAGACTTGGGTCAGAGGAGATGGCACTGCTCAGTGCCAGAGCCCATGGTCCCAACCACCGCTCTTATGTACAGGAGACTCCTTTGGTGGCGAAAATTGGAAAGGAGCGGCCTCCCAAGTAGGCAGTGCCTTCAGCACCCTGGACAGGGACCACGATTCCTGTGACCCCTGCATCAGTGGAGACATAGCCTTCAATGAATGTAGCCAACAGAATGGGGCTGCAGGCTGGTGGTTCAGTGACTGTGGGGTGGCTAATCTCCATGGTGACTGGCACCCTGAGGGGGACCACAAAGGATGGGGTTCTGACATCCACTGGGGAACCTGGAGCCCAATGGAATCCCTAAAGGCCACCAAGATGAAGGTGAAAACTGTGGTGATGACAGCAGCCAAGGCTTAAGCGCCAAGGGCCCTTCCAGCTGCCCCAGGGCCAGATCGGAAGTGTGGTGGACCCAGAGACCCCAAACAAGGGCTCCTGGGCATGACTGTGGTGATCTAATGGCACTGAGAAACTGGGGGTCAGGGCCTGGAGGGCATACAGTGTCTGCTGTCGATGTTGGGGAAACGATCAGTAAAAATGGAGATTCCAAGCCTTCCTTGGCTCTGCCTCAGTTGGCGTCTGGAGCCTGCCTTAAACTGATCCCTTCTCTGCAGAAAGATAGGGTTAGGAAGGTGGAGACAAGACTCTGGGGGAGGACTCTGCTCCAATGGGAGACAAATGATCTTGAGGGAAATACAGCCAGTCCTGGGGGAGTGCCTGGTTTCCAAAGGAGGCTCTGGGTATTCTTGATTGAGGAGATGGCTTTGCAGGAGCCCCTGGTGTCAGGGGGTAGACTTGACATTCAGAGACTCATTTGGGGAATCTGTGGGGAAACTGAGGAGGAACAGGCCCTGGCTGTTGTCTCTGGGTTCCTATAGTTTCTGAGAGAGTCTCTCCTTTATCAGAGATACAACTGCAAAAAGGCAATCTGCAACACAGATATCAGACCAAAAACTATTCCCCAAATGGATTTGACCAAAGAATATAAATAGTTCTCTGAAAGAAAATCTTTTAACATGCACAAGAGTGTTCTAAATCACAAATAGGAGAAGTGCACACTAGAACACAGACATTTCACCCCTCATCCAGCAAATCAGCAACAATGCCAAAAGAAAAATCAATACATCATTGTTGGAGGGGCCACAGGCACTAATGCACAGCTTGCTGGTACAGTTATCCAACCAGTTATGAAAGGATTCGAATTACATGAAGAAAAGTCAGTTGGTTTTTAATAGGTGCCCACTATGTGTCAGGCACTGGGCTAAGTATTGGAGATACAGGTATAAAAAAAGAAGACAGTCTCTACCTTTAAGATCCAAGGGGGGAGGATGAGACAGAAGCCGAAGATGGGGGGAGGGGTGTAATGGAGAAATCAAAGGAAGCCTGGAGGGCAGGAAAGAGAGATAGCCCATGCCCCTCCTTAAACAGAGCTTCTATAGCTTGTGATTTGGCCCCCCACACATAAGGACAGAAGCAAGTTCAGATCTTTCAGGATGATGAGATTTCTCAATGCTGAGGTCCCTGGGGGAGTGATGGAGAGAGAGTCCAAAGGAGCCCAGATTGGTGGGAAATGACCCTGAGATCCACTGCTGGTCACACATTCCCTGAGGAGGTCAATGACAAAAGGCTAAAGCCCTGTACATCAGAATATTGGTGTCAGCTCTTCAGGTGAATGTCTGATGCCCATCACTTGAGAAATAGCAAATCATGGTTCAGAAATGTCCTGACATATTACTGTGCTGTCAGATATAGCAACTGTGGGGTGGCCACCCCACGCTGAAATTATGAACATGTAGTATATGGAGAAGTATGGGAAGACTGACATGAACAGATACAGAGTGAAGTAAGCAGAACCAGGAGAAGGATGGACACAACCTCTTCAACATCCACGGAAAGAACACAAAAGTGAGACAAAGTGTCGTGATTATGATGGCCCCTGTGGTCCTGTGGAGTTAATTCGGCTTTGGGGCAGACATATTTGTGTTAAACCCACATTTCAGTAGCACTTTAAGCTTTCTAAAATGCCTTACCTCCATATCTCACTCAAGTCTCCACTATCCCTTGGTCTCCCTATTTTGTGGCTACTCATTATGTCCTACCCTTCACAACCCTGTGGACCAAAGCACCCTAGTTCTGTCTATATGATTCTCTTGGCATACTAGAGTGGTTTGCTGTTTACTTTTCCAGTGGATCAAGGCAGAGGTTAGGTGACTTGCCCAGGGTCACACAGCTGAATTTGAACTCAGGACCTCCTGATTCCAGGCCCAGTGGCCACCTAGCTTCCCCATGGTAGTTTACCAATAAGTAAACTATGACCCAAAGTGATTGATTGACTTGCCCAGTCACACACCTAGTAAATATCTGACCTGGATTTGAAATTTGGTCTTCCTGACTCTCCAGATGTGAGAGACTAGGGGTGTCTATGTGTATGGAATGATACACTTACTATCAGACACCCTGAATGTTTTCGGTTGGTTTTCCTGAACTGGGCTTTTTCTCTTTGTCCATCTATTACTAGGGAGCCATTGCTCACCAGGTAGAAAAATATTTGGAAATGAAGATGACTTAATAATAAAAACGATCAACAAAAAATGAGATTTTTAAAAAATCTGATGAGTCTCGGTATCTCAGTCTGAAGCACATCTGACTTCCCTGTGGATACATTATTTCCAACTGGTCAAATTCAGAGCTACAATATGACAGATGAAGCAGGGTGGGTGGCTGGGTGGTATAGTGGTTAGGGCACTGGGCCTGGAGTCAGGAAGACCTGAGTTCAAATGTGACATCAGACACTAGCTGTGTGACCCTGGGCAAGTCACTTCACTCTGCCTCATTTTCCTCATCTGTAAAATGAGCTGGAGAAGGAAATGGCAAACCACTACAGCATCTCTGCCAAGAAACCCCAAACAGGGTCATGAGGTTCAGAGAGGTATTTGCCCTCATAAAGAGATTGGTCTTCTAGACCAGAGATACCAAACACTCTGCCAGTGGCAGTTTGCTGTCCAAAACACTCCTGAGTAAGGTCCCAATCAGATAAACATGTAATTGGGAAATATGTAATGAAATTTAAAAACACAATAAAATCTAATGTTAACATGTGGTTTTCTTAGTCACTTTGGGCCTGCAGGGATCTTTATGTACTGGTGACCCTCGTTTCTCTCTGAGTTTGACACTTTTGGCCTAAACTGCATCATCTGAGCTAGAGTAGGGGTGGGAAACTAGCTTCTCTGCTTCCCCACTCCCACATTCCCACCCCCACTGGAAAGGGCATTGGGAAACTGGGGCAGTTGAAAGGTGGGTAGCCAGGACGTGGAAGGGCCTTCAGTCAGTGGAAGTAACAGGAAATACCCATCCTGGAGAAGAGTCACAGTGGACATGAGAGCACAGTTACTTGAAGAGCTGTCCCAAAGAAGGATAAATAGCCTCTTGCTGTTTGGTCCTGGAGGACAGAACTGGAAATGATGGTGGGAGTTACAAAAGGGCCAGATGAGGGCTAGCATCAGGGAAAACTTCCCAGTGATCCTTCTGGCCCTGAGGGCCTGTGATTCCAATTTGCTTGTCTCTGGTCGGCATGTGGTTCATCAGTGGCTAAGCTGGTCCTAGGTCCAGCACTCCTGATGTCAGGAAGGTGGTTGCTGTCCAACCAAAGGCTGTCATCTCCCTGGGGGCCCTAATCCTCACTCTTCAGATCTCCCTTCACTCCCCTTGGGAGGCTGTGGGCTCCCACTGTCCAGGTATCATTGTCCCTGGAGGCCGCCTAACTTTGCCCAGCATCTTCCCCTCAGTAAGTCCCTTGTTCTATGGCTCCACCTGCCACACTAGTTTCTGCCCATTCAACTCTCAGGTCCCTCCTCCAAGGAGAATCTAGCATGTGGCCCCACTTTTCCTGGCAGTATGACCAACTCCGCCCACATGCTCGGGTTCTCTCCAAAGCCCACATTTGAGTGAAGAGCTTAAGTTTCCTTAGGCGGTACTGGGACCATAACAGTCATTTTCCACTCACCATAAGGGGAACATTGTTCCCTTACAGCCAGAGAGCTTGGGTCAGATGGATGGGTCAGCTGTCCTGTCCATGTGAACAGAGCTAGAACTGTTGGCACTGCTGGAGAGCCCAGATTTAGGTCAATCTCTTTTCAAACTCTGTGCTTTAACTGGAAGGATTAGGGATATCCAGGGTGTAGGTGGAGATTTACCCCTGACCCCTCCCTCAGGGCCCTGCCTTGGTCTGAGGTCAGGAGGAGGGGGCCCTCCCAAGGCAGTACTGGGACTGGACCAAGGCACAATGGCTCAAGAATCCATCCTGCCTCTTGGGTGAAATTGAACAATAGTTAGAGGCTTAAAGATGGATTTGGACTGCCATTGCTGAGATCTCACAGGCTTAGCATCGTAATGATACCCGTGGCCATGGCCAAGGGCTGGGCCCTGGCACCCTCCAGGGAACCTGGAACCCCAGTCAGGAGGGTCAGGAGGTCCAGGTCCTTTAGCTTCTCTCTCTCTTATGTTTGAGGGGAGGCTGAGGAGAGGGGCAGGTGCTGGTGGGTCCAGCCCTCTTTTCATGTGACCAGAAGGGAGCCCAGACATGAGAAGGAACTTGGCCAGCAAGTCTGGGGCAGAGGGAAGAAGCAGGAGCAGGCTGGATATCAAGCACTGTGTCAGCCCCTACACTTCTTCCATGGGCGTGCTTTAGGCCCAATCCAGGCCTGGGCATCCTCCCATTCTCTGTGGGACGTGAGACCCTCTCAGTTGATCCATAGTGGGAACAGTCTTAGGAGCCATCTCACCCCACCTTCTGGAGGTGGAAGTTTTCCTGACAATAGCCTTGGGGAAGGTGGTGTACCTCTACTATTTTGTCTTACAGATGAATACACCATGCTGTGCTTCACTCCATACTTCCTGAGGTTGCCTGATGGCAGCTCTCCCAAGCAGACATTCCAGCAGCTGCCTGGGCCTTTTCTATGGCTGTCCAGATCCCTGCCATGTTCTCCCTCCTCATCTCTGCTTCCTTCAAGTCCCAGCTAACATCCCACCTTCTCTAAGGAGCCCTTCCTGATCCCTCTTCCTTCTGGTGTTCTCCCCCAGATCATTCTCCTCTGGACCTTCACCCGCTGTCTCCGGAACTGGGTTTTTGTGCCTCTCTTTGTAGCCCTGGTGCTTAGCCCTGTGCCAGGGCCTTAGGTAATTAATGCTGTTGTCTTTAATTGACCTCCTGTAACTGTAAAGAGAGGTTTGGGGGGAGTGTTGGATAGAAGGCTAACCTCTAAGTCTTGAAGACTTGAGTTCGTCTTCCTTTACTAGGAACAGGTTATGTGACCTTGGGTAAGTCACTTAACCTCAGGACTAATTTACAAAACAGCATAAGGAAGTCCCCACAAATCCTAGGTCAGATTAGTTTAAAAAACAAACCAGGAATGAAAACAGCCCCTGGCCTGAAGAATCTGAGCTCACAAAGGGGCGTGGGAGGCACAGTTCACTCAAACAAGACACAGGTGTACCGGCGCCCTGACACCCCCCCCCCCCCCCATCACTCCTTGAGGAAAAAGGGGGGGGAGGGCTACCTCGACTCCCCTGCCCCGCACAGGGCGCTGTCCATCCAGGCTTGCCGCTTCCGCGCCACCCCATGCCCCCCACACATGGTGCCCAGGGTCTCCCGTTTGCCCAGCACCCTCTTGTTCCACGGGAGGACACGGAACACCCAGTCAGTAAATACACGGGAATGAGCCCTAGGGCCTAGGGATGTTGGGAAGGGGGCGGAGCGAGCGAATATTCTAAGAGCTGAGATGGGGCATCTGGCGGCCACTGCGCAGGGGCGAGTGGGCACAGCCTGGATAAAGGCACGGAGACGGGAGATGGTGTTCACCAGACACACGGACAGACAGACAGACACAGAGCCACGTGGGTGCCCCTCAGGGCGTGTATTCGCACGCGCAAAAACACCAAGGTCTAATTCAGGTCCCTCCGGCTCCTCCCTAGGACTCCAGGACCGGAGGGAGGGGAGGAGGGCCTACGTAGTCCTTGTGACATCACAAGGACCTGGGCGGGTCCTAGAAGCTCCGCCTCTGGAGCAGGCAGAGGCGTGGCCGGGGCAAGCTCAGCCCGTCCACCAAGGCCCGCCCCCTTCGGGTGCGGTTGGTCGGATGCGGAGGCCGGTCGCCTGGGCCGAGGTGGATTCGGGTGGCGGTAGCAGAAAGGCAGAGCCTCCGCTTCGGAGCCCTCTATTATTGGAAGGGCGGGGCCTCGCGGGCGGCATACGAGACCCATTGGCCGGCGCGTGGGCTGGAGGGCGGAGTCCTTCAGTGGGCTGGGTCTCCGTCGGGCCCCGGGCTCGGGGCGGCGGCGCTGTCGAGTCCCGGCCCCTGGGCTCGGTGGTAGTGGTGAACCGTTGCAGGAGATCTACGGCAGGTCGGGTGTGGGAAGGGTGGAGAGCCGAGCCGCGGCCCCTGGGCTCCGTGTTCGTGGTGGAGCAGAGCGTCGGGCTCTCCCCGCCTCCGCGGAGACGGGGAGGCCGAGGTCCGCCCCCAGAGCTCCGGGCGCTCAGAAGCCGCGGTGCGGTAGCGCCGCGGAACAATTCGGACGACACACCTCGGAAGTCCGCCCCCCAGCATTGGAGGCACGTGCCCAGCAGCGCCCCGGGTCCTCTAGGGAAGGGCTGGGGGACGGCCAAGCGCCCTGGAAGTGCCAGCGTGAAGGGAAGACCCAACCCTACTCTGGGGGATCGTCAGTGGCGGGAGGGCCCCGCCCGGCCCCCCCATCGAGGCGACGGCTGGGGGACTGCAGAGCGTCCTATCAGCTCGTTCTTCATTCCAAGATCCAGTCTGGAATCCTCCTCCGGCCGTCACAGGCGTGACACCGGAGGCGCTTCCCTAGGGCTGGGGGGGCGGCCCGAGGGAGGAACCTCCCTGCGTCAGCTCGTCATTGGCCGGGAGACCCAGCACCGCCCACTCGGCTCGCCAATGGTTACGGGAAGCAGCCACGCTCCCTGGTGACGGGAGCGGATGTAAGGCGGGACCTACCTCTTTCGGCTCCCTATTGACTGGAAGACCCAGCACCAACCCCTTGGACCGCCCTTCATGCCCGTGGGAAGGCAGGCCCCCGTCCCCAGGACCTAGCCGGATTCGAGGAGCCGATCCTTTGTCGCTCATCTCCTTCTCGTTCGGCCGCAACAGCACCTCACCCTCGGCTCACCCCCGCTGGGAAAATGGAGGTCGCCGGGCGGAGCCTCGGTCCTCCCAGCCCTTCTCCGGCAGCTTCAGTCCCGGTCCGCCGGCTCCCCATTGGTGGAAGGACGAGACCCCGCCCTTAAGCCGGAAGGCGAGACATTCCTCTTCCCGCTTCTCGTGGGCCGAGCGTCCGAAATCCAGTCCCTCGTGGCCCCGCTCTGAGAGCAACTTTACCCGGCCGACTTCGCCTCCAGCACTCCGCAGGGGAGGGCGGGAGGAGCCCCGACCCAACTTCCGCTCGGAGGTTGCGTGGGGGCGTGGCTCTGGGGGGCTTTTAGCCCAGCAGTGCTGTCTGAGAGGAGCCCCGAGTCCCCCTCAGTCCCGGAGGATCACGCAGGCCGTTCCACAGCCCACACAATTCTGCCACCAAGGGTCGCCGCGTTCCCAAATTAGAAGCTCCGCCTCCTTCGATCTCTATTGGATGGGCCGCCTCGCTCGGTACCCGTTTCTAGAGGCTGGTTGGAAGACGGAGCCCCGATCCCTGGAATCTTTACTGACCGGAAAGAGAAGCCCCGCCTCTTTCCCTCCTTATTGGCTGGAGGAGGGAGTTTCGTGCACTTACCCAGGAGTTATTTGGAAACCCAAGCCCCACTCCCTCGACCCTTTGTTGTTTGGAAAGCGAGGTTCTCTTCCCTCTTCCCTATATTGGGCAGAGGGTGCAGCCATGGGCCCTCAGCTTGGGGATCCCTGGAAGCCTTCAGATCGCCCCGTGGACTCTTTGTTGTTTGTCAATCGATGCTCCGTCCCCTCCGCTCCGTATTGGGCGGAGGGCGGAACTACGGCCACCCCGCTCGGCCACAGTTGGAGGTCGCAGCCTCGCCCCCTAGACTTTGATTTGCTCCAGAAGAAAAGCCCTGCCCCCTCTGATCCTTATTGGTTGGAGGGAGGAGCCACATCCTTTCTTCTCCGGAATAGCTGGAAGGCGGGACCGCGCCCCCTGGACTTTGTATGGTTTGGCAAACAAGGGCGGGGCTCTAACTCTCCTTATTGGTTGGAGGGCGGAGCTACAGCCCCTCCTCTCCCAGACAGTTGGCGGGCTGAGCCCCGCCCCCTGGACTTGGACCCCTTGGCTCCCTATTGGTCAGAGGGCGGGGTGTCGCTTGTTCGGGGCCACGGCATTGGCTGGAAGGAGGAGTTGCGCTCCCCGAACTCTCCGCCTCTTGGCAGGGGCAGTGCCGCCCCTTTGGCTCAATCCTTTTCTGCCCGCTTAGCTCGGGACCTAGGACTTGGTATTTTCTGGGAGGCGGAGCCTCGCACTGTACGCCCTTCGGCCTTGGGAGTGCAAAGGCTCGCCCCACAGGAAGCCTGGCCTTTGAACGGCCAGCCCCCAACTCTCAGGTTCGGCTCGAGCACGGAGACCCGCCCCTATGCCCCGCCCCAGTTGGAGAGCGCCACTTCGCGGGTCTAGTCGGGCGGGCTGCGCAAGGCGAAGCCCCGCCCCCCAAGCCAAATAATGACGAAGTTCCCGGGGTCCGGATTGGCTGTCGCTCTAAGTCCCGCCCCCGCCCGAAGACGTAGCGATGGGCGGGTCGCGAGGCTGCGCAGTTAGCGCCGGCCTCTGGGGTGAATGGCCGCCTCCGCTTCCCGCTCCGCCGCTCTGCGACGCCCGCGCCTGCCGCTGCTGCTGCTGCTGCTGCCGCCACCGGGGGCCGCCCGGCCCGGCCTGCGCCCGCGCTCCTCGGGGCCGCCCGCCATGCAGCCACAGCCCACTGCCCGCGGCTGGCTCACGGGCCTACGCTTCGACAACCGCGCGCTGCGGGCGCTGCCAGTGGAGGAGCCGCCGCCCGGCGGGGACCCGGCCCCGCGGCCCGTGCCGGGCGCCTGCTTCAGCCGCGTCCGGCCCTCCCCGCTCCGCGAGCCGCGCCTTGTGGCGCTGTCGGCCCCGGCGCTGGCGCTGCTCGGCCTGGGCCCTCCGCCGCCGGGAGGCGAGCAGGAGAGTGAAGAGGAGGAGCCGGAGGAAGAGGGGGCCGGGGTGCCCCGCCCCCGCCCCCGCCGTCGCCGCCACGCCGGGGCCGAGGCCGAGCTGGAGCTCTACTTAAGCGGCAACGCGCTGCTGCCCGGCTCGGAGCCCGCCGCACACTGCTACTGCGGCCACCAATTCGGCAGCTTCGCGGGACAGCTGGGCGACGGCGCTGCCATGTACCTGGGCGAGGTGCTGGGCCCGGCCGGCCAGCGCTGGGAGCTGCAGCTCAAGGGCGCCGGCCTCACGCCCTTCTCCAGGTGAGATCCGCCTCCGCCGGCCCCTGCACCTCCTTCAGCCTCGTCCCCCGAGGCCGCTGGGACGCCTCCCCTCAATGTGGGAGTCAAAGGGGGCTCCAGCCCCGCCCCTACCCTCAGGGCCCCCTCCCCGAAAAGGGGACTCCGGCCCCGCCTGGACCCCTTCCCCGGGCCCCACGACCCTCCTCTGCTGTGCCTCATCTGGGCAGCCCCACCCAGGCCTCTGGGACCCCTCTCCCCAACGTGGGAGCCAAAGGGGTCCCCGCCCCCGCCGAGCCCCCCAGTGCCGGGCTCTGCCAGGCCGAGTGGGTCTGGGGGCCTGAGGGAGGCCAGGATCCCCCTCTGCCAGGGGGGGCTTGTCTTTCTGGATGCCTGGTGCCGAGATGCCTGTCAGAGGGTAGTTAGAGGCCATCTAGTCCAGCCCCCGATTTTACAAGGTAGGAAACTGAGGCCCAGAGGGAGCAGCGAACTCCAGGAGGCTCAGATACAGATATATCTTCTTCCCACCTACCCCCACCCCTGCAGAGGGCTGGCAGGGTCCCCCCCCAGGACAGCTGCAGCCCTAGTGCTGAGGTCTTCTTCCTCCTACCCCTCTCCGTCCTCCGAGCCAAGTCTAGCCACCGCCAAGTCTAGCCACCTCGGCCGTGGCCACTTGCGGCCACATTCTCTGCCTACAGCTTTCCCTGACTCTGCATTTGTATACCCTGGAGCCAGCCTGAAAGCTCTTTTGCACCTCTGAGCCTCATTTCCTTTTCAGTAAAATCTGCTGGCCATGAGGGAGGTGCTTCGTCTGCCCTCATGGACCCGAAGGCTGTGGGTTTGTCCTTTCTGATGAGAGACCCGCCTGGTTTTCTGTATAGACACATGCCTAGTTAAGGGAACAGATCTCAAGGGAAAGGTCCTTGGCTTCCCCTCCTGCCCATTTGTCCTGTCAATGACTTTTCCAACTCCCTGGAAATCCCTGATAGGAGCCTCTTTGCATAGGATGCCAGCTGCCTACAAAGCCCTGCCTGGCTCACTGATATCCCAGTAGAATGCTGGCACCTTGACAGCAGGAAGGGGCTATCTGCTGCCTGAGGCCTGGCTAACTAAGCCTGGTGACCTGACTCAGGTCACCTGCCCATGGGTCCTCAGCGTGCAAGAGATGAGGCACCCCCCCACCCCCCAGCCAAACCAGGTGTCCAGGGTGCTTGCTGTTGGCTCCCTGGTCAGGTGCTGGGTATAGAATGGACACCTTTCCTCCCCCCCCACCCCCCAGCCCACTCCAGGCTTTTGGGAAGACTGTTCTTGTAGGATTAGTTTGAGTGGCAGCCAGATTCCTGCTTAAGACTGAAATCTCACCTGGGATAAGGAGTAAGTCCCTTTGTCTCAGGTTCAGATAAAAGGGCCAAGGGGAGTTTATTTTTACCATTGTCTGCCAAGATCAAAGCTGAGTCAGGTTACACCTTGGCCAGGCCCCTTCTACTCTAACCAGTGGAGCTTCTCTGGGTAGATGTCACAGGAAGAATTTCCACATCCATTCCCCGTGTGGTCTCAGCATGACCGGGCAGTTCTGAGTCACCCTCTAGCTGAGGCAGAGAATAAAGGAGAGAGGCCCAGCCATGTACGAGTGATCTCCCTGATAACTGACACTTGGCCCTTCTGGCTGGAGAGCCTGCTTCAGTGTGTCTGTCCCTTCTCCCCACAAGCTCCTCCCTTCAACACTTAACACTGAAAGACTACTCATTTGGCAAAGGGATAATAGTAGCTGCTTGGTCTGGATGCAGCGGAGGAAGATGGTCTGTTCTAGCACACTTGGCTTCCTCTCAGCTGGAGTTGTCCCAGCGTGCAGTGGGCTTGGTAGTGAGTCCCTCGTTGATAGAGGTATTCCAGTGGAGACCAGAAGTTACTGGCAGGATCCCTGCTTTTGGAGGAAAGGGCTTAGATAATTCCCAGAGTTTTATCTTCTTGGATGGTGGGATCTTTGTGGGGAGGAGAGCTGTCGGCTGCCCAAGTACCCCCAGCACCTGTTTTTTTCTGTTTATCTTAGGATTCAGAATTGGCAGGGACTTTAGAAATCGTGTAGGTCAGAGAAGGAAACTGAGGCCTAGAAATGTGGGCAGAGTGAGACACCAGAACTGTTTGGCTTCTCACCCCCTGCTGTGCTTTGGCCCCAGCTGCCTGGCCAGGGCCTACCAGTGCCTGGTTTTCTGGGGAGGAGGTCCGTCCACCACAGGCTTTAGCCTTTGCCTGCCCCCAGATGGCCCTTCTCGCTGTGGGAAGGCGGCCGGGGGGGGGGGGGGGGGAGGCCCACAGCTGGGATGAGTGCTCCAGTGTCCCTTTGGTTGCAGGCAAGCTGATGGCCGTAAAGTTCTGCGCTCCAGCATAAGGGAATTCCTGTGTAGCGAAGCCATGTTCCACCTGGGCATCCCCACGACCCGAGCAGGCTCATGCGTGACCTCAGAGTCCAAGGTCATCCGGGACATTTACTATGATGGCAATCCCAAATATGAAAACTGTGCAGTGGTGTTGCGCATAGCCTCGACTTTCCTAAGGTAATGGGGGGCCCTGGCCTTTCTGAGGCCTGCCTAGGGGTGAGGGATGATGGGAGTGACTGTGTGATTGGTTGCTCTGGGGTCTGGCTGAGATTGTATTTCAGTCTGATTTCAGTCAGAAAGTCTTAGCTGCCATGAGGATTCATGGGGGGGACACTGCACTGCCACCCTCCCAAGACAAAGGGGCCCCTAGGTGTCTCTAGGTAATGGGGGGGAGTGGAGAAGACTGCTACACCCCCCTTCCCCTACCTAAAAGGCTTTGGGGAGCTCCAGCATGGCATGGCTGGTCTGTGTGCTAAGGGCCATCCTGCCAGCCCCAGTTGGCTTTGCCCAGGGACCCAGGACCCTCTACTTCAGTGAACTTCTGAACACAATTAAAGTTGCAAATGATAAATTGAAATGGGGGAGAGGGTAGGGAGGGCAGAAGAGCCCTGTTGGTAAAGGTTTGTTTATCGCCTGGCCTTGTAGGCATCAGTCTTAGCCTTGACATCGGACCTCCCCTTATCTTGGGCTGCTGAGCTGATGCCCAGCTAGCACGAGCCTGGAAGCTTCCCATGCCAAGGAGAGGCGTTACTAATTAAAGAGCTGATCAGGGCCTGACCCGCTCGGCATGGCTGCCCTGCTTTCTTGGCACGGAATCTGGACCAAGCTGAAGGACAGCCAGCAGCTGGAATATCAGGGTGGGAGGGAGGCCTCTGGCTCTTCACTCTGGCCAGGTAGCCTTGGTGTGAAGCCTGGCTTCTCAGATATATGCTGCATCTGCTTTCCTGGGTCACGGGTCCCTTGGACAGCTGGGTGAACCTTGTGAGAATCTCCACGTCAAGTGAATAAAACAGACAGGCAGTCAACTGCTTGCAAAGTCCACAGATCCTGCTTTGGCGCCTGGACCTAGATCTTCATGTGGAGAGGGTCTGCCATCCTCAAAGTCACATTTTTTTCTCCTCCCAGGTTTGGCTCTTTTGAAATTTTTAAGGCCCCAGATGAACACACAGGGCGGAAAGGCCCCAGTGTGGGCCGGAATGATATACGGATACAAATGCTTGACTATGTCATCAGCAGTTTTTACCCAGAAATCCAGGCCGCCTTTGCAGAAAACAGCGTGCAGAGGAACGCAGCTTTTTTCCGGGAGGTAGGTAGGCTGGGCTGGGGGGTTCCAGGGTCCTGGAAGAACAAATGCAGCTTTTCCTTCCCTCTTTCTGGCAAACTGTTACAGGGCTGGCAAGGGCTCACGAGCCCCTCTGCCACCTTCCTGCCTCTCGGGGTCTGGAACTGGCTCCCTGCAAGGGAAGACAGGCCGTATGGGCAGCCTTAGGATGTTGTCCATGGAGCCAGCCTGGCCCAGTGGTTGTCTCGGAGTTCTCTCTGTGCTCCCGAATGACCTCAGCCAGACCTCCAGAGCTAGAGAAGCACCTGCCTCCCCTGGGGACCCCAGAGAACAGTGAGTTTCTGTGAAAACCCCATTAAAACAAACCATGGACAAACAGAAAAGACAAGGAGCTGTTTGTTTTCAGTGGCCTGAGGCTCCTGAGTTGCTGCTAAGCCTTCAGTACCTTCCTTTATTAAGCACCCTCTGTGTACTTGGCACAGCTCTTACATCAGTAAACATGAGACACAAGGGAAGCCCACTTGGGGTGGGGATCAGGAAAGGGCTTGGGTGCCCTGAACTGAGCCCCCAGATAGGAGCCTGGGACTCAGGAAGGCAGAGCTCGGGGCAGCAGGCCAGCTCAGGTGATTATTTTCTCAACATTTAACTTTTTGGATACTTTTCTGTAGAAAGATTGTGACTGTGATTGTTTCCTTTTGATGGACTCCTGAATGCTGCTCCCCACACTCTCTATGCAAAGGAAGGACTGGGTGGGGAGCAGAGGCTACCCAGCTGCCTTTCTAGGAATAAGTCCTCCCTGATTTAGCAGGGGGTGGGATAGCTAGGGTGCAGGCAGACACCTGGGGAATCTCCAGGGAACCTCCCTGGGAAATTACCTTGAGTTTTTCCTCCCCTAGGCCCACATTCCCTTGGAACTTGTATGGGCAGGGTGATGAGCTGAATTCAGGGAGAGAAAGTAGGGTAGCCTGGAGGTTCGAGCAGAGCATGTGCTTGCCCCAAGGGATGCAGGGAAAGAGTGAGGTCTGAGGCCTGGCAGTGACCATTTCTGATCCCCTTGGCCAGGTCACTCGGCGCACGGCAAGGCTGGTGGCTGACTGGCAATGCGTGGGCTTCTGCCATGGCGTGCTCAACACCGACAACATGAGCATCGTGGGGCTCACCATCGACTATGGGCCCTTTGGCTTCATGGACAGGTGAGGCACCCCTCCCTAGAGCCCAGCAAAGCCCCGTGCCAGCTGTTTGGGGGCCGCCCTAACAAGTGACTTGTTGTGACTCCCTGGCCAGGTACGACCCTGACTACATCTGCAACAGCTCAGACACATCGGGCCGCTACGCGTACAATAAGCAACCCGAAGTGTGTAAATGGAACTTGCAGAAGCTGGCTGAAGCCCTGGTGCCTGAGCTGCCCCTGGAGCTCAGTGAGCCCATCCTTGAGGAGGAGTATGATGCTGAGTTCGAGAAGCACTATTTACACAAGATGAGGCAGAAGCTGGGTCTGATCCGGCTGGAGCTCGAGGAGGACCGGCAGCTTGTGTCCACCCTTCTGGAGACCATGCACCTCACAGGTCAGTGAGTAGAGGGCCTCGGGGGGTGGCAGGTGACACCTCTCCCTCCCCTAAACCAGTGAATAGGCCAGAGTCAGGGCTCCCGCTTCCAGAAGGCTCCCAGAGCCCATGGGCCTTGTTTTGGTTTCTAGGGGCAGACTTCACAAATACGTTCTACTTACTGAGCTCTTTCCCGGTGGCCGCGGAGCCCACCCAGGGGGCCCACTTCCTTGATCAGCTTGCCCAGCAGTGTGCCTCCCTGGAAGAGCTGAAGCTGGCCTTCAGGCCACAGATGGATCCCAGGTAGCTGCCCTGCACAGGCCAAAGGGTGTACTAAACATGGGGCCCAGAATCAAGAAGACCTCAGTTCAAACATAGCCTCACATTCTTCCTAGCTTCCTATCACATAGGGGGTGCCACCAGAGTGATGAGTGTAGAGGAGGAAGACAGGAAAGGTCTGGGAGTAGCCCCTTTGGCTGGGCATTCAGGGAAGACTTCCTGGAGAAGAGAACACCTGAGCAGGGTCTTGGACAAAGGGAAAGCCTTGAAAGACTTTGGGTAGGATAGGGAGAGACTGATGCCTTGGAAAGCCAGACATGGGACATGGGGGAGGACAGGGGCAGGGAAGCAGTGCCTGTTGTGGGGGTGGAGGAAGGAACTTTCAGGATATGGTATCCAAATCATGGATGGGCAGAGGGAAGATCAGAGGCTGCCTCACCCAGAGCGGAGCCCAGGGAAAAGGGACTGCCCACAGCCACTTCATGGGTCAGGACAAAGCAGGACTAGATGTGAACATTCAGGAATCAGTTATGTAAAGGGGAACCTTGAAACTGGGGGAATGAATGAGATTGCAAGGAAGTGGGGGAAACCCTTGCAACTTTGGACACAGCAGGTTCAGTGAGATAAGGAGAGGAGAAAGTGGAAACATGCATTACCAACAGCCTCTCCTGGAGTATGGCCACAGAAGCCAGGAGAGGGATTGGGGACAAGGGCGGGGGAACAGGTAGAGATGGGAGTGCCAAAAAAGCCTAATGAAAAGGGTTCATTGGTACAGGCAGGATTGGGGGGAGGGGGGTGAGGGCAAAAAAGATCACCTCAAGTGAGATGAAGCCCAGGAGGGGAAAGGGGAAGGGAAGGCCTCTATTTTTTCTGTAAACTGTGAGGCTCAGAGTTTTCAGCTAAGGGTTGGAGAGACCCAGGCAGCCACATTCCCAGGTTTTCTCTAGCTTTTGGTCAGCAGCACAGGAGGTGAGGAGGGCAGGGGTGGGTAGAAACGGGAGGAGGGTGGGATGACCAGTAATTTTCAGGCTCACCAATAAGGAAGTGGTGCATTTGTCTGGGCACTGGCACAGGGCCCCAGCAGAGATGGGCCTTAGCAATGCCCCATCTCTTCGCTCCTAGGCAGCTCTCTATGATGCTCATGCTGGCTCAGTCCAATCCTCAGCTCTTTGCTTTAATTGGGACTAAAGCAAGCATCAACAAGGAGCTGGAGCGCATTGAGCAGTCCTCCAAACTGCAGCACCTGTCTGCCACCGAGCTGATCAGTCGCAACCGGGAACGCTGGGAGGCATGGCTCCAGAGATATAGGTGAGGACACGGGGCCCACACTCTTCCCTGTCTGGCTCCTGCTTCCCCTTTCAAGCTTATTCCAGGTTATTCTCTTCCAGTCCAACTTGCCTTAATTACTATTTCTTCATGCATGATAGTCCTCAGCCTCCATGCCTTTGCCCAAGTTGTGCCCTGATTGCCCTCCCTCCAATATAGATTGTAAGCTCCATGAAAGTAAAGATCATTCTGGTCTTTGTAGTATCTGAACCTAACATAGTGCCTGGTAGACAGTAGGTGCTTAATCAGTGCCTAGGGAAGGGATGAATGAAGTAGGGCTGAGCACGACAGGCAAGGGAGGCCCAGAAGCTGTGGCTGGTGCCCAGCATGCCCCTGTATGATTCCAGAGTCCGGCTGGAAAGAGACATGCAAAGTGTCAGTGGCACGAACACCTGGAACACGGAGCATGTAGGAGTCATGCGTTCCAATAACCCTAAGTACGTCCTGAGGAACTACATTGCCCAGAATGCTATAGAAGCTGCGGAGCAGGGAGACTTCTCAGAGGTATGGGCTGTGGAGGGGACAGAGGAGGCCTTCCTTCCCTTCTTTCTTTCCTTGCTGACATACTTGTGTCTTGCATGTTCCTGTCCAGGTAAGGAGGGTGTTGAAGCTGCTGGAGAATCCATATCGTGAAGAACAGGAAGAGGATGTGGCTGGGGCCCCAGAGGTTATGGAGAGTGGGGCGGCGGCCTCAGGCGGCAGCAGCAGCCACCTGTCCTACAGCAGAAAGCCTCCCCTATGGGCTGCGGAGCTCTGTGTGACGTGATCTTCATAGCTGCCTTGTGGGCATCTCCTACCCACCTGGACAGTCTCACAAGGCTCTTCTGGGCAACCACTGAGTCACAAAACAGGGCATTTGGTTGCTCTGGTTGGTCCCACCACAGCTCCAGCTGCCGTGGGGGTGGGGCCACACCTCAGCCCCCCAAATGGCTGTTTTTCCATGAAGGCAAAGACATCCAGTCAGTCCTGACCAGTCTCTGTCTGATGCTGACTCAGCAGCCCAACCCCAATCCCCCAGACTCACTGAGCTTCCTCCTCTTGGCTCTAGTCAGAGCCACTCACTTCCTCCCTTTGCCATTTTCTGAAGCTGTTCATACATCAGAACCATTTGGAACTGCCTCTGGTGAGGGAACCTGGCCAGCAGCAGAGGCACTGAAGAGAGGGAAGGAGTCCCATGCAGCACAGGGCTCCTCTCTTGCCCCTGAAGATCAGGGACAGCCTAGCTGATGTGTTTCACTGTGCCTTGGAAGGAGAAACTCATGCCATGCCATCAGGAAGCACTGCTGAGCTGCACCAGGGAAGGGAGGGGAGGTCCTCCCATCTGTATAAAGAGTCCCCCCCTCCCCCCAGCCACCCGTCAATAAAAGTTCTATGTGACTGAGTGCCAGCCTGCTCCTGCCTGGGTGGGTGGGGGTATGGCTCCCCAGGACCCTTTATTAGGCAGCTATTTACAGAGAAGGGCAAGTGTGTCCTATCCCACGGCATGCTGGCAGGGCTGTGGCTCATGTGTCTCTATAGTAGTTGTTGAAATTAATCCGCAGGAGGAAGTCTTCCAGGTGGGGCTGGTAGCCTCGGTTCACCAGCTTGGTGACCACTGCAGGGAGTAGACAAGACAGGGTTTGGGCCCCAGGTGAATGAGGTCATAGACACCATACTACAAAAGACCCAAAGTCTGATACCCAGCCCCCCAAACTCTTCCTTGAAGCCACTCCTGCCAGCTTCATCCTCACCTTTGAAAAGAAAGTGAGAGTAGTACTTGAAGGTACTATAGGACTGCTGCATGAGGGCAAAGTTGGGGTGCACAGCCACCTGCTGGCTGTCATCATAGGTCCAGGCCTGGGAGATGAGCTGAGTGCGGAACTTCAGGATGAGGCTGAAGATGCTGTGAATGACGTTCATCACAGGGGCAGCCTTCTCTGTCAGCAGCCCCCTGGGGTGGGGAGCAGGTGGAGGATGGGTCGGGCCTCCCTCTAGCCCTGCCTCTCCTGCTGAGGCAGGCCCTGCCGGGCCACTGTCTCCACTGGCCCTTACTGTCTAAGCACACTTGACCCAGTAGGTCCAAACTCTGTCCCTCTGCTCATCCTGAGCTAGAGCAGCCTTCCCACTGCCCACCCCAGAAAGCCCCCAACAACTCACTGGCTCAAGGCCACTCTCCTCCTGTACCATGGGAGCTTATCTCTCGAAGCTGCCAGGACCTCACCCCATGGAAGGACTCCCACCTCATCGTCAATGTCTCCTCCATCCTGGAAAACCCTTCCATCCCCACTATCATCATCCTCTGTGGCACAATCGGTGACTCCTTTCCTCTCCTCTTGCCCTTACAGTTTGGTTTCTGAGCTGGTTCCACCAAAGCTGCTCTCCAAAGTGGCCAATGAGCTCTCAGCTGCCAAATCCAACATCCTTTTCTCCACCATCATTCTCCTTGACTTCTCCGCATGCCGCATCTGACACCACTGGCCACTCTTTCCTGCTTCTCTGACCGTTTCTCCTCCAGATCACCCCCCTCACCCCCTCCCACTCTGTCCTGGGCCACCTTCTCCCTCCAGACTTGATGTGGTGATCTCATACAATCTCTATCCCGATCCTCCAATCCACCTGTCCTGCCCCAGACTCTCCTATCTCCAGTTGCCTTTCAGGGACCTCGAACTAGATGTCCAGCAAAATGTGTCCCCTAACCAACCCCTCCCCCTCCACTATTACTAGGGAAGGCACCCATCTTCCCACCCTTGGAATCATCCTGGCCTCCAGGCAGGTGCCAAGGCCTGTGGATTCAGCTCTGTAGCATCTCTTCCTCAAGATGCCCCACCTGGTCCAGGCCACCTCACCTCCATCACCACCACCCAGATTGCTACAGTAGCTGCTGGAGGGGTCTGTCTGCCTCAAGTCTCCCTGCTGTATCCATCTTCCTGAAACACAGCTTTGATCACTCACTCCCTACTCAATACATCAACTCCCTATCACCTCCAGGGTCAAATACAAAATGCTTAGTTTGGCATCTAAGCCCTTCCCAAGCCATCCTCTTCCTCAACTTCCATCTCTCAGCTCTGGGCATGTTTTCTCTCCCTAGATCACTGGGTCTGGAATCAGGAAGACCCAAGTTCAAATTCAGCCTGACATTTACTGGCTATGGGACTGGGCAAGTTACTGTACCTTGGTCTGCCTCAGTTTCCCCAACTTACCTCACAGGGTCACTGTGAGGATTAAATTAAATTACCTGTAAAGTTCCTGGCACAACACTTGGAAAACAGGTGCCCAGTAAGTGCCTGCTCCCTTTTCTCCTGAGGGTGGGAGAGCAAGGTCCTCATCCCCCAGACAGGGGGATGACCTGCACGGGCCACCCCAGCCTCACCTGAAGATAGCCTTGTTGAGGTACTCGGCGTGAGTGCGGTGAATCTCCTCGAGGTTGCTCACAGACAACAGCCGGTTCCCAAACTCACGCCATGTGACGTGCAGGATCTGGTTGGCAATGTAGCCCTGGATCACCTTCACAAAATGCTGCATCTCATGTTTGAAGAGCTGGAGCTGGCGGAACTGGACAGAGCCAGCCGCATGATGCACAGATGCTGGCAGAACAATGGAACAGACAGAGCAGAGACCTCAACGCTCTGGGATGTGCGCTGCCCAGCCTGCAGTAGGGCCTTATCCTGGTTGGACCATGGGACAGACCACAGCCCCGGGGCCCCTTACCTGTGCGCTTCAGGTGAAAGCACACGTCCTTCAGGGTCCACATCATGTGTTTCAGCTGCAGCAAGAAGGAGAAGATCTTGTTGTATTTGCTCAGGCAGCTTTCTGTGATGACGATGTTGAGGGGCCAGTCAACCTGAGGGAGGAAGAACCCCCACAGGGGGCACTCAGCCACTGCTGGGGCTGGGCCAGCATGGGACGGAGCCTCGCAGGCTGCACAGCGACAAGTCCCGGCTTAGACCAAGAAACTGAGCGAGGCATGTGGACACCCCCAGGCCAGACAGGGTCACAAGAAAGTTCTACCAAACGTTTAAAAAACAATTCAGTACCAAAGGTCTTCTTTGACATGAATATGGTCTCAAATCCCTAAAGGAGAAATTCCATTTAAAATAACTGCAGACAATATAAAATACTTGGGAGCCTACCTGCCAAGACACATACAGGAACTACATGAACACAATTACAAAACATCCTTCACACACAGACACGTAAATAATCATGGACATGCTAATAGCTCACGGACAGATCAATCCAATACTAAAATGACAACATGGCCCAAATTAATTGACTTAATTCAGTGCCACGCCAATCAAGCTACAAAAGAACTTAGAGCTAGAAAAATACTAATCCAATCCGGAGGAACAAAAGGCCAAGAACACTGAGGATCTCAATGAAAATCAAAAATAGAAAGAGCTGGCAAGATGCTAAACAGCCACCCCTGGCCCAACAACTCGGCCCTGGCTGTGAAGCAGGTTGTCCAGGGAGCAGAGGAGATGACGGGCATGGGTATAAGAGAAAGGAGTAGAGCGTTCAACCAGCCCAAGGACCCCCATGGGTACAGGAGCTCACTCCCTAAGCCTAAGTGCAGGGAAACCTGCAAAGGGTCTCCTGGAAACCAAGCACAGCCTGACAGGGAGTCAGGCAAGGCCTTCAGGAACCCAGTGCTGGCCTGGAGAAGGTCCAGATCCCACGTGGCAGCAACATGCCAAGGATGCGGCCTTTGCAGTGAAAGGCCCGTGACCAGGTGGGGGAAGCAGCACTCCCTCCATCTCTACTCCCCCAATGCCAAATCTCACACCAGGAAACTGCTCCACTGTGCCTGGATCCCTCTTCTCTGACTCCTCCAGCCCTGGGTCACCCCAAACTCTGGTCCCTTCCCTATCCACCCAGACCAGGAGCTTGCTGAGGGCAGGACCTGCTTCTGCCTCCCTGCCCCACCTCTTGTGCCTAAACATAGGGAAGGGCACACAGAGCATCCCTAAATACATTCGGTCAGAACGGAGATGAATTCTGCAAGAGCTGTTACAAGCTATGGGGATGACTTGTCTTCTCAAACACTAGAATTTTATTGGAGTGGAGACATGCTCAGAAGTGAGGAAGGCGTAAAACCAAGAGCTGTGACCCCAGGACAGTGTGTTCAATGAGGCTACGCACCTTGTACCGCAGCTCGAGGCAGCTCAGGGCATCAGGGGCACTGGCGCTGAGCACGTCTGGCAGGTACTTGAGGGCAAAGGAAAGATTGGAGGCAAGCTTCGTGTCCCCGTGCAGGCTGTACTGCAGGGCTTTAGTGAGGAAGGAGTTGAGCACCAGGGGGTTCAGGAACTCTCCAGGGCTCTGCCCTGAGCCCAGCTGAAGGAGACAAGACAGAATGGGGCACGTAGCAGGGGCCGGCACCCACTGAGGCTCACTGCAGGCCCAGAGGGCAGGTGGGAGGTCATGCCCTCCAGCATGGCCAGCTCCTCAAAGGCAGGGCCCAGACCAAAAGCAGTCAGCAACTCAACAGCCCTTAAAGCCCCAGCCAGAGGCCTGCCCACTTTACACCAGCTAACTCTGAGCACATCCGAGAGTCAAGACCTCAAACCCCCGACCCTGTGCCAGGTTCAGGGATCTGTCTGTGGTCCCACAGCTGGGGAGGCCCAGCATCCCTTTGCCAAACCATCCACCCCTAGGGCCGATGGGCTCTTAAGAAGTGCCTGCTTTGGGCTGGTCCTCCCACAGCAGCCCCTAAGGGCTTGCCCAGGATTCCCTGCCCCCTGTGGCCCTCCAAGGACCCAGCACAGCCACCCATCCCTAGGCCTGGCGTCTGGTTTGCAGCCCCACTGCTACCTTCTCAAAGAGCAGGTCGCTGAGAGACTGAGCAAACTCCCCGTCCTCCATGAGCAAAAAGTGCCTCAAGGCCTCAAAGTGCTTTTCAAGGCTAAGCTCCACAAAGTAGTAATCGACAACAGCCTTGTTCACCAGGGACACACTGTGGGGACAAGGATGCTGACCATCAGAAGCAAGGGCAGGGCCGCCCGGGACCAAGACCAGTGGCAACTCAGCCGTGCCTTCTAGTCACAGAAACCCCTGTCCCACATCCTCAGAAACGTCACCCAGCCTCTGCTCCAGGGACAGAGAGCTCACTACCTTTCGAGGATGCTCCTACAAAGTTTTTCCCGAGTCAAGTAGAAATGTGCCCCACGCTAACCCTTTCCCACAGCAGCCCCTGAACAGCCAGGCAGATGCCTTGGGAGCACAGGCCCAGCCAGACACATACTGAGAGACCAGCGGGGCAGTGATGGAATGCTTCATGAGCACGGGCAGGGTCAGGAGCTCACTCAGCTGAACCGAGGTCTCATCAGCTGCCAGCGGCCCACGGGGATCCACGGGGAAGGAGAAGGGCCTGGGAATGATGTGGCGCATGAGGTGGGGCACCGGGGGCTCGGCTGCAGGAGAGTGAACCCAAAGACATCAGCTTTGTCTGTGGGCGAGGCCCCAGTGCTCTGAGGCCCTGCCCTGCTGCCCCCAGAGCCCAGCACTCACACATCAGGCCATAGCTGTCCTGGTATTTCTCCAGGCAGTATTGGTCCGACAAAGCTTTCAAGTAGGCCTGTTCTTGGGTGCAGTCTTTGGCTCCAGCCTTCACCTCCTCAGGGCTGGGGGCTCCTGCTGGGCTTTCTGCTTCTGCCTTTAAGACAAAAATCAAAGCAGGAAAGTGCTGCTATGGCTGCAATTGCTGGCCTCTCCCTCCTTGGGAACCATGCCAGCCAGCCTGCACCCACCCCAGGAGGTGCCCAGACTGCTGGTGCCAGAGCAGAGATGTCTTGTAGGAAGTACAAAGTACTGCCTGGAGCTGGCCCAAGGTCAAGATCCTGTGGAGCCCTCTGGGGTGTGCCCAGCCCAGGGACAGGTACGGGGAGTATCACCCAGAGGTGGGGACAGGGTGTGGGGGAGAGCCCTTGCCCAGGGGCAGGCAGAGTCTCCAAGGTAGCCAGGGGGCACAGAGGGGACCTGGGGTGTAGGGGTAGGGCATAGCCAAAGCCAATCCAGAAGCCCCACTGGGGGCCGCACACTGCTGAGGCTGGAGGGGCTTTTTCCTCACCTGCAGCCCAAGAGGCTGGTTTGGAGAGAGGTCCTCACTCTCATCACTTGTTACGACTGAACCTGGGAAAGTCGAAGGGGGCACCACACTGAGACGCCCTTACCCACCCTGTGCCCGGTTTCACACTTGGCTCCACCACTTACTGGCAGAGCCTGTTCTTTGCTGGCCCTCAGTTTCCCCATCCCTGATGACACCAGCATCCTGTCCTTTCTAAAGGTCCCTGGCTGGCTCACCTCCTTGCCTTGGGTGTGTGCAAGGGGCATTCACCATCAGCTCCCCCCAACAGGGTCCAGAGAGGGGTCAGAAGAACACCTGGCACTCGGGAGACCCTCAGAACTGCTGTTGGGGCTCTAGATGGCCTGAGGTGCTCAGGTGCCCTATCTGTAAATGGGAAGAGGCTCTGCCCCCTTCATTGGCCTCGCTTCCCTCCCCCTAGTTTTGCTTCGGAGGGGGGCCTCATGAAGCAGACCAGGCCAGGCCAGGCCTTCACAAGCAAACCAGAGGGGGTTGGGAAGACAGTGGGGGGTCGGAGAATTCGAGAACTCCCAGGAGGAAACCACACCTCTGGAGATGCACAGGCCACAGCTTCCTAAAGAGTCAGGTCTAGCACATCATTATGTGAGCTGCCCAAGGCCCACCACCCCCAAGAGGATGCTGGATGCCTACCAACAGCCGGCCTCTCTTCGAGCCCAACTGGCCTCTCCCCTGGCCGGATGGCTGGCCTCTCCTCTAGTCCAATGGCTGGCCTCTCCCCTGGTTCATCTATCTTCTTTGGGACAAGCTCCTGGCCCGGCCCTTCTCTGCTCTGAGCAGCCAGGGCAGGGGCTCTGCCCGAGGAAAGGGGTAGGAGCAGCTCATGCCCCTGAGGAGGCTGGTCTAGACCCAGGCAGCCCAGCTCCCTGTTGTACAGAAACCACTGCATGGTGGAAGTGGCAGCAGCAGGAGTCATGTGCCTGGACAGAGGCTTGGGGGGAGGGGGAGGATCGCTTTGGCACAGCTGAAGGCTGGACTGTGAGGCATGGCCAAAGGCACTGCACCGGGGCCGGGGGGCTCCAGTGTCCATGGTGAGGTCACCCAACTTCATGTGGGATCTCAAGGCATGGCCACGTATGTTCCAGTGGGGCCGAGAAGAAACCACCTCTGTGTAGGCTCCGAGGGGGATGCTGCTGTCTGACACGTGACTGTGGACACTCCCTTGGGATGGAGGCAGCTCCACATCAGCAGCACACTTGCCCATCTTGATGTGGGAGGCAGAGACATGGCTGTGGATGTCCCATCGGGCCCGGCCACTTGCGGTGCCAAGACGTGGCTGTGGAGCCTCGGGCTCAGGGATGGACTCTCCCAATTGGATGCTGGAGTCCGAAGAGTGGCCGTGAAGGCCCCAGCAGGGCCTGTGGCGTGTGTCCCTGGGTGCCAGGGGTGCCCCAGCCATGAGCACTTGGCAGGGAGCAGGGACTTCAGCCATGGCCGCGGCGCGGAGGATGGTAGTAAAATCATACGGTGACTGCTGGCGCTCGCCGCCTTCTTGCTCCATAGCCCCAGTGGTAGCTGCAGGGGGCAGGTCCAAGGAGATGGTCTGAAGCGCTGCTTCCAACGAGGCCGGGGAGCCAGAGGCAGCAGGTGGCTCCTCAGGCAGAGGCTTGGGCAAGAAATCATTCATGTCCAGGCTGGACTGGGGGAGAGGTGTGGTCTGGTCTGCCTGGGCTGGCTTTTCCTTTACCCTTGGTTCCAGGGTGTGGCCATCTGCACTGGCCTTCCCAGGCTCCATCTGCTCTGATGTCCAGGCACCTGCTGAAGACCCTCCAGAATCTCCCTCCTCTCCATTGTTGTCCAAGCACTGCCCTGCCTGGAATAGAGGGGCAGGGCTGACCAGTCTCAGGGGCCAGATCTCAAGTTAAGGAGAGGGAGGCTAGGGGTGGGGGCAGTCTGGCATGAAATAAAGAGAGCTCTCCCCCCCCACCCAGACAAAAACAGAATAAAGACTGATGCCTTGGTCCCCAAGGGCAGAATGGTAGCTTGTGCTTAGACTTACACGATGCCAGGCTCTGGGGTCCCTGCCCCGCCTTACCTCAGCAGGCAACTTTCATGAGAAGCTGTGCCCAACCAGAGCCCCCCCAAGCCAGCGTCCTGGTATATGAGCCTTCCTATTCCCAATCAGCTGGCCCAGGCTTCAGATGCCACAGGCCATTGCTGGGCCTGCTCTCAAAGCCCATATGGCTCGGGAGGTCAGTTTGTTATCAATGAGTCTGTCTTTCAAGGCTGCAGGGTCGTTCTGACCCCACAAAAAACATGACAGGACTATGCTAGTGGGGAAACAAGTGGAACCTGAACAGTAAGGGTGCTGCTGCTGGACCAGGGCCAGTCCAGATCTGGGTGGCTGACACTGTAGACAGCATAGCCTGTGGGCCAGCACAGAGAGGGCACAGGGAGCGACCAGGGACACTGCAAAGGGAAGGGAAGGCTGGGAGCTCTGGGGGAACTGTACACAGGCCTCTGATCTGAGACCCCACCAAGGGAAGGCAAGGCAGCTCCCAGACTAATCCCAAGAGACAAAGGTGGCTTCAGGTGGCCAAGCCAACCACCTGAGCACAAGGCTGGCGTCTTACTTGGGTGCCAGGCTCTCCTGCTGAGGCACCCACTTGTCCAGGGGGATGGACACTGGGAAGGATGTCAAGTTTCTCTCTGTACTTCCCTTCAGAGACATTCTGAAGCATCTCCTGAAATTCAGAAGAGAGGACAGTAAGAGCCAATGATTTCTAGTGCTGATCAGTTTGCCACTTACTCCATACTCACGGTGGGGCCCAGATGGCTGCTCACACTCTAGAGCATGCACGCTGTTTATCTCTCCCTCCAGGGGCCTGTAAGCTCCTAGGGGTAAGGGCTGTCTCATTTCTGGTTCCCCAGTGCCTGGCACACGGCCAGGCATACAGCAAAGAAATGCTGCTGACTGACTGGCTTGTTAATCTAACACAGTGGTTCTCAAACCTTCCTAATGCCGCAACCTTTTAGTACTTGTATGTGGGCATATCTGCATGTGGGTGGACTCGCCTGGAGATGGATAGAGGAGTGGTGTCTCAGTTCCTAAGACCATCAGAAATGTGTTTTCTGATGGTCTTAGGCATTGTGACTCCTGTGAAAGGGTTGACCCCAAAAGGGGTCATGACCCACAGGTTGAGAACCACTGATCTAACAGGTCTGAGGCCTTATTTCAGACTCATTTTATTTGCACACAGAACAGAAGGGAAAGCCCTCACGGGCAGGGCAGTTTTCTGTCCTTGTGTCCCCAGCACAAACAGCAGGGGCTTATTAATGGCTGTGGATTCACTGATTTCCACACAACCGTCCCATGAGATAAACAGCACAGGCGCTACTACCCACACTGCAGAGAAAGAGAATAAAGTCGAGGGAACTCCCGCGGCTTGCCCGCCGTCATCCTGCTGGGACCGACCCATGTGTCCAAGCTGGCACTACCTGCGTGCGTTTCTGGTCTTCCAAGAGAAAGTTGAGGCGCGCCGTCTCCAACCTGTGCCTCTGTATCCTCCAGAGAGCCCGCTGCTCACGGCGAGCAGCCTCTTCAGACAACTTGCTGTAATGGTCAATCAGGTCCTGCCTACAGAGACAAAGCGGAGGCATCCTCACACATGAAGGGGTGGCCAAAAGCCCCCACAGGGGTTTTCAGAGCCTCAGAAACATGGATCAGAATGGGGACTGGGGAGGGGAGAGGGGGAGAGGAAGGGAGGAAGGGGGGAGGGTCAGGTCGGGGTGCCCCCCCACAAAGAAACGAGGATCTGAGACACAGCAAACAAGGTCTCCAAAGTACAGGAGGGAAGCCAGGCTGAAAGGGTGAGGCGGTACCCTAAAAATAACCCCACGCTATATGGAAGAGTCACTTTCTTTCTTCTTTAAAAGTGATATTTTATCTTTTCCCTAATTACATATAAAGACAATTTTTAACATTCATTTTTAAACCTCTAAGTCCCTGATTCTCTCCCTCCCCCCTCCCTTTATGGCAAGCACTATGATAGGTTATTCACACACAATTGTGCAGAACATACTTCTTCTACATCAGTCACACTGAGAAAGAAAACGCCCCACAAAAAACAAAGAAAGTGAAGACAGTCGCCTCGCTCTGCATTCAGACTCCCTCAGCCCTTTCTTGGGAGGCAGACAGTGTTTTTCCTCATGAGTCCTCTGGAAGTCAAGGCATTCACAGCTGATCACTGTATGATGTCCTGGTTCTGTTCCCCTCACTCTGCATCAGTTCATCCAAGACTTTCCAGGTTTTTCTGAAGTCTGTTTATTCCTCATTTCTTATAGCACAATAGTACATCATTACATATTGATGGGCATCATCTTGATTTCCAATTCCTTGCCACCACAAAAAGACCTGCTATAGTTTCGTATATGTGGGTCCTTTTTCCTTTTCTTTGGTCTCTGAGATATAGAGCTACCAGTGGTATTGCTGGGTCAAAGGAGGTGCACGGTTTTATTGCCCTTTGGGCATAGTTCCAAACTGCTGTCCAGAATGGTTAGATTAGTTCACAACTCCACCAACAATGCATTAGTGTACCAATTTTCCACATCCCCTCTAACATCTGTCATTTTCCTTTTCTGTCACATTAGCCAGTCTGACAGGTGTGAGGTGGTATAATGGGAATGGGAATTTGAAGATCTTCCCTGCCCCTTAATAGACCTAGGAGGGAGTTTGAAGACCTCCCCTGCTGTGAAGATAAACTCTGCCCCCTGATAGGCTGAATGTGGTCACATGGAGCCTGTGGTAGGAGGAGTTTGCTGAGGAGAAGCAGAGCCCACAAGAAGCTGGTAGAGAGCTAGCCAGACAGTTGGAGACAGTTGGGGATGGAGGAGCTTAGACAAGGAGATAGAGAGTTTTGTGAGTAAATATTGATCTTCTATTGGTTTGTGTGAAGGCTAAAGGATGCCATGGCTCTCAGCATTATTTTGGCTTCTGAATATCTTTGGTACTATGATGGAATCGGCTTACTGGTTTTGGGATTCGGTTTTCTGGTGTCTAAATAAATTCTTCAGCTTTATTCTCTATCTGGAGAGTTTGGCATATTCTGTGATCGAATGTCATACGGTACTTATAGTCACAGTCTTTATCATGATTGTGGGCACTTTAAATATTGCATTGGCACTACAGGTGCTAACTCAGAGTTGTTTTAATGTGCATTTTTCTAATTAATAGTTATTTAGAGCATTTTTTCATATGACCATAGATAGCTCTGATTTGCCTGAAAACTGCCTGTTCATACCCTTTGACCATTTATCAACTGGGGAACGACTTGTTAAAAAACAAGCTTTTTTCTGTCTTTCCTTACATGGAGAACTATTTCTGTTTGTTGATGACTATTAACATCTTAAAAAGGTGATTAAAAAAAAAAAACCTGTATGAGGCTTGCCAAAGGTCCCCTCTTCTGCTCCCCTCTCTAACCAAGTGCATTTTCTCTGGCCTCAGTTCAATTCATGGTAACTGACTGTTAGAAAACATCACGTTTCTAAAAACCTAAAGCAATCTAAATTACAGCTGGTGTCTGCCAATCCAGCCAAGTGCGGGAGAAAAGGACCTATTTGTACCAAAAATATTTATAGTAACTCTTTTTGTGACTGTCAATGACTTGGTACAACCTCAAATGCCTCACGATGAAGTCGATCATCCACCTCCAGAGAGAGAGCTGGCCGTGTCTGAATGCAGACTGAAGCACACTATCTTTTCACTCTCATCATTCGTTCTCTTTGTTGGAGTCTTCTTATACAAAATGACTGATATGGAAATGTTTTCCATGATTACACACATATAACCTGTATCAGCTGGCTTACCATCTCAGGGAGGGGGTAGCAAAGGGATAGAATTTGAAACTAAAAACTTTTTTTTTAAATGCTAAAAATTGTTTTACAGGCAACTGGGGGAAAAATAAAATAGCTAAAAAAAGAAAATTTCACTTAAAATAACTGCAGACAATATAAAATACTTGGGAGCCTACCTTTCAAGACACATCCAAAGATACGAACACAATTACAAAACACTTTTTACACAAATAAAGGCAGATTTAAACAATTGGAGAAATATTAATTGCTGGTGTCTGCCAGGTGCAGGAGAAAAGGACCTATCTGTACAAAAGCTGAGCCAGTATGACAACTCTAGCTAACTTATTTATTTAGTGCTGTACCAAACTACCAAAGAGTTATTTAAAGTAACTAGAAAAAATAACAACACGATGCATCTGGAAGAACAAAAGATCAAGACAAATCAAGGGAAATGTGAAGGAAGGTGGATTTCAAACAACATTACAAGCAGTAATCATCAAAACTTGGTACTAAGAAAAGGAATGGTGGATCAGAGTAGGTTAGGCACACAATGGTAAATAACTACAGTAACCTAGGATCTCATAAATACAAAGATCCAAGCTTTTGACATTTGACAAAAATTGCTGGGAAAACTGGAAAGCAGTGAGGCAGAAATTAGGTGCAGACCAGCATATCACACCATATACCAAGATAAGGTCAAAACAGATAAATGAGTTAGACACAAAGGGTGATATCATAAGCAAATTAGGGGAGGAAAGAAAAATGTACCTATCAGATCTATGGATAAGTATTTATGACCAAACAAGAAACAGAGAAGAATGTAAAATGTACAATTTTGATTACATGAAATTTAAAAGATTATGCACAAAAAAACCCAATGTAGTTTAAATCAAAAGGAAAGCAGAAAACTGGGGGGAAAAACATTTACAGCAAGTTTCTCTGATAAAGGTCTCACTTCTCAACTATACTAAGGAAGCAGAACCAAATTCATAAAAATAAGAGCCATTTCCCTACTGATAAATGATCAGAGGATATGAACAGTTTTCAGAAGAAAAAAATCAAAGCTACCAACAAGGCATATGAAAAAAAATGTATTGATTAAAGAAATGCATATTAAAACAACTCTGAAAAACCTGAAAAGACTTAAATGAAGTGAAACAAAGTGAATTGAGCAGAACCAGGAGAACACTGAACACAGTAACAGCAACACTGTGTGATGATCAACTATGAAAGACTTAGCTACTTTCAGCAAAACAATGATCCAAGACAATTCCAAAGAACTTGAAATGAAAAATCCTACTCACATCCAGAGAAAGAACTGATAAGAGTCTGAATACATATTGAAGCATACTATTTTCACCTTTATTTTTTCTGTGGTCTTTTTTTTCTTTTGGTCTCTTCTTTCACAACCTGACTAATATGGAAATATATTTTATATGACTGCACATATATAACCTATACCAAATTGCTTACCATCTTAGGGAGAGGAGAGGTGAGGGAAGAAGGGAGAAAATTCAGAACTCAAAAGTTAAAAAAAAAGGATGTTAAAGTCTGTCTTTACATTTAATTGTGGAAAAAAAACACTTAAAAAACCTCTAATGTACCACCTCACACCTATCAGACTGGCTAACAAGACAGAAAAGGAAAATGATAAATGTTGGAGGGGATGTGGAAAAAGAGGCACACAAATGCATTGTTGGTGGAGTTGTGAACTCATACAACCATTCTGGAGAACAATTTGGAACTATGCCGAAAGAGCTCTGCGTACCCTTTGATCCAGCAAGGCTACTAGTAGGTCTATAGTACAAAGAGATCAAAGAAAAGGGAAAGGACCTACACGTACAAAAATATTTATAGCAGTTCTTTTTGTGGTTGCAAAGAATTGAAAATTGAGGGAATGCCTATCAAACGGGGAATGGCTGAACAATCTATGATATATAATTGTGACTGAATACTATTGTGCTATAAGAAATAACAAAGGGGGGGATCAGAGAAATCTGGAAAGACTTATATGAACTGATAAAAATTGAAATGAGCAGAACTAGGAGAACACTGTTCACAGTAATAGCAATATTGTACAGTGATTAACTATGAAAGAAACAGCTACTCCAATAAAGAATAATCTAAAATAATTCCAAAGGGCTCAAGATCAAAAAAAGAGAAAGGATGACCTCTGAATGCAGACTGAAGCAGACCTTTTTTAAGTTTTTTTTTAGTTTTTCTTGTCTGGGTTTTTTGGGCAATGTGGCAAATATGGAAATGTGTTTTGCTTGACTTCACATGTATAATGGGCATCACATTATTTGCCTTCTCAATAGGTGAGAGAGGAGCTGGAAGGAGGGAGACTGTGGAATTAAATTTTTTTAAAAAGATTATTTTAAAAAATAAAATATGAAAAAAACAAAGTAAAAAAAGACTGAAATGAAAACTTTGGGAGCAAAGGGGGTGGGGACCAAGCAGGAGCAAGGAGGCTTGTAGCCCTTACCTTGCCCTGCGCTCCAATTCTTCCTCCAGCGCTTTCAGTCTCTTCTCTCTCTCACGCAGCTCACGGGCATAGCTGAAGTCGTCATCAATTTCCTCCTGCTTGGCGACCAGGCGGCGCTGCAGTAACATATGTTGGGACTCAGTGAGCCAAGACCACAATGCACCCCCCAGACGCACACACACACTCAGACAGGCCCCACCTCCTGATCCTTCAGAAACTGCTCTTTGAGCTTCTGGAACTGCTCTCGTTTCTTGGCATCCAAAGCCATCCTTTCAGACATGTGTCGATCTGCTCAGAAAAGGAACGATGCTCTCGTTAGAGGAGACCCCACATGGCCCAAATCTTTCATAAAACAGGGAATCCTTACTGGTGCATGCAGGTTAAAGGTACATGGGGATGCAAAGCATACCATTCAAGGCCTTCAACACCCGGGAGGCCGTGTCTCGGGCATGGACAATTAATTCTTGCTTGGCGATCTCCATCCGCAATTTCTAGAAGACAGGAAATAAGTGGTAGGTGCCCGGGAGAACCTTGGGCAGCTCTTTCTGACCTGTTGCTCCTGGCTCAGTCCCGCAGATGTTTCACTGGCCTTCTCCCCACACAACCTCATCCATCTGCTGCCCCGCAACATGGTTCTGCACTCTCTCCCTCCTGCATGGCTCTCTGCCACCCAGAGCTGCTTGTGCTTCCCCCAGGAAGCCTTGACCCTGGACACTCTCCTCTTCCCCAGCCTGGACGTCCTCCCGGCCCCCCAGCCTGGCTCCCTTCCCAGCCTGTCCATGTTCCCTCTGCACCTGGCACCTCACTCTGGGTCCCACTGTCACTGTGACAAGGTGGTTTTGTGTACCCGTGCACAGGTATGTGCCCTCTGCCAAAGAGGCTCCAAAGCCCCTCATAGTGAGGCCTTCACAGGCTGCCCTTGCCCCACTGTTTTTCTGGCTTCACCAATTTCAACTCTTAACTTTTTCCCAATGCAAGCCAGTTTGAAGATTCTGAACGTTAGAAATCAAGCACTATTTAAATAACCGTCCTCAATTTGGAAGACTTTATGGAATATCACCCGCCTGTAAAATAATTTATGCTCATTTAAAAATCCTATCACACCTCCAGGCTAGCCTGGGGAGAAATCCTGCCAGCAGTTCCATTTCACAGATAGGCAAACTACCATGGCCACAGGCCCACAGCAGCACCTGAGAGGCCCAAGCCACAGTAATGCCTCAAAGTGTCTGGGTCTTGGGCCAGGGCCACATGTGGCAGGGCTGAGGTTCGGGAAGGACCTTTCTGAGCCCCTGTTTCAGCTGCTTAGCATCCCACTGGCAGAATGGCCCCAGTGCCACTGAGCTCAGCATGGAGCCCTCCACACCCCCCTCCCCTGCCCACAGTACACCTGGCCCAGCCACTCTCCTGTCAGATGGGTCAGGGCCATCTCTGCTAAACCCCAGGTCAGACACCCCTCACATGTCCCTGGGAGGCAGGCAGGGCAAGGGTTCTCAAACCCAGTTTGTAGATGAGGAACCTGAGGCCTAGGGTAATAAACTGCCCCCAAACCCCAGGAGAGGGACGTGAAGCCAGTACTTGAGCCCAGGGCTTCAAATCAGCCCCCCATCTCATCCAATGATGCACAACAGCCTCTAAAGCCAGGCTTCTTAAAGGGGGGGCCATAGGCATTCCCTAGTCTCCCCTACTCTGTGGACAAAGGCTCAGAACGAGGCCCAGACGTGTTGCCAGGGGAGAAGCTGAATCCCACCTCCATCACACAGGGGCATCACCTGAGCCTGGTCCTCCACCAGCTCCCTCACAGGCAGGCCACTTGTTCTCTGAACAAGACTGGGGAGGGGGTACCTAGGCCAGAGCTCACAGCCCCCAAGGGCTCCAAAGCCATCACAGCTTCTGGGTCAGGGGGGCAAAGGACTCCCTTGCATGGTCCAAGGGCAGAGCACCCTGGGCCGCAGACTCACCTTCTCCTCCTTGCTCACAGCACTATGACGGGCCAGCCTCTCCATGCGTCCTACATACACAGCACAGTCCTTCTCAATCTCCTTCAGCTCCTCCAACGAGAAGATGACCGAGATGCGGGGCACAGGGATGTCGGACCAACAGATATAATGCTACACATGGAGAGAGCACCGTGACCCGTACCATCCCTGGCACCACACAGGGCTGACTCGCTCAAACCCACCAGAACTCAGGTGTGCCCAGGGCACTGCCAGGGTCCACTAAGAGCCTGGCACAGTGTGAAGACACCAGCCCCTCCAGAAACACAGCTGGGTCCTACTAGAAGGACAGAGAGCTCCATACTGTGGTGCCTTTCCTGGGGTACAGAGGAATCCAGGGCTGGCCCAGCCAAGCAAGTGTCTCCCTCCCACCTCAGCAGCCCACCTGGGTACACGGCAGTGCCTGTGTGTCCTGTCGCCCCGGCCTTTCATGCGCCCCACCTAACTCTCTCATGCTAATCTGGGATACTGCCCCTCATCTGCCCATTGCTGGGTTGCTTCTTCATGCATCTGAAGGCAGTTTCCTGCTGCTCTCTCTCCTCTGTCTCTTCTGCCTAAATAATAACTCTTTAATCTTTCCCTCATTTATCCTGCTTGTTGGTGGCTTTCCATGGGCCCTTTCAGTTTTCTTCACCCCCCCTTAAAACAAGGCCCAGAAATGGAACCATTACAAGCAAGAGGAAGCCACTGTGGGGAAGACGATAGGGACAGGCAATCAGGCCAGATCCCCTGGCATCCAGCTCCCTGGGCCTTGGCCTCGTAGCCACTCCTATACATCTGCCCATGCCAAGGTCTGCCAGACAACCTGCCCAAGGGAAGGTGTGACCTCTGCCAGTCCCTCAAGGGTCTCTGGAGAACCCTGGCACCACTGGAATGGGGACCTCTGGGCAAGGCAGATGGCAGTGACCCCCTCACAACCATGCCAACAGAAGCCTACCACCCTGGGGAGAATCACTGCCACCCCCTGCCAGCAACTCACCTGGGGACAGCAAAGCTTCAGCAGGTTGATGGTTTTCCCACAGACATAGACATCATTAGCAACATGCTTGAGGAACACAGGGACACAGTCTTCCACTTCTTTGGAAATGAGCACGTAGCCATGCGTCCAGTAAAACTTATCTACAAGTCACAAGTCACAAGAGCCAGACAACAGCACGGCTCATGGGCATCCCAGGAAGAAGCCGCTGGTGAAGCAGGTGCCTACCCACCTTCCCAAGGGCTGCTGATGAGCCGTATGAGACTCAGTCATGGGATCAAACAGAGCTGGAGACCTCGGGGGGGTCTTCCTGGAGAGGCCTCCCCCAGAAAGCCGCCCTGTCCAAGAGGACAGTTTCAGCCACAAGCTCCTTCAGAACAGGGAACTGCCTTTCTCCGGAGGCTGCTCTGGGGCCATCTGGCTTATTAGGAAGCTTTCTTTTTACATGCCCAATCGTTCAGCTCCTGGGCCAAGAAAACAAGCCTCTTCCCTGGAACCACTGCCCTTCAATTCTCAAAGACAGCTCCTGTCTCCTTCCCTTCCCCAACATCCCCAGCGACTTTGACCAGTCCTCCTATGGATGGCTTGGGCCCTAAACCCTCATCTTTTGGTCTCCCTCCAAGGCCATCATGCAGCCTGGCAAGAGCTCCCCTAAATGAAGGGTGGCGCCTAGACCTGGGCACAATATTCTGGATGTGGTCTGAGCACACAGAGATTAGCAGGACTATGCCCTTCCCCACCCTGGATACTGCTTAAGGTTTATCAATCTTCTTGGCACCCATGACCAATGCATGAGCACCACAAACAGTTCAGCTGTGTCCCTCTGCCCTTTCTCTAACTGTTCCAGTTAAGACATTCCCAGAATCACTAAACATGTTATCCCAGCCCACGTGTGCCTCATGCCCACCTAGTACCTGATGGACCACCCCCACAACACACACAAACCCAAATCTAGCTTAGGGATACACCACAACAGATACCACGATCCCCTTCCCCAGATACACATTCACACATGCCCACCCTGCTCCTAGCTCACATACCACGGCAACTGAGATACTCTTCATTTACTTGGATCATGAACTCGCCATAGACATCACGGAACACGCCACTGTACACCCAGTCATGGATAAACCTAGGAGAAGCAGCTCTTAGGGACCTTCCATGTGGGTACTAGAAGGGCTCCTGGCCCTGGGGGCAGGGCACAGTGCAGCCTCTGGAAGCAGGTTTCCCACTTCCTGGGTCAGGCCAGCAGGTCTGCAAGACCTACACCCTCCCCAGAGCCAGGGCTTCACAGTCAACCAGAAACTGCTTCTTCTGGATGGGCATGGGGAAGGAAGAGATAATGGGTCTTATGGAAGCTGATGCCAAAGACCTTCCATTTTGCAGGCCCAGGGACCCTCCTTTCACAGCAGGCACTCCAGACACTAAGGCTCAGCAGAGTCAGCCCTGTGGGCATCCTGGCACAGTGTCTCACCAACTCAGCCCTCAGACACAGGATATTATACATCATGTGGTGTGTGGCCATATTCTTCCTTTGTGGGCCCAGAGGACCTTCGATCTAGAGCTCTGCCCCAGATCACCCAGGCAGTAAGCACCATTTAGATACCCGAGCCAGGGCTCCTTCCCATGGGTCACACTAGCTCTGGATGGGGAGTGCTTGCCCTGGCCCTGGCATAACCTCTGAGAAGCTGTGCCATCAGGAGGAATTGATGGTCAAATGATATGAAGAGGCAGTTTTCAGACAAAGAAATCAAAGCTATCTACAGTCACATAAAAATGTTCTAAAATGGGGCAGCTAGGTGGCACAGTGAATAGAGCACCAATCCTGAAGCCAGGAGGACCCAAGCTCAAATGTGACCTCAGATACTTAACACTTACTAGCCGCGTGACCTTGGGCAAGTCATTTAACCCCAACTGCCTTGCCTTCCCCCCTGCAAAAGGCAAAAAAAAAAGCTCTAAATCATTATTGATGAGAGAAATGCAAATGAAAACAATTCTGAGGTACCACCTCACACCTATCAGATTGGCTAATATGTCAAAAAAGGAAAATGACAAATGCAAGAGGGGATGTGGGAAAAGTGAAACACTAATACACTGTTGCTGGAGTTGTGAACTGATCCAACCATTCTGGAGAACAATTTGCAACTATGCCCAAAGGGCTAAAAAAATGGGCATATCCTTCAACCCAGCAATAGCACTACTAGGTCTATATCCCAAAGAGATCAAAGAAAAGGGAAAAGGACCCACACGTACAAAAATATTTATAGCAGCTCTTTTTCTGGTGGCCAAGAATTGGAAACTGAGGAGAAGCCCATCAACTGGGGAATGGCCGAACGAGCTGTGGTATAGGATTGTGATGGAATACTATTGTGTGTAAGAAATGATAAACAGTCTAGTTTCAGAAAAACCTGGGAAGACTCCTATGAATGGATACAAAGTGAAGCGGGCAGAACCAGGAGAAGAGTGTACATTTGTTACTGCTGCTGAGTCATTTTTAGTCACGTCTTGACTCTTCAAGACCCCACGTGGGGCTTTCTTGGCAAACATCCTAGAGTGGTTGGCCATTTCTTTCTCCAGCTCATTTTACAGATGAGGAAACTGAGGCAAGCAGGGTTAAGTGAGTTGCCCAGTGTCTGAGGCTGGATTTGAACTCAGAGCTTTCCTGACTCTAGGCCCTGCCACCTAGCTGCCCCACTGTACACAAAAATAGCAACACTGTACAACGATGAACTTAGTGGCTTAGCTCTTCTCTGCAATACGACAAGCCAAGAGAGTTCCAAAGGATTCATGATGAAGCACGCTATCTGCTTCCAGAGAGAACCATGGCATCTGGGTGCAGATGGAAGGATTCTTTTTCACTTTTTCTTCATTCTTTTTGCAACAAAGCTAATATGGAAAAGTCTTGCCTGACTTCACATGTAAAGTCATGTTGTTTGCCTTCTCAGTGGGTAGGAGAGAATTTAGGACTCAAAATTAAAAAAAAAAGTTAAAAATAAATTTGTTTTTAAAAAAGAGGAGGGGAAGGGGGAGAAAGGGGAGGAAGAGGAAAGAGAGGGGAGGGGGCCTGCTTCTTCTGCCCTATTTCTGGCTCAGCTCTGCTGAGCTCAAGGAGGCTTTGGACTCATGACTGGTCAGAAGAGCCAGAAAGGGCCTGGGGTCAAAGGTCCAGTCACTTCCTGTCTCTCTCTGCCTCAGTTTCCAACTCTGAAGCCCCAGGCTCCATGCATCTGGAGTGACTGCCATGACAGAGGAGGGAGCTACTGCTCCGCAATGGCCTCTCCCTGGGGCTCACCTGGTATACGGCTCACAGCTGGCCTTCAGCAGTGACAGCAGGACAGGATAATGCTCATTGCTGCAGTTATCCAAGGCCTCCTGGTACAGGTAGGACAGTAGCTTCACTCCCTGAAGAAGGAACCACACACTGCTTTACTCCAGGGAGGGTGCCTGAGAGCGGGCTCCCCAAGAAGTGCACCCAGTGGGCGGCAAGCAGCACACACCCTTCAGCCTCCCCTTTTCACCCACCAGCCTGTGCATGCAGCCCCAGGGACCTGCGTCCAGGCTCTGGAGGAGAATTCAGAAGAGCACTCACGGTTGGGAACAAGGGCTCAGCTCCTCCCTCGCTGAGCCCAGGAACAGCAGTGCCTACACCACACAGCTCAGCCAGATACCTAAGGGAGAATCCGCATCAATCCCAGAGGGCTGGTGGTGGGGTGGGGCCCAGGGCAAGCTTGGCCTCCCACAGGCTCATCACCAGTCCTTGAGGAAGGACAGTAAGAAGCCATGGAAGGGAAGGAGCTGGTCTCAGGGCATGCCACGGGCCAAAACGAAGGGACTGAGCATGACCTCGGAGCTCCCTTCCACCACTAAAGCCTATGACCTCCTCTGAACTCGGCAAGATCTGAGGCAACCCAAAAAATAAGGACCACCCTTGGTGGTTCAAAAGCCTGCGCTTCGGGTTGGCTTTAAACCCTGTACCTCTGAGTAGCTAAACAGCCTTCAAAAGCAGTGAGTGTGGAGTGAGGACACTTTGGGGGGACAGAAGAAGGGGCGCACACATTCCTAAGGGACTAGAAGCCTCTGGTCCCCTCCCTTCCTGTCAGCTGGGACACTGACATTCTGGTTACCCCAAAGGCTCCTTGGTTCATCAGAGGATCTGTCAGTCCCACAAAGGACAGCCATCCTCCAGCCTCCCACAGATCTTAACATGTCCTACACAGCCCCCAACCCCTCGGGTCTCAGAGCCTCTCAGGGCTAAATACAGAGCACAGGGGCCAATGCCCAATACCCAAGAGCCAGTGCACTGAATGGACAACTCAGGGACGCCTGGGCTCAGGATGATTTCACTGACCACTGAGACTGCAGGGAAGGGGCCTTAGCCAGAATGCCAGGACACCATGCCAGACTAGCACATGTGACTTAAAACCAGAGCTTGTAAAGAAATCAGGAAAACAGACACATTAGGTGCAGAGAGGGCAGCACCTGCCCATTCTAGGCATAAGAGTTGTTTATAAACACCCACAGCACCAGGACACAATTAAGGTAGCCCAAGAAAAGCAGATGAAGAAGCCCAGCCCTAGCAGGGAAACAGCCAAGGCTTCAGGTAACTAATGACAGGCTAGGAAGCCTCAAAGTCCTCCCAGCTCATTCTCAGGCTGGCATCTGCAGGGGCAGAGATCCTCCCCTGCCTTCTGACCTGACCTAAGGGGAGCCCCACCTTAACTGGCGTCCCAGCTTCTTGAAAAGAAAGCTGATGGTCAGCAGGCTCAACGTGGGTGGCGTGGAGAGGACACAGGCTCGGTAATATTGAAGGTACTTCCGTAAGCCGCTGGTAAAAGCCTGTGCAAAGAAAGGTATGAATCTGGTGGGGTGGCTCAGAGCGCGGCTGCCCTGGAGCCCCCCCATAGGGAAACACAAGGGGAAAGCACGACTGCCATCTGTAAAATGGGCTAATAGCAGCCACTGCCATGGCTGTTGTGGCGGGCCAGGCACTCAGTGCAGAGCCTGGCACACAGCAGATGCCTAATTAACAAACAGCTTCTTTGGTCTGCCTGCCTCAAGTCTCTTCCCAGGCCAGCCCATCTCTCCACAGCAGCTAAAGCACAGGTCTGCCTGGTCATGCCCCAGGGCCCTCATCACCACCAGGTAAAAATCTGACCACGTCTAGGGCCTGGAAGGCTTCCCTGAGGGGCAGAGGTTTGAGGATCCACCTTGGATTGACCAGCTAGGAAGCTAAAGCTCAAAGAGAAGTGTCCTGCCTGTGGTCACCCAGCCTGGGTGCAGCTGGGCATGGATCGGAGCCCTGGCTCCTGAGGTCAAGCCCAGGGCCAGCCTGGATTCATGGCCCTCTGACAAGAACAGGCTCCACACCAACAGAAGCATCTCAGGCTGCATCTGCCACAGAGCCACGTGTCTATGGACAAGCGGCTCCCCCACTCTCCCAGAGGAGGAAGCCTCCACGCTGGGAGCACCCCAGAGCCGAGCATTCAAACTCTGTGGCAGGCTGGGGCCCACAGGCACCCCTGGGAGGAGAACTCTCTGGGCAGCAAGAGCCACAGCAAGGAGGAGCTGCTGAGTGAGGCCTAGAAGCCTTCCAAGAGGGCCACTCACCACAGATGCCAGCCCAGGCTGCCACCGCCTATCCAGACTCATCAAGGTCCGGGGAGTTGGTCCTGAGGACAAGGCCCACTACAACACCTCTTCCTCTGTCACCCTAACCAAGAGAAGCCGACAGCTTCCTGTCCCCTCCCCGCCACCGTATCACAGCCTGGGATACCAGAGTCACGGCTTCTGGCTGGGGTTGGGGAGCCTGGCATTGTTGCCAGGGCCACCAGGCTGCACCTGGCCCCTGTGCGCCTTCTGGCAAGTGCAGCACCACCTTCCCCCACATTTGCTCATTCACCTCCCAGATACCCACCCTCAAGGAGCCCAGCAGGGACTCCTTGTGACCCTCTGGTCTGGATCTGCCACTTCATCTCTCCCCTCAAAGAATAAAGCCCATGATGTTGAGGCTGAATCAGAAACACACTGAGAACAACTCTGTTCTTCTACTGATACAAGTAGAAAGGTGAGGGTTCAAGCCTCCCCACCAATGTCTGCTCTCTGCCTGACCCCAAGGGTGTGTGTGGGGGCACCCGTCTCAGGGTCCCACTGATAAAGTGGGGCCCCAGGCAGAGACAGCACCCTCAGCGGGGACTTGTCACCTGTACTCAGCCTTGCTGGTGTGTGACCATGCACTGCCCCCCCAGGCTATAAGCCTGGCAACGCACCTGGAACACAAGGCCCTTGCTGTAGGAGGAGTCCAGAACCGGCTGCAGAGAGAAGCGGCTGAGGCGGGTGTAGTGTGTGCCATACTCTGCCACCTCGGATAGAAGGCTTCCCATGTTCTGTGGAGATGTCCCCGACACATAGACGCCCTGCTTTACCTCGAACACCTGGCTGGCCTGTGCAGGCAGAGGGTGCAGGCTTTACACCGCCTCAGGGGAGGGAAGGCTGCCTCCCCACGCTCCCTCAAATGTCTTAGGAAAATGCTTGTGAGAGTGTGGCTCCAGAGCTGAAAGGGAGTCAGCCCCTTCATTCTATAGAGGAGGAAGCTAAGGCCCAGAGAGCTAAGAAGTGCCTGGCACAGGTGGAGGTCCAGGCCTTCCTGACTCTGACTCCATCGACTGCACCACATGGCCACCCTCCCCTCAAATAAAAGGACCTGTCTGACCCCTCAGGACAGCCCAGGGGACCTTCTCAGGCAAGGGAAGGCAGCCTGGCTATGCCACATCCTAAAGCAACTTGGTACTAGCTGAGAAAAAGAGGGGCAGGTCAGCGGAGCAGGTCAGGCATATGAGATGCCGGAGTCAGTGACTACAGCATTCTACTGTTTGACAAACCCAAAGACCCTGGCTTCTGGGCTTAGAACTCATTATGTGACAAAGCCTGCTGGGAAAAATGGAAAGTGGTATGGCAGAAACTGGGCCTAGGGCAATACAGAATCAAGATGGGTACATGATTTAGATACAAAGGCTGATACTGTCACCAATCTGGGAGAGCAAGGAATAGTTTACTTGTCAGATCTACAGAGATGGGACAAATTTATGACCAAACAAGAGATACCATTATGAAACACAAAATGGATAACTTTGATTACATTAAACTGAAAAGCTTTTGCGCAAAGCCAATGCAACCGAGATTAGAAGGAAGCAGAAAGCTAGGAAACAATTTTTACGGCCAGTGTCTCTGATAAAGGCTTCATTTCTGACATATATAGAGAACCGAGTCAAATTTAGAATACAAGTCATTCTCCAATAAATGTAATGGTCAAAGGCCATGAACTACCAGTTTTCAGATGAAGAAATTAAAGCTATCTATAGTCATGAAAAATTGCTCTAAGTCACTTTTGATTAGAGAAATGCATATTAAAAGAACTCTGAGGTACCACCTCACACCTATCAGAGTAGCTAACATGACAAAACAAGAAAATGATAAATACTGGAGGGGTTGTGGGAAAACTGGAAAACTAGTTCATTGTCAGTGGAGTTGTGAACTGATCCAACCACTTTGGACAGCAATTTGGAACTATGCCCAAAGGGTTATAAAAGTGTACTTACCCTCTGACCCAGCAATACCACTTCTAGGTCTGTGTCCCAAAGAGATCATAAAAATGGGGAAAGGACCCACATGTACAAAAATACTTTTAGCAGCTCTTTTTGTGGTAGCCAAGAACTGAAACTGAGAGGATGCCCATCAAGTGGGGAATGGCTAAACAAGCTGTAGTATATGAATGTGATGGAATACTATTGTGCTATAAGAAATGAGGAGCAGCTCTTTCTTTTTCATGTTTGATTTTGTTCTTCTTTCTCGCTGTTCATTCCATCAGTTACAACCCTTCTTTACAACCAGACTAATGTCTAATGTGAAAGTATCTGCAGATCCTATACTTGATTGCACGCCACCATAGGGGGGAGGGGAGAAAATTTGAAACTCAAGGGATTGTGCAACTGAGTCTTATAAACTAAAAGTAAACAAACAAATCAACAAAAAAAATTTTTAAACATTTTTCTTAACAACAACAACAAAAAGCAATGAGGAGCAGGCAGACTTCAGAAAAACCTGGAGAGACTTCTATGACCTGATGCTGAGTGAGGGGAGCAGAACCACGAGAACGCTGGACACAGCAACAGTCACGTCGTGAGATGACTGACTTTGATAGACTTGGCTTTACTCAGCAATGCAAGGATCTAAGACAACTCCAAAGGACTCGTGGAAAATGCCACCCACACCCAGAGAAAGACCTAGGGAGCTAGAATGCAGAACGAAGCAGACTATTTACTCTTTTTGTTGTTTTCTTTCTTGTGCTTCCTTCCATTTGTTCCAATTCTTTTTTACAACATGACTAATGTGAAAATATGTTCAATAAGAATGTATACACAGAGCCTATACCAGACTGCACGCCATCTTGGGGAGGAGGAGGGAAGGGGAAGAAAATTTTAAATTCAAAAACTTATGGAAGTGAATGCTGAAAAATAAAAATAAATGGTTAGAAACCAACATAGAATTTCAGACTCCCAGGGAGGAGGGACCTCAGAGGCTACCCAGTTCAGCTCATCCCTCACCAGGAATCCCCACAGGAGACAGCTGCCAAAGCCAACCCTAAATGTCTGACTTCTCCAGGATATGGCTCCTTAGTCCCTTTAAGATAAACTCAGACAGTATTGGCTCCTTCTTCTTTATAGGGGAGAGCCGGGGGGGGAGGGGGGGGGGAGGGCACGCAGGGAGGTTGATAACATTGCCTTCTCTCACCCCCTGAAAAAGAGAAAGGGCCCTAGAGCACTTTTTTAAACTTACAGAAAAACAAAAGGAAACACAGACAAGCATGACAGCTTTGAAAGCAACAGGATGAATGTATTCTGTGCTTTTGGCTTGCAGCATCACCTGGATGCTGGCACTACTTCCTCTAGGTGGAAATGCTTACAGGATTTTGGGGCACTCAAAGGAAAAAAACTAAACGAAAAAAGGGCTTCTCTGCTGACCTGGTTCCAGCACCCTTGCCATCCATCCAGCTGCCCTGCTCTGAGGAGGTCCTTTCCTATTTGCCTAAATGGATCTCATCCTGGACTAGATCAGGCTGTGATTCCAGCTGTGGTGTACCCGAGGGAGGCTGCCAGGCTACCTGGGGCCTGAGACTTAGGCTGCAATCCCCAGACCCAGAAATGCCCCATACACACAGGCCTCCTGATAGCAAAGAAAAGCCCCAGGTGGGTGTCCCTTCCCACCGCCCCCTACCCCCACCCCACCAAGGGGAGCTGGTTAGAAATCCCCTCACCTGACTGAGGGAAAATGTGGCCGAGACGACCCCGATGAGGACGTTGAGGACATCCTTAACCAGCTCCTTCTCTTTCATCAGGAACAGGGGAGGCAGCTGGAGCAGGCCGCTGTGTAAAAGCTGCAGCTCCCCTTCCCGGAGGCGGTAAAACATGTCAAAGGCTTCCCTCCCAGCCTCTGTGAGGTATGGCTCCTCTTTATTCCCAGGCGGGCTGTGTGGGAAACATACCATGAAGGGAGGCTGCTATGGGTTAGTCCAGGGCATCCAGTTACCACAAATCCTAAGAGGGACGAGTGAGGATCCGCTGCGGCTGCAGAGCTCTGGGCCCAAAGCGGGGAAGATAAAAACCCACTGGAGACAGCCCCGTCTCCTGGCCAGGAGGGTCCTACTTCACTTTTATGCCAGGAAAAGCATCTTTCAATGCTTTGTGGAGAGAGAACCACAAAAACTCAGGGCTGGCTCAAAAAGCCTGAGCAAGCACCTAGTCCCACCTCTTTTACTAAGAGGTGAGGAAACTGAGTTGAGAGAGGTAAAGTTAGGAAGTGGTAGATTAATGACTGGCAGCTAGGCCTTCTCCCTCCAGGGCTTTGTTTCAAGGCCTCTTCTCATCTCGATTCCCTTTCTGCCTGTGGTCAGTTTAATACAACCCTAAAAGCAGGAACCAAGCCCAGCACTCCTGAGGTCTGAGCAACAGCAGGCTGTGAGGCCACTGCCCGCTTTGCTTGGGAGTTGAGAAGACTGACACAAGATATCTTAAACACAATTGCATTTCTTCATCTAGGGACAGACAGAAAACAATTTACTGAAACAGCATCACATCTCATGATTCATTCAAATCAAAATATTCTGGCCACTAAGGCAGGAGCTGTTCTTTTTGAAGGCCTGGACAGTCACTTCACCCTGTCTGCCTCAGCTTCCTCAACTGTAAAATGAGCTGGAGAAGAAAATGGCAAACCACTTCAGCCTCTCTGCCAAGAAAACCCCCCATCGGGGCGGCTAGGGGGCACAGGGAATAGGGCACTGGTCTTGCACTCCAAATCCAGCCTCAGACATTTAACACAAAACTAGCTGTGTAATCTTGGGCAAGTCACTTAACCCCAACTGCCCTACATTCCCCCCTCCAAAAAGAAAAGAAAACCCCCAATGGGGTCATGGAGAGTCAGACACAACTGGCCAAATTAAATGAGCTGAGTTGAGATTAGCAAGCACGAGAGATGTAGCCATGACAGAGGACAGACGACTTCAGGGAGGGGGCCTGGACGCCTCACCGTGCTAATTACATGCTCTGCTTACCGTGCGGTCATTTCTCAGCAAGGGAAAGGAAGAAACGGGAGGAAGTGCTCATTAAATTTAACAAGGGCAATTGCAAAAATGCCACACTTCAGTTAAAAAACCAAGTGCACAAGGATCAGACACAAGGAAACTGGACATAACAACCACCAACATGGAAAAGGCCTGTGAGCTAAGAAGAGCTGAGCAGGGCTGGCCTGCCCGCGCACTTGGGGCACAAAGGGCATCAGGGTGAGGAACTAAGCCAGGGCACTGGGGGGTGTATGGCCTGGAAAAAAGCAGTCTCACCCAGAGGAAGGCCACCAGCATGCCTCGAAGGTCTGACAATCAGAGCCATATCAGGGCGCTGCTCTAACATTTACAGAGACGACAGCCCCAGGAGGTAAGCAGGACAAGTGTCCTTGTACCCAGTTTACAGATGAGGGAGCTGAGGCCACACAGCCATTACTGAGGGTCAGATGCTGACTTGGGCCCAGCCTGACTTTCGGTCAGGTTCACCCTCCCTGTGCTCCAGGAGCTGAGCCAAGCTAGTAAGAGGCCAGTGGAGGTGAGTGTGAGGCAGATTCAGCTCACTATAACGATTTCTAAAGATTAATTTCATATACAAACAAGGTAATTTTGTTATTACTGAGTTCAACATAATATACCTTGACACAAAGAAGCTACGTACCAGAACTTTACAGTTTCATATACAATCAGTCTCCTCTGTGCTTTCTAGACTAAGCCATTCATATTTGGTGATGACTGAGTTCATGATACAAATAGGATTTAGGGGGCGGCTAGGTGGCGCAGAGAATAGAGCACCAGCCCTGGAGGCAGGAGGACCTGAGTTCAAATCTGGACTCAGACACTTGACACACTTACTAACCATGTGACTTTGGGCAAGTCACTTAACCCCAATTGCCCTCCAAATAACCAAAAAAAGAAAAAATACAGGAATTAGATGTAAAAATTATAAATTAAAGAAACAATTTCAATTCCTTATGCACCTGCTCTGGGCAAAGGGCCACACTAGGTGCTAGTGGGGACATAAGGAGAGGAAAGTCCCTGGCCCCAAGGACTTTACAATCAAGTTTTTCAAAAGCCAGTGATCATGTGTCCCCTGTCCCACTGAGGTAGAAACCAATCAAGGAAGGAGCTGAGCCTGCACAGGAGGAAGGGGCCTGCTCATAGCCAGAACGACCTAAGTGAAGACTGAAGAACAATGACCACAGAAAAGCAGGTAAGGTACCCTGATGGGATGCCACTTAGGTCCTATACAGATAGGGACATGCTTAGGCCCTCTTCTAGGCTCTAGATTAGAATCATGTCTCCATCTGCCAGCTGTGTAATCCACCACCCCCAGACTGTCATCTCATCTGTAAAATGGGGCTAACAAGCCTTGGGCTCCCAGGTCACTGGCACTACAGAGATTAGAGTGAGGAGCCCACATCTGATCTTCCTGGTCTGCTGTGATGCCTCCTCTGGGTAACCCTTTCCATCTACGAGCTTCACGGGCGCAGACCCTCAACAGGTCAAAGCCCAGCTTTATCCAAGGATGCTTCCCGCTCTGTCCAGCCTGAGCCCCGCTTCCTTTTCCAGGCCTTCCCCACACCAGCACAACGCCCACACACAGATGGTATCCCACCTACCAGCCAATCCTCTCCCAACACCTGCGTTTGCTGGGCTCATAGGTAAGCACGGCGTCCCAGAGGTCAATGTCTGGGGTCATGCTGGGCTCCGACTGGGAGTCAGGCGTCAGATTTGATGCTGACTGAAACCCTTCATCTTCTGACTGATCGATGCTCTGAGGAACCTGCGGATTACCAAGAGGAAGAACTCACCATTAGGGCCTTTTTGCACTTTAGGGCCCCCTTCAGCCTGGCTAGAGGGGTGGCCACCTCAGAGCCAGAGAACTCTTTTTCTGTTTTCTCAAGGGTCTCACTAACTAAAAATACAGGCAAGATGGGGTGAGCTCTCAACAAAGGTCAGACACAATCCTGATTTCGTCCAAAGAAAACAGATGCTGATGCCTTCTCCCCAAAAGCATTTAACTCTTAGGAGTTAAAGGTATTAGACTAAGGCCTCTGTCCTAATTTCTGTTTCATAAGCCATATCCCATCAGCTAGAGAAAGCCTTAGAATGAAAACCGGTTTATGAATCCCAGGTTGATGATCAGTTTGTGGCCACTTTGAGCCTCAGGGAACCCTGGCTGCAAGGAGGATGGGGGCCAGAGGGATATGCAAAGGGCTGAGCAGGAGGGAGCTCCTCCACCCCCATACACACTTGGTACCCACTACTCAGAATCCCTCAAGCCTGTGAGCCTACCAGGACCAACCAAGGCTTCAAAAACACTTCCAGAAGGAATTCTCCAGGGCAGTTAGCTAATGCAGTGAATAGAGCACTAGCCCAGGAGTCAGCAGGGCTCGAGTTCAAATCCAACCTCAGACATTTACTGTGTGACCCTGCTCATTTAATTGCCTTCAAAAAAAAAAAAGAATTCTCCAAAGCCTGGCAGCAGGGGGGCACCACTAAGAGGCCATCAAGAGATGGGCACAAAGGTCAGAGAGTGCTAGGCTCATCATTGAAACTGCTGCATTCACCACAGCCAGTTCAGAACCCAGCATCCTTCCTCCTCCTTGAAGGCAGGGGACTGGCTCAGCTTTCTACCTGCAGTCCCAGCCCTTCGCATCTGCCTGGCACACAGCAAGCACTTCATAATGCTTTTTATTTGTTTGTTCATTGATAAAAAGGAAACGAGGGCTAGAAACCAGGGTTCCACCTTCCCTTCTTAACTCTAGTGGTTTCCCTTTCTCGATCATTTCCTATTTATTTTGTATGCAGCTTGCTTTGTGTATGTTTGCTGACTCTCTCTCCATCTGACTGTAAGCTTCTTGAGGGCAGGCACTAGTTTTTGGCCTCTTTTTGTATCCCCAAGGCTTAGCACAGAGCCTGGCACACAGCAGGTGCTTAATAAATATTTAATGATGACAAGGAAGTTCTGGGTGAAGAAACTCCCTCTACCAAAGCAGGACAGCATCTTGTCTGCAGCTCAGGAGTCAGAGAGCTGGCCAGAGCCCCGAGAAGGTAACTGAGTGAGTACTCGGAGCCACAAAGCACACAGCTACTGAAGCTGCAGAGTTAAGCCAGGAACTCTCAGAGGCCCACAGACCCCATCAGGCTCCCATACTTGAATGGCGAGGCCCGACAAGTCGGCACTGTCTGGAACAGGTGGCATGTCCAGCTTGACGTCCATGTCATAGGTGCGGCTGTGCACCAGGGCCCCGAAGAGTGAGCCGTGGGTTTCTCTCTCAAAGCGGTCCACACCAGGATAGTTCTGGGTAAACAGCCCGATGGAGGGCAGGCCGGTGCCTGGCGCAGCCTCCATCACCTGCAGGGTCTTCTGAATCACGTCCCGGCACTGCTGCTCCTCGCTGGCGATCAGGAAGTGCGCGTCAGCCTCAAACATGCTCACATCATAGTAATCATAGCCCTGATGTTGGACATTCCTGCCCACATGCTTGTTGTTTAGGAAATAGTCTCTCTTTGGGGGCAAGAGCAGTGGCGGGCCGCTCCCTGCCAGGTGCACCAAGAGGTCCAGCACAGCCCTGACGTCGGCCAGCGGCAGGCCAAGGGCTGGGGCCGCCTCCAAGCCCTCCACCAGCTCCTCCAGCCTGTCAGCATCATGACCCAGGCCCCCCACTCGCAAGTTGAAGGACAACATGAGGATTTTATTCTTCACAGGAAGCTGGGACACAGTGGATGATGGCTTGTGGCCCTCATCCTGAAAGAGGTCCATGAAAAGGGAATCATAGACCACCCTTTTCAGGCCCTGCTTGGCCCTCCGCATGCTGGCACCACACCCCCGAGGGTGGGCCTTCCAAGGCACATGCCCCAGGTGGACCTCACATAGTTCACTGAACAACTGGATGATGCTGGTCATCTCCACAGGCAGTAATTGGCTGAAGCCCTCTCAGGGGTGGAGCAAGTCACAGGTGAGAGAAGACGGCCATCAACTTTATGTTCTAGGTAGCATCTGAAAGATACAAAGAGAGGTGACAACTACTCAGCATTCTAACTCTTGACCTGAGTCCCAAATCCCAAAAGCACTGGACAGCTCAGGGGCAGAAATGTTGGGCTGTACCAGAAAGTGGGTCTAGAGGATCTTTAATTCAGACAAAATTCTTTTCCAGCTGGCATCCGCTGGCCTTTTAAACATGTTTAGTCACCTCAGAGAAGAGAGGGCAGAGGCCAGGGAGAGAAGGCTCCAGTATGGGAAAGAAAGTCACCTCACTTATTGGGGGGGGGAAGAAGATGGGTAGAGCAGAACGAGGGGGAGGAGATGAGGAGAATCAGGATGCAGAAGGGCCTGCCTTCCTAAAGGTTCCCATCCATGAACAGTAAAAGGAGGCTACCAACGGTGAGTGACAAGGGAGGAGTCACTGATTAGGAAAAAATGGAGAGAGGGGAAAGAGAGGAGATAGGAGAAAGGGGGGAGAGAGAGAGAGAGAGAGAGGGAGAGGGAGAAGGAGAAGGAGGAGAAGGAGAAGGAGAAGGAGAAGGAGGAGAGGGAGAGGGGAAGAGGGAGGGGGAGGGGGGAGAGAGGGGAAGGGAGAGGGAGAGAGAGAGAGATGGGGAACGGGGGAGGGAGCGATGGAGAGGGGGAGAGGAGACGCACCCCAGCAGAAGGTGAAAGGCGGGCGGGAGGAGCCTCCGCTCTCTCCTCCTGCCTCCCCTCGCTTCCGCACCGCCGCTCAGGAGCCTGGCGGGGGCTTTCCCCACACCTTCCGTTTTCCCGGGCGCTGCTTGGGGGGAGGGGGGGGTGTCACAGCTCCGACCTCAGAAGCCTAATTCGTGACTCCAATTCGAGGCCGAGCGCGGGCCCTGGTCCCGGGCACCAGGCTAGGGCTTCCCCCAAGGCGATGCTCGGCCCGCCAAATCTCGAAAGAATGGGTTCCCGGAGGTCCCAGAGCCGGGAACCGGCCGCGGGTGGGAACCGGCAAACGGCAGGGAGACGGAGACCGGGCCGTGAACTAATGAATGACCGAAGGCCTGGGGCTGGCGGGGAGGGGGGCGGTCCGGTCGCGTGGGCGGGGCCTCCGACCAGAGCCCCATCACTAGGGGCCTGAGAAATGGGGAGGGGTCACGACAAGCGGATCGCCGGCCCACAACCTCCAGCTGAAAAGCGGACTCACCGCGGTCTACGGAATGGAGCGGCTCCCAACGCGGGCGCAGGCTGATGACACAAGACGCTTCTATGTCAGTATGCCAGAGACGTTACAGCCGGATCCCGTGCTCCACAGAGGATGGGAGGAAACATGTGACGCGTGAGGTTCAGCTGTTGAAGGAGGCCTGCGCAGGAGGCCGGATCACGTGACCCGGGAGTCCTATCGCTGTATTAGACCCGCGCCTAACACCAGATCATGGGACCCAGGCAGCCCCACCCGTCCTTTAAACTTGGCGTGGTTTCCGCGGTGTCTGCTGGGAAGACTTTTGGCGGAGGCCAAAGCCCTGGATTAAGGGAAATTTTAAAGTCAAAGTGGACAGCACCGGCCCTGCTCCGTAGTCGCCCTAGCCCCGCAGCGCTCCCAGAGAAGGCAGAGCCCTGTGGCTGGCCTTCAGAGCCGTTCATCGGGGCACCAGTACCCCAGGAAAGCACTGTGCTCTCCCACTGCCAACCTTTTGATCATGTCGGTTCTTGGAGCACCGTCCCTCATCCCTGCCACCTCTTCGAGGAAGCCTTCCTAGACTCTGGGCAGGGCAAGGCTTCCTATTTCCCAGTACTGCTCCCGCTGTAGAGCCTCTAGACCCCAGGATCCATGAGGATGAGGTAGCCTGAGCCTCAATTCTGTCTCCCACTCAAAACAAAACTCAGCACCTGCTAGGCACTTAATAAACAAACAGTGGGTGGGAGAAGGCTTTGCGGGGGGGAAAACAAGTCCAGTGATGTGGATACAAAGGTACCTCAATGGTTGAGTTGTACTTTCACTGGTTTATCCTCTAGAGGCACGCTAAAATACAGAGGTGCCCTGAGTTGCTCCTTCCCTGGCATTCTAAAGTCTCCCCTTATCTTGAAAATCACAAAAATACACTTTATTCTAAAATTCCTTGTCTCCTCCCATCCTGTCATAAAGATTCCTTGCCCCCTTATCTTGTGTAGTCCTCATCCTGTGTCCTTATCTTATAAGATTTATCTTGTTCCTAAATCTCCAAACCCCCTTTTGATACCTCAAAACTTACATCACCATCCTATAGACTATAGCTTTCTGGCTATATAAGTCTGGTCCTTGTCCTACATCATTGCCTTTGTTTAGCTCATTGCTAAGTCTCAGGCCTGCATACTTTTGTGTCAATAAAGCTCCCTTTGGCTAAAGAGAAGGTCTGATTGAATTCTTTCAAAAATCTGAACCAGCTCTCCCAACTCTGAACCCCGACACCAGGACCGGGAGTCTTGCAGAGAGAATGGGAGGAAAGCAAAGACACACAGTAGGCACTCCCTGTTACAGTGCATGCAGTAGGGACTTTGTTTCCTGTTAAGCTAAACTAGGCTGGGCTGAGAGTCAGAGGCAGAGGTCAAGTTTTTCAGGCTTTAACTGTCCCAAGGGTCAGTGGTAGATCAGTTCCAACTAAAGTGCACAGAATGCTGGGCTTGGAGGTAGAAAGAGCCACATTCAAATCCAGCCCTAGACAAGCTGGGTGACCCTGGGCAAGTCACCTGGTTTCTGCCTGACTCAGTTTCCCCAGCTGTAAAATAGGAGTAGCTCCCTCCCAGGGCTGTTTCGAGGATCAAATGGCACTGGCCACCCCCATGGCTGGAATGCTCTTCCTCCTCTGCTGACCGCTGACCTCCCTGCCTTCCTGCAAGTCCCAACTAAAACCCAGGAACTAGCTCTATTTGCTTGAGTCTCCCCCATTAAAGCATAAGCTCCCTGAGGACAGGGGCTGACTTTGCTTCTTTTTGCATCCCCAGGGCTTAGCAAAGTGTCCAGCACACTGTAGGCACTTAAACGAAAGCACTTTGCAAACCTTAAAACCCAACATATATGCTGGCTACTGGCGCGGTCATTACTTTTATTGAAGCATGAGACGATTCAGAACCAGAAGATCAAAGAGTAGGGCTTCTCCATTGTACAAAGGAGGAGAGGAAGGTGGCCAGGAGCCGAAGGAAGTGACTTGTCCAAGGTCACGTGGGTGGGCAGTGCTGGAGGGGGCTACTTCTGCTGCCAGGATCAGTATCTTGGCTCCATCTGTCAACTCTGATGCATCAGCCTTGGCGACGGCCCGGCTGGTCCCTGGTCTGGAGGATCACCTGTCCCAAGGACCGGCAGGTGTGGGCAGGGCCTCAGGTCACTGAAGCAAGCACAGAGCAGATGAAGATCAGGCAGGCTGGGCTCCCTTCCCCAGGCCTTGCTGCCCTCTCCCTCCTGCCACACTCACCAGACACTTGCAACATAGGCCAGTCCAGCTGCCGCTGCCGGCAGAGGCGGGTTACAGCTGAGGCTTGCTTCGGGGAGGCCAAGGGGAAGGGACCCAGGGTGCTGGGCAGGGCCCGGCCCGCCAAGGCCCAGGCCAGAGCTTCGACCAATGGTAGCTCTGAGTTCTGTAGCCAGAGACAATACAGCTGACCCGTGCCCCTCACCCCCATAGCCCAGGGGCCCAGAAGGTCAAGGGAGTGAGGTCAGGTTCTCAGGGTCACTTCCCCAGGGGCCAGGGTTGATGTCAATGCTTGGATCTGTCCCTAAGGGGGAAGGCCTGCCTGGAGAGGTAGTGAGCTCTCAGGAAGTCCTGGATGTCCCTGGAGTCCCAGGAAGCCTGGATGACCACTTGTCAGGGATATGGTGGAGGGGGAGCTCTAGATACAAGTTGGAGAGGCTGGACCCTGGGGATGCAGCAGACAAGGGGTCTCTCACCCACCTGCAGCAACAGCAGCATTCGGCCCCCCACTGGCCCCTGCAGCAGCCTAGTGAGCAGCTCCATGTCCAGGGTGCGGAGGCCACAGCCTGGCCCCAGGACCATAAGCACCAGCTCCGGCTGGAAACTGTAGGCCACGGGTAGGATGAGGCTGGTGAGGGCCAAGAGGAAGGTCCCAGGTTCTGTAGCCTGAGACAAGAGAGGGGATGAGGGGAAAGCAGAAGGAAGCCAGGGGCCGGCTGTGGGTTTCCTTCTCTACAGCCCCTGGGCTGGCCTGACATCTCCTGTCCACTTCTCTCTCTCTGTCTCTCTCTCTCTCTCTCACACACACACACATTATGTGGTCCAGTTTCTGCCCTAACTGCTGCCTCCAAGACGCTCTCTTAATAGACAAACCCAAGGGCCTTTTCCCACTCTCATCCTTCCTGACCTCTCTGCAGCCTTTGACAGGCGAGACGGCTTAGTGGATGGAGGACTGGATACAGAGTCAGGAAGACCAGAGTTCAAATATGGCCTCCAATGCTTCCTAGCTGTGTGACCCTGGGCAAGTCAATGAACCTCTGTCTAACTCAGTTTTCTGAACCACAAACTGGGGATCATGAAAGCATCTAGCTCAGCATTGTTGTTAAGATCAAATGAGGTATTTGTAAAGCCCTTAGCACAGTGCCTAGTACACAGTAGGCATTTAATATATGCTTATTTCCTTGGCTTCCTTCCTCTGACACTGTGGATCATCATCTCCTCCTTGGCACCCTCTTCTCCCTCGGTTTTTGTGACACCTCTCCCTCTCTGACCCCTCCTTCTGTCTCCTTTGCTGGCCCCTCCTCTGGATCACACCCTCTAAGCAGACATGTTCCTCAGGGATCCATCCTGGGCCCTGCAGATCACTTCACTTGGGCATCTCATCAGCTCCCATGGATTTAATGACCATCTCTGTGTTGATGATTCTCACATTTGCTTATCCATCTCTAACCTTTCCCAGACCTCCCAGTTTCACATCTCCAAGTGCCTACTAAACATCCTGAACCAGATGTCCAGTAGGCATCTTAAACTCACCATGTCCAGAACAGAACTCTTCTTCCCTCAAACCTTCTCCCCTCCTACCTTCCCTATTGCTCCATTTGTCCTTCAGAGCCCTTCGTCCCCGGCGCTTCTGCCCTTTCTCGTTCCTTGTATCTGGTCCCCCTCCCATCCTCCATGATGCTGTGACCTGGCTGTTCCATGGCTGGGCTGTCCTCTTCACAAGATCCCACCTTCTAGAAGTAGCCTTCAGTTCCCCCTCATTCTGGTACCTCCCCTGCTAGTCATTCCCACTCCATCCTGCTGGGGTGGGTCAGCACCCGGCTGTTTGTCTGGTGTCCAGGCTCCCCTCCTAGGGACACAAGCATCTCTCACCTCACACCCACCCAGGCAGATGCGCATCGGGGACGGGGCTGCCTCTGGCTGCTCCTTTCCTCCCATATTTAGCAGGAGAACTTGGCTGGGGAAGGGAGGAAGGGGGAGAAGAGGCCGTTTTAATGAAACATGTTCTTTCCACACACCCCCCATGGTCTCTGTGGTGGTGCCTCTAAGGCTTTTTATTTTACATGGTGCCTCACTCCCTACCACCTTAGGGGATCCACACTCCTGGGAGAGTGCCAGGACCAAGGGAGTGTCAGGCACGCATCCATGGTCACGGTGAGTAAGTACCACAGCCTGCCCTGGACCAGGCCCCTAGCTGCCCAGACCAGGCCCCTGGCTGCCCAGTCCAGGGCTTGGCCTGCCACATCACACAGTCTGAAAGACCTCAGGCGGGAGGGGCCTGCAGAGATCATCCTGGCCAAACCCGGCATGGTACAGGGGGCAAAGGGAAACAGGCTATCCCTACCCATTGTCCCTCAGGTCCTCAGGAATATCCAGATCTCCTATAGCCACACAGAGCAGCCTGCAGAACACGGAGCAGACACCAATGTCAGGGTCACACCCAGAAATGATCAGGATATAACCCCCAACCCAGGGGGCCGGAGGAGGAGCCCCAGGCTCTGCCCTCCCAATCTAGGGGAAGATAACATTCACCCACAAAAGAACAGAATCACATGGGGGTGGGTGTGGGGGTGGGAGTGGGGGTGGCCCAGGGTGGGCCTATGGGACTCAGACTCTGGGGGCTGGAGGAATGAAGGAAAGGATGGCCCAAAGATGGCCCAGGACAAGCAGGGAGTACACTATGGAGGAGGGCAGGGGATCACAGAAGAGAGATCTCCTCATTGAGCGAGGGCCCAGCACTGGGATAAGGAAGGGGTGCCTGAAGGGGTGCTAGAGAGAAGAGATCAGAAAGGCCTAGGCAAGCTCCCAGAAGCGCTGACCTCCACCAGCCCCATGCCTTCTGCTCTCCGGGCTCACCTCTGCACCCCACAGCTGAGGCCTCTGCGGATGGCTACAGCCATGGCTGCTGAAACCGCAGGAGACACGGCGATCCCAGCCCTGACCTGAGGATGGAGAGGTATCAGATGCCTCAAGAACCTGGGGTCACCAAGCCCGACCCCTCACTGGGGGGAAGTGTGGAAATGAGGCCCAGGGAGGGGAAGATGCTGTGAGATGCTCCGGGTCAGACCTGGAGGGAAAACCTGGGCTTCCCAGGGGCAGTGTGGCCAGGCCTGGCCAGGGCTTCCAGGGGGCAGGGCCATGGTCTATTCCTGGCAGGAAGGAGGTCAGGACAAATGAGTGACGTCCACAGAACCCACTGGGCATCTGGTTTCCCGTTTCCCATCCATGTCCTCCAACCTAAATGGGGTACTTCCCACTAGCTGGGGGGCCTTCACATGCACAACAAGGGGCCACTTCCTGAACCTCCAGCTCTTTGAGGTAAACTGTGCCCATCTTACAGAGGAGGAAACTGAGGCCCAGAGAAGGGAAGGCACTTGTCCAGGGCCAAAGAGCCCAGGTCCACATACTCATACATAATACCTGCCCAGTTAGGATCTTATCCAGCAGAGCCAAGAGCTTCCCCAGGGCCTGGTCCTGCATGAAGGCCGAATCCAGCCTAACACAAACCCAGAGTGGGTGTCACACTCACAGACAAACAGCCAGAATCCCCCATATCCACACAACCAAATGCCTACAAATAAGCACTCCCCTCTGAGAGGCTGGGACAGTGTCTCAGGCAGAGTAACTGCTTCCTGGCCTGCTCTGACCTCCAGACCTGACCCATAGGCACTGAGTGTGTCCTAGATCAGGACCACCCTTACGGGCCTGATCCCTTGTCCCACCATCTCAGATCTTTCATCCCAAGGCTGCCCCACCCAGCATGGGCATCCCCTCTGGCCCCCAGCCCAGCCTGGCCCAGAGCCTGAAGCCATAAGCCTGGCCTTACCTGGGCCACATGGCTGTGTCCTCCTTACTAAGAGTCACTCCCTCCTCCTGCAAGACAGCTGGGGGCAGGTTAAGGCTGGCAGCAGAGTCAGGGGCAGCCAGGCCAATGCCAGTGTGTGGGGGAGGTGGGGGGCAACTAAGAAGCTTGTCCAAGAGGGGCCCCCGCCTCTCTGTGGTCCCTATGGACTGGGCCCCAAGCGAGGGGTGCCCTCCATCCCCACGCCACGTGCTGGGAGTCAGTACAGGGCCTGTGTCTGCAATGATAGATCGAGGGGGAGAGAGGTCAGGACTGGAAACTCCTTCCATCTGCCTGCCTCAGATGTCCTGATCTTTGGAGAAAGTCTAAGAAAAATCCCCAGTGCTCCCCAGGGACAAGTCAGCATCTGCTGAGCTCTGTTTCTGTGCCTGTACCAGGCTCCCATTGTATAGCTGGGAGTCCTGGCTCTGTCAGTGACTTGCTCTGTGATCCTCCCCAATTCTGGGTGTATCGTCAGAACATTCCTGGGCATGAGGGGAGGAAGTGGCCACGCTCCACAGGATGCCACCTCCTGGGGCCCCAAGTCTTACCTTCATGCCTAAGGCTTGCCCAGTGTGGGGCATGGGCTGCTCTCACATTCTGGATCGACTCCAGTGAGCTGCAACAGGGTCAGGGATTAGAGGGAAGGCGTGGCCTTCAGGGACCCCCCCAGCTTGAAACGGTCCCAAGTCCCTAGGTCAGGGTTACCTCAAACAAGGGGCTGGATCCCCAGAGAGAGCTGGAACAGGGTCTCCCAGCAAAGTCTGCAGGGTCAGACACACACATTCAGCCAGAGACTGCAGGTGATAGCCACCCTGAGGGAAGAGATGAACCCTGGGCTTAGGGGATGGAGCCTGGCCCAGAGGCATCACCAATGACTATAATTGGTCTATGGCCCTAACAGGCACACAGATGGCCCCAGGAAGGTTGGCAAGAAGAGGCTGGTAGGCTAAACCCCAGGTGCCCTGGGATATATCAAGGAAGACAGGCAAGGATCTGAAGGTTCCTCCCTCCTTAGACCCATCCCAGCTCAAGCAGGCCACCCCAGGCCAGCCCAGGTAGGCCAGACCAGCCCAGCCCAACCCAGCCCAGTCAAGGCCAATCCAGGCCAGCCCATCCAGGCAGGCCAGCCCAGCCAAGCCCAGCCCAGCCCAGCCCAGCCCAGGCAGGCCAGCCCAGGCCAATCCAGTCCAGGCAGGCCAGCCCAGCCTAGCCTAGCCCAGCCCAGCCCAGCCTAGCCCAATCCAGACCAGCCCAACTCAGACCAGCCCAACCCAGACCATCCCAGCCAACCCAGCCCAGCCCAGCCCAAGCAAACCCAGCCCAGCCCTGCCCAGGAAGCCCAGCCCAGCCCAGCCCAGCCCAGGCCAACCTAGCCCAGGCAGGCCAGCCTAGCCTAGCCCAGCCCAGGCCAACCTAGCCCAGGCAGGCCAGCCTAGCCCAGCCCAGCCTAGTCCAGGCAGGCCAGCCCAGCCCAGCCCAGGCCAACCCAGGCCAGTCCAGTCTAGCCTAGGCCAGCCTAGCCCAGCCCAGCCCAATCCAGCCCAGCCCAGCCCAGCCCAATCCAGCCCAACCCAACCCAGACCAGACCAACACAGTCCAGTCCAGCCCAGGCCAACCCAACCATCCTCCCAGGGCACTTGGGCAAGGATGGAAGTCTCTGGTCTTAGCCCCCTAGGAGCCTTGGCCTCACCTCAAGCACAGCACAGAGTCGGCCCTGGGCCAGTGGCAGCAGCAGGAGCGTCAGGTGGGCAAAGCATTCAGGCGTGGCCTGCATCTGACCCTGAAACCCAAGCCAGGCGGGCAGGAAGGAGCCCTCACACATGTGGTCCCAGCCAGGCCTCTTCTCCGGCCTCCCATTCCCTGATCTCTGGGCCCTCTCCTTGCCCAGTGATCCTGCCCCTCCACAGGATTCCAGAATCTCAGAGATGGAAGGGACCCAAGGCCATCACAGCCCCTGCAGACCTCATCCCTGACACATGATCTTCCCATCTCATTCAGCCCCCCAGCCCAGAGCATTTCCTTCTCCTCCCGTTCCCAATGAGGCTCACCTCAGGGTCCCCAATGCCAGAGTCAAATCCAGCTGACACAAGGACAAGCTGAGGGTCAAACTTCAGGATCACAGCACAGGGAGATGAGAAAGGAGAAGGCAGTGGGGTCTTGGCCTGGGTATGGGGGGCATCATGCCCCCTTCTCGACCCTGCCATGCCCCATTCCCTCCGTATCACCCCAACTTTACTGACTAATTCACACTCAAGCGTGAATGCCTGACACATTTTGTTCCCAAAGGGTCTTCTCTCTGATTCCTTAACTTAGAGGACAAGAGGAAGTTATAACCCTGGAATTTCACAAGGCTCAGAAAAGGAGACCCTCCCCCAGCCAGGACCTGCCTGGGGCCTCCTCAGCATTCAAGAGCCTTCTGCCCCTGGTCACACACAGCGTGACAGCCCCCAGCTGTAGCTTACCTCAATGGCCAGTGGGAGCAGCACGTGAAGGAAGACAGACACGTAGTCAGCGTTTCTCATGCCAACCTGCAGCCAGAGCAGATGGAAAGGAGTGGGCAGGTGGGGGAGGGAAAAGATGAGGAGAGGACGGGAAGGGGGCAGGGGAGAGGATGGGGGAGAGAGAAGAGGAAGAGGGGCAGGAGAAGGGATGGGGGCACAGGGGAAGCAATGGGGGGGAAGGGATTGAGGGGCAGAGGACAGGGGCGCAGAGGAGGCGATGAGGAGGACAAGGAAAGAGATGAGTGGGCAGAGGAGGAGCCTGAGAAGCCAGGTTACTGACAATCAGCCTCTTGGCTCTCCCTCCACCTTGGGACACAGACAGATCCCTGGCAGAGAAGCCTGCAGACCCAGATGGAAGGGAGGGGACAGAGGGGGAGACCAGGAAGGGTCCCAGGGAGACAGGCAGGGACCATGAAGAAACAGCCCTTCCCTGCCTGACTTTAGGCAGCCTGAGGCTCTTCCTGAATGCTGAGGGGGGCCCAGAGCCAGACTCAGGGTTTGCCACCCTCAAAGGCCCAGGGGTGGTGGTAGGGCCACTGTCTGTCCTTTCTCCCCTAGCCCCCAGCCCAGTGGGCCTGGTGTTCCCTCTCAGCCTCTTTGAGGACAAAAGGCAAAGCTCACACCAGAACAGGGGAAGGAAAAGAAAGTGAATTAACAGACTTCACTTAATTTCCACAACAATCAGTGCAGTAACAAAGTGCTTTCCCTACCCCAGCTCTTCCTGTCCCCATTTTACAGACAAGGATTCTCAAACTCAGGTCCCAGGATTTCAAGCTCTGTGCACTGTACCAAGATGGCTCTTTTGCCCTCTCTGAGCCTCTGTTTCCTCGTCTGTGGGCAAGTGGCCTAACTTCTGTTTCCCCTGCCTCATACCAGCTAGCCCCAGGGGCCTCTTCCAGATCTTGCCCACAGGCCCAGAGCGAGGCTGGGTGGCCCCAGACCCAGCCCTTCCCTCCCTACCTTGTTCCAGGGAACATTGACAGTGAAGCCTCGGCCAGGGCCCTGACCCACCACATCGTAATCAGATTCCCGGAGTCGGGGCCAGAAGCTTTGGTGCTCATAGCGGTGCCAGGAAAAATACAGGACACTGGGGGGAGGGGACGCAATTTAGGGCCTGCCCCAACTCCCACCTGAAGTTTTCCCCAGCTCCCCCCTACCCCATGCTGGGAGCATCTGTCCTCAAACTCGGGCCTCCCGTGCACCCTTCCCCCAACCTGGGGACCTCAGGGCCCATATCTCCTGACCTGGGATCATTTTCAAAGACACCCTGGGTCCCCTGCCCATGGTGAATGTCCCAGTCGACAATGAGGACCCTGGAGAGACAGAGACAATGGCTGGGACCATTAGGCCCCCAAGACAGGTTCCTGCTAGGAGCCTCTGGCAGGGAGAGGGGGGGGTGCTGGGAAAGGGAAGGGCTCTCTCATGGGAGGTGGGGCTTCCCCTCAACATGGCTCAGCCCCTTAACCCCCAACTAACAGACAACCCAAAGAGACAATTTTGGACACAAAATGATCCCTGAGAACAAACAAGCCTAGATGGCAGGAAAGCCAACATTGCAGACTGCCCCCAAACTAGGCAATATGCACAAGGGGCAGTCTTACGACACAGCGCTTCTTTCTGGGTTCCCTGTGACCAGCAGTGGGCACAGATTTCCTAGGCAGTGGGCCCTCCCTCAGCTTGGCCTGGCAGTCAATGATGTGCTGGGGTGGCTAGGGGAGAGGCCACCAGCCTTCCTCTCCTAATCTGGCCCCCTCACCTCTGCAGTCCGTGTCTCCTCTTGGCGTGCTCGGCAGCAATGGCCACGTTGTTAAACACACAGAAGCCATTGGCAGCGTCTCGCTGGCTGTGGTGTCCAGGGGGTCTGGGGAATGGAGGGGACATGTGGTCCATCATTTGCTCTGCAGTGTCCAATGTTGGGGGAGGAGGGATGTTCAGGGGCCCCCTAGGAGGTGTGAGCAGGCCCAGCCTTGATGCAATCCTGGCAGTCCCAGGTGAGGGGAGAGGAAGGTGGGGGGAAGGAGGGAGGCCAGCCTGACCCCAGGCTTGGAGGCGGCCCAGCTGATGGGGCTGCTACCTCACCAACGCCATCCCGTTGCCTACAGCTCCGGTCAGTACTGCATCCACCAGCTGCAAGGTGGCTCCCACGGCCATTCGTGCACAGGGGAACGTGCTCTGGAGGGGGAAGAAGGGGGGATATCCTGGACCAGGGTCTAGGAGGATGGGCCTTCCATGTCCCCCTCCTCTGTGTGTATAAGTGTGTGCACATATATATAAGTGCATGAGGGTGCAGGTGTGTGAGAAAGGTTGGGGGGGGTGGGCAGCAGCACAGGGCCCTTCTCAGGCTCGGTGGGCCGCTAGCACAAACCGGGTGAAAGTAGACGGCGTCATATTGCTGGGCCAGGGTCTGGAGCTCCTCTTTGCTCATGGTCTGGGTCCCCTTCACCACAGCCACATACTCTGGGCTGGGGGCAGAAGACAGACACAGAGGTCAAAGGCTGGCCCAGTATGGCTCAGTGCTGCCTGGACAAGGATGAGGCATCACTTCCTCCAACCCTAAAGGACATGGCAAGGTCTCCCACCTCCTTTCCTCCAAGCTCTGTCCCTCCCCTTCCCTCAAATTGCAAGGGGCCAAGAAGCTGGATCTCTAAGGATGACAGAACTATGTGTCAGCTTAGGAGTACACAGGCCCCAGGTGTGAATTCAGAGGCTGCCCTCTGGATACTAGTTTAGCTAGTTCATAACCTCCAGGATATCTCCCCTAGCTACTCAGGGCCAAATTTTGGTCTGGCCATGATTCTTGGACCCTAAGGCCAAGAGGAATCCCCTTCCAAGCTTGTGACACTAATTCTTCCTGCCTCCCTCCCTGGACTTTAGGCAGCTGGCTCCTCTCAAAGCCACTGTCTCCTTGGAGTCTCCACCACCCCCCGGAGGCAGTCAAGGGCTGAACTAGTAACTTTGTAAATGGGGAAACTGAGGCCCAGAAAGGGGTCCTTCCCTGAGTCAGGTCATGGCCCTCTGCTCTGCTCACTCCAAGCTGGACTGAGGCATGACACTCACCTGTGCACCAGCTGCAGCTCCTCCTCGCTGGCTTCACGGGCTGGCAGCCGCACACACCTCTGTGCCAGTCCTCGATGACAAAGCCGGGCATATGTGGCCGTCAGGCGCTCAGGTCCCTCAATGGCACACTCAGGGCTGGAGGGTAGGGGAGCATGTGTCAGGGTCAGCCAGGACATGTGAGTCCCAGCCCGGACTCAGCCAGTCTCCCCTGGGCAACAGCACAAGCTTCAGACCAGAAGCCCTGGATTCAAATCCTGACCAAGCCACTGACTGGCTAGGTCACTGCCTTCTCTGGGCCTCAGGGGCTTGGATTTGAGGTTCTCTAAGCAGGGCAGGGTTATCCAAGGGAAGGGTCCTAGATTCATTTGCTTAAGAGCTGGGAGGACCAGCAAGTCTAGCTCTGCCATTTGGGGAAACTGAGGTCCTTGGGCAAAGAAAGGTGGGAGTGGGATCAGGACACTCCCAGGCTGTAGATTGATCACCATAGGACATTTTCAGCACTTTGCTGGCCTCAGCCAGACAGAAGCTGTAGGACCCAGGGCCCCTAAAAGCACATTCCAAAGGGCTCCAGAAGCAGGTTGTCTGTTCTTAGGGATCACGTCCATGGCATTGCCCCCTCCCAACAAATGAAGGGGAGAAACAAAAAGCAGGACCCTTACTCATCCCAGAGCAGCCGGACCCGAGTCATGTGCTCATCGTAGACCAGGGCTGTGGCCTGGGGCCCTGGGGGCCTGTTCCCAGAGCCTGCTGGAAGGAGAGCAGAAGATGCTTTCTCCCTGGGCCCATACCCTCTAGCCACTCTTTCCTCCTCCGTCTCTTCTGCCAGCCGCTCCCCAATTCTGGGCATCCACAAGGTCCAATCCTGGGTTCTCTCTCTGCTCCCCTGTCTCTGTGCCCTCATCAGTGCCCATGGGTGCAATGATCATCTCTAGCCACTGGCAGATTCTGCTGGCCTCTTCTTCAGACACCCATCCTATACTGACATCCTGCTGGTCCTTCTCTCAGCTCTATCTTACAATTGCAATGAGAGTTCTGCTCAGTTCTCCTAGGGGAGGTCGGCTGAAATTCCCACCCTCCAGAAGTGTTTCCTGCCTCCCCAGTCTCCTGTTGCTCTTGGTTGGGGCCTGAGCACCCAAGCCTGGGTCATCCATTGACCCACCCCCAGCCTGGGCGCTTCCTCAAGGCCGAGGGCTCCCCTACCCTCATCCCAACAACCCTCAGGGTGCTCAGCTGGGCACTAGAAGCTTGGAACGTGCAGCCCCAACAAAGAGACTGGACGGGGCCCCCCAGGAGGGAGGGGGGGGCGGGCGTGTTGGGTGGACGGACAGACGGGGTGGGGTGGATGGATGGATGGATGGAGGACAGGGCCTGGGGCTGGGTGAGGAGGGAGGGCGGGGGGGGGGGGAACAGATCCAGCGGGAAGGTCCTCCCTCCTCCCTCAAACACTGCCAGGGGAGCGATCACTGCCCGCTAACGACCTCGGGCAGCGGACGACCTCAGGCGCCGGGTTCTCGCGGCCTCCCGCCTTCCCCGCATCAGCGCGCCAGAAGAGCCAAAGGGACAGGAAGCGAAGGAGGAGGCTCCGGCTCCGGCTCCGAGGGGCTCCCCAGGACCCACGCACCAGCCCGCCGCCACGCGGGACACCTCTTCCGGATGCTTTTCCTATAGCTCGGGCCGCAGGCTCCTCCAGAGCCCACCCACCTCCGGCCACACCCCCCCGATGCCAAGCCCCGCCCCCGGCTCTGGACCTCGCCTCTCCCCAGCTTGCCTCCCCCGCTGCTGGCCTCCCCAGAGCAGAGCGCTGGCCCTGGCCCGTTACTTCGCCGAGGCATCAGGGCTTACCGAAGCGGGGGCCACCTTGCAGCCCTTGCTCCCAGCGCGTGCCCCCCAAGCAGAGGGAAGCCCGAGAGGCGGGGGTGTCAGGCCAGATCTGGACCCGCCGCTGACTCGGGAGAGGCCGGGCCTCTGCTCCGGACTTCTGTCCTCCCCACTGGGCTGGGGCTCAGCGCACAAACCCCGCCCGCCACACACTCGACCAACGACACGAAGTCCAAAGCTCCAAGATGGGGAGCTCCCTGTCTCCTGGGCAGCCCCTCCGGCGAGAGGGGGGGGGGGAACACCTGCGATCAGCCTTAGAAGGCTTTCCCGCCACGGATCTCAATTCTGTCCATGGCCATCTTGCCCTCGTGGCTCCGGGCTCTAGGCCCTGGGGCCGAGCAAAGTAAGGCCAGTCCCTCTTCCCCGCAACTTCGGTTATGGGAGGGCACATGGGGGAGGGAGCTCCCTGTTTTCATTTTTGGAGATAAGGCGTGAGGCCCAAAGATCACCCAGGCTGCCTGGGGCTCTGACCTGGCCATTGATGGGGCGCACTGGCCCAGTCCATGCTTGCCTTCCCTGCCCCTTGGACTAGTGTCCTCCTCCCTCAAGTGAGAGAATTCTTTGCCCAATGAATTCTTGGCCATTGCTTAAAGAACAAATCTAAGGCCAGTCTACACACACACACACACACACACAAACACACACACAGCCTAGCCCCCTCCCACCTTTCCAGCCTTCTCACATATCACTCTCCATCTTGTCACTACCTTTCAATCCAGTGCCGCTGGCCTGTCTGTTCAGCAAACACGGTTCATTTTTTGGAGCTGGGGATTCTTTCTGGTTTTTGCTCTCTCTCCTTCCCGGCTTCCTTTGTGTCCCTACTAAAAGGCCACCTGCAGGAAGCCTTCCCTCACCCCTCAATCCCAGTGTCTTCCCTCTGTTCCTCATGTGCTAGTTATCCAGTGTATGGCTTGCTTTGTACACAGCTGTTCCCATGTTGTCTCCCTCATCAGATCATAAGCTCCATGAGGACAGGGGCTATCTTTTTACTCTCTTTGTATCCCCAGCAGATAGCACAGTGCTCAGCACATAGTGGGTGTTTCATAAATGTTTAGTGATTGATTGATAGAGCCAAGATTGATTGGTTGGCCAAGCCAAGAAAGTCAAGTCTCTAAGCTGTCTACTCTAGAAGGTCCCTAACAAGATTAAGGAAAGTCCACACTGGGGCACCCTTAAGCCGAGGTCAGTAGGAGCCAGTGGTGTTATGCCCAGCCTTTCTTCCTGTTAACCATGACTCGACATACCCTATCAGGCCTGGTCAACCTTTTATTAGTAGTCACCATCAGACAGTTCTGCTCAATGGATTGTTTTGGTGTGACATCCTTTGTGGGAACAGAAGGCTTCTGGGAAAACCAGCGCCGGGCTTAGAGATCCTTCAAGGCCAGTGACAGGGGCTGGAGGCTAAGATTTGGTCCTTGGTGTGTCTCAAGACCCAGGTGGATGCTGACCACCACAGCCTCCTTCTGACATGCCAGTTGACTGGAGCAGGGAAGTGGTTGTTAGCCCCATTTACAGATGGGTAGACTAGAGGCCAAGCCTAGGGATCTGAATTTGAGTCCTGGTTCTGTCCTTGACTTTGCCAATGACTTTGTCCCCCTCTGCCTAAATTAGTTTGGATAAAGCCATAATGAGGGCTGGGGGGCTGGGATGTGCCAAAGCTCTGGCCTTTATAACTGCTTTACATTGCATTACGCTCACCCTGGGAGGTAAGTACTATTTTTACCCCCATTTTACAGATGAAGAAACCAAAGCAAAGAGAGATGAAGTGGCTTGCCCAGGGTCCCACAGCTGGCAGGTGAGCTCCAGTACGTGATCTGTTCACAGGGACCCCTTAGGTCAATTGAGGAGCTCAGCACTTGTATTCTTTTTTTTTTTTTTTTTGCTTTTTGGAGGGCAATTGGGGTTAAGTGACTTGCCCAAAGTCACACGGCCAGGAAATGTGTCAAGTGTCTAAGGCTGGATTTGAACTCAGGTGCTCCTGATTCCAGGGCTGGCACTCCATTCACCACCCCAGCACTTGTATTCTTTCTGGGCCTAGAAGTAACTGAGAGGCCAGATGGTATAGTGTGCCAGAAGAAAGACCTGGGTTCAGATCTTGGGAGGGTTAGGGGGCTCCCTCCCTGCCCCACTGGAGGTCTTCAGTTAGAGGCTGGAAGATTACCTATTGGGAAGGGGGGATGGTTTCCTTACTAGCTTGTGACCCTGGACAAGTCACTTAACTCCTGTTAAGTGGCTCAGTTTCTTCATCTGTAAAATGAGGGGACTGGATTTGATGGCCTTTATGGTCCCTCCCGCCTCTAAATGTATGCTCCTAAACATAGCATGTAGTTAGTAAGAATTTGGCAGCTAGGTGGCACAGTGTATAGAGCACTGAAGACTCCTCTTCCTGAGTTCAAATCAGGTCTCAGACACTTCCTAGCTGTGTGACCCTGGGCAAGTCACTTTGCCCTGTTTGCCTCAGTTTCCTCATTTATAAAATAAACTAGAGAAGGAAATGACAAACCACTCCAGTATCTCTGCCAAGAAAACCCCAAATGGGGTCACAAAGACTCAGACATGACTAACATGACTCAACAACAAAAAGAATGAGATGAGATAGGAAGCTACTAGATGGGTGGCACACTGGAGAGTAAATGCTTCCCAGGCACCTCCATATCCTAGCAGTCGCCTCCTGGGTCAGAGCCACAGAGTTAGAGACATGGGAAGAAGGGTCATTTACTCCAATCCATGTCCTAAAACCAATCCCCTTCCCTAATAGGTGGTCTTCCAGCCTCTGACTGAAGCCATTTAATGAGGGGGGAAGCCTCCAGCCCTCCCATCCACTCTCAGGCAGCCCATTCCACTTTGTGACAGCTGGGAAAGCTTCCCTGACCTGAAACATCAATCAGTCTCCTTGTCACTTCTGTCTATCATTCCTGGTTCTGCTGATTCCTGTTCTGCATGACAGCCTTTCAGGGGCTTGAAACCCAGACCCTTCTCTTGTCCAGGGCTCTCCCCTTCAGCCTTCCCAGGCCTTGCATTCTCTCAGCCACAGCTGAATTTGTCTTAAAAAGTAGCTTTGAAAAGCTCTCTGTTCTCAGGTTCCACGGGAGCTCAGCTTTCTGTCTATGGCTCTGGTCTCTGGAGGCTCCTATAGTCCTGATGTCGCATGATTCCAGGAGTCTAGAATTTGCCCTGACCCCTGGCTAGGTGTTGACTCCAACCCTGAAATCAGATGGACCCTGTTCTCTTCCACCCAGTCTTAGTGCCTGCCCAAACTGGAGCCTGAACTCAGCCTCCTGAATGGATGCTACTAGCCCTGGGGAGAGGATACAAGCTTCATAGTCCTCAAGTTCTGGGTTCTAGGTTCTGAATTCCCAGCTCCATCTCATAGAGGCCCAATTTGGGGCTCCCCAATCCCTTTTGAGTTACAGAAGTGACCTCAATTCCATCCCCACAGGATAGGGACCCCTCTTCCTGGCCCACTCCTATCACAAGGCCTTTAGGGGCCATCCTACCTACCTTGGCCCTCACCATAATTGGGCTGGAACAAGCAAGACACATTGTTTTTCAGGGGGACATGTAGAAATAAGACTGTCTCCACAAAGCCCACGATGTTATAAAACATTTGTTCATTCTTGCCAGGAGTGTTTATTTACATATGGGAGTGAAGAAGGATGTTATCCCTGAGTCACAGCTGCCCACCGCAGTCCCTGTTGGGGTTCCTCCCAGCTTGAGCTCCACAAATGTCTGGGGGGCAGGGAGTGAATGAAGAGAAGAGGCTTGGATGTCAAAGCTGAAGTCTGAGCTTCCCCCATCATGAGACAGTATAGAAATCACCATCAGCAATCCAAGATGAGAGTCAGGGCCAATGCTTCTGTTAGGGTATTTGCACCAAGGAGGTGCTACAGGCTAGCAGGGTTTCTCTCCAAATCATAGTGGGGGGGCCCTGCCTGGCCCTCCCCTTACTGGTGAATGATTCCCCTCTCCTAACAGGCTCTCAGCCTCAAAACGGGAGTGGGAGAATTCTAGCCCTGAAGGAAAGCCACAGATCACCCCCAAAGATCCCTGCCCCCAGTCCCAGTCACTGTTGGGGTCACTGTCAGCTGAGCCCTTTCAGAGTCACCCCAGGAGGCACTCATTGCTGGCCCCCCAACACATCCCCAACTAGGGGTCACCATGAGAGTCCCTACTGGCCTGAATCTGAGGGAGCCCTCTTTCCATCTCCACATGGGGTCACAGAGACGTCTCCTTTGAGCCCAGGAGCCGAGGAGGCTTAAAGCTGAGGACTTCTTTGTATGTGACTCCTGGACAAACAGAGATGGGAGGGAGAGAGGGAGGAAGGAAGACAGAGACAGAAAGAGTTTGAGGGAAATGGGGTGAAGAACAGGAATAACAGAGAGAGGAAAAGAAAGACATAAAAAAGATAGAGAAGGGTATGAGAGATGATAAGGGAGGGAGGAAGGAAAGGAGGAAGGGAGGGAAGAAGGAAGGAAAGAGAAGAAGGAAGGAAGGAAGGAGGAAGGAAAGAAGGATGTGAGGAAGGGAAGAAGGAAAGAAGGAAGGAAAGGAAGGAAGGAAGGAGGAAGGGAAGAAGGAAGGAAGGAGGAAGAAAAGAAGAAGGAAGGGAAGAAGGAAAGGAAGGAGCAAGGAAAGAAGAAGGAAGGGAAGAAGGAAGTGAGGAAGGAAAGGAAGGAGGAAGGAAAGAATGAAGGAAGAAAGGAAAGAAGGGAAGAAGGAAGGAGGAAAGAAGGAGGGAGGGAAGGAAAGAAAGAGAAGAAGGAAAGAGAGAAAGAAAAAGAAAGGAAGAAAGAGAGAAAAAGAAAAGAAAGAAGAAAAGACAGAAACAGGAGGATGTAAGAGTCAGAGGAACAGATGGATTCAAGGTGAGAAATGGGATAAGAAGCAAGGGAGGGGGGTAGGCCAAAAGAGAGGCTAAGCAGTGGCAGGGGGAGAGGGGGGCAGAGAGGGCAGCACTGCTGCCGGCCCACCACTGCCTAGTTCACTTTGCCTCCTCCATAGCAGGGCTGGGGAGCAGGAGGCCAGGACTCACGTTTCCACTCATCCAGCGTCAGGTCGACATCATCCAAGGAGTCATCATATAGCTGGGCCTGCGGCTCCTCCTCGGACTCATGAACAGTCTCAAAGTAGGGATGGGTGAGCGCCTCAGCGGCTGTCACGCGCTTCTCGGCATCCAGTACCAACATCTTCTCTAGCAGGTTCACAGCTGGGGAGCAGAAGGAAGTGTTGGGGGCCCTGGGGTAGCAGACAGAGCTTCTGACCAAGGGCTGAAGCCTGGAAACTGCAGTCAGCTGCCCACCTAGACAGGGGCAGGGACGCAGCTCGTAGACAACCAAGGGAAATATCCTCATGCCCCAGCTAATCCCCAAACATCAGCTCACACCAAAGGAGCATCAGGTAACTCCCAAAGCCTGCACAACACCCTCATACTAGACCCTGTCTTCTCCTTTCTCCAAGCCTTTGCCCGGGCTGTCCCCTCTGCCTGGAATGGTCACCCTCCTCGCTTCTCTTCTCACTCTTCCTCAAGGCCAGCTCAAGCATCACCTTAGACAGGAAGGAGGCCTTTCCCAGTCCCACTGCCCCCCCTCCCAGCAGATGCCCTCCCATTTCTTCTCAGATCACCATTGGTCTAGTCTGTATCTGACCATGGATCTCTAGAATGCAGGGGATGGAGTGGGCCTCAAGGCCAGGAAGACCTCTGTCTACAAAGGTCACTACAGGGATGTGGAATCGCTTGGACTATCAGGGGAGAGAAGGTACTAAACTGCCTTGGTGAAGGGAATTTCCTCCCCTGGGAGTTCCCTATGCCAGTGAAATATCCGGGGCTGGCCCTAAGCCTGTGCACCTTGTTAGGTCTATTCCAATGGAAGCAGGGACTGTTTCTCTGTGGCATGGTGACTGGTGTGCTGCAGGCACATAATTAGTGCTTGTGGCCTGATGTTATGACATTGAGAGTTATAAGTCTTCCCAGGTGTTAGGGAGCTCTGGCCACCTCCAGCCTCCCTTACCCAACGGGGTCGCATTCTTCAGGACCGAAGCAAAGTCCTTCTTCTCCAGCTCGGGGAGACTTTCCATGTAGCTCTTTGCCTACATGAAGCAAACCTCAGTCTAAGGTGCCGCTCCCTTCAGCCCCAGGCCCCCAGGCCCATTTTACAAGCCTGGCCTGGCCGCCCAGAGGCCCCGACTGCCCCAGCCACCTTAGACCCTGCCCAGGGGACACTCACATCCTGACTTTGAAGCCGCTGAACGAACTCTGGGGGAGGCGTCCCAGTCACCTTCATGATCTCCATCAGCTGGTCCAGGTCTGCCCCGTGTCAAGGATGGCAGCTCTGAAGTAGGCCCGGCTTACCCCCCACATCCCACTCAGGCAGGAGGAGGTGAACCAGGCTGAAGCCATCCAGAATTGGCCACTCAGCTGTACCTCATCTGCTTTGGGGGCTAGTCACCGCCTGCGGGGGTACTGCTTTTTAAATGGTCCTCACTTTTTAAGGGGCTTCATCAGCGCAGGGTTAGAAAAGCACCCAGTATGGAAAGCCCCTCCACCAGGCAAACTGTACCTTTTCTCTTTGGGAATGCAATGAGCCATTAACATGACTCACCCAGGGTCACACAGCCAAGATGGGTCTGCAGCAGGATTTGAACCTGGGTCTTCCTGATTATAAGTTCACTACAACACACTGGTTTTCAGTAATCACCCATTTGGGCTTATACTTTTTCAAAGCCTGTTTGGGGATGATCTGTGATGGGGTGGGTTGGGGCTCTTCTGTATTTCCACCTGGGAGCTTAGCCTCTGGTTCCGGGTGCCTCTTTGGAGAGCTTTTCCACTCCCTGCTTTTCCCCATGATAGCTAAAAGCCAATGCTAGCTGTACCCCCTCCCCTCTGAGCCCCCCCGCAGCCCCCAGAGGATACGGTCACTGCCTTTGAAGAGGATCTTCCCGGTGATCATCTCTGCCATGATGCAGCCCACAGACCAGATATCCACTAAAACAGGGCCCAGCCCAGCCACATTAGGCTAGCAGAGGAGGGAGAGCGGGACTCTCGCCCACACTGCCCCTTGGCACCCCACCCCGCTTCCTGGGACTGGCTACCAGGGTCCCGCCTTCCAGGGACTCACTTCTTCCAGGAAGTCTGCCCTAATTTAGACCCCAATCACCACCTGTTTAGGGGCACCCTAGGGCTCCCTGAGGTCAGAGGGCCAGAGGCCTGGGGGGCCTGGGCAGTTCGCATTACCTGTCTGTGTGTAATGCATCCAGTTAAGGATGACCTCGGGGGCCCGGTACCATCTGGTCACCACATAGCCAGTCATCTCACTGTCCGTCTGTCTAGCCAGGCCAAAGTCCAGAATCTGCAGGACAGAGACCCTGGGAAATGGGGGCGGGGGATGCCACCACCCGGATGTTCCCACAGCTATACAGCCAGCATAGGTCAGGCCTGGGTTTCCAGTGTACATCTCCCATGTCCAGCCTCTGTCAGGCTGGTCTAGCCAGGTGGCCTTTACTCATTTGGGGAAGATGAGATGGGGGAGCAGATCAGTCTTGGTAGGGGGTCTCACCCTGCCCCCTTGTTCTCAGACAGTTGCACTCCCAACCCCTCTGCCCAGCCACGTCCCTCACCTTCAGTTCACAATCCTCATTCACGGCCAGGTTACCAGGCTTGAGATCCTGGGGAAGGAAAACCTAGCTGCTATCCCCTCATCCCCTGTGCCAAAGCCTGTGATGCCCCCTACTACTTAAAGGGCACACCTGGCATTCAAGGCCTCTCCTGTCCATTCCCATCACCCCTGTCCAGCCTCATTTCCCCAGTCCCTTTCACAGTTGTTCCCTTTCCCTAAGCCTTCCTTAGCCCTCCAAGGCCGGGTCAAGCCCCTGTCCCCCAAGGTACCCTCCCTGACCACCTCAGCCCATGCCAAAGGTGGAAGTCATGGCTTGGGAGAGCAGCATGGAGGAAAGAGAAGGGGAGACCACCCAGAACTGGGAGGGGGACACCAGAGTCCTTGCCCCAGCTGTGCCCATGACTCACTAGACTGCTCCATGCCCCAGCTGGAGCCACAGGTAAAGAGGGCCACTCACCCTGTGGATGATGCCAGCAGCATGGATATACTACAGAAGAGAGAGGTGTGTGGTCAGTGATGTCTGTGAGGCTGAGACAGAGCCCTCAGAGGAGGGAGGAGAGAGCTCTGGGGTCCCTCCCCCCAGCCCTTCTCCCCTTCACAGGCACAGAGATCCTGCCCAGCTCCCCCCTTGGTGACCTGACCCAGCTGCTTCCAACTCTCCCCAGGGATCCCAGCCAAAATGGCAGGCATAAGTGAGTTTGGTGGAGCAGCGGGCCCAGGCATCTGCAGGACAGTGCATGAGGGTCTCATCCATCCCTAGAGACAGACCTTGAGGCCTCGAAGGATCTGGTAGACCAAGAATTGTATGCGATCATCACTGAGCTTTTCATGTTTCATCAGCTTGCTAAGGTCTGTGCCCATGAATGGCATAACCAGGTAACTGCCGGGGGAAAGGAGGCCTGGTTACTTCCCCTGCGCCATGGTCTGTGCCAAGGCAGGGAGGGACACAGCCTCAGGCAGCAGGAAACGGCAAATGGCGCCCCCCCCCAAAGCCACTGGGGTCTTTAAAATGCCGACAAGTTGCCCTGGCTGTGAGGCTGGGCACCGAACAAAGGACTAGGAAGGGCAAAGGGGGCACCTGCTGCTTGGCTGGAGGGGCTGGGGCAGGGGCTGCTCTTCCTGAGTTACTTTTCTGACAGATTTATCTCAATCAGTCAAGGAACCTCCCCCTCCCAGAGGCCCTGGGGAGATAAGGAGGGGAGCCAGACCCCTGCCCTGAAGGAGGAGACAATCTCCAGAGTATGGTGGGCCTTGAATGCCAGACTGAGCAGAAGCACTAGGAAGAAATGGAAGTTCCTGAAGACTAGAGTAATCTGGTTAGTTCTGGCCTTATGAAGGCTACCTTGGCAGTTATGATGTAGATAGATTAAACCAAACCTCTTTGCCCTCAGAATACGGGAGAGAAAGTTCAACTCTGGGGGAACATTTTGGAGGGTAATCCCTGACTCTAAAGGAGTCTACCAATGCCTGAGCTGCACAGGATTGTAGTGTCCAAATGTGGCTGGCTCAGCTGGCCCTAGATTAGAGCATCCGGCCCCCTTGTCTGGCTGGGGACAAAGCCTCACTTCTCCAGTACTCCTTGTCCAGCCTCACTGCCCCAGGTCCTCCTCACCCAGCTTCACTGCCCCAGGTCCCCCTCATCAGGCCTCACTGCCCTGGGTCCCCCTCACCCAGGTTCACTGCCACAGGTCTCCCTCATCTGGCCTCACTGCCCCTGGGTCCCCCTAGTCCAGCCTCACTGCCCCAGGTCCCCCTAGTCCAGCCTCACTGCCCCTAGGTACTCCTCATCTGGCCTCACTGCCCTGGGTCCCCCTCACTCAGCCTCACTGCCCCGGGTCCCTCTAGTCCAGCCTCACTGCCCCTAGGTACTCCTCATCTGATCTGGCCTCACTGCCCTGGGTCCCCCTCACTCAGCCTCACTGCCCCAGGTCCCCCTCGCCCAGCCTCACTGCCCCAGGTCTCCCTTGCCCAGCTTCACTGCCCCGGGTCCCCCTTGCCCAGCTTCACTGCCCTGGGTCCCCCTCATCTGGCCTCACTGCCCTTGGGTCCCCCTCACCCAGCCTCAACAATCCTGGCAGTTAGCTGATGGAGGTTGTGAAAACCTCTTCTTGAAACCTCCACAGGACTATCATAAGGAAGGCAGCTCATAGAGGGGCAGCCTTGAGACATTTGGTACCATGGAAAAGCCAGGAGTGCATAGTGTTATTAATAACCACATTGTAGTAGGAGCTGGCTGCCAGCATGGGCTGCTCCCACAGCCGGGGAGGGGCTGGAGTGGGGCTGGAGCTGGGGCTGAGTGGAGAGATGGGGATGGTGGAGAGATGTTGGCACCCCCACCCCCACACTCCAGCCAAAATGGCCTCCTTTTGGGCACCGGCTCTCCTGACTCTCACACCTCTTTCCCCAAATGCCCGAAATGCATCTCTGTCTGTGGAAACCTTTTTCTGCCTTCGGGACCTCTGGCCAGTCTTCCTTGATCCCCCAGACATGGAAGTTTTCCTCCCCTTCACATTTTCCTGAAGCCAACTCTCTCCCCTCCTCCTGCTACTCTGCTGGGTTCAGGCCACAAGCCCTCAGGAGCCAGGGCAATACCCTTCTTCACCCGGGTATCCCCAGCCCAGGCTGTATGTAGTAGGTGTTTAATAAATGCAGAATTCAGTGTGAGTAACATGGGAGCTTTCCCAGATGTAGAGGAAAGGAGAGAAAGAAAAGAGGGAGAGAAGATTCTGAGGTCTCGGGCCTGGGGCCTGGGAGGATGGCAGGAGGGTCCTCAGAAGAGAGGAGACAGAAGAAGCGTCAGGATCTGGGTGGCAGTGGGGGAGGGGAGATGACGGCCTTGGCTTTGGACAGGCTGAGTTTGGGCAGTGAGCAGCCAGACAGGCGTCCCTTGCAGGGAGGAGGCTGATGGGCCAGTGCAGTGCCAAGAGAAGATCAAAGAACTGGGAGTTTGGAGATGAGGGTTCTATTCCTGGCTCCCTTACAATGAGACCTTGGAAAAATCCCTTCCCCTCTGAGCTTTCTTCATCTTTAAAACTGGGAGGGGGGGGGTGTGGACTGGATGATGCCATAGGTACCTTCTACCTCCTAAGGAAGAGAATGGGGGTGCAAAGGAAATCATGAAGCTGAGCCTTGAAGGATGCCCCCACAACAGAGGAGAAGGGGTCAGCAGGGGACAAATGGTGAGTTCTGCTGGGGGGAGGACAACCAGAAAGCTGCAACCTCTGCGGAAGCCAGTGGGGGAGAGCTGGTCCCCATCAAACACTGCAGAGAGATCAAGGAGGATGAGGCCTGAGAAGGGGCCCCTGGGGGGTCAAAGTTCAGAGGTCACTGGGAACCCAGGGCTAGTGATGAAGAGAGATGAGATGGGGAGGGGTAGTGGTTCTGAGGAAGCGGAGGCAGCCGGGCAGATGAGTCCAGAAGCCGAGCCTAGTGAGAGGCCAGGAGACAGGATGGGTCATCCAGCTCCCTGCCCTTCCCTGCCTTGCCAAGCCCAGCCCAGCCCAGCCCAGATCTGGCCGGCAAAGGTTACCACAGCTCCAGTTACATCCTTCATATTTCATCCCTTGTCCAAGGTTATATTTCACACTCCCTACTGGTCATTAAGCACCCGGGCTCAGGGGTCACCCCCTTTGGGCCACAAGGCCCAGGACAGTGCCCAGACAGCAGGGAGGTGACCTCAGTGAGGGGCAGACCAGGCGGCAGCTCCTGGGAGGAAGTCTCTCCTAGCTAGCTGAAAACTCTCTCCCATAACTCCCCCCAGGACTCCTGGGTCTGCCCTCTGGGGCAAAGAAAAATGAATCTAGTCCCTCTGACTCAGGACAAAATACCAGGAATCTCCCCAGGACTGCCTAAATCTAAACCAAGCAGCCACTGCCTCCAGACCACCCACGTCTCTGGGAGAGAGTCCATTCCCTCCTCCAGCAGCCCACTCCACTTTGAGACAGGACACCTGCCTCTCTGCAGCTTCCCCACCCTGCGCCTAGGTCTGTGCTCTGTGGTCAAGCAGAACGAGGCTCGTCTCCCTTCCAGGGCCAAGGATGGCTGCTTGTTCCATGCCCACCAAGTCTTGTAGCAGGCACTCCCATGGCAAAAGACCCAGCCTTCAATTTTCAGGTGGAAGGAAGTCTCCGCTCCCCACCCGGCCACCCTCCCACATCTCTCCCTTGCTCCAAACACCTTCTATGGCTCCCCACTGCCTCTGGATATGGGGCATTGGAGCAGTCAGCTCCAGCCTCATTTCTAGATGAGTTTCTACATCCCTTCCAGCTCTGACACTCTGGGAATCCTGATAAATCCAAGGCTGTGGTGCTGGGTGGAGTCTCAGCCTCCCCATCTGTCTCAGGCTGTGGGGCAATCAGAGATAGGGCTGACATGTGCCTACAATCCTCAGTGTCCATGAAGCCTGTTAAAATGGATGGATGTGGAGCACCAAGGGACAGATCAAACTTCCTGCCCTGGCTCATCACAGTCCCCAACCCAGGGCCCAGGTGGAATTCCTGAGAAATGGTCTAGCTTTTGCTACATATGTGAGTGGTGGTGGTGGGAGGGGGAGGATCTGCCCCCCTGAAGGCTCTGCCTTTCCTGCTCTCTCTGGTGGGCTGGCACCTCTCATTCAGTCTGTGTTTCTGAGGCTGCACCCCTTCCCAGGCCCCAGTCAGGGCTGCCTTCCTCAGTGACCCCAGGAAAATGAGGAGTAACAGCTTCCTGCCTCCACTAGACCTGAGGAGGGGTTGGACAGCCAGGCTGGGGGGAGAGATGAGAGACCTTGGGGGCCCTATTGGTGTGCCCTGTGGTGGGGTGGCCCAATCCTCTTTCTCTGGCTGGAAAGTTGGCCTGGCCCAGAAGTCAGGAGAGGCTGAGCTCCCTCTGCCTAACCCCAGCCCAGGCTGGGAGCTCCATAAGGGCAGGGGCTAGGACTGTCCCTCCTCTGTCCCTCACAGCCTGGAGGCTTCCTGAGGGCAGGGGGGCCCAAGGCCCAATACAGATGGCCACCCCCATGGTCCATAGCTACTCACAAGTCCGTGAAGTCATCTAGTGCGTCATCAGGGGTAAAGACGTCCAGTAAGCCGATGACCTAGGGAGACAGGACAGCCTGAGAGACAGCAATGAAGGCCACCATTTCTACAGCTTGGAAGGCACACTTCAAGCTCTCAGCTGCCCTTCACACCAGCCTGGGAGGAAGGTGCCATCATTATCCCCACTCTACTGATGAGGACTGAGGTATAGAAGTGACCTCAGGGCCCTGCAGCTAAGTGTCTAAAGCATATTCTGGACTCAGCTTTCCTAAGTCTGAAGCTCTATCTCGCAATGGGTGGAAGGTGGGGAAGGCAGGCACCTCCTCACAGGAAAGGGTGGCTTTTCCATTATGTGCTTGCCACAGACCTGAGACTTCTCCCTCTGCCCTCTTGGGCAGCCAGGGGGCAGCTGCCCAGAGCAGGAGGGCCCAGGGGAACTTCAGAGCATGCTTGGGAGCACCTTTGTATTTCTGAATCCCATGTGCCCCCTTGGGGACCCAACAGCACAGCTAATAAGTCACCCAAACAGAGGCCTGCATCAGGAAACTTGGAGCTGATCAATTGGGGAATGGCTGAACAAGCTATGGTATATGAATGTAATGGAATACTGTTGTGCTATAAGAAATGGGAAGGAGATGGACTTCCTAATTACCTGGAGAGGCTTATACAAACTGATGCTAAGTGAGAAGAGTAGAACCAGGCAAAACCCGTACACAATCACAGACACATCATACATATGATGACCAACCTTGATAAACTGGACTATCCTCAACAATGCACAGCTAAAAGACAACTCTACAAGCCTCAGGATGGAAGGAGAAATCTAACCTCAGAGAAAGATATAGAAAGACTACAGTTTAAACGGAGACTGAAGCAAAACACTCTATGGTTCTCTTTCATGTCTGGTTTAGCTTTTTTTTCCCAGTGATCACTCATTGGTTACAACCCTTCTATACAACCAGACTGTTGTACAATGTGAAAGTATTTGCAGATCCTATACATGAATGCACACCACCATGGTGGGGGCGGGGAAGGGAGGGGAGAAAATCTGAAACTCAAGGGATTGTAGAACTGAATCTCGTAAACTAAAAAACAAGTCATTAAAAAAAAAGAGAAAGAAAATTCATTTTTGACTGGGAAAAAAAAAAGGAAACTTGGAGCTGGGAGAGTCTGGGGGAGACAGACACCCAGCTTCTGTGGCTATGCCTTGCCACCCTCATCCCAACTCGGACCTCCAGATTATCTGGCTCTGGCCTGGACAGTGTCCTGGTCACGGAAGAACCACACCCCAGACCCAGGCAGGACCGATGATGGTATGACATCCTGCCTTCCCCCCACCCACTCTATCTTCTGGGGGTACCTTTGTGGCCTGAGGGATTGTATATGTGTAAGCAGGGAGGGGACACAGACACAGATGGGCCTGGGGAGACAGTCAAAGAGGTAAGATGAGGCAGGGTCAGTAACATCTCTCTGCCCTCCCTACCCCAACCCTTGGCAGAGGCAGCACCAAGCATGCCTCCCCAAGCATATGCTCAGCCCTAATCTAGTCACCCACCCCAGCTGTCTCCTTGGCCAGTGCAGGCCACCCCCCTGCCATTGTCTTCAGAGCCTCCCCTAGCCCAGCTCACAGATCTCCTGAGTCTCCCCCCTCACAGGCTATTTTCAGCTAGTGACAGCCCAGGACAGGACCTTCTGTGAGCTCATTCCCTCCCTGCACCCCCAGCCCACTGACCAGGACTCAGAATGAAAGCCTTCCTAGGGAGGGCAGCATGGGAATAACCCAAAAGCCAATTCTCCTGGGCCTAGAGCCACCCACTTGGACCCCCTTGGGCATAGCCTCACAGATCTGGAATCTGGGGAGGGGGTGCTGGGTGTTCCAAACCCTCCCCTCTCCCCCAGGATCTTAACAGCCTCTCTGTCTCCTGCCCTGCTCAGACCACATCTTCCCAGGATCCCTGAATCTCTGAGCTGGAAGGGTCCAGCCTTCAGAGGCCACAGAGCCCATCCCCAACCTGGACAAAAAGCCCTACTTCATACATACATCTCTATCAGACCTCCTGTGATCTACTCCCGTAATAAGGAGCTCACTAGCTCCCGAGGCACTCCATTCCATAGCTGGCCAGCTGTTTGTTGGGATATCTGCTCCACTTCCCCTCTTGGGCTGAGCTCCCTGCCCCATGACTGCCTTTACCTCCCAGCCCCTGCCCCACTGCCTATGCCACCTGTCCTTTGCCCTTCTAGTCTAGCTTGGGCAGTCATCAATGGGTACCATATCTATGCATATATATTTAGCTACTCTGTGACCCCGGCTAATGCCCATAGGTCCTGGGAGCCATAGTGAGGTCAGGCAGAGCCAGCAACAATGATGTAGTGGAGACCCTGGCCCCCCAAGGTGGGGAGGCCTGGGTCTAGTTCTGGGCACCCTGAGCCAAAGGGGATCCATGGGAGGGCAGGTGGGCCATGAATGGAGCCCAAGGCCCAGGAGGATCAGCTCAGGTTGCTGCAGAAGGCTTGGGGGACAAAAGAGTGTCTTCAAGCATCTGAAGGGCTGCCCAAGGGGGAATAGGCTGTCTGGGGGGGTGGAGTGAGCTCCCCATCTGCATAGGTATTCGAGCAGAGGCTGGGTGATTCCTTGTCAAGGACGACAGGATTCCTTCTCAGGTGTAGGAGGTTCTGGCTGCCCTTCACAGGGCAGCTGGGAGCACCATAATGCACAGAGCACTGGGCCTGGAGTCAGGAAGATTCATCTTGGGTTCAAATCTATCCTCAGATGCTTCCTAGCAGTGTGACCCTGGGCAAGTCACTTCACTCTGTTTGCCTCAGTTTCTTCATCTGTAAAATGAGCTGAAGATGGAAATGGCAAAGCACTCCAGTGTCTCTGCCAAGACAACCCCAAATGGGATCACCAGGAGTCACATATGACTAAAATGAGTGAACAACAGAAAGTCTTCACATTCTAAAGTTCCAGGTGCTCAGAGCTGCCCAGTCCCAGCCATGAGGCCAAGATGGCCTTTCCCTCTCCTTGTTCAGGGCTAACCCTCAACTGTTCACTGCTCCCTCACCCCCTTCCCAGGCTCGTTGCACAAGGAGGGCCTTGAGTACCAAGGCTAATGGCAGATGGGCAGATGGCAGAGAGGGGCTTCCAGAGTTCCAGACTTTGGGTAGGGGCTCAAGGAACTGAGGCCTTCTCAGGGAAGGAACATGAACTTGAGTGGGGGCTCTGACCTCCGGGGGGTGGGCCTCTAGAGATCTCCTGCCCTCCGCCTGGGGCTCCCCTGCTCCCCTGCCTGGGGCTGCCCTGCCCCTCCTCATGCCAGGACCATGGCCAGGTCCCTAGCCCAGGGGGCCCCTGAGGGCACAGCAGGGCCTTCTCAGCTTGACTTTGCTCTGCCCCAGACTGATTTCATTGTAGCAAGTCCCAGCCTGGTCTGAGGGAGCTGAACTGACACCAGACAGCTCTGACACATTCAATCATATCATTATTTGGGCACAAGTAGTTCTGTCATGGCTCACAGACTGGACCAAGCCAATGCCAAGACTGTGGACAGGACAGGACAGTGACTGCCTGAGTCCTGAAGCTGGTCCTAGGCAGTCTGCCAGCGTAAACCCTCCAACCCCCAACCACAGGCAAGAGCCTCCAAATGTCCAGTGTCTGCAGGAAGAGACCATAGACTCACAGCTCTAGAATTGCTAGAAATCATCTAACAACTTCATTTTACAGATGGGGAAACTGAGGCCCAGGTGTCGAAGGCATTGCCCAAGGTTACATGAGGCTGTAAATAGCAGAACTTGTTGGGTTCCTCCAGCTGAGCTCCCCAAAGGGTCAGACGTGTCTGTAGACAGGCTGGGTCTAGAGGGCATGACCTCTGCAAAGTCAGGGCAAGGGCTGAGTAGACTGGGACAGCCAGAAGCTTGGCTTAAAGAAAAAGGCCAAGGCATGGAGAGCCATAGACATAAAGGGACCCCCACCCCAAGCTGGAGTTTCTGGAAACTTCCTTAAAGGAAGCTTGGGGTTCTGAGAGGCAGAGGTGAGAAGGGAAGCACTCCAGGCATGGGGAACAGGCTGGGCAAAGGTCTGGAGTTGAGAGATGGCACAGCACGTGAGCAAGATTTTTCTGAGCTGTAGAGTTAGAGGTTGTGTGATAAGCCCGAGCCTCTAGTCTGCCTGTCTCCTACCTGTCTTTCTGTCTTCCTCTCCCAATCTCTTTATCCCTGTCTGTCCCAGATACACAGACTGACTGCAGGAAGAACTAGGGCTTAGGGCCCCCAGACTACTTCATTTCTCTGGTATCCTAGGTTTCCTGAGGTTATGGCTTATGTCTGGGGAAGCTGGGCTAAAACAAGGCTGATGCCTGAGGAGAGGACCCGGTACCAGGGCTCTATGCTCTCCTAACTCCACCAACGGACCAAAGTCACTGCCTCCACAAAGCTTCAACAAGCACTGGGAACTCTAGCCCTGGCCAGTGGTGGGACCCAGACCCAAGTCTCAGCTTGCTCCTCTGAAAAATGGGGCTAGGAACGCTGGAATTACTTCCTCTCGGGGTAGGTGACTCTGAGGGAAGTCCACATTTATCTATGAACGTGTAGCTTTCCCCAGTCCAACATAGAAGTCCCTGGAGGGCAGGGGTTATCTGCTCCTTCAGGATCCACCACAATGCCACAAAGTAGGGGCTTAATAAAGGCTTGCAGATTGATTTGTAAGCCTGACTGGTCTATTACATTATTATCTATTTCATTCCATAAAATGGCGGAATCCAAGTGCTGCAAGCACCTCAGAAGGCAGCTAGTCCCATTTCCTTCTAAGGGGAAGAATTCTTCCACCACATCCTTGAGGAGACAGTTGACCTCTGACTGAACACTTCTAGAGACAGAGAGCTCACTACCTGGTGAAGCAGTCCCTTCTGCTCACTTCAGACAGTTGGAAATGGGAAGAAGTTCAAATTGCTTCTCTGACTTTTCTCTGCTGCTCCCGTGGCCTGTGTAGTCAAGCAGAAGAACACACATGCCTTTTCTTCGTAGCAGCCTGACACATGGATACCTGAAGACAGCCGTCATGACCCACCTCACTCCCAAGTCTTCTCATCTTGGGGCAGCAGGTGGATACTAATCTTAATCCTAAATCCAGAGCTGAGGCTGGATTTAGGAAGACCTGAGTTCAGATCTAGCTGTTTGACCCTAGGCAAGTCACTTGACCTCTGTTTGCCTCAGTTCCCTCAACTGTAATAACAAGATCTACTTAAAAGGTGGTTATAAGGATCAAATGAGAAAATGTGTGTAAAGCGCTTAGCACAGTGTAGGTGCCATATAAATAACTGCTTACTCCTCTCACACCCCTTCTGAAGTTTAAATATTACCCATTTCTTCAGCAAAGGATGATCAGACATTCCCTTGTCATCCCAAGTTACCTGTCTTATTAATGTCCCTCCTAAAATACATTGACCAAGGCTAGAGACAATACTCCAGAAAGTAAGATAGGTCCAAAGAGGGTAAGTCACTTGGCTGGGGCCACACAGCATTAGCCCATCATGGGGCATCCATCCCTACAGCCAGATCTCCTTTCCCGAGGATGATGAGGGGATGGGAACCACTGTCTCCCAGGGCCAAACACCCACCTCCTGCCTCCAGAAAAGGGGGCATAGAGGAGTTAAGGCTGGGAGGGGAGACACAGGAGAGCAGCTTCCTTCCCCTCAAGATCAGACCTTGTAATGGAGGCATGGAATGTTACCGCTCCCTGTGGTGGCCTTTCCACTCCATCCCCCCAAGTCTGGACCCCATCGTCCATGGCTCCCCTGGACTAATGGAACAGCATCCTTGTGGTCCTCTGCTTCCAGCCTTCACAATACTGCCAAAATAATCTACCTGGGTCCCCGCTCTGACCACCCTGCTCCCCTGCCCAACAACCTCTCTGGAGATGAGTCACGCTCACTTCCTTAAGTGTAGCCTGCCTTTCTCTGTGCCTTCACATTTCTGGAGGATAATGTAGTTGTGTTTAGGGTTCTGGGAGGATTCTGACCAGGAAGATGGTAACTCCAGTGGGACCTCCTGGAGCTTCAGTTTGAACAGTGGAGATGACACCCTGATTCCTACCTCCCTGAGCATTGTGAGGCCACAACAACAACTCGCATTTCTAGAGCACTTTAAGGTGTGCAGAACATGTTATGTCATTTGGCCTTGTGAGGCCCCAGCTAGACGGTGCAACAGACTGAGCCTGGAATCAGGAGGACCTGAGTTCAGATTAGGCCCTTGGGACGCTCACCTAGGGGGAAGGGGCAGAGGAGGGCCATCCTGGGGTCCTGGGCATCTGCCCTCAGGGAGTTCCCAGTCTAATAAGGGAAGAAGACACTGGGATATCAAATATTCTGGGATAAACTCATTAGCCAAGTGGGGGGGTGGGGTAGTGGTCCAGTTAACAGCAGTTAGTATTAGGGCACTGGAGACCAGGAGGCATTCCAGAGCTCTCCAGGTCTCAGGGATGAGTCTTCGAATTGACCCCTTAGCCTGGCGGCCACCATTAGCAGGCAGGGCTGGGACCCATAATCTTGAAGCACAGTAGTGGCCAGACTTAAAGGCTGGGACTGTGTGTGTGTGTGGGGGGGGGTCATTTGAGGCACAGACTCTAGGCCTTTGCTCCCCCCACCATTACTTGTACCCCAGAGAACACCTGCCCAGGGGTGGCATCCTGCTGGCCCTGCTCAGATCCTCAGACCACTGGAGGCTAAATTACAAGGAAAGGTCACGCCTCCCCTTCCTCGAATAATCTGTTCTCTCAGATAAAAAGAACGGAAGGATTTGGTCAGGGATTTCTCCCAGAAAAGCTGCCGGAGTCCTGGGATGCCTCCAAAATGTGAGGTGGGAGGGGGCGTGCCTGCCCCATCTTTCCTGTGAGCCTGTATGTTAGGGGGGGAGGGGCGCCAGGCCAGGGGCTGCCGGCCGCGGCGGCCAGCATCCAGTAAAGTGTGCAGAGGGCCCCCTCCCCCAGGGAAGCTGGGGAGCAGCCGGATGCACAGGCGAGCGGTAGTCGCTAGCCTCACTCACGTTCTCGTGCCTCATGTGTTTGAGCAGCCGCAGCTCCCGGTATGCGCGCTTGGCGAACAGCTCCGACTGGAAGGGACGGTACAACTTCTTGATGGCCACCTTGGTGCCGGTCCTGCTGTCAATGGCCGAGCTAGAGGCCCGACATCCGAGCACTCAACCACCTCTGACCATGAGGCGCCAGGACGTTTTCCCTCCCTCCCCGCAGGAAGTCTAGCGAGCCCGGAGCCGGGAAGAGGAGTCCCCTCCTTTCCTTCCACTCACGTGCATTCTGCCACCCCTCCCCGGGGAGCCCCAGCTCCCCGGGGCCCAGGCGGCTGAGCTCCCCGGCCCCCTCAGCCTGCGGGCCCATCGGCTGGGGGCCCATCAGCAGGGCCAAAGGTGGGGCCTCACACCCACTATCTATTCACTCAGCCCCGTTCGCGTTCTCCCCCCACCCCCACCCCCGGCTCAGCTCACGGGCCGGTCCGTGCCCCCCACTCACCACACTGCCCCGTAAGCCCCCGAGCCGACGGGCTGCAAGTCCCGGTAGAGGTCCCGCACCTCCCACGCAGTCTTAGTGACCTCCTGCCGGTAAAAGCCCTTCCGGTGGGGCGGAGGGGAGCTCATGGCGGCCGGAGGGGGCTGCCGCGGAGGTCGCTGACCCCCTGTTCTCACACGCACTCACACTCACTTATGGACACACGCGCGCGCATGCACAGACACACATATACAAACACTACACTCCCACAAAGGGCTGACCCCCCCCCCCAACCAGGAGAGGCGAGAGGCTGGGGCTGCCCCCCGCCGTAGCCCCGCCCTGGGCCCCCGAGAGTGAAGGGGGCCACTCTCCCACTCTGTCCCGGGCTCTCTTCTCTTCTTGCGCCCCCTTTCCTCTCTCTCTCAGTTTTCTTTCTGGACTCGTACTCTGGTACTTTCTCTTTCTGTCCCTCCGCCTCTAGGGCTTTCTCTCTTGGTGTCTCGGTCTCTGATCTCTTTCTCTCTGTCTCTGTGCGTCACCCGCCTCCTTCCCTCTCTGGTTTCTGTAGCTTTCTCTCTCTGTCTTTAGCTGTCTGGTTCTGGTGCGCTCTCTCCCTCCCTCCCTCCTTTCCTGCCTCCCTCCCTCTCTCCTTCCCTCCCTCTCTCCCTCCCTCCGTCTCTCTCTCTCTCTCTCTCTCTCTCTCTCTCTCTCTCTCTCTCTCTCTTTTTCTCTCTCTCTCCCCCTCCCTCTCTCTCCCCCTCTCCCCCCTTCCCTTTCTCTCTGTCTCTCCTTTCTGATCCCTGTCTCTCTGTCTCTCTGTGCGTTAATGTCCCTCCTTCCCTCTTTGCTTTCTGTAGCTTTCTCTCTCCGCCTCTCTCTAGCTCGCTCGCTTTCACTGACTTCTCCCTTTCCTAGTCTCCGACTCGCTCTGTCTCTCTTTTCCCCTCCGACCAGGGGCTCCCTAAGCCTCTGTTGATCCTCAGGCAGTGCTGCCCCACGTGACCCTGGCCCTTCCTCCTCTTTCCCTGGGACGCAGCCCCAACTATCTGCTGGGGGAGAGGGCAGCGGGGAGGCGCCACCCTCTATTCGCTCCCCTCCCCTCTCTTTCCTTCCCCTCCCCTCCCTTTCCCGTCCGCTCTCTCTTTCCCCTTTCCTTCCCTTTCCAGCCCTGCCCTGCCTCCCCTGCTCTTCCTCTGGCATCGGCTCCTAAGGGGCCTGGGGGAGGTGGGAGAGGAAGCAAGGCCCCAGTCTCTGGAGCTTTATTTGACAACATCCTCTTGCATGTTAATTACAAAGTGCTTCCCTCAGCAGGAACCCATGAAATCATTATCTCCATTATATGAAATAGGGAAACTGAGGCTGGCTGGGGGTGAAGGAGGGCCTTCACATAGAACTGGTCTCCTGTGTCCAATCCTCTTTCCAGGAGAAAGGAGCTTTGTTCCCCCACTCTAGGTACGGCTCTGGCCCAAACAACCCCAGAAAATTGGGGCAGCCCCAGGGTTTCGAACTATCTGTGAAACCTAAGGCTGCCTACAACCTACAGCTGACCAGCCTAAGTTGGTCAACACCCCAGGCTTCAGTTACCCTCCTTGCCACTGCGCAGTCTGCCTTTGTTGTTGTTTCTTTGATATCTGCACCCACCCCCTGCCTGGAAGATAGCTCCCTGTTTGGTCTCTTGGGAGGTCCCCCTCCCCAAGGCTCAGCCTTTGAACCAGTTTCTCCCCTAGGCCATCTTCTTGCTGTCATGGGTCTGATTCTCACTTCTGTACAGATGTCTCCTACATCTCTGGTCTCTGGAGTTAAAATTCTCAGGGGTCTGGTCCTGGCCAGTGGAATGATGCAGGTTAAACTTAAAAGGGGTCGGGTGTATAGTTTTTCCCTTAAAGCTGATTGTTAACCATTTATGAGCACACCCTGCCCATGGTCCCCCTAGTCCACTGTCAGTTCTAAGAAAGGAGGTACTCTACTGGATCTGAACTTTGTACCTTGCCTCAAGTTGATGACAGGAACCTTTACACAAGTCCACAGAATCTTGGAGCTGAAAAGAATCTCAGAGGCCATATGTGCCTGTAAAGGAGTGCCCTCTATGCCATGCACCAAAAGTGGTCATCCGCCTTCCATTTTAAGGTGACGGGTATTTCCCTCCCTCCCTCCTTATACAGCACATTCCGCTTTGGTGAGGCAATCCTCTGTTAGAAAAGTAAAGGTAGATAGATAAAATCTAGATAAAATCTTCCTCCATACAACCTCTTCCCACTGCTGCTGGCCTTGCCCTCTGGGGGTCAAGCAGAACAAAGCTAACACACACACACACACACACACACACACACACACCAGCCTTTTACATGCTTAAATACATGAATCTTAGCCCCCCTTGGTAAACTGTAAGGTAGAAGTGTTGAGTTCAGAGGGACAGTCGGATGGAGCTGTCCAGCAGGCAGCAGTTGGTGATGTGAGAGTGGAGAGAGACAGAGAGGAGAGGGAGAGACAGAGAGGGGAGAGAGAGAGAGAGGGAGAGAGAGAGAGAGAGAGAGAGAGAGAGAGAGAGAGAGAGAGAGAGAGAGAGATTAAGGGCTCCATGTATAGATTTGGGATTGTCTGCATAGAGATGAAAAATAAATCTATGAGAATTGAAAATACCAAGGGAGAGTGGAAAGAAGAGAAAAAGATCCAGTTCAGAGCCTTGGGAGAGTCTCACCTTTTAGGGCTTATTAGGAAGGCAATAATCTAGCAATGACAATTGAGAAGGAAGCATCAGATAGGCTTGTGTTTGTCATGAAATAAAGGAATAAACTAATCAATTAATTAATTTAGTTTAATTAATTTAATTAATCTAAGCCTCTCCCCAAACTTTCAGCTCTCTTGTTTCTGTGGAGGCTACCATCCGTCTCCAAGTCCGTCACCGAGGTTTAGAATCTGAGTCATTCTTTAGCCTGGCAGAAGAGAAGAGGAGGGATATTTGAGCTGTCTTCAAGTATCTGGAGGCAAATCCCAAGTGTTAGATGGAGGAGGAATTAGCCTGTTTCAGCTTGGCCCCAAAGGACAGAACGAGAAGTGGGTGGAAGGTTCAGGGCAAATGATGTCAGACAGGGCTGTCTGAAGGTGGGATGGGCAGGGGGTGCCCTCACTGGAAGTCTTCAGACAGTTTGGAAGAGGACAAGGACTTGCTGCTCTGACATTTTGTGACTCTTCCCTCTCTCTCAGCCCCCAGTCCAATTCCCAAGTCTCTTCTCCACTCAAGCCTAGCCACAAGCCTAGTTGGGCCCTCCTCATCTCACTGTCCTAAATTTCTCCCCTTGCTCCCAGTTTTTGCTTTCCGCAATCCATCTCCCACAAACTAAAAATCACCTTGCTTAGGCATGATTCTGACTATGCTACCCCTCTCCTAAAAAACCTTTAGCACATGGATGCCCCTACCCCCAATGGGGGAGCAGCATAGGGCTGGGGACCCAAGTCCCTCAGCCCCACAGGTTTACAGAGAGTTCTCTGCCCTAGTCCTTCCCCCTTCTGCTAGCTGATTTACAGATCACCTGGGGAAGCCCTGGACAGGTCATCTGTTTCCAGTAGTGTTTAGGGACCCACAAACTTGGGCAACCAGAGGATTGAGGAAGCAGCTGGCTGGAGGAGCCGACCTGACTGTGCCCAAATGGGGCCACAGGGGTGGTGTTCTCCATTGGTTTTTGTACATTGCTGTGTCAGCCTGACATCCAAGGCTCTCCACACACAATCTGGCTTCTTAGAAGCTTCCTGTGTCTGCTGGGTCTGGCCGTTGGCCACGCTATGGAGTGGATTCTGTTTGTCTCCAGAGCCTTCAATATTCAAACTGAGTCCCAGCTTTCAATTTCTCTGAGCCCCCTCCTGTCATGATGGGATTTCCTGCCTAGAGATCCTCATTCCAGTGGAGAACAGACAGCAGAGCCCAGAGAAGGAAGAGCACTTTGTCAAGGACACAGGGAGTAGGTGGGAGAGCTTCAGTGAGAAGGCAGATCCCTTCCCCTTCTGAAGGATGGCTTCTCCCTGAACTGAGCTCGCCATTGCCCAGCTCTGGGAAGCTCAGTCATGACTCCAAGGGCAGGCGGTGTGACACTCCTGGACAGCTCACATCCTTGGGAAGCTTTTCCTTGAGTTTTCAATCAATTCACCAATCAACAAGTATTTCTTGAACACCTATTGTGTGTCAAGCACGGGGGGTACAAAGACAAAACCAGAAAGGGTCCCTGCCCTTGTGGAGCTCACACTCTATGGGGAAGCCATCAGGTCCACGTGTGATACAAAATATACACCAAGTTCATGTTTTGTAAATACCAATTCCACAAAGCACGAGTTCGGACGGTCAGGAGGTCTGGCCTTACAAGGACCTGTCGGTAGCTTCCCCAGTGACTCCTCCCCTCTCTGCCCTCGGGGTCAAGCAGAACAGACTAAGTCTTCCTGTACCTGATACCCCTCCAAGACTTGAAAACAAGCTTCTGAGCCCTCCCTTCTCCAGGCTCGCCATAACCAGTCCCTCCTGTGACCCTCCCCGGCCCCGCCTCTGGGCTCTGGATCCTCGCCCATTGCCCTCCACGTCCCTGCCTCCTTCCTGAAATGGCCCAAAATGGCCATTTACGCTACCCTGTCCATGTGGCCAGTCCGGGCTCTCTGTCCTGGATACTATGGCCTCTCCCAATGTGGCTGGCTGGCTCATGCTCGCTGATTGACTAAATGCTCGCTGATTGATGGATTGATGGGCATGAGGCTGTGGGGGAGGGGAGATGTGGCAAGCCAGCCTCCAGCTCCTAGGATCCCCTTACTGTAACAGGATCCTTTGGGGCAGGCCTGGGCCCCATGCCCACCAGGCTCCAGCCTCCACCCCTAGCCACTGGCCCTGGCCCCTGTGGCCCCGCCACCCTTCCTGAAGCTCACTTTGTCTGCTGGGCTTGTTGTTGTAAGACGACTCCGGGACTGTGGGCATCAGGCCTGGCACACAAGGCGACAAGGTACAAGTCAAAATCTCACAGAAGACAAGCCACAAGACATGTGTATGATGCTGGCACATGGCACACACCTCACAAATCCATGTCCTGACCCAAGACCCAGGGCACTCCCCCTGCAGAGAGACACCGGGGCAGGGGTGGGGGCGGGGAGGAAGGGTGGTTCTTACCCCTATCTGCATAGCGGGGAGAGGGTTAAGGAACACACATTTTCCCAGATCCCCTTCAGGGGAGCATTCGCACTCGAGTATACACACAAAAAGGCTTAGACATTCCCACAAAGCGCTCTCTGGGACTGGGCTGCCTGGGTCTTTCCTAGCGGCAAAACCAGGGGAGAGATTAGAGCAGTCCTCCTCCCCGCTTCTCTACAGTGGCATTTCCTTCCTCAGTTGCTCTTCTGCCCCAGGCTCTTCTCTGCCCTCCACACTCCCCTCCCCATCAAAGTTCCTCCCCAGGCTTTTTGCTCAGGCAGAAGAGCTGGGGAAGTGGTGGTGGGGCTGGCAGGGACAGCAGGCTCTGGCTTCTCTCCTGTACTGGGCATGAATCTGGGAGCCGAGCCCCACACTGATAATCTCCTCCCATTCGTGGGCAGAGAGATGGACCAGCTCAGGCACCAGGAGGTGGGGACCCTTCCAACCCTTAGTGCATTAAGGCTTATATCACCTCCCTGTGCTGAAGGAGTCACCTAGCCTCGGACACTCTCTCCTAGAAACCTCCAAAGCTCGGGTCCTGCCCTCCAGGAAAGCCTACCTAGCTTGCTCTAGCCCCAGCTGGGTTCCTCCCTATGCTTCCAGGGCCACAGAGTCTGTGTTCCAAGGATTCCTCAGACTGGAAGCTCCCTGGGGGCAGGGCCTGGGGCTGCTGCTGCTCCTCCTTTGTACTCCCAACCTGGGAGCATCTAACTTCCATTTAAAATGGCCTAGCTGCCCTAAGAATTAGCTGTCCCACTTTTGGACAGCAGCTAACAGAATCATGGACGTAGCAATAACCTTGGATTTGAAGCCCAGCTCCAAAGCTTCCCAGCTATACAAACACAGGAAAGTTGCCTTCTTCTCAGAGCCTTGGTTTCCCTAACAGAAGAGTCAGATTTTTCTAATATGGTGACTAGTGAAAGTAGAGAAATGGGCACTTTCTCTTTCTTAAGTCCTGATTTGGCCCAGCTAGCCCTGTGCTCCCAGCCTCTGAATTCCAGGGTAATGGTTGTGACCTCATTGTGGCAGAAAGAGGCTGGGACACCAAACCCTCAAACCCAGGGAATCTATTTTCCTGGGGCCTGCTCCCTCTCCCTCAGCACAGATATATGAAAGAGACTTTCCAATCCAGCTTCTCCCCCATGCCACCAAAAACCATACCAGTGTAAAATGGCATGCCTGTCTCCTACCCTAATAGAAGTCTGAAGGCCAGCCTAGCCAGCCAAGGGAACCCACGAGGGAACCCACACACATCCACGTAGGCACTTGAATCACCCTCAGGGCTGGAAGGGAGCTCTAGTCCAACCCATAACTGACCAAGAATCACCTTAACAACATACCTGGTCCCTTAGCCCATGGGGTGATGAGGATCTCACTACCACCCACAGCAGAACTGTTTGGATAGACTTCTAGAACCACTGCTCCTGGTTCTGCCCCCTGGGACCAAGCAGAAGGAGGCTATCATCCTGACAAGTCTCCTCCATGGACAACATTCCCAGGTTCTTCCAAACCATCTTTGGACAGCATGGTTTGCAGGCCCCTTGCCTTCCTGGTCTCTTTCCTGAGAATGGGTGCACAGGACTGAACCCAGGGGAGGTCTTACAAAGCCGAGAACTGTGGGACTCTCCCCTCCCTGCTCCAGGACACCATCAGGCCCCTCTGAACTCAGGCCAAGATCCCCAGTGACTTTTTACACAGCTGATTCACACTGAGCTTGTGAGCCGCTATCACCCCCAGATCTTTTTCAGACAAATGGTCGTCTCCTGCTCTTATGGTTACAGAGTAGATTTTTTGAGCCCAAGATTTGTTTGTTCTTTGGTAATATTTCATCTCATTAATTTGGCCCAAAGCTCTAGAGTTTGTCATGATGTTTTCTTGGCTTCTGACTGTCAGTCAACACCTTAGCTCTCCATGTTCTCAGGCTGTGTTTATGTGTATGTATGTGCGTGAATGTTTGTGTGTGTGTCTATGTGTGCACTGGATGAACGTGTTAGTGTGTTACAGGGAGGCAGGGTGGTCTCCAGCCTGAAGTTCTTCAGGATTTGATCCTCTCTGGGTCTGCTCTCATCATCCTTCCAAGGAGCAGAACCAGCTTCCCTGGGCCTCCTGGCCCCTCCCTCTGGACCCATGACAGCCTTCCACACACATGCACAGTTTATCCAGTTCTCCCAAAGCCTTCTCTTCTCCAGACTGGAGTCTTCTCCCCAGTTCCTCCAAATGAGCTTTGTCTGCCCTGGGACCCACGCCTCTTGACCATCCCGAGTGTCCTGCTCTGGGCTTTGTCCAACCCAGCAATGTTCTTCCTAAAATGTGCTGACCAAGCCTGAGCCTGATGCTTCAGGGGAGGCCTGAGCAGGGCAGGGGACAGCAGGCCTGTTGCCCCCCTTGCCCTGGACAGGAGCACTCTGAAACCACATGCATGGCTTCACTCATTGCTGGTTTGTTTTCATCGCCATGCATATGTCCTTGTTCAGACACACACGTTCAAATACACATCCAGATACCTAGACACAGCTCCCCTGCCCCCACTCCCCATGTCCAGGCCAGAGAAGATAGAGGTCTTCTTTGTGAGGCCCAGGCTCCAGCACAGAGAGGACTCATTCTCTGTCCCCTCTCCCCAACCCTGGATTCCGAAAGTCTACCAAAGGTAGGCACAGGACAGAGAGGCTGTGCCCTGGGGTCCAGTATCCTGCCTACCCCCCTTCCTACCCACACAACTTCTATTCCTGAGCAGGGCAGAGTCCTTTGGAGGTAGCGGGCATTAAAACCTCTAACATCCTTTATCCTTGTTTTTCTATACACTGTCCATGTCTTTCTGATCCATGGAAAGAGCCCCCCGACCCCTGACCCCGGTGAATGAGGTTACCCCCAGCTGCAGGGCCTGCTGCCTGCTTTCTGAGAGTCTGCTCTGTGCTCTCTGGGATGAGGAGGGCAACACTGATGGGTGAAGCTGGGCATCAGGGTTGAGCCCTGTCTGGGTGGTGCCTGTGGCCCCCAGCCTCCTCATGGCTCAATCTCCAGGCCGTCCATTGGCAGCTCAGGGGCCTTGAAGCTGATGACCTCTTCATAGGTGAGCTCTGAGTAGGGAGATGAAAACCAACGGACAAAGGGACGAAGAAACAGGTAGACAGTGACAAGGACACAGGGGAACAAAGGAGTGAGTTTGAAGATCCCCGATCTTCTCCTCTCACCCAAAACTCCCCACATCTATCATCCCAACCTCATGGCTCAGGCTCCCTGGCCTCAGGAAGGTGGTGGGTCAGGGAGGGAGCTACATAGGGGCTATGGGACTGGGGGACAGAGCCTATAGCAAGATTACATTCAGAAAGGCTACATTTCAGTTAGAAATTAGTGAAATAAATTCCATCCAAGTCCACTGGATCCCCAGATCTATCTACAGACCCATCCATGAAGCCCAGGCTAAGAACCCCTCACCCAAATGAATCCAGCCCCTCTCTCTTCCCAGGATCACGTCTGAGAAGAGTTGGGGACATCTTTCCTGGGGGAAGTGGAACAACGTCCTCCCCCAGCTCTGAGGAAATGGACTTCTGGCCAGCCCACTGGGTAACAGCCACCGAACAAGCCCCGTCTCACAAAACCTGCCCCTGGAATGAAGGGGAAGCTGGCCATGGGCTGAAGGGAAGCCCAACTATGGGCTTGAGAGATTGGCCTGCATGGTCCTCCCAGTTTAGACCCTCTGTTCCTACAACCTGTCTGGGGTTTGGGAATCCAGGAATAGACCTACTAGAAGTCAGGGGTCAGGAATGGGGGAAGCTGGGAAGCAAGCCTGAGAAAGAGGATCCCTTTTGTACCCTGCCCCCGTAGTCTGGGCACCCCTCACCCTTCCACTCCTCAATGGTTCTCTCTTTGTTCTCAATGCTCTCATCATAGGGCTCAGCCTCGGGCTCATCATCAGGGTCATGGTACTGGGCAAAGTAGGGGTGGGCCAGGGCCTCCGTGGCACTGACCCTCCGGTCACTGTCCAGGACCAGCATCTTCTCCAGCAGGTCGACAGCTAGAGGCAGGGAAAGGCATTGAAACACGGGTCAAGGATCCTGAGGCCTAACCCCGGCTCCAGCGCCCACCTCACGACTGACCTCTCTGGGTCTCCATTTCCCTATCTAGGAAATGGAGATCAATGTCTGCTTCAGGCACCACCCAGTGATGTTTGCTCATCTCTAATGTGCAAGTCGTGTATCACTGTGTATTACAGCAGCAATCTGTGGTGGCATCCTCTGTAATTATCTCCAATTTATCCTATCTATAGCTAGTTTGTATATAGCTTTTGGCATGCTGTCTCCCCCATCAGATTGTGAGCTTCATGGGAGTAGGGACTGATTTAACCCTTTCTTCATATCCCCAGTGCTTAGCATAGTGCCTGGCACACAGTAGGCATTAATAAATGCCTGTCTTATTCCCTGCTGGTCTAGAAACTCTATGAGGGTATGGACTAGTTCTTTTCTACTAAATGAAAATGTATGCACAGTACTTTGCAAACCTGAAAGCACTATATGAATTCTTTTATTATGATTACTCTGTATTTTCCCCAGTGCAAACCAGGGCCCTGCATGCAGAAGGGACTTAATAAATGCTTTTTTGCATGGATGAATGAATGAACTCCCCAACCATCTCTACCTGTTGATTCTTCCTGCTCCCTCTTCCCTGCAGGATAGGAGCAGTGTTGAATCCTTTCCAGGCATTTCCTATCTCCTTCCTGCAGGGAGTAGTTAGGGTGTGATCTTTTCTCAGCCTTCTCCTCTAGAGATTTAGTCAGCTATACCCTAATGCAACAATTTGCTTATTTTTAGCCTATGGACAACATAATGATCCTGATTTCCCAGTGATCCCTGTCTCTATTTTATGAAGATTATGTAAAATGAGAAGTTATTATTGCAATCACATTAGCTCTGAGCCCCCAGTTAGGAAAATTCCTACCATTAGGAGACAGAGCAGTATAGTGGAAACAGCAATGGAGTTGAAATAGAAGGAACCGAGTTCAAATCTTGGCTATGCCACTTATCACTTGTGTGACTTTGGGCAAGTCCCTTAACCTCTCTGGGCTGAGGCTTTTCCATCGGGAAAACGAGGAGACTAGACTAAACAGCATCTGAGGTCCCTTCCAGCTCTGCACCTATAAAACTATGAGCCTCAGTCTCCACCTTCCTTTGGGGTCCAGTTTTGGTGTCACCTCTTCCTCGGACCTTGGCCTGACCACTTATCCTCTAGGTGAAAATAAGCTTCCTATCATCTTTCTTATGTTGGGGGGCTAGTTCACTTCCTTTGAACTTAGCCCACTCTCCCTTAGGGAGGGGAGGTGATTTTCCATGGTCACAAAGCTAGCAAGTTTTTAGAGTTCTCACTTATCTCCTCATCTCAAAGTCATTGGTGGATTTGTCCCTTCCTTTCCCCACTCCAGCTAGAACTTAAACTTCTTTAGGGCAGGGATGAATTATCTATGCCGTGCCACGGAGGCCCTGGCCCACCCCTACTTTGCCCACTATGCTAAGTTATCTCTTTTTCCGCATTACCAACACCAAGTATGGGCCCATTATAGAGCAGGTGCTTAATAATGTTTGTTTAATTGAATCAATATGTTCACTACCCTCTATGAGGAGGAAAATTGAGCTTTCACCCTAACTCTGTCTCTATTATCCTTGGTACCCACCCTACCCCTCCACATAGTAGTGCCCTGTCCCCTTGGTCTTCATGACTCTCACTCTCATTCCTTCATCACCCTTTGCTATTCCCCACCATTTTTGCCCTTGAACCCCTGCTCTCTCTCCCCTTCAACCTCCTAACCCATCTCTTCCTCCTTACCCAGGGGGTTGGCTCCACGGAATATGCTTCTCAGGTCCTTCTGGGGCATGTGGGGCAGGGACTCGATGTATTTTCGGGCCTGGGGAGGGTGGAGGTAAGGGGATCTTAAGTCCTTTCCTAGTGAAGAAGGCATTGGATAACTGGGAAGGGGAGGAGGGAGGGGAGGAAGGAGAGGAGAGGGAGAAGGGAGGCCTGGAGGACTGAACTAGGCATGGACAAGGAGCAGTAGGAAGTATGGAGCATGAGCAGAGAGCCTAGCTGGGCCACTCACGTGTTCCGATGAGATCTTCTTCAGCAGCTCAGAGCTGGGGGTCCCAACCACCTCCATGATCCGTTTGAGTTGATCAATGTCTACCCAGCTCAGGAAAATCAGAGCCCGTCTCTAATTGCCCACCCAGGATCCCGAGGCCCCAGCCCAGAGGGAAACACCATACTATTAATACTAATCTAATAAAACAAGAAAAAGCATCGTGTAAGGAATAGAGATCTGGCCTGGGTGTCAGAGGAACTGGTTCAAAGCCTGCCTCTGACGGTGCTGGCTGTGTGACTCTGGATAAGGGGCTTTACCCTTCAGTGATTCAGGGAACAGACTATTAAGCTATAGAGAATCCGCTAATGGGCAGTGATAGAGGGGAATTCCTTAAAGGGAGGTCCCTGGCCAATGAAATCACAGGTCCAGATACACACACACACACACACACACACACACACACACACACACACACACACACATGCGCGCGCGCGCGGCATGCGCGCACAAGATAATGTAAAATAGGTCTCTGAGGATTGAGGTTTCTTAGCAAAATGCTTTCTTCGAAATAGCCCAGGGGAAGCAGACAGTGGGAGAATCATTACTGCCATTTTCCAGATGAGGAAACTAAAATTCATAGTGGGAAAGTGACTCCTCTGGGACCCTCTCCCTAGAAAGCACCAAAGTCAGCTCCAAAGCAGCTTTACTGACTACAAGTCCAATGGAAAGGACATCATCTCCCAAAGCCCTCTGTCCCGGCCACTGCCCCTGCTCTCCATGGCATCTTCTCAGACTTCCATCCAAGGATACAGTCATTTCCAGGGAAGAGGGCCTTCCCCTTCAAGAGCTCCGCCATGATGCAGCCCACAGACCATATGTCCACTGGAAGGGGGGGAGAGGGAGAGAGAGAGGGAGGCAGAGAGAAAGGAAGAGAGAGGGGGGGAAGGAGTGAGGGGGAGAGAGAGGAGAGAAAGAGAGACAGAGAGGAGAGAGACAGAGAGAGAAAGAAAGAGATAAAGACAGAGACAAAGCCAGAGAGACAGAGAGGGAGGGAGAGAGAGAGAGACAGAGAGAGAAAGGAAGAGAGAGAGAAAGAGTGAGAGAGAGAGAGAGAGGAGAGAGGAGGAGAGAGGGAATGAATGAGGGAGAGAGAGGGGAGAGAAACAGAGACAGAGAGGAGAAAGAGAGAAAAGAGAGAAAGAAAGAGATAGAGACAGAGACAAAGCGAGAGAGACAGAGAGGGAGAGAGAAGGGGGGGGGGGGGAGAGAGAGAGAGAGAGAGCACTCAGTCTGAGCCCTGTCCCCAGTTAGAAGCCCACCCTGCCTGCACAAGCTCGTCTGAGCCTTCTCTGATTTTTACAAGCCTTAGAGTCTAAGCACCCGACCCCAACCCAGGGGCAGGGCTGGGCCCCATCCTGTTCTCTAGTTGGGGGCTTCTCCTCACCCCTAGCCTGTGAGCTCCCTGAGGGCAGGGCCTGGGTCCTCTCCCCTGCCTTCCTCACCAGACTGCGAGCTGGGCTGCCCGCTTAGCTGCTGACACTTGGGGCTTCTTTTTCTGAAATCTGTTTGATGCTGCTACTGTTTTTCCCCCTCTCTGCCCCACTCACACTCACTCGCTCTCTCACCTTACCACCCCATGCAGCCCATAAGCTAGCAGGAGGCCTTTTCAATAACTTCCTGGCCTTCCTGACCCCCAGGGAAGGTGTGAGCCAAACCCACAGCAACCTAAGCCAGAGGACAGCCTGCTTTTAGCCAAGCTCTCGAACAGGCCTGGAGAGGTTGGCAGTTCCCAGAATGGAACTGAGAGCTGTCCACAGAAAGGAACTTCTCAGTTCCCTTCTCCTGACCTCCCTTCCACCTGAGAAGAGTCTTCCCAGGGAAGTGACGTTTGCCAGAGTATCAGAATGTCCAAGTTCACTGCAACATCAAACATCCTGCTTTGGGTCATGGGGGTAGCTGCTCACCCTCCAGGTGGGGGCAGGTTTGAGCATCTGCTATAGCCCTGTGTTTTGTAGCCTTGTCATGCTGTCATGGCATAGTGGACAGAGCCAGTCTTTGAGTCAGAAAGATCGGGGTTCCAGTCCAGCCTTTGCCATATCCTGACTCTATGACCCTTAACCTCTCAACGCTCTGGGCAACTCTCTGAGATTACTAGTGGAAGAGAGAGGGACTTTGCTCACCTGGGAGTTCCGCAGAGCAGTGACCCCAGAGAGCCAGCCCTGGCCTTGTTTTCCTCCCACCAGACCCTGTCAGATGCTTAGCTATCTGCTGTGTGGCCTTATCTCCTCCTCTCTCATTCTCTTCCCTTGAAAAGCTGCTTCAACCTTACCTGTCTGGTTGTAATGCATCCAATTGAGCATGATCTCAGGGGCACGATACCAGCGTGTGGCCACGTAGCCCGTCATTTCATCATCTGTCTGGCGGGCCAGCCCAAAGTCCAAGATCTGAGGAGTCACAACCATAGCTGAGTCCTTCAGGCCAGGAGGAGAAAGCCAAAGCCCTGACCTTGGGGAGCTCCTGTTCTGAAAGGACCCTCCAGGACAACATTAAAACCCCACAAGTGGACACAGGGCAGACAGAGGCTGAGATACAGAGGAGACACTGGCTGGTCATTGTGGGATATTTCAGGATAATTGAAAGTCTGATGGACCGACCAGAGGGACAGCCCAGGTGCCATCCAGCCAAATCGAGCAGCCCCACGAGGACTGGAATGAGAGGAGGGAGCCTGCTGCCCCACTCAGGAGAGGGGATTCCCTCTATTAGCCTGGATAATCCCCAAATGGTGACTAAGCCAAAGGCCACAGGGCCAGTAAGAAACGCAATGGAGCCCAGGTCCATCCCTCTTTGTACTGCCCTGTAGATGCCTGGGTCCTTTCTCTCAACATAAATGTGGCACAAATGTGGCACATTGGACTACTGTCAATGGCAGCACCAAAGGACAAGTGGGAGCTGAATGAATTGGTTTCCATATCTATTCTTAGCTCTGACTCCCTGGATGGGAGGCCTCAGCACTCAAATGAGCCCTCAGGGGTAAAAGGCAAATCCACTTTCCTGCACTAGCCAGAGATCTTTAAGAGGGGTTCCAGCCATTTTAACTAGGCCAAGCATGTTTGGGAAATCAACCATTTACAGACACTGAGACAGAAACACAGTTCATTCGGCAGGAGCCCTGGTTGTAGGGGCACCAGGGGAAGCTGGCTCTGGGTTCTGTTTGTGTTTAGGCCGTCTGCTCTTTCTCTGTCTGGGCTCCTCTCACCAGCAGCAAAGTCCCCTTCAGAGGCCAGATACCAGGGCTTTAGGGCAGGGCTCAGGTTGGGGGAACAAGAAGCCAATAAGGATCCAGAGCCATATTTGCCCTCCCCCTGCCCGGGTATTGCCAGCCTTACCCTTAGCTCACAGTCCTCATTCACAGCCAGGTTACTGGGTTTCAGGTCCTGTAGGCACAACAGCAACCCCAGGTGAGTGTTCTTCCCTGGTACGTAGCCCTGGATCCCAAAGCACTGTTCCCCCTACACTGTGTCCTCCCTCCCCCACTTCTATCTTCTTCCCCCCTTGCCTCTTCTGGAGGCCCAGAGAGCTGGATCCCAAAGCTCCCCAGTGCTCTGCTGGCCCAGTCCCAGCCATACTCACTCTGTGGATGATTCCGGCCGAGTGGATGTACTGAGGGATACAAGACAGATAGGGAGGTGAACCATCAGCAAGGCCTGGCCTCGAGACCCACTTTGTGACTTCTCCAGCCCCAGGAGGGAGTGAGTCAGGGAGGGCAGAGTCAGGGAGACATCAGATACTGGGTGGGGAGTCTAGGGCCCCATTCATCTCTCACCTTAAGCCCCCGCAGCAGCTGATATGCCAGGAACTGGATGTGTTCATCTGTTAGCTTCTGGCACCTGACAATGTTGTTCAGATCGGCCCCCATCAGGGTGGTCACAAGGTACCTGTAGGGAAGGCCCGGGGATGGGGGATCCAGGAATCAGGGACCAAAAGAGGGCATCTAGTGGTGATCAGAAGGGCCAGGACTCAGGAAAACACAAGAGGGAGGGTCCAATAGTGATCAGGAAACCTAGGGATCAGGGATCAGGGATGGAGGTCCCAGGAATGGAGGTCCCAGGGATGGAGGACCAGCACAGGTCATGGGAGCTAGTCCTAGACTGACCCCACACTCACAAGATCTATCCCCAGGCACAGAGCAAGAAGAGCCCACAGGCTCCAAGGAGGTCCCCTCAGGGACCAGAGGAGGGGGTCCAGGGATAGGGAGAGCTCCAGGAGGAAACAGGGATCAGGCAGGCCCCTCCCCAATGAGAGGGGCAGAGCCATAGCCTCAGGCAACTATACCATTCCCTCATCTCAATCCTGGGCCTTAGGCAGGGGCACCCTCAGACCCCACTCACACTTCATTGAAATTTTCTATGGATGTGGCTGGTGTGAAGACATCTAGCAAGCCAATGACCTAGGCAGAGACAGGGGGCTTCCTGTCAGGGGCTTCCGAACTCCAGCAGACATCACCCAGGATCCCAGTCCCCCCCCCCCCCCGCCAGAATCCCAACCTCCCCCTGGATCCCAACCTTCCAGCCCTCCCAGGATTCCAGCCTCCTCCTAGATCCCAGCCCTCCCAGGATCCCAGCCCCCTACACCTCCTCACATTTTCATGTTTCATGTGTTTGAGCAACCGCAGCTCCCGGTACGTCCGCCTGGCATGGACCAATGACTGGAAGGGCCGAGACAGTTTCTTCACAGCCACCTTTTGCCTAGTGCGAGTGTCGTACGCAGAACTGTAAAACAGGCCCAGTCAGTGAGGTGGATGGGTTAGCAGAACGTGGAGAAACAGAAAATGGGCTTGCATCATTTGAACTCCTGCCCCCCTGCCCCTCTCTGCACTCAGAGAGGGAGGCCAGACAAGAGGGCATTGAGGACCAGCACAGGTCATGGGAGCTAGTCCTAGACTGACCCTACACTCACAAGATCTATCCCCAGGCACAGAGCAAGAAGAGCCCACAGGCTCCAAGAGGAAGACCCCCATACAGAAATGGGGTTGGTGGCCAAGACTGCATGGAGCTGTGGGGAGGAGCAGGCCCATTGAGGGACTGGAGGAAGGGAAGGAGCCTGAGGCCTGGGACCTGGGGGCCCCTTCCACAGAGGCAGTGAAGACTGGCTGGAGCCAACCTGTCCAGACCCCCTGGTCCTTCTCTCCCATCCTCTCCCCAAGGCCCTGGGCAGGGGGAAGGGGGAAAGATATGGGCACCATTCAGTCCTCCTGCTTACAGTATCCTCGAGCTAAGTTCAAAGGGAACTCCAGGCTTCAGCCTGGAGAGGTAGCCCAGATAGCACTGCTGGATGCAGAATTTGCACTCAAGTCTTCCTGACTCCACCCACTTCATCACCTGCCAGCTTTCAGAAAGTCCCTCTGCCTGTCAGTCAGTTACTGCTTTTCTATCAATGGTTACCCCTTCCATATTGATCTTGGTCCAGCTTCTCATCACTGTTCTCTTCCCAACTCCAGCTTATATCCCACTTTCTCCAGGGGTACAGCATGGCTCAGTCTCTCAGCCCAACCCTGCCCTCATGCTCGTGGCTATCGCTGTGCCTTCGAAGACTCTGGCCTCTCAGTCCACCAACCTCCTGGCCTCCCTCAACCTCCTCCACCCTCACTCCACCTCAGGGTCAACCATCACCTTGACCTTGGCCAACTCTCATAAATGTTCTACCTCCATGGTCCAGCCCTGACCACAGCCTCCTGTCTTTCAATCTCTCCTTCAGTCTCGCCTTCCTTTGTCTTTATTCTGATCTCTCTTCTCTCCTCTCACAGTCTGGACTCTGTGACTAATCAGTTCAACCCAGCACCATCAACCACCCTCTCATTACCAGTCCCACCTCTCCAAACCCCAATTCTTGGTTACTATGGCCATCTGCCTTTGTCATTCTTACCCATTTACTCCTGAATGCTCTTAGTGAACCCCTCGAAGGGGCATTCACTGCTGCATGGCAATCTTTCCATCCTGCCCTACTGATTTTATCCTACTCTGCAGAGGTTATTGAAAACCTTCCCTTCTCCCCTCAGACCTCTTACTCCACCCCTCTGGCCTCCCTATCAGCAGACTTTCACTTACTACTTTACTGAGAAAACAGAAGCCACTGCTCCCTCTTCTCCTCACTCCCATCACACCTCAAAACTCCTTTACATGAGCCTCCTTTACGCCAGTCTGTGATGAAGAGGTAGTCAGTCCTTCTTGTCAAGGTTAACTCCATTTGTCCATCCCATCCTCAAACTTGCCTTTGAAATACTCCTCATATGTCTTTGACCTCTCCTTATCCTGGTTCTGTCTCTACCACCAATAGAAATGCTCCTTCACCCTTAGCCTTCATCCATTCCCTGACCCTCCCTTGATTGTACTGTCCCCTAACATGCCCCTTTTTGGGGCATGGATGGGACTCAATGGTTGCTTAGCATTCTTTCAACTCTCTGATTCGCTGATTCATGGCATTCTTCCCAAAGCCATCCCACCTCCATTTCCCCTGCTTCTGTCAAGGGCACCAGCATCCCTCCAATCTCCCAGGTTCCCAGCCTGAGTTGTCCTTGATGTTGTCATGTCTTCCTCATAACCATAACCGATCAGTTCTGAAGCCTTGTCCGATCCCACCTCCACAACTTCTCTCCTACCCATAACCTTTTCCGAGCTCAGATGACCACCACCCTCACTCAGGCCCACATTGTGCTCCTCCTGGGCTATTTCTCTCCTTACTTCTATTCTCTCTCCTTTCCAATCCACATTTCGTGGAACCAATAAGCTCCTAAAACACAGATCTGTCACTCCCTCACTCAAAAATTTTCAATGGCTCCCTATGTCCTCTAGGATCAAATACAAAATCCTCAGCCTGGCATTTAATCCACCCCCTCCCAAAAGGGCTCTCCACACATTCTTTTCCAGTGTCACTAACCTCACTCTCCTCTGTATCATGTCTTGTCCCTATCCCCTTGCACAAGTGGCTTCCTGCACCCTCTTCCCAATCAAGAATCTACTCCTTCCTCACCTCAATCTTCTAGATTTCCCTCAGAGCCCAGCTCTCAGACCTTAGGATTTGCTTCTTTTTTTTTTTTTTGGAGGGGGGAAGTTCGGGTAATTGGAGTTAAGTGATTTTCCCAAGGTCACAGGGCTAGTAAGTGTTAAGTGTCTGAGGCGGGATTTGAACTCAGGTCCTCCTGACTCCAGGGCCAGTGCTCTATTCACTGAGCCACCTAGCAGCCTCTGGATTTGCTCCTTCTTGAAATGCCTTTGTATATCCTCAGTCCTTGCTCCTTGTACAAGCGTGCTCTGGCCACAGCAGAATATAAAGCCCTGAGGGCAGGGATACAGTTTGTGTTTGTTCACCCCCCAGGGTTTTGTACAAGGTCTCTGTGAATGAATGGCTTTTAAGTTGGATCTCTACAAAGCCTCCACATTTGTGTCACAACCGCCCTGAGAGGACAGTATGGACAGTGTGCCTATTCCCATTTACCAGTGAGGAAACTGAGGTCACCCAGCTGGGATTCTAACCCAAGTCTTCCAAGACCAAGGTCAGTGCTCTGGGGTCTGCTGGGTGACTCTGGAACAGAGTGGGCCTCGGCTGACCTCTGAGTCTCAGATATCACCTGGCTGCCATGATCGCTCAGCTCCAGGGAGCTCTGGCCCCCTCCTGCCTTGATCTCCTGGTACTGAGAGGACATTGGTATTAGATCAGGGCCCTACTTCCAGCAGCCATTGACTGGGAGCTCCCCCAGGGCAGAGCACCTGGCTGGCACGGTGGGATATGGGCGGGGGATCAGCAGGCACCTGACTGGTATTATCTGTCCCAGACTTTCTCTGGCCTTTGTCATCGATTGTACTTTTCATTTGTGCCTTATTAAACTCAAGCCTGAGGGAAGAGGCAGTTTAATTTCTGTCCTTAGGGACCAAAAGTAATTACTGGAGCCAGACAGTCTGGCAGGTCCTAAGGACTCAGACACACCTGAGCTCCACCTGGCACCCAGGACCCCAGGGTCATCAGCCCAGCTGGCTCAGCCACTCAGTGACCAGCTTTCTTCTGTCTGGACCCTAGGTACTGATGTGGGTTTCCCCCTCACCCAGAGTATGGACAGAGGGGAGCCCTGACCTTGAGGCCCAGAGCTCCCAGAGCCTGGGGCACCTACTCTTCTCCCCTCCCCCCTAGGCTGCAGGGTCTGGGGCTCCCTCTTCTGTCCCCCCAGGCTGGGAGCTCCCTGAGGGTAGGGTTTTGGTCTGCTCCTCCTCTGACCCCCAAACTAGGGGCTCTTGCAGAAGAGGACCAGGGGTCTTAGCTGAAGCCCAGTCAAGCTGAGTTGGGCAGAGACATGACCCAGAAGGGGAGGGAAGACAGATAGATGGGAGACAGCAGAGGAATTCAGCAGTGGTTCAGAGGGCAGCCCCACACTGACTCAGTGATCTCACTTACCCCGCTCTGGTAGCTGAGGGCTCAAGCCAGGGCCAGGATAGGTATGGAAATAGCCCCAATAGTCCCCTTTGAGAGATGGTCCAGGCTCGGAGGGGAGGGGGCAGCATAAGAGACAAGGAGCCTGAGCCAGCACAATGAGGGGAAGTAGAGGAAGCAGGGTTGGGGAAATCACTTCCTGACTGTGGGCAAGGACAGAGAGGGAAGGAAGGGAGTTTCTTGCTACAAAAAAGTTCAAAGCTATAGGACTGGAGTGGTCCAGCAGGTCTCTCCAAGGCTGGAGAAGCCCACCTCCCATTTAGCTTCTAAAGAAGCCAGCAATGGTTGGACAGAGACCATCCTCTCCAGGTATCTCCCCATTATCCCCAAACCTGGACTATTGAAGTCAACTGCTACAGAGAGGCCCAGGTCCAAGCTCCAGGCCGGCCTACTCCCACCCACCCATCTGGGAGACCTCAGCAGCTGGGAGTCCCCCTGATGCCCCACATGGAGCTGGCTATCTTCTCCCCAAAGCTGCCCTGTCCTGGGGAGATCCCCAAGCCACTTTGACCACCCTCCTCTGACTGCTGCACAGCTTGTCAGCATTCTTCCTAATAGGTGGTACACTCCAGATGTGGTCTGAGTAGAGCAGGGGACAGTGAGACCAGCACCTTCCTACTCCTGAACATGCTGCCTCTCTTAGCAGCCCAACAGTGAGTTCCATTTTTGGCTCCCATGTCATGGAAATGACTCATAGTAAAACTGCTTTGTCACAGAAAGGGAACTGACTTTGATTAGGGGAGCTGAGTTCAAGTTCCAGCTCTGCTACTGATTGCACAACATTTGTCTTTTTGGGGACTCAGTTTCATCATCAGTCAAATGAGGGGATTGGAGTAGATGGTCACCTGAAGGTCCATTCCTGGCATAAAAGAGTACTTGCAGTCCACTTGCAGTCCTAACATCTTTTTTTTTTAAACAGGAATTGCTATGTAGCGTTCAGCGACCTTCCAGATCCCAGCATAAGATTTCACATTTTCCCCTGCTCAATCCCCTCTCATTAGTCTCAGACCAACGCTAGCCTGTCAAGACCATTTCAGATTCTCTTAGCTGTTGTATCTCCAGCCTCAGCTCACTCCCTGGATAAGTATGTCTTGTAGGCCTTCACCAAGTCATTAATGAAAATGTCTGACAGCAAAGGACTATTGAATATTTTGAATGCTGGGCTAAAGGCAGAGCCTTGGGGCTCTTTGCTGAGCACATCCCTGGGTCAGCACTGACCATTAATCACTGTCCATTGGGGATCTGGAATCTCTCAGGCCTGAATTCCTCCATTGTACACACAGAGATCCTGGGAGAACCTGGCAAGTCCTGTGCTGAAATATAGGGACCCACTTTCTAGGCCATTGCCCTGATCTGTGGAGTCAAACAAGTCAGGCAGGGCCAGAAATGAGGTCTGGCTGTTCCAACATGCTTTACTGGGCACCTCTGCCCTTTGAAGCAGCCCTTCGGACTAGCAACAACTGCCACGTTCATCCACTACAGCCAACATCCCTGCTCTGGAAACTTTAATAGATCCGCAGGAGCCCCTCAAGGCCTTACAAGGCTCCAAGCTCTGCCCCAGCTTGTAACTCACTATCCTGCCTCAGACTCCAGATGCTCCAGCTATCACAGCAAACTATCCAGCCCAGTCTCTTTCTCCACACCTTTGCACACATGGTTCCCTCTGCCCGATACACTGTCCCTCCAAACTCTGTATCTCTTACTACTGGCACCACATCCACAATTCAAGGCCCATTGAGGCTTTTCCTCTGGAGAGCTTTCCCTGATCCTCCTACCCCTGGCCTAGACTATCTTCTCCATCCCCTGCATCCCCAGAGCCTGTGTCTGTCCTTTCTTGTGAGACAGACATTTCCTACCTGGGAGGGAAGTCATTTGGGGCCCTACCTTCAGAAACATCCAGGTGCCCAGAGCCCTGGCAGGAGAGTCAGGGGCCCTGGGGCCTAGCTTTGGTGATGCACTGTGTGAGCTTGGACACCTCCCTTGCCCTCTCCCAGCTTCAGTTCTCCCCACTGTTTGGCCTAGAAGGTCTCTAAGGCCCCTTGCTTGTAATGGTCTAGGCCACATCTCCCCTGCTGGAAGGTAAGCTCCCTGGGGGTAGGGACTAGCGCCTCTTCAAACTGTCTCCTCAGAGGCAACCTGTGCACAATAGGTGCTCAACAATCTTCCATAAAAGTTTGACAAGAGACCTTCACAGAGGATTCCCACCTCCTCTCAGGAGCTGGGGAAGTGCCCAGAGACCTCTCTCTTCCCAGCAGTCCCTTCCTCCTGCTTCGCTCTGCTTGGCTACAGCTATTAACCACAGTGAGTCTGCAAAGCCTGAGCTTGGCCAGAGCCAAGGTGGGGCCCTGTGTGCCCCCTGCAGCCTGGCTCTGCCTGAGCCTCAGCTGCCCACCCCTCACTGGGAGCTCCTTCTCTAGCCCTCGGTCTCTCCCATGTCCAACCCCTGTCCAGCCCTGCACTCTCTGCTCCCTGAACAGGACTCTGGATTCATCCTTCTCTCAGCTTGGATTCTCCCTTGTTCCTATCTCCCTATTCTGAGTGAAGGCTGTCCTTCCAGAAGGGGGACTCCCACAGAGCTGTTATCTGTCCCCAGAAGGGGGAGCCCCTAGGGCTGTGTCTGCCCCTCCAAAGCAGAACTCCTGCAGGGATATGGCTACCCTTCTGAAGAGGGAGCTCCCAGGGCCAGGAGCTCCCCCACTTCAGCCCTACTGGCCTACTCCCAGAGTCCCGAACAGTCACAAGGGGACTGGGGTCAGTGGGTGTGTGCTGATTGGGGTGGAGGCTGAGCCAAGAGCTGAGGGGTCAGAAGATCAACACTATGGAGTCTTCACACACACACACACACACACACACACACACACCATTATCTAGGGCTCCCACCAGGCCCTAGGAAGTCAGTGTGGGCTGGGACAGACAGACATCAGTGTGAGTGGGAGAGGAGCCCACAGTCCCATAGTAAGCACTCCAGCTGTTTCCTCTCACCCCCCACTCCAAGAGAAGGGGCTTTGGAATTATCCCCGGCGTCAGCTAATGACCTCAGCCCCAGGGCTCAGTCTTTCCACACCACCCAAACTCTGGCTGGGGGCAATCTGGGGAAGCTCAGTAGATCCTTCCTCCCCAAGATTCAGGGGGCTCTCCAGCCAGCCAGTGCGGGGGAAGGGAACTTTCATTCATCCCCTCATTCATTCATTGAATCCGGGCAGGGCAGGGCGGGGCGGTTTCTCCAGCCACCACCCCGGCTCCTCCCCGGGCACCTCTCCCCACGTGCCGTCCCCCTCCAGCCCCCAGCCCCCGCAGCCCGCCCGGTACCAGACGGAGCCGTAGGCCCCCGAGCCCACGGGGCTCAGGCTCTGGAAGCGCTCGGGGACCTCCCACAGCGTCTTGTTGAGCTCCTGTCGGTAGAAGCCGCCGCGAGGGGCCGACATGGCTCGGGCCTGGGGGGCCGAGCTGGCCTCGCTCGGGCCCCGCTCTGGCCCCAGCCCCGGCCCCGACTCGGGCTGCGATCCCTCCAGCAGCCTGGATGGCCGGCTCCGCCCGCCCGCCTGGCCGGGTCCGGCAGGCAGAGCTCGGGAGCTGCCCGGGGGCCCCAGGGGCGGGGCGGGGCGGGGCAGGGGGAGAGGGAAGGGGCTCGGGCCTCCGCGACTCCGCCCTCAGTGCCTAGGGGA
>CM053585.1:375815561-375863333 GCA_028646515.1 Pseudochirops corinnae
GTTGACCCATTCCCTTTTGCCTTCCTGCAAGGTGATTTTTCTAAAGCACAGATGTGACCATGGCCAGCCCTGCTACCCATTGACTACATGACCCCACCCATAGACAAGTCATCTAAGCTAAGCTTCCATTTTTTCGTGTATAAAATGAGGGGCTCAGCCTTGGTGACCCCTAAGGCAAGTTGCTTCCAACTCTCCACCTATGATCCTAGGAGATCTCTGCTGACATGCTCCAGGCATCTGTCCATAGCCTTGTTCTCTTCAATATTTTTATCAAAGGTTTAGATGAAATCTAAATCAATCTATTTGATGTGTGTTTATCAAATTCACAGATGACCCAAAGCTGGGTCATCTTCTACCAAAGGGTAGAAGAATTCATGTTGATGAAAGAATCAGGATCCTAAAGATAAAAATCTCAGAAATGCCACAAGGGTAAATGTAAAGCTGTCCATTTGGGGTGGTTTGGCTTTTTTAAAAATCTGCTTGAGTTTTACAGGCCTCTGAAGGCAACAATCAGAACTCTAGGACAGAGGCCTGCAGGGACCTGGGCTGCCCTGCCCCCAACCACAACACAGGGCTCCTGGGAGGCAGTTAGATTGCCTCAGATCTGAATACCAGACATTCTTTTTGTGCAGTCTGACACCCCACTACCACCACCGATTTCTACATTTCCTGAACACACCAGCACGAGGTGTTTGCTTGGCCACAAACTAGGTGTGTCTACTTCTTGACAGGGGTATTTGAGAAACAAAAAGACTTTGCAAAGTTAACCAAGATTCATCTTTACTTCACTAAGTTTTGGAACAACAAAGAGGGATGGGGGACTTTGGCCTTGAGGCCACATGTGACCTGCTAGGCCTTCAAGTATGGTCCTTTGACTGAATCCAAACTTCACAGAAAAAATCTTCTTAATAAAATTATTTGTTCCATAAAACTTGGACTCGGTCAAAAGGTCACACCTGAGGACCTAGAAAGCCACATGTGACCTCAAGGCCATAGGTTCCCCATCCCTACTCTAGCCAAAAAGAGAAATATTTGAAGCTGCCCAGAGTAAGTAGTTGCCAACAGAATAGAGATTGTTCTTAGAAGCATTATATTGGTGAAATCATTAAAGCTTTCTGAGAGACAAAAACACCCCTAAAAATGTCAAGGAAGGGAGCAAAGTCAGACTAAAAGGAAAGCCTGATCCTTGACAAAAGGGAAATCCAAGTTAAAGTGACTTACAGTTTCTAGAGTTGTTCTGTTAAGTTGGAACTAATAATAGAAATAATAAGAATTAGAAATTAAATTTTCTCTTCTGAGAGAATAACTGAAGACAAACCTAACATTAGAAGGCTAAATGAAAATGAGTTGAACTCTCCAAATAAATGCAAAAGAATTACAGACTCAATGAAAAAAAACAGAGTTCATTTGAGCTGCTTACTGGACACATATGATTGGAAAAGATCTGAACCAAGTCATAAAATGCTGGTCCAAAAAGTACTGACAAATCAAGAAAAACAGGAGTGGTATGAAGATATTGGACTACATTGGAGTCAGACCAGAAAACAATAAATTAAAAGAGACAAAGAAGGATATTTAATATGTTAAAAAGGTTTGATGAAAAAAAGGCATATCTGTCTTAAATCTATATACTATCTAACAATTGTGCTATGAAAGTCTCAAAGAAAAACCTCACAATTTTGAAGGAAAAAGTAGATTTTAAAGCTCCATAATGACAGGAGTTGTTAACACCCCATTATCAAAATATGATCAATCCAAAAGAGAGACAGAGTATTAAACAACTGGACCTAACATACAGAGAAAATCTGTGACTTCTTTTCCAGGGTTCATAGGACAAACAAGTCACATTCACATGGGATTTGGGTATAGTTTTGGCTTCTTAGTACTATCCCTCTGATTTAAAAAAACCCCAAAAGGTCAAGAAATTTGAATTAAATCAGAATGTCATATGAGATCTAAGCACTAGTTGGCTGGCAAAGTACCTCCTGTCCGCCCCACATGCATTGGGCTTTTTCGAGTTTGAAATACCCTTTATGGCCACTAGAGGGCGATCAAAGTCTGAACAAGCCTGGGATACTTTGCCCCTCTTAGGGACAATTATAAATATTTGTTGTTTCTCCAAACCACTTGCCTTAGTGTCTAGGAGATGAAATATTAAAAAAAAAATACGGACATCGTACAGTCATCTTGCCTTGGCTCCCATTCCTTGGGTCCATTCAGTCTCAGTTCTTGTGCCCCTCTGCCTGGATTAATTCAAAGATTCAACCTGTGGTTTCCTGCACTTTTAATAAGCAGAGAATCAAAAAGAAAAGGAAACATCAACACCCTCCCTTTCCTGTCCTGAGCAGTGAGGGTTAGTCAGTGTGAACTCTCCTTGTTCCTGCAGAAGGAGGAAGAGTCAATGAGCGCATCTCCAAGGACTCTTCGCTCTGAGAGTCAAAGATTTTGCAAAGACCAGGGGTGGCTTAAGCAGCCATTCAGATGAGGGGGGTGGGAGACCTTAGGACAGAGATTTATAGGGGAGGGGGCAGGGACACTGTGAGATACCTGCTAAGGAGGTCAGAGCAGGGCAGAATAGGTTTCACTGGGGAGTGGGGGGGGGGAGGGTAGGGAGAGGACACATTATCTAATTCTTTACTAATGGACATATTCTCGAAAACTAACTACTAAGTTCAGTTGTTTCTACCCTGAAGAAGGAGTACAAATACTTTCAGCACCCTCTAAATTTCACCATCCTGGGATGAAGCTCTTGTTGTCCCACCCTAGTTATGCTTCAGCCAACAGAATCATCCAGAAGAGCCTCTGCTTTCTTAGCAACCAGATGAGCTGAAACCGTAGTGTCTGGATAGGACTGGGAAGTTGAAGCAGAAGGAATCAGTAGGAAAAAGAAAGGATTGGCCTGGAAATAACTTAGAAACTGACCTCTGCTGGCCTCAATTTCTTCCTCTATGAAATGGAATTACAGAATTTTCACTTTCTCCCAGGAAAGGGCTTTGTAAGGTTTTGTTCCTATTAGCATCCCCTCCAATCATCCCATCTTAAGTGCTCAGGGCTACCAAAGAGCAGAAGTTAGTTTTATTGGGTAGGGTAGGCAGAGGGCTGACCCCACTAGAAAGAATTGGCTGAAAAGCTGAGAAAGGAGGTAGTGGGCAGAGTATGTGGCTAGAGCAGAGGACTTGAAAGGACAAGGACTTGTTCAAAGCCCCCAGGGGTCCTTCCTAGCTCTGTGGCCTCTCAGCCTCGGATTGGAAATGGGGATAATTGAAAGGGAGGCTGACTTGGCCCATAGGGACCAGCCTGGGTCCTGGAGCCTCCAGGGACATGGGCACTCAGCTCTTAGGCCTTTGGGGCTTTGGGCTATGAAAGGACTTGGCATTTTGGTTCAAAGCAGACAACCCTGAGGGGTCACTTGGTGCTTCCCCCTGGCAAGTAGAATGGGGAAGGAGCTGCATCAGTTAAAAGGGGACACAAGACAGCTTTTGGGTGGTTTTCCATTCCTTCACTCTCCAGGTGGCCTCGTGTAACTCTGGGATTGGCCAGGGATGGGTGGGAGAAGACTGGCCCTTGCCCACTCTGGCCTTGGCATCAGGGCACACCCTCCCACAAGTGGCTGAGTTTTAGCCTTTACAGTTTCTTTTCCCCTGAGGAAGTGGGCATAGGGTCCAAGTGTGGAATTGACCTTGTATGTTTCAGAGGTCAGAAGCACAAGCCACCTCCTCCCACTTTGCTGCCAGCCAGTCCCACTCATGGGATTCAGGATGGCTGGGCCATTTAACCTCACAAGATTGCCTCTGAGACTGGGCACCATTGGGCTTGCCCCTCAAGGCCTGTTTACCTGTAGCACTCCCCCTGAGCTGGGGGTCCTGAGCAGCACAGAAGGTACCAAAATCAAGCATTTTGCAAACTTTTAAAGGGTTAGAGAAACGCCAGTTGTTGGAGGACAGCTGGGCCCAAAGGGATCCTGAACTGTGGGGAACGCGCCAGGGCAGTGGAGCACTGGGAGCTGGGGCTGCCGGGGCTGCCCACCCCACTGCCTACCTTGGAGAGGCCTGGGGCAGCCCCTCCCCTTAGGCCTGTGGGGTGGAGGGGAGAGTTCTGGGTCTTCTCTTCCCACACCCTGCCTGCCCTAGGCCAGATGGAGATGCAGTTGTCCCCACCTTCTGCTCCAGTCCCGGAGACCCTGGGGGAGGGAAGGTGGGGAGGAGCCTGGGGGTTTTGTTTGAAGTTAATGAAGCTTCTTTAAAGGAGAGGGAGGAGAGAGTCCTTTTCAATCTCCTCAGTCTGGGGAACATCTCTCCATAGAGGCTGAGCAGCAGCCACCCAGGAAGGATGGATGGGGTATCTGAGAAGGTTCGGGGCGGGGGAAGGGGGAGGGGAAGCGGGGGGGGGGGGGAGGTGTCTCGGAAACATGAGGGATCCATGAATGGGGGATCTGGGAAAGGTGAGAGAGGGATCCTAGAAGGGTGAAAGGGATCCAGGAATGGAGGGATCCGGGAAGGATGGGAGGGATCTGGGAAGGGTGGAAGGGGAATCCTGGAAGGGTAGGAGAATCCAGGAATGGGGGGGGGGGGTCTGGAAAGGGTGGAAGGGAAATCCTGGAAGGGTGGGGAGGATCCAGGAAGGGGTCCCCTTCCCAGACGTGGAGATGGGAAGAGGCAGACATGCTCCCTCCCAGTCTCTGGCAGCCCAGTCTGCAGTGGAGAGGACTGGTTTGGGCAACAGGCAGGGCTCCAGAGTGACCATGATCATAAATTCTGGGGAGAGAATTTGGAAAATGTCCTGAGACCAGAACTGTCACTGCAAAGTATTTCCAAGCACAGAGATGGCGAGCCCCATGGTGGAGTTTGGGGGAATTTTCCCAGCTCCTTTTCTCAGGAGGAACCCAAGCCCCCTCTCCCTGTTTCTCTCTCCCACCCTCCTGAGGAATTTGGGGTTAGGGTGGGACCCTGGGGCCAGAAGCTCCTGACATTCTCATACAGATGGGGAAACTGAGCCCCAGAGAGGGTAAGATCTTACAGTGAATATAGAGGGAGCCCCTGATGGGAAGGAGCAATGGGGAGCCTTGCCCTCCATCCCCACTAAGCTTGTCTTGGGAAGATAAGAGGAGAGCCTGGGGAAGGATTGAGAGGTTGACTTAGGTTTGCCTTAGATACAGCTGGGAGCTAAGAGACCTGCTTCCCAGACTCAGCTCTCAGAATCTCAGAATCCCAGAATTTCAGAGCCAGAAGAATCCTCAGAAATCCTGGGGGTTGACCCCTCCCTGCCTGACCACGGATTCCCTGGCAAGCATTTGGGGTCAATGGGCATTCAGCCTTGGCTTGAATACTCCCAATGATGGCGAGCTCCCTACCTCCTCCAGAGGCCCTTTGGCCAGCTTGCTTGGATCCTTCCTGACACCCAAGCCTCAGCTGGCCTCCTTACCACATTCCAACCTTGCATCTGGTTTTGCCCCCTGGGGGACAAACTGAAGGGGGCTGCCCCCTTCCTTATCCCTGCATCTCAATTACTTGAAAACTCCCCTACGTTTTCTCTTCTCATAGTCAAACACCCCCAGGTTCTTCCACCAGTCCTTCAGTCAATCTAATATGATATGCATCTATTAATTACCTGCTGTATACTAAACACTGGGACAAATAATGAAGCTGTTCTTCTCAAAGAGTTCACTTACAATATCCCGAGGAGATACAACATGGAAAACCCGGCACTCAATCAGAGAGAGCCTGAAGCTTCCTCATTTTCTTTGGTTTAATTCATGAATTCTGACTCCTTGGGACCTTCCAGCAGTTGTGTGGCCTGTTTTCTGTGCCTTGCGTGGCCATGCCTTTCCCTAGGTGTCTGAGGAGTATGGAAGGGTAATGATTCCAGGAATGCTTATGACCCAGGGACCCATCCTGAGCCCTAGGGACTTATCCTGAATCCCAGGGACCCATCCCATATCCTGGGGTCCCATCCTGAGCCCCAGGGTCCTGTCCTGAATCCCAGATTTGTGAGGAAAGGGAAGAAGCAGATGGTGTCTCTGCCCTGAATGACGGGAGAAATTGAGCAGCTCTCTGTTATCCCCCCAAAAAGCATGGACCCCACCACCAGTGCCCCAGAGGAAGCCTCTCTGTGTGGTTTCCAAATGTCTTCCTGTAGAGTTCTATGGGTCTCTGTCTTCCCAATAATTCCCAAAGGGGATGTGGCCTGGGAGTCCAGTGTCCACCTGGGAGTGACCACAGGAGCTGTAGAAGAAGCCTGAGCAAGGACAGCCTCAGTCCCAGGCAGGCTACTTCCTTGCTGTGTGACTTCACACAAATGCCTTTCTGTCTCTGAGCCTTGCCTATAAAGAGGAGATAATAATGGTCACATACTTCCCCTTATGACGCTTGTGAATAGAGTGCTGGAGATTCATCATTTTGCCCAGCTGCTGTTCCAAAGGGGCTCCTTCTGAGCCTCAAAGTGGCAGTTGCCTGTCTCCTGGGCCGATGAGGGACTCCTTCCTACCCTGGGAGGGGGCAGGGGTGGAGGAGAGGGGTAGAGGCTAGCTCTCCTGGCTAAGGGATCTGGGGTTGTGAGGCCCCCCCTGGCCCGGCCCAAGGCCTGGAAAGTGAAGGGTATGATGGCCGGGTGGCAGCCACCTCTCATTGGCCCCCATAGGTCTGATCATTCTCTCTCTGATAGTGATTCTCTCGTGTCTACTAATCCTGTCCCAATCACCCCCACCTGACATCTCTGTCTGCCCACTGGACATCTCAGACTGGATGCCACATAGACGTGTCCCTAACTGAATTCACCCTCCCTTCCTAGTCTCTTACTGTTAAGGCTCCTGCCATTATCCCCACCACCCAGCCTCAAACCCTAGTACTCTAGCTTGTCATCCTGGACTCTCCCCTCATAAACAATCTGTTTTCAAAACTTCTTTACTTTGTGACGTCTCAAACATGCCCCTCTCCTCTGCACTGCCGCCAGCCTGGCTCTTGTCACCCCAAGCCTGGACATCTGTAACAGACATAGTCTCTCCCCATATCAGGCAGCTAGCAAAAGGGTCTTGCTAAATCTCAGTTTGGCCCCTCTCACCCCCTCCTCAATAAACAGCCGTGGCTTTTTGCACCTCCAAAATGAAGTAGGAAATCATTTCTGCGGCATTCAAAGCCCTCCACGGGCTGGGCTTCTGACCTTCCCAGGCTTTTCCCAGCCTACATCTCTCCATCTACTCTGCAGCCAAAAGACGCCTCGATGCTGTTCAACAAGACGCAGCCATCTTGTGACAGCAGGCGATTTCTCTGGCCGTCCCTCAGGCCTGGAGCATTCTCCCTCCTCTTCTCTGCTCCCTGGCTTCCCCCAGGTCTTAGCTAAAAGGCCCCCTTCTACAGCCAGTCTCCATTCTAGGGGGAACAGTAGATTATTTCCAATTCATCCAGCTGACATCTTGTTTGTCTTTGGCTGCATGCTTTCTCTCTGGGTAGCCAGAGCTCCTTGAGGGCAGGGCCTTTCTTCTTTTTCTGCAGCCTGAGGCTTGGCATGGTGCCCGGCACTCTGTAGACACTGACTGAATCTTCAGTCCCTGCCTGACACAAGCCCCCACATATATATGCTTTGTGGAGCATTCATCTGGAAACTCTCTTGCGGAGGTGAAAGGCAGGAAAATAAGGCCTGTTTGTCCATCTGTCTGTCTGAGCAGCCCTGCAGGATGGACCCACCAGCGGGTGGGAGAGAGCACATGCGCAGCTGACCTTCCTGAATAACATTGCCTTAAGTTGCAGGCAAACATGTTGTCCACTAGATGTCACCCCAACCCAAACCAAAGCCACCCACTAACCTGGGGCTGGGAAGAACCTGGGAGAACATCTGGTCCAGCCCATTTATAGAACAGAGGGGGAAACTGAGGCTCAGAGAGGGGAAGAGACTTGTCTGAGTTCACACAAGATGCCAGTAGCAGGGCAAAGACTAGAACACAGGCCCTTGTGGTTCCATTGGGCACTTGGCTACCTTAGTGGAGAGGGATGATGAGGGTCAGGGGGTCTCCATTCCCCGCCTCCTGAAGACCCTTGGGGAGCAGCCCAGGACCCAGGGGCAGGACAGGAATTTCCAGCACAGAAAAGGTGGAAACTTTCTTTTTACAGATTAGGAAACTGAGGCCCAGAGCTTTTAAGTGATTTGTCCAAGGTCCACACAGGTGGTATGTGGTTGAGCTAGGATTTGAACCTGGGTCCCCCACCCCTAAATCCAGGGCTCTTTCCACTGTGTCACCAGAGGACATCTGGCACTGAGGGAGGGGGCCTGGGGTCTTAGAATCCCAGAAGGTAAGGGGCTGCAGCAGCCCATAATTCTCACCAGTACATGAAAGGAGCCTCCTCTATAGCGTACCCAACAAATGGCTGCCCAGCCTCTGCTTGGAGGCCTCCAAGGAGTAAGTCTTACCATTTCTAGAGACGGCCTCTTCCCCACTGGGACAGCTCCAATTGTTAGCAAGTTTTCCTGGACCTCTAGTTCACATATGCCTCTTTGCACTACCCCTCTGAGTCTCCTTTTTCCTCAGGCTAAGCATCTGCCATTCCTTCAAGTACTGCCCCCCCATATCATGACCTCAGGGCCCTTCCTTGCCCTGGTTGCCTCCTCTTGATTCTCCAGCCTATCTGAAATTGTGGTCCCTAGAACTGAAAGTAATCTTCCAGATGAGGCCTACCAAGGGCAGGACACAGGGGGATGGTCACCTCCCTCTTCTTGTTAAGTCTATGAAGCCTTTCTTTCTTTCTTTCTTTTACTCCTTCCTTCCTTCCTTGTAAGGCAATCAGGGTTAAGTGGCTTGCCTAGGGTCACACAGCTAGTAGTATCTGAGTCTGGATTTGAACTCAGGTCCTCCTGAATCCAGGGCCACTGTGCCACCTAGCTGCTTCACACTAGATTCCTTGATGACACATCTCAATGCTGATTGAGCTTGCAATGGACTCAAGCCCCTAGGACATTTTCAGAACTACTGCTATCTAGACATGCCTCCCTTCTTCTCTCATACATATAAAATTGCCTTTAATTGTAACCCAATGCAAGCCTATACATTTGTCCCTATTGGACATCATCCTAGTAGATTTAGCCCACTGCTCTTAGGCAGCCAAGATCCCATTGGACACCCATCGTCATCTCTGTGTTAGCTCTCCCTCCCAGCTTTATCTGTCTATGTCATTGATAAGGTGAGAAGGCCAAGCTCAGATTCTTGAAATGCTCTAGTGGAGATGTCTTCCTCCATGTTGACACTGAACCATTAACGCTTCTCTTGCCCACCCAGCTAGAAATTCATGTGACTGTACTGTTGTGTAGATTGCGTCTCTTCATCTTCTCTACAAGCACAGTGTAAGACACACTGTCAAAAGCTTTATCGAGGTTTGAGGAGACTATCTACTACATCCTCTCCTAGCTTGGTAAGGCCATCAAAAGGCAGTGAGACTGGCTGCAAGCTCCATTTTCTTCTCTTTTTGGATAATCAGGACAGTATTTGACCTCCTCCAATCTTCCATTTCCCTTGATTTTTCACATCTCCCTGGCAACATCTCTGCCCTCCCATCTATCTACTTGTTCATTCGGGGTCAGAGAATGCTTTTTATCTGAAGCACAGTCCCAAGGGCAGGCAGGTGCTTGCTTTCTTCCTGTTTCCTGACTAGTCTTGCACATCAACTCCCTGTTAATCATTTCTTGTTCCTCTGTGTCCGGTGCAAAGGGCATCTTTCCTTGTCAGAGAAAACAAGATAAATAGCAATTGAACAATTCGGCCTTCTTGTTGTCCACTAGGTGGCGCAGTGAGTAGAGGGCTGGACGTGGAATCAGTACAGACGATGTGAATTCTGCCTTTGCTCATTGTGTGTGACTAGGCAAGTCACTCAGCTCAGAGCCTCACTTTCCTAGCCTGCCAAATGCGGGTGGCGATAACAGCCCCCACTCTATAGGATTATTGTGAGGATGCAACAAGGTAATAAATGCAAAGCTTTTAGCAAACCAGAAAGTGCTATTTGAATGTTAGCTGCTATTACTGTCCCATCCACTCCATGCACAGGGCTTATCCCATCTGGAGGCCTCCTTTTTCTGTCTCACTGTGGCCAAAAAACAAAACAAAACAAACCTTTGTCCTTTTTGCTGTCTTTAGTAACTGTTTCAAATTTCTTCCTTCCTTCCTTCCTTCCTTCCTTCCTTCCTTTCTGCCTGCCTTCCTGCCTTTCTTTCTGGAGTGACTTGAATTTTTTAATATGTCATTTATTTCATTAGATATTTCCCAATTACATTTTTAAAAATTTTAACATTCATTTAAAAAATTTTTAGTTGCAAATTCTCTCCTTCTCACCTGCTCTTCTCACTCCTTGAGAAGGCAAGCAATATGATTTTGATTATTCAGTCTTAGTTCTTCCTAAACTTTAGTAATTATTTTAAAAATTACTTTTTTTAATTAACAGAAATCTAGTTTCTTTTCCTCCTTCTTCCCCTCTCCCCAGTGGGAGAAGCCCTTGGTAGTAGTGAATCAGTGTAAAGCCAAGCATGGGCAGCTTTCTAGAGGACTGCTGCTGTGAACAGCTTTTCAAGGTTCTAATTACACAGTATAGTGAACTCTCTATTTATTCAATAACAAATCAGAGCAAAACATTCACAGAAAACAAAATACAGGATTCAGAATGTTATAACTTCACAACTTATCACTAAAATGGCCACATAGTTTTCACCAAAGTGGTCACATAGTTTTAAGCAAAGTATATTCAGTAGCCAATCACAAAGTCCTTAATTCAATCATCCAAATGTAAAGGTCAAAATCCTCCACCCATGGGGTGTAATTAAGTTACAATATCAGCAGTCATTATCCAGTACCCTCTTAAGGGGCAGTGGGAAGTACAAAGGCCATCCACCCCTAGATCACAAGTAAGTTACAATTTCATCAGTCAGCATTAAATACCCAAGGAGAAGTCTTTTCATCTTGACTTGAGGCAGGCTCTCAGCTTTCATGGTTCCTCTTCCATGGTCCCAGCTCCTGCCCAAATCTAACCAACTGCCACCTGAGTTCAAAGGCAGACAGTTCCCAGCTCCTTGTTCAGCTCTCTGTGCAGTTCCTGCTCCACATTGAAGCTCACAGTGTCCAGTCCACCTCAAGTTCTTCACAGTTTCTGGGAAGAGAAAACTTAACAGAGCCACAACAATATCTACACACATCAAGCTTAGCAGAATTACAACAATATTCACACACATGTGTTGTAGGTCCACCCAAGGGCCAGCCTCACCTGTGTGCAGAGATGTAGCTGAGAGAGAAAAAAAAATAACCAGGAGATATTTCAGGAAAGAACCATGAACTCCATTTAATGATTGTAAAAGTTTATTGTTATGCTATTTAGCGGGCAGGAGGGCTTTAGGAAGCCTGCAAAAGTGCAGGAATAAGAAATACAGATTATATAGCCAAAATAACTTAAATCAGGTATCAATTATGCTAACTAGGTGAGTAAGGGTGGTTTTAGGGAGGAGTTAAGAAGTAGTCGGTGCTTAAAGGGACATGCACTTTTCATATCTACTGTGCAGGCGTATTGCCCATAATTCGCTGGGAAAAAGCCCAAGGCGGGACTACCAAGAGGTGTGGTTTTTGCCTTGAAACATCACCTAAGTTAACTAGTGGTCAATTCTGACTGAGAAGTGCCCAGTCTGTTACCCATCAGTGTTCCTTTTGACAAGATGAATGTTGGAAGCTAGACTAACTGGGGCCTGATTGGTGAGGAATTATCTTACTGATAGGGCATTGAAAGATTCATAGGTGCAAATGGCCACTAGAACAAGGGAGCTATACATTTCTCTAATTGCTTATAGATGACTGGGTGAAAGATTCATAGGTATGGCTTGTTATTGTAACAAACAGGGCTAATGGCAGCTAAGCAGAGTGCTGCTCAGGGAAAAGGCAGAATTAATGGTTTTATGGCTGGGGGAGGTATAACTTTACAACTAAATTGCAACTGGATGTTACAAATGTAGACACCCCAACACCCCATCAACAGAGTTGATAATCTAATGAGAGATTTGTCTTTTTTAAGTATCTGAAGCTGGGAGGCAAAAAGCCTGGTTGGAGTCAGGATCTCAGACAAGTCTTTTAAAGTGTATTCCCCAGGGTGCCAGCTTTTTCAGGCTGCAGACACCTGGGGGGGCACATTAAAATCTTTATCTGAGTCCTCACCTCTGTTTCTGAGCCTCAGCTCACACATTTGTTGGCACTATTATCTCAATTCACTTTCTGCCTGTGAAATCAACATAGACCCAAAGCAGACAAAGTACCAACACCACAGTCATGCTTTCTCTGGCAGGTCTGGCTGGCCCTTGGAAGCTCTCAGCAGGAGTTTGGCTGGCTCTCAGAAGAAGCTCTGTCACCACAAGTTCTGTTCTCAAAATCAAAATCACTTTCTCCAGCCTGGGCCTCTCCTTCTCAGCCTCCATGCAGCTTACTCTAGGAAGTTTTGTCTCAGTTCTTAGTTCCCATTTCTCTTCTCAGTTCTTCTCAATTCTTAGTTCAGTGCTTGGTCCAGCAGTAGCAGCCCAGCCTCCAGATGTTCACTGAGAGAAATTCTGGCCTTTCTCAGCTTGGGCTTTTCTTCATATAAGGGTTGGGCTTCTTTATATAAGCTCCTCCCTGTTTTGCCCCTTCCTGTTACAACAGGAAGTTCCTCCCACTGTAGGATTCACAAGTTCTTCATCATAATACTTGATACAATCACACCTGAAACAAGATGCTAAGTGCTTGCCAATACAAGGGGATCTTCAAATTACATTACTATTACAATCAGTCAACAAGTATTTATTTTGTTGATGTTCAGTCAAGATATTTCAAGTTTGGGGTTTTCTTGGTGAAGACACTGGAGTGGTTTGCCATATCCTTCTCTCCTTCATTTCCTCATTTGAGGAAACTGAGGCAAAAAGGGTTAAGTGACTTACCCAGGATCACACAGTCAGTGTCTGAGGCCAGATTTGAGGTCAGATGAGCACTTTGGTGGCAAAAAATTGGAAAACAAGGGGATGCCCATCAATTTGGGAATGGCTAAACAAGTTGTGGTATATGAATGTAATGGAATACTCCTGTGCTATAAGAAAGGAGGAGCAGACGGACTTCATAATAACCTGGAGAGACTTATATAAACTGATGCTGAGCAAGAAGAGCAGAACCAGGAGAAATCCGTACACAATCACAGACACAACATAGGTGTGATGACTAACTTAAGTACACTGGGCTCCTCTGAGCAATGTAAGGTTATAAGACAACTCCAAAAGACTCATGATTGAAGGAGATATCCACATCCAGAGAAAGAGCTGCAGAGTCTGAATGCAGATTGAAACAAACTACTTGCTCTGTTTCTTTTTCTTGTTTTGTTTTGTTTCCTCTTTCCCACTGATCATTCTATCAGTTACAATCCTTCTTTACAACCTGACCAATGATTACTGGGAAGATATTTGTAGATCCTATATCCACGTGCATGCCACCATGATGGGACCGGGAGAGAGAGGAGGAGAAAATCTGAAACTCAAGGTACTATGGAACTGAATATTATAAACTAAAAGTCTAAAAATAAATAAACCAATTTAATTTTAAAAAAGAAAAGAAAAAAAAAGAAAGTAAAAAAAAACCCAGGATGCTTTGATCTTCATTCAGACTCCGTCAGTCCTTTCTCATCATCACCTTCAGAATCGTCTTGGATCACGGTATTGCTGAGAAGAGCTGTCTTTCACAAGTGATTATCATACAATATTGCTGATACTATGTACAGTGTTCTCCTGGTTCTGCTCACTTCACTCTGCATCAGTTCATGTAAGTCTTCCCAGGTTTTTCTGAAATCTGCCTGCTCATCATTTCTTATAGCACAATATACCCATCATATACCCCAACTTGTTCAGGATTTCCCAATTGATGGGCATGTTCTCAATTGACAATTTTTAACCTCCTCAAAAAAGGCCGCTATCAATATTTTTGTACGCATAAGTCCTTTTGCCTTTTCGTTTTCTTTTTTTCTTCTTTTTTTTGGAGGGGGGAAGGTAGGGCAATTGGGGTTAAGTGACTTGTCCAAGGTCACACAGCTAGTTTTTTTTGGTGTGTGTATTAAGTGTCTGAGGTCAGATTTGAACTCAGGTCTTCCTGACTTCAGGGCCGGTGCTCTATTCACTGCACCACCTAGCTGTCCCATCCTTTTGCCTTTTCTTTGATCTCTTTGGGAGACAGACCTAGCAGTGGTATTGCTGGATCAAAGGGTGTGCATGGTTTGCTACCCCTCTGGGCATAGTTTCAAATTGGGAAGGCATTAGAATTAGAAGAGATTGCGAAAGACTTCTGGTAGAAGGTGACATGTTAGATGGAACTTAAGGAAGCCAGGAAATCCAGGCAGAGATGAGGAGGCAGTGCATTCCAGGCAGAGGGAACAGCCAGAGATGGATTTCTGAAGCTATTTCTTACTGATTTGGCAACATTATTATATCCCTTGTCACCTGGCTTTGCTTCTGTTGCACATTATGGGGCTCCTCCTAACGTGCCAGGTGCCTGGAGTACTCTGTCTCTCTCAGGGCTCTGCGGGTAACTCTGAGGGCTTGGGGGTGTCTAATACTATTATCCACTATTATCCACAAGCTCCCATCCAGAGTGTTTCTCTTCATTTTTAATCAACCAGTTAATATCTCACAAATATCAATTAGCCCATTCAGAGTAGTTTTTACAAAGAGATAAGAAGGCATAAAAAGACATTAAAAGTACAGCCTCCTAGATTGGGAACCTGCTCTTCCCTCTACATACCTACCCTCTAGGGAGAATGAGCTCACAGCATAAAGTGGCTGCTCTAAAACCTTCCGCCCCTCTGAAGCTCACTTGTGGGGGTGTTGAGGTGACCCCTACCTGCAGGATTTGGCATCTCAGGCACTGAGTTGATACTCTGCTGCTTGGTTTTTGGGGCTAGCTCTTCACTAGGCCTGGCCACAGCTGACTGACTTTGGTTGCTGAGGGGACCTTGGATTGCTCTGATGGTCTCTGATCCTAATCTGGTCCTAACTGCCCCCTCTGATACTTGCCACCTAAGATCAGGACAGAATAAACACAAGAGAGAGAAAGCAGCAGGGCCGTGTGTCTGTGGCCATGTGGCAGATAAGGGGAAGAGAAGGCTTGAGATAGAGGTCTGACCTTAGGAAGCATGTGACCAGACAGACCTTTGGTGTTCAGGTCTGATCACCACAGTGGATCACCACAGAGGAGGTCAGAGGCTAGCTGGGTTTGCTCTGAAGGGGAGGAAAGGGAGCCTCCCTCCCACATGGCAGAAGGTTCTACCAGTGCTCACATGGTAGATTGGAGCAGGGGATACTTTCAGGGCTAGGCAGGCCTTCATGGCCAGGCCCTCACTACTCTTCAAACTTCTGTGGACTCTTTAAACTCAAGTTGGTGTGTGAGCTCCTTATGGAGCTACACCAGTCTCTTCAAATCCCATTTGTCCTCCTCAGAGGAATTGTCTCCCTTTGGATCTTCCAAACTTCATTCTGGAAGGGGCATCCCCTGCCCCTCCTGGGCTGACACCCTCAGAACAATTCTAGGCCCTGGCATCCAAGCTACCTTTCCTTTGGATCTTCTGAAATCTGCTTTCCTCAAATATTGTCTGAATATCAGACGAGGCCCAGATTTCCCCTTTCTCTATCACAAACTTTAGGGAGTGGTCACTTCCCCACAAATTTCCCATTATGTTCACTCCAGTGCCCTGTTCCTCCCTATTGGTAAGAACAGACCCAGAATGGAATTTCCCTGATTGGTTCCTTTACTTTTTGAAGGACAAAGAAATTATGGCTGTTCTGCATCAGGAAGGGAATGGGAGAGGAGAGGAGAGGAGGGGAGGAAAGGAGAGGAGAGGAAGGGAAATGGGGGAGAAAATGGGGGAAAAAGGGGGGATAGAGAAAGAGAGGGAGGGAGGGATGTAGGGAGGGAGAAAGATGTCAGAAGAATCTGCTTATCAAAGCTCCTTATCACTACTATGTCCAGAGGCAGTTAGGTTGGTGCAGTAGATAAAGAGTTGGACCTAGTGTCAGGAAAACCTCAGTTCAAATCTGGCCTCAGACACTTACTGGTTGTATGACCCTGTGCAAGTCACTTAAACTGTCAGCCTCAGTTTCCTCAACTGCAAAATGGGGGTGATAATAGTACTTACCTCCCAGAGTTTTGTCATGCGGATCAAATGGGACCGTCTTTGTGAAGTGCCTGGCTCATAGTGGGCGTCTAGGAAGTGCCCTTTTCTTTCTCCTCCCCTTCCTTCTGTGCTGGGGTGGTGATTGATTGCTCATCTGTTTCCTCTTTCCATTCAGGCGGCTTGTGATCTACTCTGACGACAAAATCACTTTCTTCTCCATCCGTTGACCTTGACCTTCACCCCAGTGCTCCCATTTATGCTAATGACACCCATATTCTCACCTTCCCCATTCCCTGTTGCAGCCTCTCCTGCCTCCACCCAGAGCTGTCATGCAGTCAAGCGTTTCATCCCACCTGGTGTCATGGATAATCGTGGGGCCCCATTTGTCCCCTTGTGGTAGGGCCTGACCTCTGGTTCCTCTTCTCTGTTGCCTGTAATTAGAATATTCATGTCTAGACATGGGAAGCCGTGGCTTTAACTATCAGCTCCGTCCTTGGATGTTGTCTTCTGTGAACTTTGGGGGTTTCTAAGTTGCCTTTTTTCTTCCTTCCTTTAGCTCCTCTCTGTGGTATCTAACTTGGTGTTTAGGTCACAGACTTGGGGTCAGGAAGATCTGGGTGGAAATCCTGCCTTAGAGACCTTTTGCTGTGTGAACTGTTTCCTCATCTCTCAAGTCAGGAGGGGCAGGGGTGGCCTTGATGGCTTCTAAGGGCCCTTCCTGCTCTAAATCTTTAATTCCTCCCTCGTCCTTTTCAGTTTAAAATCGTTTTCATTAGAACTGCAAGTCGTGGGGCAAGGGCACTCTTACCAGCCTCTGTTAGGGCCTCTCCGCCTCTGGCTGGGCACCTGGCATTTCTGTAGTGTAATCTGTGGCCAGGAATCCCACCTCTGCTCTCAGGCATCTCCTTCTTAGCTGGGGTCCCTCCCCCTAGTCTCACTCTTTTTCCTCCTTCTGGGGGTGAGTTATGTGAGTCTGTATGGACTAGACCTCTGATCAGATCCATCAACATTTATTAAGTGCCTGCTTTATGCCAGGTACTCTTGGAGCCAGTGACTCAGGCAGAAGCAGCAGAGGGGGTGGGGCCCAGAGGAGGTGGCTTTAGGACTTGACCCTATCCCTGCTTGTTGAAATTCTGGCCATGCTTGCACAGTGTCCCCCCTTCAGTCATCCCCAGGAAGCCACCCTTCCCTGACAGCTGAGCACTGGGGAGCAGAAACTGGGTTCAGTCTGGGCTTGGACACTTAACTGGCTGTGTGACCCTCACCTGGATGGGCCTCAGTATTTCCTTGTGGAGCATGGGATAATAGCTCTGATAATACTGACTGCTTTAGGTCGAAAGGATGACATTTTGCTGTAGATGTGGGGAAGTTTTGAGAAAGGAATGGTGTCAGGGAGGGAGATAGAGAGCTCTGTGTCTGCCAAGCACAGAGCAAGAGACTCAAGAGTCAAGCGTACCCAGGTGGGAACAAGGTGAGGAAGCTACCAGCTCCCTGCTAGCTCTGCCGTCCTCTTTCCTGCCGCTACTCACTCCTCTGCGCAGCTGTGGCTCCCCTCCACCAAACAAACCCCCACAGGTCCAGTCCCCGGCCTCTTTTTCTTCTCTCTCAAATCCTCTTCCCATCTAGCTGTTTCCTCTATGCAGAGTCCCAGATCTGGAGAGGGAAGCCAGGCCAACTACAGAGAGGGAAACTGAGGCCCAGGGACGGGAAGGGACTTGGGTAGAGTAACACAGGTAAGTTAGCATTTACAGACATTGTGCCAGACTAAATTTCTCTGTGGGAAGCCTTGGTGAAAATGACTTAGTTTCACCTAGGTTTAAAGGGAGCGATGGAGAGATCAAGAGCCCCTTAGATCTGGGGTTCCTCATGGCTGGGCTGGGAGATCAGCAGAAACCATTACTTGGTCTGGCATTCAAAGCCTTCCACAGAGGCATCAAATAACTATTCTGGATTTTGTCACTGTCTCTTTTCTCCCAGCTCCATCTCCCACTTCTGGGCGTTTGCCTGTGTCAAGAGCACACTTCCTCCTCACTTCTATCTCTGGGTCTTTTCTACTGTGAAGGGTCCATGCAGGGGCTGCCTCCTCTGGGAAGTCAGCTCTGATCTTCTGAGTTCTGAAGTGCTCTCTCCCTCCTGAAATCCCTCTGTTCTCCTACCTGGGTACCTGTCCTGTAGGTCAGGGACTCAATTTACTTTGTCTGCTTATCCCCAGATCCAAAAGAGGCAGCTAGGGGGTGCCATAGTGCACAGAGCACTGGGCTTGGAATCTATATCTAGGACTCATCTTCCCAAGTTCAAATCTGGCCTCAGACTCTTACTAGCTGTGTGACCCTGGGTAAGTCACTTCACCTGGTCTGCCTCAGTTTCTTTATCTGTAAAATGAACTGGAGAAGGAAATAGTGAATCACTCCAGTAGCTTTGCCAAGAAAACCCCAAATGGGGTCAGGAAGAGTCAGACATGACTGAAATGACTGAACAAGTCCTCATAACCTGGCCCCAGTGCTGGGTACAGAATAGCCATATAAGTGTTTGTGGATTAAACTGTACACAACCCAGGGCCTTCACTCACATCCCGCTGGCAGAGTCCCTCCTGAGGGACCAGGATTGGAGCTCTGGGTTCTGACGCTGACCTCATCACTGCCAGCTAACTCACACGTGCTCAGGCCTCTCGCTCTCTTCTGCCCCATTGTGAGGCCTCCCTGCGGGCTCGGTCTGCCTCCAGGTTCTCCCATCTGCAATGGCCCCACCAGCTGGAGCTTGACTTTTAGGCCCATGGGCCTGACCCTGCCACTCTGCTGGCTGCCTCCTCCCCTTAGCACAAAGTCCTTCCCTGGTGGGCTCCCCTCCTGCTCTGACTCCGTTCTCCATCCACCCTCGTCCCCCACAGGCAGCCACTCTCTTCCCTCTACACACCCTGAGCTCTCTGGCCTTTGGTTCCTGCCCCAGGAATGCTACCCCCCCCCCACCTCCCCCCACCATGGCTGCCTGCTCTTCAAGGCCCAGCTTGGGGCCCTCCTCCTCCTCCTCCACAAAGCCTCCCCTGAGCCTCTCTTAGGCCAAATGGTGCTCGTTCCCTCTCTCTACCTCCTTCCCTCCTTCCCTCCTCCTTCTGGAAGAGCCAAGCCTGGGGCCATTGTTCTTGCCTGGCACAGACCACACCTTGTCTTATCATGGCTGTATGTCCAAGCCCCTCATTTCACAGAGGGAGAAACTGAGGCCCAGAGAAGGCAAAGGCTTGCCTGGGGTCACACAGCTAGGAAGTGGCAGAGCTGGTGGGAAGCAGGGCTTCTAACCCCATACCCCTCCCCTCTCCCCTGCACTCCCATTACATAAGCCTCCTACTGGGCTGTGAGAGCTTGGGCACTGCATGCAGCCGGTGCTAAACAAATGTTTGAATTCACTACATCATCATGAGGCTTGAAGGACACTGATGCGTTGGAGAGTGGGGAAGCCAGGATGGTGAGGGAGGGCCTCTGAGGACCTGGGAGTGCTTAGGGAGTGGACCCCGACACTGGCTTCCAGGATGTGGCAGGTGGCTTGGCCCCAGCAGGGGCCATGTGTGCAGAGCCGGGACAGGGGAATGGGGGTGGGGGTGGTACACAACTAGGACCCAGGGGAGCCATCACTAGAGAGAAGTGCCCTCACTGACACTACCCACCTGTGAGACCCCAAGCCAGGGATGTCCCTTCTCAGATCTGGACTCCCTACTAATGTGAGCTAGCTGGCAGTGAGGAGGGCCAGTCAGAAGGTAATGAGCTCTCCATCACCTCCCAGCAGAGGCTGGGGAGTCAGACACTTTTGAGGAATGCTGCTGGAGGGGATCTTGGTTGGGTAGGGGGTGGGGCCCTATCTCCAGCTCTGAGCCTCTCTATACTGGGGTCATAGATTATTTGAAATGAATTATTCAACTCCCAGAACATCAGAACTAGGAAAGGATTATGGGGTCTGTCATTGTAAATTTAGGGAAACTGAGGCCCAGAGACATGAGCTGTGTGACCATAGACTGGTTCTCTGGCCACCAAACACAGTGCTCTGGCCCTATTTCCTCTGTGGCTCCCTACCCCTACCCCATCTCAAGCTAAAGGACTATTTCCCCTCCACACATGTTGAGAAGACTTTGGGGAGCCCTGAGCTGGAAGAGGAATGCTGAGCTTGGGCTTGGGACTGAAGGGCTGGCCTGGTTGCAGCCCCCCTTGGGGCTGGGTGGGCATGGTCCCTCCTCCCTCCAGACCCACAGAGCTGTGAAAGTGCCAGCCTGGCAGACTGAGAAGGTATCGCAGTCCCCCTGTGCACAGCAGGCCTGGTACAGGCTGCCAGGAAGCCAGACGGGTGCCCCTGGGGCTTGGCACAGGGACCTTGAAGAGTGGGGGGGAGGGAAGAATGGAAAAATGAAGATGGCTGGCACCAGTGTGCATGGGGGCGCTCATACAGACTCACCTATCTCATGCTCATGTGTATTGCGTGTGTGTTCTCATGTGAGCCTGGGCACGTGTGGGCACTCAGGTGAGATACTTCTAGGACACCCAGCAGCCCGGGTGATGGTGGGGTAGGAGGGCAAGTTAAAAGGTGCCCTGCTGGCAGAGACAATAGGGCACCAGAGGCTGAGTAGGAGAACCCTATCTCTTCCCTCCCACCCCACCCTCCCACCCCCAGAGGTCCAAATCTGCCTGTCTCTAAGGCCTGGGCCCCAGCTGTCCCCTCCTTGACCCTCCTGGTCACTGGCTGAGGACCCCAAACCCTCAATGACACTACTTGTCATTGTAGTCATTAACATTGTCACCAAGGCTGCCTAGGGCCAGTGGCAGGGGTATAGACAGTGTATGTGTGGGGGTAGATGTGGATGGTATAAGGGGCAGGGGTAGAGACAGAGGGACAAAGGACAAGCTCTGGGCAGGTATGAAAAAGAACACATTGTATTTGGTTTACAATGAACGCGATTTACACAGGGGCCTGGGTGGAGATGGGGAGGAAACTCTTCCCACAGCAGCCCAGGCTCCCAGGCCCTAGTGCCACGCAATGAGGACCACGTTAGGAGGGGCCACATGAGCTGGTCCTGCACCATGATGCTGTGGTACCTCATCCACCAGACAGGGCCAGAGGTGCTCAGCGCAGTCCTAATGTGTTCAGGGTGCTGCTCCCCACTCAGTGGTCTGGGACACTTGGCCTTCTATGTGCTATCACACAGTCCTGACGTTCAATGATCCACGGATGTGACATCTAATGTCTGACTCATGACGTGGTCAACACTCGACGGGACACAGACATTCCACATTTGACGAAACCTCATGTGTTCAACACTAGACACGACAAAAAGTTCCACATGTCCAACCTTCCACGCAGCCTCATGTGGCCAACATACAGGGGGACGTCTGACGTCCCACGTGGCTGGGTATAGTTCACACAGCCTGCCGGGGAGGCCGATTCACCAGCCCCTCTCTGGGTCAGTGATCAGAGCCATTAGTGGGCAGAGGGATGGCCCCTCCACCACACTCACCAAGGTCCTCAGCTATAGCCATGTGCAGGAGCCCAGGGGGGAAGAGCAGGTAGGGTGGAGGCAAGGCTGCTCCATCCCTCTTGCTGGGGGAAATCGTACCGAATTTTATCTCTAACCTCCTGGGAAAGATACAGAGAGGCTTGAGATGCCAACGGATGGGAGCTGAGTGACAGGGACAGGCAGGGAGACACTCAGACCTCAGACAGCTCAGAGCTGGCACAGAGAGCCAGTCTCGGTACCCCAAGATGCCACAGAAGGTCAAGATGGCCAGTTCTGAGAGTGTCCCAGGAGAAGCCTCAGGCCCCCAGCCAGCTGCCCACGCACAGAAAGAACCAGCAGTGGCTGTTCACTTCCAGCCTGGTCCAGTCCCATCACAAGCATCAGGGGATCAATAAGGCACATTTACAAATCACTTAGGAAATACCCCCAAATGCTGTGGCCCATGGGTGGCTGGGGTGGGCAGGCAGAGCTGGTATCTTGGTGGTCTGGAGTTGCCCAGTACTCATCCTGTTGGTGCCCCCAGGCAGCCGGAGTGGGACTTCCTGGGCCAGCAGTGCTGCCTGAGGCCTGAGGATTTAGGCTCAGCAACTCTAGGGTGGTCAGTGGGTGGGTGTGGGGCAGGTGGTGGGTGTGGCACAGCGGCCCCCTTCTAAGACTGCCCCAGCCCTGGCCCTGCCTCTGAGGCTACAAAGGCGACGGTCTACATTTCTAAGAGAGAGATCTACTTCTCACACCCACAGGGGAGCAAGCACGAGCGCACACGCTCCATCAGAATGAATTTACAGTTCAAATCCTTTTCACGTCTCACTTTGTGATCCAGAAAACCATGATTTCTCTTTCTTGTAGAATTGTACATTTTAAAATGGGACACAATCATCCTCAGACGAGGAGAGGAGAGACTGACAGGCAGAGCCAGGTAGGATGAGACATCAGAGGTCTGTGACCTTGTTCTCTAGAGCTGCTGCAATCTGCTGCAGGCGGAAGGCCAACTGCATCTTCTGGGCTGCAGGGTCCTCCTCCAGGGCATTGATGATCTGTGGCAGGGGACACAGGATGACATGCCCAAGGGTCCCAGTAACCCTGGTGCAGGGCTGCTAAGGTGGCCTAAGTAACTCCCCAGGCCCCAATCCAAGGGTAGCCCTGGCCCTCTCCCACCTCCAGCCTCCAGCCCCCCTGCTCCCCAGTGCCTTCCACCTACCTCATCATAGTATTTCTGTGTATACTGGTACAGCTGATGCAAGGCCACAAGGGTGTTCAGAGAGTCTGTGTGTGCCTGTGGGGGGAGACATGGACCTACTCTGACCATCAGGGAAGAGAAAGCCAGGGGCTCCTGGGCAAAGGAAGCCAGTGGCGGAGCAGGGGTATGGGCAGGGAGAGAGGGCAGGGTCTAGGGCCCTCTGCTCCAGGTCCCTGCCCGGTCTGACAAAGACACAACCACATAGGTGGGTGGCCCCAACCTAACTCTTGTAGTCACAAATCAAATCCCTTGGCTTAAGCAAGTGTCTCCAAGAGACTGGCCTGGGGATTCAGGACCCAGGGCTTTCTGGGCCTGTTTCTCAGTGACTGCAAAGGAGCCTTTTACCTAGGGAGCAATCAGCTTTGGGAATTGAGACAGAAACAGGAGCAGAGTTGGAGAATGTGCTAAAGGGTCACCCCTGCTGAGAAGGAAGGTAGAATTGGTTCTTCAGCACACGTTAGGGGGCACACACACACACACACACACACACACACACACACACACACAGGTTTTCAAACAGCCAGACACCCACCATCATGCACAATTCCACAGTAACAGCCACATGTGTGCACACACGCACACAGACACACACACAGGTTCTCAAACAGCTAGACACCCACAATTCCACAGTAACAGCCACACACGTGCACACACACAACCCCAGCCCCATCCAGGCGTCCCCTTCCCTATTCCAAAGCCACCCACACAGCTGCTGCACCAACCCTGAACCCCTAACCCATTTTCTGCTTTCCCTCTCCTCTCCTCATTTCCATACCCCCCATGCCTCATTAGCATAACTTTGCATTCCCAGTCCATTGAGCCTTGGCTCAGGCCCAGGCCCACAATGAAGCAGCCCCCCTTCTCCCCCCAGCTATGGCAGGTGACTCATTGGAGAAGGAGGGGAGTCTGGGTGGGGAGGGAGCCCCATTCATTGAGATGGGGGAGGGGAAAGACAGAAAGAAAAGGCTGCCCCCTTGCTCCCCCCTTCCTTACCCGGGAAATCTCGGCTAAGTGGGTGTTCATGTCCTGGTCGCTCACTTGTACCATCTGTCGGATCCCTCTGTAGTAACTGGAGGGACAGACAGACAGACAAATGGATGGGTGGGTAGGGAGGAGGTCACCAGCCGCAGGGGGTCTAAGGTGATGGCCCTCCCCACCAAACCCGGGCTCTCCAGCCACTTCCTTCCCTATGCAGGCCGAGGCCACAGGAAGCCCCTGGTCAGAGCCCCCTGGAGCCAGATCCATGACAGGAGCATGCCTGGGAGGACCAGGCTGAGCTGGCCCAGGCACAGAGGCTTCTGGGAGGAGGAAAGTGCTCTCTGGCCAGAGATAAAGAAGTGGGGGAGAGGGAAGGACGGGGCCATACTCACTCCTCCACCATCTTCTTGTAAGTGGAAATCTCTTTGGCATAGAGCAGTTTGTTACTGGGAGAGTCCTGTGGAAGAAGAGGGATGCCAGTGACCCTCAGGCCCAGCTGTCCCAAAGTACCCAAAGGGCTCTCTGGGAGCCTTCCTGACGGAAGCCTTGGAAGGAGGAAGTGACTAGCTTATACCCATCTAACAGATGAAGAAAGTGAGACCTGGAGAGGGGACCCTGGACCCCATTCTCATGGAGGAAGGGGATTGCCTGGGGAGGAGGTGAAGGTTGTCCTGGGAGGGCAGGCAAAGGGGTGAGCAGGGGAGAGGTGGGTGGGGGATGGGAGATGAGCAGGGCAGAGGTGAGTGGGGGGTGGGGAAAGGGGGATGAGCAGGGCAGAGGTGGGGGTCCCGATGGAGGAGGGGGCTGACTCTGCCCCGGGGGAGACTGGCCCAGTTGGGGCACAGGGAGCTGGCTTCTGGTACCTCCCCAGAAGTCCTAAGAGCGGTTGGCTCTAGCCAGAACAGCAGCCAAACACTGTGCAGGAGCTGAGGGCCCATCTGGGCTCTATCCCTATGTTGCTATGAGACCATTTGCCCTTTCTAATTCCCCATCTGGAAATTGAGGCAAGAAGGCTGCAGGGGTAAACTGAGGCAGGGAGGCCACAAGGACGCCAGAGTGTCCCAGGGCTCCTGATGAGAGGCACTACTGAAGGATCAAACGGTTTTTTTTCATCTCTTTCTTTCTTAATCTTTGTTATGAGGGATGGGTTGCTTGGTAGGGAGGAGGGAAGGGATTACTGGGAAATGAAGGTGATATAAATAAGACCAATGTACCCTCCCCCCGCCACAAGCCCACGGTTAGGCCCTTCCCCAGCATCTGCACGGCGGTGCTGTGTGCAGAGCATTGACCCCAGGACTCAAGTTCAAATTCTCCCTTAGGGATTTCCTAGCTGTGTGACTAGACTTGTCATTGCTCTGTGTTTCAGTTTCCTCTCAGGTCTCTTACAGCTCTGGATCTCAGACCTTATGGCTCCTACAAGCTGATGTTTGGGGCTCTGAAACATGGCTCTCCACCCCCACACCTTCCGACCAGATAACAAGGACCTGACTCAGGAAGAGCAGAGAATGGGGAGAAGCTCCTCTCACCTGTCTGGGATGGAGGCAAAGTACCAGTCTAAGAGGTGCCTCCTTTGCTCCAAGGCCACTCTGCTGGCCTAATCACTCTCAGCTCAACAGAGGATGAGGAACCAGGGGCTGAGGAAACACCAGTGTCTGGGATCTGGGGAGGACTCCAAGGCTCGAGGGCCCACTCACCCTGCTCAGCTTGTGTTCTGTCCGAGTGCAGGCGTCCATGAAAGTCTGAGCGATGACGGACAAGGAGGAGTCGACGACTTCTGGGACATGGACGTCAAAGATGAAGTGAGGATTCTTCAGGATGTTCACCCAGAATCGCAGGGGTAAACTGAGGGAGGAGGCCATAGAGAGGCAGATTTAGGGGAGAACATTGAGCGTAAACTGAGAGAGGAGGCCACGGGAGGCAAACTTGGGGGGAGACCACAGACAGTAAACTGAGGGATGTTGAATGGTGACAAACAGGGGGTACATGCAGGAGCAGGCGGGAGAGGGAGGATAGCAGAATTGAGGGCCACCCTCAGCTCCAACCTGGCAGTAAAATGGGCGGAGTCCCTCACCAGGCTGCCTGGCTTTCCAGATGTGGAAAGGGGCCCCTTCCCACCCGGCCATCACCTGTTGGTTTTCCAGATGTGAATTGTGTCCTCGTCCTTGATTTCATGCTTCTCGGCCTGCTCGTCCAGGAAATCGAAGAAGTATTTGACGGCCGGTGGGACTGTCGGGCTGGGGGTCAGGACGCTGTGGAAGAAATTATCCACAAACTGCTGCAGTGTGCCCTGCGGGGACAGGAAGGAAGCCGGAGTCAGAGGCCAGCGCCAGTCTGCAGCCACCCCGCTCTGAGTGTGCCTGGGTGGGTCGGGGCTCCGTGGCACACCTTCACAGAGAGCAGGCGGGTCAGGTAGATCTCTGTGATAGCCTTGGTCCGCTCCTTCTCCTTCATGCTGCCCCTCTTGGATTTCCCATCCTCCACCTCATCTGTGGGCCTCACCAGGTGCCACACTCTGTTCTCCTCCTCCAGAAGGGCATGACCTGGAAGTGCAGAGAGGGTGAACTAAGAGGGGTATGGAGCCCTGGGAGGGGGAGGCCCAAGGCCATTGGGAGCATCACTTGGTGAGGAAGGGGGAATCAGAAGCAAGGGTCTCCCTCAGGAAGCCCCCGTGGACTGTGGCACCAACCAGCAGCCTCCTTGAAACTCAAGGGCTCTAGAGGGAGCTGGGGCAGAGAGAGGGAGGTAAGTGACCTGTCCAAGGTGACACAGACACAGAGTCCCAGTGAGAAAGGTAGGGGAGGAAGAAGAGGAAACTCACGCTCTCCGGGCAGGTCCTGCTGACTGTCCTCAGGCTGCTGGGAGATCCCCATCTTGGAAAGGATAAGCGTGGCCCCATCCCGGACCTGGTGGGACATGACTGTCATGTAGCTCTAGGGCTGCTGGGACCACAGCACCTTCCTGTGGTCATCCCCAGAATCAACCCCTGGGGCCTTCCTAGGACTGCTGGAGGGATTGATGGCCTCATTGGCCCAGTGGAGGAGCCAGGCCATTGGGTATGGCTGGAATGGCTGGAACAGTGAGGGGTCCAGGGGATGGGGGAGGGGGGGGGGCTGGCAGAGGGGAGCCAAGGCCATGGCCATACTTACATTGTAATGCATGAGTGTATTGATGCGTTTCCAGCGGCCATCACGCTGTGAGGTGAGATCCAAGTCAGACAGGATCTGAGCTGTGGATCCAGGACGCCACTCTGTGGGGAGATAGCTCAGGTCACATATGTACAATGACATGCCACAGAGTTCAGGTGACCCATTTTATAAATGCCAAGTCTGACAAAGGAATCCTTCATCTTAGCAATTCTCTGGGGTGAAAGGGGTCCCAGAGACATCCTGGCTAACCTGAGCCTGAGCAGGAATCACCTTTACAATCTCCCAGGCAAATAGGTGACCAGGCTCCCCATTCATCAGCCTCCTCACCTCCCATGACCAGCCTATCGCTCACACAGAGGGATGACCAGAGCTCACACCTCCCTCTATCACCTCTGTGTTTGCTCCATCCCCATCGCCCTGCTCTGCTCCCACTGGCCTCCCCCCTCCCAATCTCAGCCCATCGAGATTCAGGTCGACTTTCTGCCCCTTCTACTCATCCCTCCCCCATCCCAGCCCTGCTCAGCCCCCTAGTCCTGGACAGCTCCCACCCTCTTCCTCCTCCTGGGCTAGGAGTCACATGACCAAAGCGCCCACAAAGGCCTCATCTAACTAATCTCACCTGAGCTCTGGACACACAAAATGAGTCTTTTATACCCCACTGCTGATTTTCTGTTCTACTCCACAAGGCAATGTTTCAAACCTTCCCTCCTCCAGCCGCCCACACTGGGCCTTCAAAGCCCTCCTAGGTCAGCGGCTTGTTCCCCAAATGTTGTCCTCTCCCCCCTCCCTCTGTTCTCCTTTCTCCTCTTTCTCTCCCTCCATCCTCTCTTTTCTCTCTCTTTCCCCTCCTTCTCTCTCTCCTGTCTCTCTTCTCTTCTCTCCCTGGCTCCTTTCTCTCTCTCTGTCTGTCCTCTTTGTCTCTGTATCTCTCCCCGCTTCTCTCTCCTTCTCCCCCCTCCTCTCCTGGCCCCCCTTTCCCTCTCTTCCTCTTTCCCTGCCACCTCTAATCACACTTATCTTTAAGAAAACTTGTCCTTGACCATCCTATGGCCTTGAGACTCCCCAATGCTCAGCCTGGCCAGTTTTTCCCCTCCCTGCCTTCATTTCTCTCACTCTGCTCCCCCCTGCACTTGTGGTTCCTGAGCTCATCCATTGACTGAAAGTGGTCTGTACAAGGTCACTGGGATCTGCTCCTTCCTCACCCAAGGCCTTGGGAGCCCTCCTCTTCCTCCTTGTCTGACACTGCTGACCCGTTTGCTCTTCCTTCCCTACTCAAGGACAGTTTCTCCTCCCTCAGCTTCTGGGGCAAAACTTTCTCTGCTTCTTTTCCTACCCAGGGGCTGCTTCTCCATCTGGCTCCAAAATGCCTTTCTAGATTGATCACGTTGAAATTCCCTCCCCTTTACCCATCCCCAGGTCTCTGCCTGGGATGCCTCAGTTCTGAGCCTGCCCCTCCAGCCCATGCCCAGCCTGCACATGTGGGTGCATACCTAGGACCACGCTCTCAGCCTTGGGCCATCTCGAGCAGGGCAGCGTGCGGTACACTTGATCAATGATCTTCTCCTTGACTTGGGTGATGGTGTCGCAGTTGAGGACTTTCACGGGAATGGCATCTACACCTTCCTCCTGAACGATAACGTTCACAGTCTGTGGGAAGAGAGTCGGACAGAGCCCTCAGCGTCCACCATCCCTTCCAGCACGCTGCTCCAGTGGCCAATTCCCAGGCCCTGTCCTGTCCCTCTCCCCCCTCAGGGCAGGGCTGGGTTTCCTCTTGGTCTGGGACTCCACTTGGGAACTCCATCAGGGCCCTTTCTTTCCTCAAGAGGTAAGGGGTTGGCATCTCCCTTCAGGTCCTGCCCACCCTCTAGGGGGCCAGCCTTATTCCTCCCACTGAATCCTTCTGGCAGAGAAGCCAACTGACATATCTGGTCTCATCCTTAGCCAGGATAATCTTCAGCTCTCCATTAGTGAGGGCTCTAGCCCCAGAAAGGAAAAAAGGCACACATGTTGCCTCTCCCTGCTATGTCTACAGACGGGGCTCACTAAGGTTACTGTTCTGGGCACATTAGGAATCAGTGGAAGGTGCATATTTCACAGGCTCCAGCTTCCATGAGGCCCAAGGCCTCAATGACATGATAGGCCTTGGAAATAGCCACACCAGCAAAGGAACAATTCAGAAAGATGCTAGAAGTGTAGTGGAACAATGGCCCTGAAGCGGGAACCAGAAAGATTGTCCTTCAAGGCTTGAGAAGGCAGCCTGGGGAGGGAGTGGAGGAGCAGCTGCTGAGAGCCTAAGATGATGGATGCAGCAAAAAGAGAGAATTCGGCAGCCTCACAGAACATCAGCCACGGGTAAGTGGGCACGGCTGAGCCCACCTGGGTCCCATGCACAATCACATGCATGTGCACAGCCCTCACTGCACCCGTCACGGGCCACCCCCACTTAGACACAGGTTTGCAGTTATGTGGAGGCCTTCGAGGGCCTTCCTAGTGTGGACCCCTTCCCCCACTGTAGCAGGCTCCATTCTCCCTGCCCTCCCTGCCCCCCAGGTCTCTAAGGCCAGGGAGGAGGATCCGAGCGGGGGTCTCTGCAGAGGAAGCTGGCTCAGGATGAGGAGGCCTTGGGGGTGGGGGAGGGGAGGTCTGAAGAGAGAGTGCCTGTGGTGGGAGAAGGAGAGGCCTGGGGACTCATGGGATTTCAGCGGAAGTTTGGGTCTGTAGGACAGGAAGAAAGATCCAAGAATGGGGAGATGCTGTCAGGAGAGGCTGTGTCAGAGACACAGGGGCTCACAAGAAGGTTCCCAGGAGATGATGCCACAAGGGGCTGGGGGACTCTGAGCAACCAGGGAAATCACACCCCAGATTTAGAGCCAGGAGGACATCTGCCACAGCCCGTCATCTTGTAACTTTAGACCAAGAGAACGGAAGTGACTTCCCAAGGTCAAGGCCACCTGGAGAATAAGTGATAGGAGGAGGGGGAGGGGACCAAGAATGGCCAGGAGAGGAGCAGGATGGGGGATGGGGCCTGGGGCTCACCAGTGGGATGTATTCCACATCATCCCCCAGCAGCCCCGTGTCGTTCAGGGTGTACTTGGCCTTTCTCTGCACAGCATCCACGGGGCCCTTCTCCACTTGGTGTTTGATGGCCTTGAAGAGCTTGTAAAGCGGTTCACCAGCAGTATCCTGGAAGAAGACACTGGGTCAGCCTGAACCCTTGAGGAGTGGAGGGCACAGGGGCCAGGCTGCAAAGTCCTGCTTCTTTGTCTCCTGTCCTTGGTAGCTTATGTCTCTGCGGGCTCCAACCTAGCCCCCTGTGAACCCTAGAAGGGACAGAAGCTCCCGGCAATTAGGGCAGGTAACAGGTTTGGGGGCCAAGGGCTTAGGCTGGCCACAGATGGGAGCCCCACCACAGCAGCATCTGTGTGACTAGGAGGGCCTGAAGAACCCCTGGAGGTCAGCAGCCTACAGAGCTCCTGGCTCCCCCAAAGTCTGGGCCAGGGTACCTCCCCCACCACGATGGCAGGGGCCCGGTCGACCTCACCTTGAGATACTGGTATAGACAGATGGACATCCAGTTGGACAGCATTCTCTCCACCACGGTCTCTGATCTGGAAACAGAATGAGAGGGGCTCAGGGCCCAGCTCTCAGGACTTCAGTACCCTGAGGGCACCAACAGGCAGGAAGGCTTCGAGGGCTTGACCAGTATTGGGCTGGAGGGACTGGAGCTCAGGGGCTCGGCCTCCTTCCTGAACCAAACACCTCAAAGATGTGTCAGCCTGAGACCTCAGGAAAGGGGTGGCCACACACTCATGGGATGGAGCTGGAAAGACCTGAGAGAGAATCCAGCTCCCCTTGGATTTTACAGAGGTAAACTGAGGGCTGAGTTAAATGACTTGCCCAGAATCACAGAACTGGTCAGCATCTGAGCTGGGACTCTTCCCCAGCTCTGAGGGTTCTGACCTTAGCAAAGTCTATCACACACAGACACACACAGAGACATGGATATACACACACACACATAGAGACACAGATACACACACAGACACATACATGCAGATGACTTAAATGCCTTCTCTTTTCAGATGCCAGCCCCTGGCTTGGGGATGCACAAGGGCCTACTTTTGAGAAATCTGACAATGTAAGGAGGGGGCAGAGGTCATGGACTTGTGGGCCCTGAGGTCAGGCAGAACCAGGCACTTGAATTGGTTGTGGCATACTAGAGCTTAGGCTGGGAGGGACCTTTGAAGTCATCCAGGCCCCATCCACCAGAAAGGAAACAGAGCCCAGAGAGGGGAGTTATCCAAGGACACACAGCTAGAAAGAGGCAGGAGGCTGGATGAGGTGGGAGAGGGAAGAATCAAGGGCATTCTCAGGTTTCAAGCCTAGACACTGGGCTGTCAACCTGCCAACCTTTAGCAGAGGGCCTGGCACATAGTAGGTATTTAAGAAATGCTCACTGATGGCCTGACAGGCCCCTGGAGCACCAGCCATGCATTATAGTGGCTCCTGAACACCCGGAAACACAGCCTGCCACAAACCCAGTGAAAGGTCCAAGTGCCAGGCACCTGGTCACACAGGACGAAAGGTTCATGGGCCCCACTGTCTATAGCTCAGACAGACACATGGTGACAGTCTTCCCCACCAGGCACTTCACACACATCCTCTCCAAGGCACGCGTCTCCCACACATGGCGACCTCCTCACCACAGGACGCACTCCATGACCACGTCCTTGTTTTCCCTCCCTCCCACAGCCCAGGGGCCCCCGGTACCTCCTCAGCATCAGCTTGGGGTTCTTGGCCACCACATACTGCTCCATGAGCTCCAAGAAGAGTGTCCGCATGATGTCGGTGTAGTACTCCAGCTTCCCATGCAGAGCCACCGTCAGCAAGGACGCAAAGTAGACTTTGGCCCGGGCTGAGAATTCCCGCTGGTTCTCCAGCGTGTGGATGAACTGTGGGCAGGCAGAGAAGGGTCAGAGACGCCCACCTCCAAGGCAGGCTTTTCATGCCCACCCTGGTAGCCAGGGCTATGGAAAGTCATGGACAGAAGAGGCAGCGAGTTCCACTCAAGGCCTATTACTACTTGGCTTTCCTTTAGGTCCTAGGAAAGGATGGGGTTATAGGGTTTGACTGGAGTGAGGGGACTCTCTGTGTTCAATAGGGTGGGCACACATATAGACTAAGGGCTATACCTGAAGCAGGAACCCCCTCCCCTCCCCAGACTGGGAGCCCCCTGAGGGCAGGGCCTGGGGCTGTTCCCCCTCTGTCCCCCAGACTGGGAGCCCCCTGAGGGCAGGGCCTGGGGCTACTCCTCCTCTGCCCCCCAACCACTCACATTGATGAGGAAGGATTTGCTGTTCAGCAGGTTGGAGAACTGGTTGAGTGCTTGCTCCATTGTTTGCCTGCGAGACTCAGGGATGTCCAGCTTCCCTGTGATCATGACGTCCTTGTCACCATCCTTAGAGGGCAGGAAGAAGACCCGGTCTGTGTAGGTCTTGTAATCGAGCACAGGGATCCCGGCCTCATGCACATCATTGGTCTGGTCTTCCATCTCAATCATCAGGTCTGGAGGAGTGGGCAGAGTCAGGCCTGGGCTAGGGATCCCTAGGGGCTCACCACCCATCCCACTGGCTCATTCAAGGCCCTATTCCTCAGCCCAGCCCAGCCCCTGCTGATCCTGCCTCCTCTGACCTGCCCTCCACCCCCCACTGCCACATAAGGCTCCTTCTTGGTGAAGTCTCATCTTTCTCAGGCAAAGCCTATCTCCTTCTCTCCTGTCTCTGACACAGAGGTGCCATTCAGGGCATCATCAGTAAATACTAGCCACTCAGCCATGGGGAGACCCTGTCCTGCCCTGAGGAGTGAGTGTCCACATCTGGTATCACTTCTGATAGGGGCTCCAGCAGGGGGGACAGAAGGGGGGGCAGTGCAGCCTTAGGGAAAGGGGCAGGAAGGGCTGGCATTATTCCTGGAGGGCATGTGAGGGCCCCAAGGGTTGGGCTAGGCACAAACTCCATCCCGAATTTCTCCTCCGTGCTCATCCCTTCTGCCTCTGTCCTAGGAGTTGACCCCTCATGTTCAGTTGTGTCTGACTCTCTGTGACACCATTTGGGGTTCTCTTGGCCGAGATATTAGGGTGATTTGCCATTTCCTTCTCCAGCTGATTTTACAGAAGAGGAAACTGAGGCAAACAGGGTGAAGTTGCTCACCCACGGTCACACAGCTAGTGAATGTCTGAGGCTGGATTTAAACTTCTGATTACAGGCCCAGTGTTCTGCCTACTGTGTCACCCAGCTGCCTGCAGCTGACCTTACAATGCTCCTTCTCCCCAAGAACAATCTGTCAGGAGACCCTAGCTGCCCCCCACGCTCCCCACCTGTGAACTCCTTCTTGCAGCGGTCCCGGACACTTTCCTCCAGGCCTTCCAGCTGAGACTTAATCTTCTCATACTCTCGTTCAGCCTGTTGACTCTTGCGCCTTCGGGGAAAAGCCCAAGACCCAGCTGGTTAGTGACTCTGGCCCACGTTCCTTCTTGGCAGCAGAGAGGGAGTATTGGGAGATGCCAAGTGATTAAATCCCAATCCCAGCTGAGGCTCTGGCACTGTGCTCGCCACCCCTGCACCCAGGCCCAAGCCTAACCTTCAGGAGTGGTGGGAGGCAAACAAAGGTCTCTGGGATTGTTTGCAGTTTGGGATCAACTGTCTCAACCATGCCCTCCCCTGCCCAGAAGGTGGATGATGGGGAGCTGGGCAGATGCCCAGGAGCCCGAGGGAGAGGAAGGAAGGGATGGTGTGGGGGTGGGGAGCTATGCCCAGGAACTGGCTCGAGGGTGAGGCAGGAGGCATTTTGGGAGCGGGGCAGGGGCGAGCTTCACCAGTAGCAGTAGATGGAGAAGGCAATGATGGCCACCATGGGGATGATCACCAGGGGCAGAATGATGCTGAGGGGCATATCGCTCATCCGCGTGTCATACTCCACGCGCCCGAGGACCCACTCTCGGGCCCCAAACTTCACCTGCATGGCAGAGGACACGCCTGCTTAGGGTGTAGGCCGTGTGTGTGATGCAAGGGTGCCCTAACACATGCACACCATGCCACCACACCAGTGAGGCTGGACACAGACACATGTGATCCTGCACACATGCACTGTGATCATGTGACTGGGCCAGTGTGGGTCCTGACAGCTCTCTGACCCACCATCTTCTGCTGGCCAGTCCCCGAGAGGGAGGGGGCATGGTGCTCTCTCTTTAGGGAGCCTCACTGGGCTGTCCCCAAGCCTTCCTGGCAATGGGGGGCGCCCCTCAGTCTGAGGGCTCAGGACAGCTCCTAGCCGATCCTAGCTGAGGGGTAGCACAGCCCTAAGCTCCCTGAGGGCAGGCACTGGGCCACTTTCACTTTGTTTCTGCCCTTGGAGCACAGGGTCCCACAGTCAGTGCATGTGGTAAATGTTACAGAGCACGCATCCTGCAGGAGCATGTGGGCCCCCTCGGGTCCAGAGGGGGCTGGGGGATCTACGACCCCAGTCAGGCCCCTGTGTGCACCTAAAGCCTGGCCTGAAAGCCCGCCACTGCCCATACAGATGAGCAGCCCCAGCCTAGCCTAGGGGCGCTACACAGGGGTCTGCTTTAATGAAGAAGTTGGAATGACCAACAACAGTGCACCAAGGGAACCCAAAGCTGGGAGAACTTATTTGTCCCCTTGAACTTCTCCCTGCTCTCCTGACCCCAACCTAGACTTCCACCCCTATGATTCCTGGGCTCAGAAATCCCTTTGTTCAGAGTTTAAGCAAGGCTGGCCTTAGCCTGCCCTCTGAGCACCCTCAGGAGGAGGGATGTCCTACAGGTTCATCTGCTCCCAGCTGTCCTCCTTACTGCCTGAATGCCCCAGGTCAGGCCACAGGAGGCTGAGCAACAGAGGCTGGGTCACGTGAGGAGCATCAGCCTGAGAATGGGCCTTCACACTTTTAGCTATGACTGACAAGCCATACAGTGCTCCCAAAGTGTTGCCTGCTAGGGGTCCTTAAAGACCTGCTTTAAGGGATGCACAATGAACAGATTCCCTCCCTGTTTGTAAAGGGGCATTGCTGAAGTGCCTCCATTTGCCTGACGAATTTTAAGGATGCAGTCAGCAGCATGACTTGCTTCAAATTCCCCCTGCCCAGCAAGAAGAGATGCGTAGATGGGACCTGTGGCCCCCGCACTATAGGCCTTCTTTCCTCTCTCCAAGTGTGAGAGAGGGGAGCTAGGCTGGTTATGCCTCTAGGCCATGACCCTCACTCCTCGCCCCAACCTCAGGAGCATATGGGGGCCCCCATGACTTACGATGAACTCAGGCAGGTTGTGGGTGGTATCCCGCTTCTGCCGCCGCTTGGGGGGTGGCTGTACCTCGGGGGGTTCACAGTATAGGTCAGTCTCGGTCAGCGTCTTCATGAAACATCGCTCAGCACCCACAAATGCCTCTGCCTCATGGATGGTCATTGCCTTATTCAAGTTGGTGCCCTGGAGGAGGGCGGGCAGGTGAGAGAGGCAGGACAAGGTGGAGAGAAGGTCAAGGCAGGCTTAGCCCTTTGCCCTACAATCCCCAAAGGCCGTGCTCTGCAGGAGGGAGCTGATTGCTGCATCCAACCCCAGTGGGCATGGGACATGCAAGGATGCCAGGGACCTGAAAGGCCTGGAAGAGCACCTTGGTCAAACCCAATCTATAGATGATGAAGCTGGGGCCTGAGGCCTTCCTTGGCTGCTCCAGCCCAACTGAACAAACCATCCCCTCATCTAGGACTTCACAGCTGTTAAAGGAAGGGCCCCAGCATGGCCACCCCAAGGGGCAAGCTTCCGGAAGGCCTCTGCGTCCTCACCCTGGCATGAATGAGCTTGTTGACCTGCTTCTTGACACCATCAGTGAAGTTTTCAAAGGTGGGGTCTGGGACATACTCAAAGGCCCCCGCCTCTGTCTTCAGCAGGACCCGATGGCCGTCCATTTGGAGCAGTGTGGTGATGTTGTAGGCCTCAGGCTCATCAGGGACTTGGGGGGATGAGAAGACGACTTTGGTGTCACTATAGCGGGTATATGTGGTCCCCACCACCTGTGGACCAAGACAGATGGTGTCACCAGGGACGGCAGTCCCTTCTTCCTCAGCCTGGGGGCCCCAGCACCCACCACAGCCAGATCTCTGGCCCTGGAGCAGGCTGGTATAAACTGAGTCTCTGCCAGCCGAGCCCTCTTCTCCCAGAGACAAGCTCCCACTCAGGTCCAGAGCAGCCCTGACTTCATCCATGCTGCACTGACCCCCCCGCCCCTCTCCTCCATCACTGGTATCTGCTTTGTCTCTGCCCCCGCCCCACCCCCCACAATCATTTCCATCACCAGTGAATGGAAGCAGAAATCACCATGCCCTCACTGGCTACAGCAGAGGCCCTCTGAGCTAGGAGGGACACCCCTGCCCACCCAAGGCAATGAGTCTGACTGACAGAAACAGAGGTCCCTTCAAGCAAACATCTAACAAGCAGGCGTGCGCCAATCTCTCTCATGTGACATATACCCTCTATGGCAGCGGTTCTCAACCTATGGGCCACAACTCCTTTGGGGGTTGAATGACCCTTTCACAGGGGTCACAGGGGTCGCCTAAGACCATCAGAAAACACATATTTCTGATGGTCTTAGGAACAGAGACACCACTCCTCTTCCGTCTCCAGGCGGGTCCGCCCACATGCAGATACACCCACATATGAGTATTAAAGGGTCACGGCATTAGGAAGGTTGAGAACCACTGATCTACAGAGTCATAAATGCTATAACTCGAACCCTGAACCACTTCCAGATGCTCCTTGAGACTCAGGCCTTCTGGGGCTGACCTCCCTGCTCTGACTCTCCCCATGGTTGTGGGAGGGGTGAGCATGGCCTCAGGGCTGGAAGAGGGCAGTCGGAAGGGGTGGGGAAAGCCAAGGAGGGACTGACCGTGGTGGCCTGTAGGGGACTATGAGCCTGCCTCTTCTTCCTCCTGCTCCAGGACCGGAGGGGCTCTGCAATCACCACCATGGAGAAGTTCTGGATCAGGTCAAATCCTTGGCCTGTGATGTTGATGTTCCGGCCTCCACTGGGAAAACCAAGGGCAAAGGTTAACAGCGCAGAAAGCTCAGCTGCCTGCTGCCCCCCAGCCCACGGCAGCACCCACCCTCACTCCTTGCTTCTTTCTTTCCCTCTAGGGTTTTGGAGGATATGGGGCAGCCTGGGAGTTCAATGGGGCACAGGTAGAAAGCTGATAGCCCTTTGTGCTAGGGGAGGTCCTCACTAACGCCATGACATTTAGAGACATGCTTCAGACCCCTGTTAGCCAAGGCAGGAAGGCCTATGCCTCAAGTCTCTGAGGAGAGAAGGGAGTCACTCTGACCTGTCCCTCCCTCCCTGCCTCAGACATCCGACTGTCCACAGGCCAAATGGCTTAAAGATCAGAGGTAGACTCTTGAGACTTCCACCCACCCACCCCAACACATCAGGGGCAGAAAGCCCCTGGGGGGACCACCCAGCAGTAAGCAACATCACACGCTAAGTGTGTTGGAAAGGCAGTCCCAGTGAGGGTTGGTGGTGTTTGGAAAGTCACAGAGATGAACCAGAGTGGGAGAGAAGGGGCAGGGAGAAGCCTGAGTCAGGCCTGGGGTTTTCCCAGAAGGTGCCCAAACCTGCCCCACTGCATTCCTTCTGCCTTCCCTCAGCAGTAGCAGGCAAAACATTAGTTTCCTGGGGACCCTTCCCTCCTGCCTCAGGCCTCCCACCTATCCCTGGTAGGGCCAAGATCTGTGGAGGGATATTGACAAGCCTGGAGGGTCTGGACAGCCTCACTCTGGGACAACTGCATTTGGAGGGCAGGCTTGGGGAAAGGGGGGAGAAATAGATTTGTGTGTGTGTGTCTGTGTGTCTGTGTACCTCCACAGCAGGTGACTGGGCCTTATTACCTGACAAAACTTCTCAAGGGTTCAAAGGCCTTTAGCACAGGGTTCTCCCGGTAAGTGAAGGTGACTCGGTTCCCCACTGTCAAGGAGCTGCCATAGAAGATCTCAATGGGCACCTCCCCCAGGGCCTCATAGGGCCCTGTGACACATCGGATGTTGGGCCCAAATTCAATGCTGCAGGGAGAAGCAGAGGGATGTCACTGGACCAGCTGAGCAGCCCCCTCACCTTCTTCCTGGGGGTTCCCTGGGAGGAGGGGATTGCCTAGCCAGGGGTCTGAGGGTGGTGATACATACACCTCGCAGGGCACGCCCTTCTTGGAGTTGCCCAGGATCACCCTGATGTCCTCAGGGGAACCGGTGTCTAGGAAGGAGCCGCTGATGACCAGGGTGGTCCCGCCAGCCTGGGGCCCTTGGGTGGGGCTCACCTCCATGGGTACTGGTTGCTGGGGAGGAGACAGGCCCAAAGCCCACGTCAGGACCCTTTTCCCTGAGCACATCAACCCCAGTCCTGCTGACCAACAGCTGCCTCAGAGCAGGGCATCAGGGGAAGGGGGGTGGTTGCTGCTGAGTGGAATCTTATAGCGGGTGTTTGAATGACTCAGTGGTTGAGTGTGAGGTGTTACCTGCCCTCTGCACTTGGCAATGGACACACACAGACAAAGAGACAGATACACAAGACACAACACACAGAGCTACAGAGACAGAGACACAGACAATTCAACCCACATTTATTAAGTGCTTGCTGGGTGCTGAGAGGTGGGGGAGATACAGACTTTTAAAGAGACACAGAGCCTGCCCTCAGGGAGCTCACAGTCTAGAGGGAGAAGAGACACCAGCCTAGAACTCAGCAGGAAGCAACATTCCATGAAAAAAGCATTGTAAAGGGCACCCACAGTGCAGAGGGGAGAGCGGTGCAGAGGTTCCCAGCTCGGGGCTCAGTCTTGGGACTCAGCTTTAAAGGATGGGTAGTAGTTCATCAGCTGAGGAGAGGAGGGGAGGATATTCCCAGCACAGGGCACAGTGTGAGCAAAAACACTGGAGAGTATGAGATGTCACACATCTCAAGTCGAAAGAGTTGTCCAGTTTCACTGGAGCAGAATGAGATGGGGCTAGAAAGGCAGAGGGGGCACCAAGCTGCAGAAGGCCTTGAATGCCAGTCAAAGAAGGTGGAATATTACTTAGGAGGTAATAGGGAGCCACAGAACACAAAAGACAGACAACTCCCTCTCCTTCCTGCGATGATTCAAACACTGGCCACGTGCTCAGACCCAGGGCAGAAGCTAGCCATTGAGGCTTCCCGAGTCTCCAGCCTGGCTCCCTGAGCTGCTGCTCCCATCAAAACAGAGACTGCACATCAGTCCCCATTGTATGTCTCCTAGGTGTGTGTTACAATGTCCTCTCTTTCTCCAGACATGGGTCAAGCCCAGGCAGCCCCTGAAGGCCCCTCACTCACCTGGTAGGTGAACTGGACGTGGGGAGGTGACAGGCCCAGCTTCCCGTTGATGTCCACCTCAATCCCCCCTGTGATGGTTTCCTCGGATGGATCAACCTTGCACACAATCCTGGGGGGCAGAGGGGAAGGCTCACACATCCCACATCTTCTCCCTTTGGGTCGCCAGCCTAATGGTTCCACAAGTGAAAGCCAGGTTCCTCACCCCCCAGGGCATTTCTCTCAGGGGGTCTAAAACAGGCACTTCAGCTTAGTTCAGCTCACACTATGGAGGTAGAAGTGGTTTGGTAGAATGGACAGAAAGTTGGTCTGGGAGTTCTGCTTCTGACATGCTGGCTGTGCAAGCTCAGGTAAATGGCCTAACCTCTCTGTATCCCCAAACAACACACAAGATTCTAAATCATAGATATCTATATCTATCTGTCTATCTATCTATCTATCTGTCTATCTGTCTGTCTATCTGTATGTAGCCTATCTGCAAGGGTACAAGGAGTTTCTTTCCTGGAACTTCCTCATGCCAAGGCACTGTCTTTACTAGGCACTGGGAGTGCAAAGACAAAACAAACAGGGACTTCCCAGAAGGAACTCAGGGTACAGACGCAGAGGGCTAAGTACAAAAAGAAATCCAGGGAGGTTTCTCTGAGGAGGTGGTGGTGCCTGAGAGACCGGCTTAGGCCACAGAGGCACTACAGCCTGGCCCAGTGTAGCCCCCCCCCCCCCGAACAGGGGTAAGGGGGCTTCCCTCCTCCCCTCCCATCCCAGGAAACAAGCCTGAAAGCCTTCGGGGACCCCGGGGACTCCTGCTCTGAACTCAGGAGCATAGCAGGGATGGGAGGGAGGCTCAGTGCCACCCTGTTACCTGGTGGACACAGAATATTGGGCTTTCTGAAAATCACAATTCTTGCCAGCCACTGTGATCATCTTGACGTCATCAGCTCGGATGCCCAGGTTAGACCCCAGGATGGTGACCCGAATGCCACCACCCAGGGGGCCTGTCTCAGGTTCAATCTGGAGACAAACATTCAGAACCATGAGCAGTGGTGAGGCCTCAGACACCAAGGCAGAAGTGGGGCCTAGGGGAGAGGGCTGGGGATTCTAGTGCCCCTCACCAGCTTCCCTTTCCCCTCAGTGCCTCTAAGAACAAACATGCCATCACCTGTGTGCCGTGTCTACATGCACGCCAATCCACAAGCCTCTGGTTCCCCTCCCACCACCTAATTCTTGGAAGCCAGGGAGGGTTGAGGACAGGGGCAAGGGCTCTGGCTCTTAGAGCCAATCAGGGCCCATCCAAAGTGCCTTCCTTCCTACCTCCCCCACCCCAGCAAACCTGCAATAGTGAAAAGACCTGGGCAGCCCACGCAAAGAGGGCATGATGGCTAAAGTCACAGCCCTTCCTCCGTCAGGGATCACATAAGTGGGGGAGCTGTAGGGTCAGAGTAGCCAAGAACTACCACATGAGACATGTGTATGTGTGTGTATGTGTGTGTGTGAGAGAGAGAGAGAGAGAGAGAGGGGGCGGGGGAGAGAGACCCAGAAAGCACCCTTAGGAAACAGGCAGGTGGCAAACCCCCAGACGGTATGTGGGGGTAGGGAACAGCAGCTTCACCTTGGTGATGACAGGGGGTGGGCACTCAGTGGTGATGTTGCTGCACAGGGCCTCATACACACACTGATTCTGGCCTCCACACCAGACACATCGGTAGGCAGGGTTGGCAGCCAGGCAGAGGCTGCAGTCACTTCGGCCAAAGGAGCAGTTGTACAGGGTCACTGTGGAAGGAAGAGCGTTTGGGAGGGAAAGAAGACTCCAGGTTGAAGCCCCTTTAACCTGCTCTCTTCCCCCCATCCTTGGCCCCCCCCCCCCCTCCCCCAGGTCCCACCCCATTCATGCTGGCCCCTCCCCCATCCCCTCCAGGCCCCACCCATCCTGGGCCCTCAGCTCCTGATCCATGAAGGCCTCACCCTCCAGTTTGCTGTCAATGTTCTTCCCATAAGACTTGACATACAAGTTCAGAGGCAGCGTCTCGTTCCCATCATAGGATAACTGAGGAATGAGGAGGAGGCCCAGTGGCTGTGTGCTCCTGTACCCCTGTCCGTGGTGGGCCCCTCCTCCCCGCCTTGGTAGCACACAGCCCTGGGGGCGTAGCAGGCACACAGAGACACTAGGCTGGCCTAGGCCAGAGGCTGTAGAACACTGACAAGGCAGCCAGCATGTAGGCAACTGATAAGTGCTCCCCACTGGCCCTGTCTGTGGACAGGGCAGGAGCCAGAGGGATACATTGTATCCCTAAACATGGCTACAAAGATGGGATAAATGGCTACAATGTGTCATATTTGCTCCCTACTTGCTATACTGTCTATGCAGGGGCTGAGCCATCCCCTCCTCTCCCTCCTTCACTGGGCCCTTAACCCCTTCCTGTCCTCAGTCCTGGCTCCCTGGGACCTTTCTCCTTCTCCTAATGAATGGACACCCACTCCCTCCCTCTGATCTCCAGATTGGCTCTCTCTTCTCCTTGGCATTTCCTCCACAAAGTCCAAGGTCACCTACCTCCCCCCCTACTAAGTGTGGTCCCATTGAGCCCCACATCATCCCTCAGACCTGGGTTCCCCACCTACCCCTGGCTAGCCTGGCCTGGCCATACCTTGGGGGTTGTAAAGGTGAAGGTGCCCAACTCCCCAGTGCTCACTGGCTCCTCGAATTTCAGCTTCTCGCTGCCCACGTGTAGGGAGGACATCTGGGGAAGGTAAGGGAGATACATGACATTGAGACACCAGGGCTGAGGCCCTGGCCCCTAGGGAGAGAGAAGGGGGCAAGGAGCTCTCTGCTGGCACTCAGATGGGGCCAAATCCAAGGCCCAGAGCTATAGCAGCCCTTAGGGCTCCCAGGGGAGCTTCCAGGGGGAGACTTAGGCCTGAAGGGGCCCACGGCTAATATTAGCCAGCCTTCTTTGTGGATACAATTCCATACAATCTTTGCATCACTCAGAGTCTGCTTAATTCTCCATACCTACCACCCCATCTCCAGCTCCCAGGCCTTTGCACAGTCTACCATGCCCTCCCTCCTCATCTGTGCCACTTAGAACCCTAATGCCATCAGAGCACAGCCTCCTAGAAGGAGCCTTTCCTTATCCCCTCTTGGGTGTAGCACTCTGACTTGATTTCTCCTCCCTTCTCTTTCTAAATTGCTTTGTAGGCTTTGTATTTATGAGTATACATGTGGATGCCTCCATTGCTAAGGAGAGTGTAAACTTGAAGGTAAGGGCTTTTTTGCTTCTATCTTTGTCTCTTCAGTACCTGGCACCTGGCACGTTAATCACCTGTTAACCTGAATTAAATATAATGTATCATACTACTTGGATAAGGCACACACATGCACTCAGGGCGACTTCCTGGAAAAAGTTGCATTTTGGTGGGAAAACCAGGAGCAAAGGGCTGGAGGCTGGAGAATACAGTATATGAGGCAGAAAGAGATCAGTGCGGGTTTGGCTGTAATGCCAGGTGTGCAGAAACCATGGGTGGGGGGCTCCTGACTGGGGAAGGCCCTGCACCCTCACTTGTAGGAGAATGCCATGCATGGTCAGAGCACTCCCGAGGGTCTTGGGGAAGAGACCTCAGCACCTGCGAGGATGATGGATGGGAGAAGAGCGAGGCCTTTGGAGGCTGAAGGACTGCCCCAGGGTGGTAGCCAGTGTGGGTGCTTACAGGAGATGCCACCAAGGCAGTGGAGGTGAGTGCGAGAGGAGGCCACTCTGTCCTTTGAGCCCAGACACCTCCTGCAGGAAAATCCAGCCCACTTAGGGGAACCTAGCTTGCAGCAGTAAGACCTAACCATGTGCTATCTCTTCTGGCAGACTGGTAGCAATTTAAGGGCAGGGGCTAGCAGTAGGGCTCTTTGGCACAATCCAGCCTGGGCCAGCCCTTAATAAATCTCTAGTGAATTGGAGGGATACTCTAAATCCTATCATCCTTTGGGGTATGGGCAGAGTGGCCTCTGAGTCCCAGTCTGAGAGTGTTGGGAGGGACACTTTGGAGTCTCACTCCTAAATACATGGCAGGGACTTGTGTGTGTGTGTGCACGCTGGGGGGCTGGAGGGCTGCCAGGAGGGCCCACTTAGGTGGCTATACTCACTCACCTTCACTGGATCTAGGTTCTTCCCCTCAAACATCACAGGTGTCTCATGGTTCATGGGGATGACCAGTGGACTGGGGTTTAGGAACTGCGGACAGTTGTCTTCCTGTGGAGAGAGCCACAGCCCCAGTCAGTGAGCAGGGCTCCCCTGCAGCAGGTCCCATAGGCCTCTGGGGCACCTCCCACTGCCTCATCCCCAGGGGAAGGGACACAAAGCCACTTTGGGTGGATTTGGGAATGATAGACTCATAGTACGGAACTGGGAGGGACCTCCAAGGTCATCTGGGCCAAACTGAAGCCCAGGGAGGCTGAGGTCACAGGTTCTCCAGGCTCAAGCCCAAGATCTGTTCACATTATCAGTAATTTTTGCTTCTTCAAAAGGTGCCCACACCTGCCTTGTGAGAGAGATTTCAAAGCCACATGGGAGGCAGGCAGATCAGCAGAGAGCTGAGGGGGAATTTCCATGGTTTCCCCACTTTGGATCCTCCCCTTAGGCAGAGCCCAGAATCACTCCCCACCTGCCCTTGGCCAAGGGTATGCCCTACACTTGCACACATCCTTCTGTGCACAGGACCCACTACCCTCCTTATGTCCATGCCAGGCCACAAGGCTGCAGTCCATGGCAACATGTGGGCTTGAGTCCCAGCTGTCAGTTCCAAAGATTCTCCTTACCTGTAGCCCCTCCCCACCCCACTCATCAGGCCTGGCCCTGTCCTTACCATGTGGGACTTGATGATGCCCTCCTCAGGGTTGGCAGAAGACTCTCGGCACTCATGGTACTTCAGGTCCCACTGGCAGTTCCAGCGATTACTGGCACAAGAGATGCACCTGTGGGAGGGAGCAGGCAGGTGAGGGAGCCACCCATGGGGTTGCCCTGGGAAGCCTCCGGCCAGCAGGGGCCCAGGGTGGGGGCCCACTGGCACAGGGCTCTGGACACTTACGGCACATTCTCCGCCAGACTCATGGCCTCTTTGCAGTCATAGAATGGATACATGTGAGAGGTCAAGAACACAGGAGTCCGTAGGAAGGTGAGCACAATCTGGACCTCCACGTGGTCTGAAGGAAGATGAAAGACAGGTGATGGTGAGCAGGTCCCACCTGCCACGTACCTGCACACCCACTTCCGCCCAACCAACCAGCAAGGATTTATCAGGCCCTAGGCCGGGATGGAGAGACTAAGAAAGCCTGAGCCCACAAGCCCTGTCCTCAGGGAACTTCTGTCTGAGTGGAGAGAGGCAATCCATTTACAGATAATTAACTACAAAAGAAATGGGGCAGGGGAGAGGCTTGGCACTACCTGCTGGGTGCCCCCAGAAAGGGTCTCCTGAAAGACCTAGCAGGGGCTGAGCTTTAAAGAGAACCAGGGATTTGAAGAGGCAGAGGAGGGGGTAGAGGGCATTCCAGGTCGGGGGGGGGGTAGGCCAGGACAAAGGTGTGGGGGAGGGGGGGAGACCAGGACAAAGGCATGGAGGTGGGTGGGTGTCGCTGATAGTGACCCTGGAAATAATGACTCTCTTCTCTCTGGAGGCTACTCCAGCCTCCTGGCTGGCAGCCCAAACTCTCCTGGGAAAACTACCAGATCTTGGCAGTGAGTAGCTGAGTGAGCCATGGGAGCCCCAGCTGTCCCATTGGGCAGGGAGGTTTAAGGTCTCCAAAGCCTTTCCTCCCAATGATGGTGGGGGGCAGACAGTGCTGGATCCTTTGGCCAATTTCACAGATGGGGAAACTGAGGCTCAAGGTCATGCAGTTTGGAGAAGGGAGCAAGCTGTGATTCCAACCCTGCTATCTCCTAACTGCAGGTCAAAGGAGAGTTCCAGGAGATGTTCCACCCCTTCCCTGACATCTCTGTCAGGAGATGTACCAGGTGACTTAGAGGCCCTAGCTTTACCAGGAACTTGCTGTGTGACCTTGGTCATGTGCTTTCCACTTTCTCAACCTCAATCCGCTTCTCTGTCAACTGGACAATAAGATCTCCAAGGTACTTTCCCACTTTAAATCCTACATTTGCTATGAGGCTTTTCTGAGCCTCAGTCTTCTCATCTGTGAAATGGAAGCAATCCTTATGCTCCTGGCCTTGAGGAACTGCTGTAAACTTCAGGTGGGAGTTAGTGCCTCATTCTCAGAGACTGGTAACTGTGGGTCTTGGACTGGCTGCAGACCTGGATGTGGTGGGAGCCAGTCATGAAGCCAGGTCCAGAAGGCCCGGGTCACATAGGGGCTGGAGACTTAGAGGAGAGGCTTTAGGACACGGACACACACACACACACACACACACACACACACACTCACTCACACACACACACACACACACACACACACACCCTCTCACACACACACTCTCACACACACACTCTCACACATACACACACATACTCTCACACACATACACACACACACTCTCACACACTCTCTCACACACACACACACTCTCACACTCTCTCACATACACATACACTCTCACACACATACTCACATTCTCTCACACACTCACACTCTCACACACACACTCTCACAAACACACTCTCTCACATACACATACACTCACACACTCACACTCTCACATACACACTCTCACACACTCTCTCACACACACTCTCACAAACACACTCTCTCACATACACATACACTCTCACACACATACACTCTCTCACACACTCACACTCTCACACACACACTCTCACAAACACACTCTCTCACATACACATACACTCTCACACACTCACACTCTCACATACACACTCTCACACACTCACATACACACACACACACACTCACACACACATACACACACTCTTCCCCAGCAGAATGGGAGCTCCTTAAGGGCAGGGATTATATTTGTTTCATCTTTGAATCCCGAGCAGAGCTGACCACATAGTAAGAGTTTTTGGAGTGACTGATTGATGTTTTCATCAGAAGTTAACCTGTAAGTTCTATGGTGTGAATGTTCTTAATAACCATTTTACAGATGATGCAACATTCAGAGGTATAAACTGAGAGCCAAGGGCCAGAGACAGATTTCAAACCCAGGCCTTTTGGGCTCCCCCCACCATCTTAGAGGCTCTTGACGATTCCAGGTGCCCAGGCCTGGCCAGCTCACACATGGTGGGGCCTGCCCCCATTTCCCCCTGGCCTCTCCTAGTTTTCTGGCTGACTCCACCTGTTGCTACAAAGGCAAATATCAGATTCTGTCTCAGGTGAGCAGCTCAAAGCCCAGAGGCCTCATGTTTCAGCCCCCAGGGCCCTCACTGACGTTCCCTCAGAACCTTGGGGGCAGCGGCTCCTTGCTTCTGTGAGATGAGGTCTTGCCAGGTGCTCAGGACTGGCACACCTCTCAGGTCCCTGTCCTAGAGTGACTCTCCACCCTCCAGCTGCCCTGGCCTCTCCCACACCAGCCTCCCCACCAAGGGCTTCAAAGAATTCAGGGCACAAGTGTGGCACAGCAGCCTGGCTAGCTCAGGAATGGCCTGATTTCAGTCTCCCTGGGGAAGGAAGGCCCACCAGGTGACCTTGGGACACATCTCCCTGGGAGAGGATGGAAGTGCCTCTCCCTACCCTCTCATCTCCCCCCTCCTCTCAGGCTCTACCTTTCTCCCCCTCATCCTCTGTCCCCATCCCTTCTTCTTTCTCACTATCATTCAATCACTGTGGCTCCTTTGGTCACCCCTGATCACTCTGCCCATTCCTCCATGCCATCTTTTGGCTTAATGAGGCTGTACTAGGAAACCTCACTCTTTGGGGAAGAGATAGGCCCCTGACCTTGGCCTGGAGGCGTTGGGGGGATGCTGCTGGGGGAGTTACAGATGATGGTCTCTCCTTCCACATGGGCAGGGTGTGCTGGCGAGTCTCCAAAGCTACACTGAAGGTCATCATTCATTGTCAGAGCTGGGAGTGGGCTGACCGTCAAATGCACCTGGAGACACATGACAGATGCCCACAGGTGGAGAGGAAGGAGAGGGTGGTGAGGGAGGTGAGAGATGTGAGGAGGCAAGGGTGGCGAGGGAGGTGAGGGTGGTGAGAGATGTGAGGAGGTGAGGGTGATGAGGGAGATGAGGGTGATGAGGGATGTGAGGTGAGGGCAGTGAGGGAGGTGAGGGTGGTGAGGGGTTAGGTGAGGGCAGTGAGGGAGGTGAGGGTGGTGAGGGAGGTGAGGGATGTGAGGAGGTAAGGGTGGTAAGGGTGGTGAGGGATGTGAGGTGAGGGCAGTGAGGGTGGTGAGGGAGGTGAGGGATGTGAGGTGAGGGCAGTGAGGGAGGTGAGGGTGGTGAGGGA
>CM053585.1:375863833-375928601 GCA_028646515.1 Pseudochirops corinnae
GGTGAGGGATGTGAGGTGAGGGCAGTGAGGGAGGTGAGGGTGGTGAGGGAGGTGAGGGAGGTGAGGAGGTGAGGGTGGTAAGGGTGGTGAGGGATGTGAGGTGAGGGCAGTGAGGGTGGTGAGGGTGGTGAGGGAGGTGAGGGATGTGAGGAGGTGAGGGTGGTAAGGGAGGAGAGGGTGGTGAGGGTGGTGAGCTCATACCCAGGGAACACAAGGGCACACAGGGACACACAGAGATACAGAGATACATCTCACTTCATGCCAATACTAGCCTGAACCATTCCCAAATGTTTGAAAGGCAAGTGAGCAGGAGACAGGCCAAGAATGAAGCCCTCTCCATTAAGCCTTTGTCTCATGTTGTGTGGGTGCCCCCATCTCCAAGAAGCCTGCTCTGATTGCTCCTGCCCACCTGCCACCTCCTCTACTGCCTGGCTCTGGCTCACTCCCTATCCTTCCCTAACTCTCTTCCTGGGTCCTGTCATCCCGGGTCCTCATACCTCACCCTGAGCCCGGCGGCTCATGTTCTGGGGATGGGCACTGGTGACAGCTACACAGGTGTTCCCCCGACTCCAGAGCCAATGATTCTCTTCCTCTGCCCTCAGGCAGTCGACCTTCCTGGTACAACTGGTAGGGAAGTTGGGTGTTAAGAGCCCTAGGGCAGGACCAAACTATGCCCCCTCTCCTTAAACCAGAGGATCCCTGAAAACAAGGCTGTGTCTCCCCTCAGACTCACTACTCCCCTGGGGCAGACCTGCCCCCATACTAAGAATGGGGACTCTCCTGAGGGCCAGTCCAGCCCATGATGTGGTGAGAACATTACCTCTGGGAGAGACCACATCCCCCAAAGGACAGACTGGTATCTCACTCAGATTGGGGGGCCCCCTCAGGACCCTTCCTTCTCTGACACCTATATCTGGTCCCTGCAGCCACTTGCCCCCCTCCCCACTTTGGGTGTCCCCACCCCACCCTTGCCTCCCTGCAGCCTGGCCCTAGTGCAGCTACTCACCGTCCTTCAAGCACACACCAGCCACAGTAGGGGTCCCGAGAATTCTGGCATTGCTCACAGGTTGAGTAACTTAGACAATCCTGAACAGGAAGTCGGAAAACCTGGAGAAAGGCCATGGGGGTGTTGTGGTGGGGGGAGGCCCCAAGACCCCTAGCCTGGGGATGAAGAAGGAAGCCAAGAAGCTTCTCAAGGTCCCCACCATCACCTTGGGGCATGAAATGTGTCTGTCCTTGTGAGACTCTGGCTCTGGACACTGCCCCTTGACCACATAGCATGTAGACATTTCCCCCAGACCCTGGCTCTAGGCACATACACCCCTCCAAGCACTCTGGCTCTAGACCCCCTTCACAATACCCTGGTTCTAGACACCCCCAACCCCCAGGACCATGGTTCTAGACACACACACACACACACACACACACACACACACCATAGTACCTTGGCTCTGGACCCTTCCTTGTAGCGCCCTGGCTCTAGATTCTCTCCTCCCACCCCAGTACCACCCTGGCTCTGATCTAACTCCTTGATGTTGCAGCTCAGAATGCCCCTGGCCATAGCTGGCTCCCATCTGGGTCCTGGGTTCTAAGCTGGACACAGATCCTAGATCTACTTGCCCACATCACACATCACTTCATTCTCTAGAGCCCATCAACAGAGTGACCCAGGGGTCTGGAGACCACACTCTCGTGCTAAGGCAATTCTAGGCCTTCATTTCTGACCCTTCCCCTCCACTGCCAGAGCCACAGGCCCCATCTGGGCCTTTGATGGCTCTTTTCTGGACTGGATCACCACCTCCTACAGGGCTTCCCTACCTCTGCAGTCACAAGGCCCAGGAGGCATGTGCCTTCAACCTCAGATGAGGAGGACTCTCAGAAAAGGAAGGGCCTAATAACTCAAGCTCTCTCCTCTCCTGTCCAGCCTTCCCAGATCAGCCCACATCACTTCTATTCAAAAACCTTACCTGACTTCCCCCACTGCCTGCCAAATAAAGCTCCCTTATTTTGCCATTCAAGGCCCTAACCCAGGGGTGGGGAACCTACAGCCTCGAGGCCACACGTGTGGCCCTCTAGGTCCTCAGGTGTTGCCCTTTGACTGAATCCAAACCTCATAGAACAAATCCCCTTTGTAAAAGGCTTTGTTCTGCAGAACTTGGACTCAGTCAAAAGGCCACACCAGAGGATCTAGAGGGCCAGATGAGACCCAGACTCCCCACCCCTGCAGCCTAACCTACTGTACCTCCTTTTTATGGCTCTGTGTGTCAGCTCACTTGGATACTGGCTGGTCTCTGATCACTGCTTACCTATTGGGAGGGCAGAGTCCAGGGCTCCCCACAGTAGGAGCCGGGCACAGAGCCAGGCAGGCACACCAGAGGGTCAAGGGCACCAGCCAAAGGCCCAAGCCCTCCCTCCAGCCAGCCACCCCCAGAAGTGGCCCCCAGGCAGCTCACCCACCCTATGGCTCCACCCTAGCTACAGTTTGGGCCCATGTTCTAGGAGGGAGCTGAAGCTTGCAGAAAGTGAAGAACAAGCAAAAATTGCGTCAGAAAATCTGTCTTCTGCTCCATGACCTCCTCCCTCCCTGTGGGCTGCTGCCCAGCTATTCCTGGGGGGCTGGGGAAGGGACTCTAAGTCAGCCTCCTGGGTCCAGGTCAGGTTATCTCAACCACAACTAGCTCCCTGGGAGTCTCCTGCTCCCAGAAAGGATAAGGTGGGTGGCCTGCACATTGGCATGTGATTTGAATATATCATTAGCACCACCACCCCCTGCCCTCAGCACTGGGTATCCTGGCCATTTTCCAGGTAAACCCTGATCCCCCAATGAATATGGCTGCTGCCTGCCCCACCCCCACAAAGGTACTACGGGTACCAGAGAGGTGAGCTGACCCAGATTCCTGGCAACCCTGCTATCTCCAAGGAGAAAAAGAAAGAAGGAGGGAGGGGAGAGGGAGAGACAGAGACAGAGAGAGATGGGGGGGAGGAGAGGGGGAGAGAGAGAGAGAGAGAGAGATATGGAGACAGGCCCAGAGAAAGAACAGAGGACAAGAGATGGGAAAGAGACAAAGGAAGGGAGGCTGAGACACACACACAGCCCCAGCCCTTTATCAGGTGCCCCCTGTGCTGGAGGCAGAGAGAGAGACACAGGGAGGGTTGGAGGTATTCCCAGGCAGTTCCATAGCAACATGGGGCTCCCAGGACAAGGAATGAGGAGCATGAGCTCCACTCTGCCCACCCTGCCAGGATCCCCTTAGCTCCCCACCCCTCAGGGAGCCTGTAGGCCTAGGAGGCCCCCCCTGCCCCCCTGTCCCCAGCTCAAGCCCAGGCGGCTCACGCCCTTGGTCTAAGCCTCATCTTCCCCCAGCCTGGAAGGTCCCTGAAAGCAGGGCCTGGGGCTCCTCCTGTCAACTGCCCCCCTCCCGTTTCCCCTCCACAGAGCACAAGGCTGCACATGTTGGAGGGACAGGATGGACTTTGGTGCTAACAGAGGAATCGTCGCCAGGCCCTTCGGATGCTTCTGCAGCCTGGGCTATGGCCTGGGGGACTGGCCCTTGGGCTGGCTGCTGCCACTGGCTGGGCCTGTTACCTTGTCCTGGGTCATGACGTAGAGATTTGTCCCATTGGTGGACAGCAGCAGGTCTCTCTCAATGCGTTTGTTAAGTTCCACGAGGATGGAGCCATATTCCTTGGACTCTCCATCATCAGCTGTCAGGAACACCTGAGCAGAGAGAAGTAGGCCAAGGGTTCGAGGTGGAGCCCTTCTGAGAAGACTTTGGGGACTACAGCCTATTACCCCAAGGAGGGACAGAGCAGGGCATCCTCCCCTAGGGGAATGACCTGCCCCAGGTCATGGTCAGTGTACTGGGAGGAGGATCCAGGCCTGTGGGCTCCAGATGGAGAGGATCCTTACTACTAGGCTACTCCTTAGCACTCAACCCTCATGGCTGCAGCCCAGACTTGAATCCCCCCTGGGGCAGCAGAGTCGAGATGGGGAGGAGGAAGCCACACACCTGACAAGTCCCCACCCCTAGACTCACCTTGAGGATGCGGCCATCTGATGTCCCCAGTAAGACCACAGTGTGCCCGTTTTCAGTTGTCACTGTCACAGCCGTCAGATTCAGGCCATCTCTTTGTAATGTGGCAGTGCCCACCAGCCCGTCCCGGCTCCCCAAGGGGTACGGCAGGTGCTCAGAGCCACAGCGGAAACTCTGACTGGCCATCTGCAGACCAGGGAGGAGTGAGATCCCTTCCCTGACCTCTGCAGCTGCCTACCTTCCCCCCATGCCATATCCCTGTGCCTGGAGCAGGGCCTAAACCCAAGCTCAGTTACAAGCTCAGCCCAAGTCATGTCTTCTCCTCTGGCCCTCTCCCATGCAATCCTGTGCCACCCATGGAATTTGTGGGTTATCCCCCCATGGCTGAGAGCTCCCCATAATGGCTGGGCTCCATATACAGCAGGTGCTGATTAAGTGCACTTGTTTTCCTTTAAGATTTGTAACTCAATACTAGATCTGTGCATATGGCCACTCTCCAGATGCAGCCCACGTGGGAATCCAGGAGGGAGCAGCCTTTTCCTGTGAGGCTGATGGGCAGCCCCTCAGGGCTCCTGCTCCCCGTGCCCCTCTCCAGTCTTCCCAACCCCTCTTCTTCTCCCTGTAGGAAGACTCACCGGCCCGTGGCTTGCACACTGGACATCTCCGTGGAAGGGCTTGTAGAAGGTCTGAGAGCTGCTGCCCTGGGCGCCCGTATAGCACTTGTTCCTGTTCTCCTCCATCTTCTGGTGGATGTCCTCCAAGGAGAAGAGGCACAGGGCGGAGCGGGGGCTGCCCGAGCTGCCCTTACTGTCTTTGCCAAATACTGCAAAGAGCACCTGGCTGGCCCCAGGTGTGGCCCCCAGCGCAGCCACGAAGCCTGCGTGGCAAATGCTATACAGCTCCCCTGAGCTGCCATGGCACTCCAGGTCCATCTCAAAGTAGGAGTAGTAGAAGGGGTCCTGTTTGCACATCCGTGCCACGAGGGTGCGGTTCTTGGCTGGCTGTTTGTCCTGCTGGTTAAAGATGAAGAAGACGTAGTCGCCATCCTCAAACACGGCCACAAACTGCTGGGTGTTGGCCGAGAGGTAGCCAGCCTTGAAAGCTGTGTGGTCCGTGTAGGCCTCGAAGGCTTCCTTGCCATCCTTGCGGTCCAGCAGGCGCGTGCTGATGATGATCCCGTTGTCGTGGGGCCCATTGCCTTTGCCCACGAAGAGCACGCGCTCAGCAGGCCCGCCCTCATCGTCCCCTTTGCCCACACTGGTCACCAGCCCCACTGTGGACACCCGCTCATCGTTGCTGGCCACGAAGGACTTTTCACCACTGCTGTCCTCATAGAAGATGCGGTGTGATATGTTGCCAAGCTCCCTCAGGGCACAGATGCCCTTGAACAGGCTGCCACACTCCACCAGCCGCCCGCCTGGCCGGTCCAGCAGGAGCAGCTTATTGACATTGTCTGTGTTCACAGCCTCTTGGCACTGACTCTGCTCGATGGGGGGTGTGCATTTTTTGTTGTCCAGTGCAGGCCCCGTATTCACCATGTGGACTAGCTGGAGGTCAGCAGTGAGCTGGTAGAGGGCATTCACAGCCCCCAGGTACACGGTCCCCGACACTTCATCAACCACCAGGTGGTTCAGCTCTGTCTTACTGCGGAAGAATTCCAGCTTCCTGGGCCTTGAGCTGTGGCCCATGTACCACAAGGAGCTCCACAGGATCAGCACCCACACCCAGGACACCATCCTGCTCCTCAGGACCCTGTGAGGACAAAGAGCAAGCTTTGGTCAGTGATCACCCCAAGGCTTTGTGCTGAGGGCCACATCCCTCCCCTTTCTGATTCTGCTCCCTTCAGAGTGGCAGCTCCCTGAGGTCAGTGCCATGACTCCCTCTGACTCTCCAGAAGTCACCATGTCCTCAGGCCCTGGAAACACAGGGGTTTATGAGAGCTAGGTTGGGCCGCCACAATCTCTGTCTGCGATGAGCCAGGCCAAGCCCAGAGCACAGGAGTAAAGATCCACCTCAGAGACCCTGGCGGCCAAAAGCTCTGGTGAGCACTGGACAAGGACAAGGCCCTTCCTGCCTAGCACTGGGGAGCAAAAGCAGGATCTTGGCCCTCCTGGGAAGACAGAATCCCAGCCTCCCGGGCCTACCCTTTCCTTGTCTGAGGTCTCACCGTGGCCTGAGGGTCACTGCTACTACCAGATCTCCAAGGATGGTGGTATGGGGGGCTGCTTCCCACTTCATAGAAGTGAAGCAGAGACTCAGAGTGGAAAGAAAACTGTCCACAGGCCCAGAAAGGCTAGGCCTCAGACCTCCTTGCTCCCAGCCCCAGGATCTGCCAGAAGCTACTCATGTTTGAGGATTTGTCACAAGCACCCCTCCCCCATCTCCCCAGGTTTCTCCAGCCTTCCCAGGGTGCCCTGAATTTGTGTGCAAGAGAGATTAGCAACCTGCACATTTTCTCCTCCTGTCTGTTGGGGAGGAGACAACAAGGCAAAAGACAGGACCTGGACGTGTGCTAGACCTGATGACCCAGGAGGTCAGAATCCAAACAAGAACCTGTGCTCCTGAAACTGTCAGCACCTGGAGGGGCCATGGGGCAACCTTGCTGAGAGTTGAAAGTAGTGCCATACAGATACACACCCACACGGGCACGTACAAATGCTGTACAGACACACGTGTGCATGGGCCTATACAAACACGTGCAGACCACCCCCCCCCACTCGTACACACTCACATATGGACCTATGCAAACATAGGCGGACAGGTCCCACATACACATACACCTGTACATGGACACACATACACACGGACCTATGCAAACACATGTGGACAGACCAACACACATGGACCTATGCAAACACATGTACGGACAGGCCCCCCCCACACATATACCCACACACAGACACACACACACACACAGACCTATGCAAACATATGTGGACAGGTCCCCCACACACACATACACCTGCACATGGACACACACACACACACGGACCTATGCAAACACGTGCACGGACAGGCCAACACACACACACAAACATATGTGGACAGGTACCCCCCCCCACATATACCCGCACACAGACACACACAGACACACATACACACACGGACCTATGCAAACACATGCACAGACAGGCCAACACACACACACAGACCTATGCAAACATATGCATACAGGTCCCACACACACATACACCCGCACATGGACACACATACATGGACCTATGTAAACACATGTACGGACAGGCCAACACCCACACACAGACCTATGCAAACATATGCGGACAGGTCCTACATACACATACACCCACACATGGACACCCACACACGGACCTATGCAAACACATGTGGACAGGCCAATACATACACAGGCACACACACACGGACCTATGCAAACATATGCGGACAGGTCCCCCACACACATATACACCCACACACATACACACACAGGCACATACACACAGACACACACACAGGCACACACAGAGGAACTAGCATTTCCATAGCACTTTACAAATAGAGTCTGGGGTGATCCTCACAACAACCTTGACAGTCAGCTGTTACCATGATTCCCATTTGACAGATCAGAACAAAGAGGCCAGCAGAGATGCAGGGACCTGCCCAGGTCACGGAGCTAGAAAGCATCTGATGCCATACTGACTCCGGGCAGCAGGGCAGCCCAGTGGTGGTGCACCAAACCTGGAGTCAGGAAGACTCCTCTTTCTGAGTCCAAACCCAACCCCAGACCCCCACTAGCTCTGTGACCCCAGACACATCACCCTGTTTGCCTCAGTTTCCCCATCCATAAAAGGAGCTGGAGAAGGAAATGGTGAACATCAGGATCTTTGCCAAGAAACCCCCAATGGGGCCACAGAGTCAGACATGAGCAATGGCAAACTTCCCGACTCCAGGCCCAGTGAGGCCCCACGTGGCTGCCCCTGCCACAGATGAACACGGACACACGGTACACACAATGATCACTCTTGTTTTAGATAGCCGCCAAGGAAGGGTAATCCCAATTCATAGAGGAGGAAACTGAGGCTGGCTCAGTGACTGAGGCCTCAGACATTTACTAGCTGGGTGACCCTGGACAAATCACTTCATCCTGTTTGCCTCAGTTTCCTCATCTATAAAAAAAGCTAGAAGGGGAAATGGCAGATCACACCAGCGTCTCTGCCAAGGCAACCCCAGAGAGGAGCACAAAGTGTCAGATGCAACTGAAATAGCTCAATGGCAAGGGTCAGAGAAGGCAGACACCCCATGGGAGGCTTGTAAACACACGGCACAGACATGCCCATGGATGCACACAGATTCCCCAGCACAGGTCTGTAGGAGGCCCTAAAGGAAGCACACCAGGCCACCCACAGAAGCCCCAGGAGCACTGTGGCCCTCTCTTTCTTTTGGGGGTATTTAAGGCTAAAGGTGTTAATAGACTTCTGAGGCCTCAGGAGCCGGCCCCGCCTCCTTGAGCAGCAGCCCCTCTGAGACCAGGTTCTTACAGGCCCTCACATGCCTGCCGCCACCACTGGGGCCATACTATTTATAACCCTGCTAACAGAGCCCTGGGAGATCTCTCAGCTGTCTAGGAGGGGCCCTCAGAACCAATCACATGGTGGCAGTCTGACCCACAGACAACCCCCATTCTGTACCCATGGCCATAGTCTCAGGGACACATGATTGTATGTGTACATATGGGTACCGCGTGTCCATGGACGCATCTGTACACGCACAGACTCACAGAGAGGCTGGAACTGGGTCCCTCGTACTTACACCAGGCTTGGGGCTCATTGACTTACAAATCTCCTTTGGAAACATTTCATTCCCTCCCTCGCTGCCTGCCTGGCTTCCCAGGGCTCATTGACAATTCTGTATCTGAGCAGCCCCCTAGGGTGGGGGGAGGTACTGCTCTGGAGATGCCGCCCCCTCCATCCCCTCTTTGTTCCCAAGACCCTTTCGGTGCCCCCCCCCCAGAAGACATGGGTGGGGAGAGGTGTAAAATAGAGTGAGAGATGCAGGGTCCTGCCCGCCCCCCCCCAAGCTGGCACATGTGTGATTGTGTTATGTAGGGAGAGAGACAGAAACCAAGAGACAGAGACAAACAGCAGGCTTTACAAGGTACTGCTATTTCCTGGGCACAAGGTGATGTGTGTGTGTGTACACACATGTGTACTAGCCCCCAGGAAGGACAGTGACCATGGCCAGTGACATGGCCATGCATGTGTGGTCCCTTGGGCCCATGACTGCCATCACTCTCAACCCTGAATCAGTCTGCTCTTCGCCAATGGGGGGCCTGGGCCATGAGGGAAGGGAAAATCCAAGCCCCATGACCAGGACTCAGGAAAGAAGCTGAGAATTTAATCAGCTGCTTAATCCGTCTCCAGCCCAGGCAGAGAAAGAGGCCAAGAGAACCCGGCTCACTTGGAATCTTCCCTGAACACCTCCTTTTCCTCTCTCTGTCTCAGCCTAAGAGCCTCCAGCCCAGATACCCCCTTTATCCCTCTGCCTGGCCCTCACAGAAAGGGGGAGGACAAGCCACTCCATGGCAAAGCAGACTAAAAGCCCAGAAAAAAGTGGATGGGGAGGGGGGCCAGGAGCCCTGAAGAAGGAGGTAGGTGGAGACTCTGTTTCCAGCCACCATGGGTGGAAGCCCCAGTTCTGTCCAGGCCCTGGTCCCCTCAGTCCCCCTCAGTCCCCCTCAGTCCTGTGTCTCCACCTGAAGGACCCAGTCAGAGATCCACGGGATCTCTGAAGTCTGGTTGTCTTCTCCCCCTTCTAGCCTGGGAGCTCCATGTGGGCAGGGCTGAGGTCCAATCTAAGCATCACAGCCTCCCCAGCGTCCAGACTGGGGCTCTGTATAAGCAAGTGAGTTCATTGGTAAATGCCCAGTGAGTTGAATTGCTCCAAGCCAGGGCCCAGATGATGCCTCAGACCTTTATTAGCGATGTGGCCTTTGGCAGGTCACTTACCTGCCTGGGCCTCCTTTTCCTCATCTGTAAAATGAGGCTGGGAAGCGACTAAGAAGCCCAGAGAGAGATGTCCCCCTTGGTGGGCAGTGAAGGCTTCAGAGACATGTCCAGAACAGGCACACAGCATCCCAGATAAAGGAGAGGGACAGATCATCACCCAGGAGCCTAGAACCGAGCCAGACCCAACTGGGCATGCAGAGGAGGGGCCCACAGCTAAGTAACAGAGGCAAGATTTGATCTCAGGTCCCTTGGCTCTGACTGCTAAAGCCCTTGGAAGAAAGCAGCGTCTACTGTCCAACTGATAGAAAGTTGTTTCCAAGTTCATCGGTAAACAGGCCGTTCTTGAAACAGAGGCATGCTGCCCCCACCAAAGCTGCCCCCCTCCCACTGTGGAGGGGGCCACAATCCTTCCAGGACCCTCCCAGCCCCTGTTACCAGTGTCGGGCTCCCCCCGCCAACCTGCCCTCACTCAGTCACCAAGATTTAGTGCCACATCTTTCCCACGGTCCACTTGCCTGGCACACGCCCTCACCTTCAGCCTGCCTGCCTCAGTGCATGGGTCTGGCCTTTGCACTACTGTCCTCAAAACCCAGCTTACACAATAAGACTCTCTTGGCTTGCCATTCAAGGCCCTTCACAGCCTGGCCCCGATTTTGCTACAGGGTTTCATTTCCCTCTCCTCCACACCTTCCTCTCTGGAGCCAGGCTGCTTTCCCTCGCCTCACCCACAGCAGGCTCCAACCGGACAGTTCCTGATGCCCCCTGAACACAGGACTCCGTGATATAGGAGAATCAGGGCCATGTGAGACCAGAGCCCTATCGTCTAGAAGACCACCCCTCCAGCAGGGGAGAGGGGTGGGGGTGGGGGGCTTAAGCCAGAGAGGCTGTGCAGCCTCAGGGTCCAGGCTGGAGGGAGCCTTAGGAGCCATCTTGTCCAGTCCTCTCATTTTAAGAAACTGAGTCTCAGCAGGGAAGGGACTTGCTCCAACTTCTGTCTGAGGGAACCAGGGACAGATGGAGAAGAGAAGCAGAGAAGGAAACCTACAGAGAGGTCTGGGCTGAAGAACAGGCCCTGCCTGGAGGGGAGGGAGGCCAGCAGCCCCAGGCTTCGGTCAGCACCCTCCCTCCTCACCTTCCTTCCTGACCCAGGCAGTCTTCCCAGGCCCAGCCCCACTCCTGCGGTGGCCAAAAGTACTCAAAAGTACTCAACTCTCCCACTGCCTCTGGCCGCTCAGGGGTCACCAATACCAGGTGCCTGACAATGGATGTGGAGGCCCCAGGAAGAACCACCAACCCAGTGTCTCCCAGGCCTATTTCACTCTCACCTCCGTCCTGTCCTGCCCACTGCAGCCTGAGCCAAGAGCCCACCTTCCTGCCGGCGGTCTGAGGACTTCCCAGCCACAGTGTGGGGCTGGCTCTGGGTGGGAGGGGCTGAGAGGGAGGAAAGTTCCCCAGCGCCTGGCCCTCCCTCAGGCCCTCCCTCAGCCTGGCTCCGCTCCACTCCGGTGCTGATGGGGGAATGGGGGGAATGATTGGAATGTTCCTGGGATGAGGCCGGCTAGGCCTTGCTGATCTAATCGGCCAGGGCTGAGGCCAGCTGGGAAGGGGGGGGGAGGGAAAGCCAGGGGCTCGGGCCACCCTCAGCAGGCCCGTCACCTGGGGCCCAGGGACCTCACAAACAGGCTGTGTGCTGAATTGGGCTTCTTGCCTTCTGAGCCCACTGGCTCACTCACTCACTCACTCTCCCTCTAGGGCCTTGAGGGCTAGACTTTCCTGAAGACTGACCTGTGCCCCCAGTGAGTCCAGCCAGCTCTCTGTAGGAAGTGCTGGGAGCTGGGAGAAATGACTCACTGTGTGAACCTGAACAAGTCAGTGCTTCCTCTAAGCCTCAGTTTCCTCATCTGTGCACTGGGGATAATAATATAATCTCAGGGGGTCATTATGTGGCAAGTATGAGAAGAATATGATCTGCTGTTAGTGTAATGGGACAGCCATACCACAGGCCACAGATACACATGGAATGAGACAGACACACACACAATGGGTCAGTCACACAACAGGACATAGACACAAAAGATATAACACAAATGTACAATGTACCACAGATCCAAACACAGCAGCACAGACTCCTCCCCCAAATATCATTAGAAGAATGGGGGGAGGGGACAGACACAATGATGTTCTGAAGCAATTGGGCCCACATGTTGTTTAGCCCCACTTTCGACAGCAGTCACTGGCACCCCACCGAGAGGCCAGGACAGATAACAGCCCCCACGTCCACGATGGTAATAACATTACTCAGTCCTGAGGGGCAGGCTAGCCACAGATCTCTGGGCTATTTCTCTCTGTCTCCATCCAATAAGATGAGAAGAGGCCATCACTGTAAAAAGGGTGGCCCTGGGGCAACCACTGGGGGGGGAAGGCAGCTCTCAAAGGTTGGCCACATGTTATAGAAACATTCATTTGGGCCCAGGAAAAGACCCCCTTGGTATAGCTCCAGGAGCCCCGGGCACTGCCCTCAGCTCAGCCCAGCCCTTAGCTCTTCTCCCTGAGCCCCCGGCTCTGGGATGCCTTCTCTAAGGTCCCTCCTGGTGCCAGAGTCCAGGGTCCTCTGGCCAGAGTTGATGGGAGCTCAGGAAGCAGGATTCTTTTGCTTCTGGCCACCCCCAACCTAGCACAGCTTGACTCAAAGTTCAGAGTTCAGGGGCCCCCGGGAAGCCCACCCGAAGCTGCCTAATTTAGATTATACTGACCAGTTTATGTCCCACATCAATAGAAGTGGTAGCAGGAGAGATGAAGGGTATACTCAGCAGCCCCGCTCTTCTCAGGCCTCGCTCAAAGCCCTGCATGCTGTGAGGGGTGGCTCCTAGGTGGGAGAGGTGCCTCTAGCTCCTGCTGGGAACTCTGAGGGCCCCCCTGCTCTGCCGCCACGGCTGGCCATCTCACTGCCAGGGCCCGCCAGGCTTTCCTGGAATGGGCTCCAAGCGCTTCCTGTTTTGCAAACTTCCCTGGGGAGCCCCTTCATACTCATGGTTTGGGGCTTCTTTCAAAGTCCGTCCTTCCTGGCAAGGGGTAGGAGGTGAGTTTCCGTGAAGGCAGCTCTGACCGTCTGCCCAGACTCCTTCCCACTGTAACTCCGGAAAACTCATTCCAGACTGAGCACTGCCTCCAACGTCCCTCCTCCTTTCCCCAGGATCTTCTCCAACAGATACCCTTCACCTCTGCCAGGAAGGCCATCCAGTCTCATCCTGTCCTCCCTGCTCTGCCTCCAGATGGGAAATTTAAAAGAGGAGGCTGCATTTTTCAAATAGATAGAGAACTCAGTCAAATTTCTAAGAATACAAGTTATTCTCCAATTGATAAATGGTCAAAGGATGAGAACAGAAAGTTTCCAGACAAAGAAATCAAAGCTATCTATAGGCATATAAAAAAATGCTCTAAATCACTATTGATTAGAGAAATGCAAATTGAAACAACTCTGGGATACCACCTTACACCCATCAGATTGACGAATATGACAGAAAAAGAAAATGCTAGATGTTGGAGGGGATGTGGGAAAACTAGAACACTAATGCGTTGTTGGTGGAGTTGTGAACTGATCCAATCATCCCAGAGAACAATTTGGAACTATGCCCATAAGGGCTATAAAACTGTGCATAGCCTTTGATCTAGCAATAGCACTACTAGTCCTGTACCCCAAAGACATCCAAAAAAGGGAAAAGGACCTATTTGTACAAAAATATTTATAGCAGCTCTTTTTGTGGTGACAAAGAATTGGAAATCAAAGGGATGCCCATCCATTGGAGAATAGCTGAACAAGCTGTGGTAAATGATTGTAATGGAATATTATAGTGCTATAAGAAATGATAAGCAGGCAGATTTCAGAAAAACCTGGAAAGACTTCTATGAACTGATGCAGAGTGAAGTGAACAGAACCAGGAGAATGGTATACACAGTAACAGCAATATTGTTTGAAGAAAACTGAGAATGGCTTAGCTTTTCTTCACAGTAATACAATCCCAAAAGACTCAGGATAAAGCATACTATCTTCCTCTACAGAAAGAACTGATATTGACTGAATACAGACTGAAGCAGGCTTCCCTCCTTCCTTCCTTTCTTTCCTTCTTCCTTCTTTCCTTTCTTCTTTCTTTCTTTCTTTCTTTCCCTTTTATTCGAGGCTTCTTGTACAAAATGACTAATGTGGAAATATTTTACATAATTGCACGTATACAACCTATAACTGATAGCTTATTGTCTCAGGGAGGAGGAGGAGTAGAATTTAGAATTCAAAACTTTAAATATTTAAATTTTTTTTAAAAATAAAGGTATGCTGAATTGAATTCTGAAAGAAAAGAAAAAAGAAAGGGAGGCAGGGCCAAGATGGCAGAGAAAAGGCAGCGACTCACCTGAGCTCTCCCCAAAACCCCTCTGAACACCTTGAAATAATGTCACAAAACAGTTCCTGGAGAGGCAGAACCCACCAAAGGATAGGGTGCAATAATTTCCCAGTCAAAGACAACTTAAAAGGTTGGCAGGAAAGGTCTACTGCACCTGTGTAAGAGTGTAGCACTGTCCAATGCAGGCCGCACCAGCATAGCCCCAGCCCCACAAACCAGAAGCAGGTCTTGGGAGCCACGGAATCAGCAACAGCAGTAGCCACTTCTGGAGCAATCAGTCCTCAGATGGGAAGGGGGCTGAGCAATTGCTTGGAAGGAGATGACAGGAGTCTCTTTGCTGGTGCTGGGGACAGGACTCTGTTGCTTTGCCCATGCTCAGATCTGGGTCACAGTACCAGGGTATGGAGGATGTGATGTTCACACAATAGACCCCACATTTCCTGGGGCTGAGCACTCCAGAATTCTATGTGTCCACTTTCTACACCTGCCTACTCTGTCCCAGGAACTCTGACCTATCTGCTATCTACACCTGCTCATTTTTTCCTAGGACTCTAACCTATTTGCTGTCTTACTCTGTTCCAGAACTCTGACGTGTCTGCTGTCTACACCAGCTCATTCTGTCCAAGCACTCTGGCCTGTGTGCTGTCTACACATGATCACTCTGCCCTAGAACTCTGACCTGTCTGCTATCTACACCCAGCCACCTTGCCCTTCCTTGAACAGCTCCACCTTGCAGCATGATGCCTACCCCACCCCCACCCCGAGCACCTCAGAATCCAGTATTTCTGCCACTGACACCCTCCACTTACTCCTTATTCCAAGACCTACATGGGTTTGTCTACAGAGGTCCAGGCAATATACCTTTTACTACCAAAGACCCCAGTTTCTCAAAACCTAAGTATTTAAGAACATCCTCCCTCAGCAGCGATCTGCTCCCCCTTTGCCCACTGCTCAGTCCGGGCAACAGGAGGGCACAGCCAGAGGCCAGAGGCTGGACAGACACAGAAGCAAAGCATTTGGTGATCTGGAGCAGCAAGTGGGAGGTGCCAGGAGCCCAGGCCTCCACAAGCTGGCAGCTCTTCTAGTCTACACCAGGCCAGTCATCTAGAACCTTCATCATGAGAATCCTAAGAGTTAAGACACCCTGCTCCCCCCATGGGGCTTTAAGGTGTTAGCCCTGGAGATCAGTAGTCCAGGTATTAATATCCCCATTTTACAGGCTCAGAGAGGAGAAAGGATTTCCTTAGGATCACGCAGCTGGCATCAGAAGCAGGATCAGAATGCAGGCTTTCCTAGTCTCACACTTTATCCACTCTCCTACATAATGTGCCTATACCTGCCTAGCTACCTATACCATAAGAACCATCTACAACCATCTACACTGGCCTATTTACTCACTCCAATGTGACTGTCTACACCAATCTAGCCACCTATACTAGCTTCACAACTGGAACAGCTCCTACTGTCACTCTGACTACCTATACCAACCTAACAGGTGCCACCGTACAGTCTGTCCCAGCCCAGCTATTCATACCGGCCTCACTGTATACACTGGCCCAGTCACCTACACTGGTCCCTAGCTACTGATGTAGCTCTAAAAAGTTCCATTATACCAATGGATGATGGCCACAAGGGGTTTTGGTTTTGAGGTTAGGGGTAGGGGAGAAAAGGACAGGATTTGCCCTTTAGAGCTGAAAGGATCATCTACTCTAAGACTTCCAATTTATGGAGGAAGAAACTGAGGCCAGAGAGGAGTCAAGGCTTGAACCCAGATCCCTTGGCATATAAGGTCTTCAGAAGGCTGACCGTGGCCCTTTCTACATGGTCTTGGGTGAGGGGAGGGGGACAAATGTGTCCCTCCCCTAAGGTTGACAATGTGACCTCCCTGCGATTTTGCAGACATCACTGAGCCCATCGGACACCTGCTTGTAGTGTCCCACCCCTCCCATGGATGTGGGCAGAGGCCCCTTAGCCCCCAGAACATCCATCCAGCATATCCAGACCCACCCACCCAACTACACCAACCACAGCTTTTCCGGTAAGATGGTGGACCACTGGGTCTTTCCATTTACTCTGCTGCTGCACCCTCCAGGCCCCCAGGCATCACCACCAGTTCTACCTGCTACAGGACCCTAAGGTCACTTGGGCTTTACCCCAGCCCCTCCAGCAGAGCTCTGATGATGCTAGGACATTTCCATCTGCCCTGCAGCTGACCTTCCCCTCATTAGCTCTTTGAGAGCAGAGACCCTTTTGATTTTCTCTTTGTAGCCGCAAGTTCTCAGTGTGATTCTGGACATGTTTGTGATTGTTCAGTCATTTCAGTCCCATCCAACTCTCCATGACCCCATTTGGGGTTTTCTTGGCAAAGGTACTGGAGTGGTTTGCCAATTCCTTCTCTAGCTCATTTTACAGAGGAGGAAACTGAAGCAAACAGGGATTAAGTGACTTGGCCAGGGTCTCCCAGCTAGCGTCTGAGGTCAGCTTTGGACTCAGGAAGATGAGTCTTCCTGACTCTAGGCCTGGTGCTTTATGCACTGCAGTGCCCTCTAGCTGCCCTCCTGGACACCCAGGAAACACTTTTCAATAAATGCCATTTCACTCCAAACCCACTCCTGCCTAAGCCAAAATGAGTTTCCCCTGCTCCCCTTACCTAGCCTCCCAAGGAGACATCAGCTGTGCTCTTGAGGAGGAACATGGGACCCTAAATTTAGGTTGAGGAGTGACTTGGAAGTCATTTCTGTGTGTGTGTGTCCTTGAGCAAGTCATGAATTTAGGGTGAGGGCTACCTGGGGCTCAGTTTCCTCATCTGTAAAATGACAGGGCTGGATTACTGGAAATGCTTTTTTTATAGAGAAAGAGACTGAGTCCTCAAAAGAGAAAATTTGTTCAAGGTCACACAGAGCATGGCACAGCTCAGGTTCAAACCAGGGTCCTGTGAGCTCTGCTCACTGCATCCTTCCACCTTCTGCCCCAACCCAAAGGCAAGGAAAGGATTAGTGTCCAGAGCTCACAGTCTGAGGTACCTTCCCTTTCAGCAGGCCCACCACAAGCCCCAGCAATTCAAAATGTCTCACTTACAGCCTGTCCCGAATGACTCCGGCCTGAGCCCCCGTCTTGGGCTGGGTCTGACTCCTGCTGGGCTTGGCAATTATCTGCAAGACCAATGGGAGAGAGAGAGAAGCTATGAATGACAGGTTCCAGATGCTCTGCTAACATGGGAATTAGGGGTGCATTACCCAGCTTCTTGACCTGAAGGGCCAACGTCAGGATGCTGAGGTTCAGGCCCTTGTTCCAGGCCCAGTGAAAGTCCCCCTTAACTTCCCAGAATGACCACAGTCCTAGCCAAGATGGCTACAGAATCAAATTCTGTTTCCCTAATGGCTTCCTAAATAATTGAAAAATGTGTTCTCATGGAGCAAACCCCTGGTGTCTAGAAATGAGAGCTTTTGGTCAGGAAGAAGCCAAGATCCTTGACATCCAGTGAATGCTCAATACTCAACACTCCATATGATTCCGCTGCCCATTTTCCCAACCCCATCCTGACCAGTGATATGCTGCATCCCAGATTCTCCACCTACAGATCTTAGAAATGATCCCTCCCACACCCAGAGCACAGGGGAACTTGTATGTATGAAGAGGAAGGTGGGAGACTCTGCATTGGCTAATAGAGCTGGGCTGCAGTGACCCACATCACCAGCAGGTAGCACCATCAACATTTGGTCCTTAATGGAATCACAAAAAGGCAAAGTTGGAAAGGACTTAGAAAACACTGACCCTACCCCCTTATCTTACAAGTGGAAACTGAGGTGCAGAGACCCTGCCCAAGGTCATGCAAGGAGTAACAGAGCCAGGATTTGAACTCAAGTCTCCTGGCTTTACTACAGCAAGTGCTCATTCTCACTGAACCACATAGCCTTAAGAAGAATCCTAGTCTCATAGCCCAGTAAGTCCATCCAATCCACAGCTGAACAAATCCCATCAGCAACACCACCACCAATCAGATTACCAACCAGCTTGTGAGTGAGGACCTCCTTGGATGGGGAGCTCACTACCTCCCAAACCATCCCATCCTGATTCTAGGAAGTTCTTTATGACCTTGAGCCTGAATCAGCCTCTCTGCCGCTGCCCTCCAGGATCAAGCAGAATAGGTTATGACCCTTTCCCTGTGACAGTCCTTAGAGAAACTTCACTGCTCTTCTTCTTGAGGCTAGCTGCCTTCAGTGCCTTCAGCTCATCCTCATGGGCTGAGGCCTAAAGAAGGAGGGCAAGGCCTCTAGAAGTATGGGAAGCCCTCCCCAGAGGGTTTATTGAAGGACAGCCACAGTCAACATGCAGGAACCTTCTAGATAAAGGAGAGGTGGGGGAGGGCAGATGGAAGAGCCAGGGGACAGTTAGCAGGCAAAAGTCCTGACCAGAGGGGAGGAGCCTGCTCCCATATAGGCGAGAATCCAGTTCCTTCCTCCTTGCCTGGCTCATTCCTTCTCTTTGCCCAAGAAGGTGCCAGATATCATCTTTGCCATGGCTGTTGCTGGAAGCTGCCCAAGGAGCTGGCGCTAGTGAGGGCAGCAGCTGTTCCCAGGCAACACCCCCTCCCAAAAATGTCTGGGGACTTTTCTGGGGTGGAGAGGCAGGAGCAGCTGTGGCTGGAGCCTGGATACTCAGGGTGGGCTGGGGTGGGGCGTTACCCAGCCTTGATCAGATGTTTTCAGTGCCCCCTCATTCACCCAGTGCCCCTGAGCTCACACTCCCTCCTAACCTTCCCTGGTCCTGGAAAGTCCTGAAAAGTCCTAGTGGGCTCTTGGATGCTGAGTGGGCCTTTGGTTCCTGCTCTGGCTTCACCATTATCAACCCAGCTCAGCTAATATAATGCTTGCCCACAGAGATGGGCACACAGTCAAAGTGGCCTGATCTATGGGGAGTATGAGAAGCCAGCGTTCTGTGAGGCCCCTTCCCCTGCCCCCTTTGTTCACAATGCCCAGCTCCTCACTCCTAGAGTTCTTTTTTTCCAAATTAATAGAGTTGTCCAAACCACGGACATGATTATGCCTCATTTCCCAACAAATGTGGTCTGATAGAGATGTGGCATCCACTCTCAGGCACTCCCAGGCCACAGCCAGACTGATCTGTCTGTCCATCTATCCATCTGTCCAAAACTCACATCTTCCCCTATCTCTTGGAGCAAATGGGGAGATTGTCAGACTAACTGGCCAAAAAAAATTTCCACACACCATCTGGGACCAGAAACTGGGTTTCTGGGAAAGTGGCCCTTTTCCCAGAGACCAAGGAGATGGCTTCGGTAGTTAGCTAAGGGCCTTTAGGGCCCCCAAAGAAGAGACCATTCCTCAGCAGCTGGGATCATGTCAAGCGTGCTAGAAAATCCAAAACCTCATGAGGTCAGAGCTGGAACAGATCTCCTCTGGAGAGCCAAGAGAGGGGACGTGTGCCTTGAGGCAGAGGAAAGGGCAAGGGGGCTCCAAGACAAAATGACCCTTCCCTTTGATTTGGGGGTGGAGTGGGAGCAGTTTCCAAAGAAAGCAGAGAAAAAAGTCCTCGGGCTCCCACGGCCTCAGAGCCTCCCACTGGGGACTTGGGATGGGAGGCTCAGCAAATGAAATTCTGTCGACACAAACAAGTCCAGTTGAGTACGGGAGGGGATGAGGGGGAGCTGTCCATGGAGGGCCACGAAGGGCCTAGGGAGCTCCCCAGCCAGCTGGGGCTGTCAAGCCCTGAGAAGCAGCCAGAAAGGAGGCAGCCGGAGAGCAGGCTGGCCCAGCCCCGGAGGAATCACAGCAGCCACCAGGTTGCCGTGGGAGAGCCAAGGACAACAGAGCGGGTTTTGCTGTTTTTAGCTATATTGGGGGAAGGGGGAGGATCAAAGGAGGGTTAGGACTATGGCTGGGGGGTGTGTGGGATGATAGCAGGCCATGGAGATGAGGCAGACATACTTGGCTCTGATTTCGCTTCTAAAAAAAGCCTGTGTTCGACCCTGCCGTTCGTTGTCTTTTCTGTGTCTCTTCATGGCTAAACTTGCGGAGAAGGCGCCTCTGCTTCCTGGCCTCCCACTCAGCCAGTCAGGCTCAGCTCCGGGCTCTCCTCTCAAATTTCCGTGCCCGGCTGCTTGGCTGCCCCACTGCCTTTCTTCTCCCTCTCCTGTCTCTGAGGACTTGTTGGGCCCCCTCAGCCTCTGGTCACCCCCTGCCTTGGCTCTGGGCCACAGCCCACTTCGGCTCCTGCTCATTCTGTGACCATCTCTTTCTGGGACCCCCAAAGGTCCTGCTTCATGGCCCCTTCTTCCTTCTCCCCATTCTCCCCTTGGCTTCACTGAGGACTTTCATGCAGATGGCTCCCACATCACAACATCAGCAGCATTCTGGGTGCTGCTGGCCATCTCCTACCTCAACAGGCCCTTGGCCGCTCAGGGTCAGCATGGGCCATGTGGAATTCCTATCAGATCAGGGCTTTCCTCAATCCTCGTGTCTATTGAAGGCTTGCTATCCTTCTAGCAACCCAAGCTGCAGTTTCTGAGACTGAGCTTTGGAACTGCAAGGCATGTTGGAGACCAGTGGTCCAGCCCCATCTTTTTATAGAATGGGGGCTTGAGGTTGGGAATAATCATGTGACCTAGATGGTACAGCAGAGTGGGGGCTCAGAGTCAAGCAGACTGGAGTGTGAATCCTGCCTCAGTCAGATGCTTACTACCTATATATGCTGGGAAAGGTCACTTAACCTCTTGGCCTTCAGCTTCCCCAACTGTACAATGGGGACAGTAACACCTACCTACTAGCCTCTTGCTTCCCATGGGGCCTAGGGGCTCTTTCTCCCTAGCATGGACACACACCAGGTTCCTGCCTAGGCCAAGAGTTGCTTTCATGAGGTCATACTGAGTCCTACACGTTCCTAGAAGCCCAGCCTTGGGATCCAGGACTATATCCATTCTCCTCCTACCCCCATAGCAAACAAGAATGGTGGCATATGCAGTCCCCAGGCCCCAAGAGAAACTGAGCCTCCCCAAACCGAGGCCCGTCTCCCTCGAACAGACCCCCTAAGTCTCCCCGTAATTCCCCCAACTCACACTGCAGATGGTCCCCATCAGGGTGCGAAACAAACAAATGGGATATTTCATTCAGCTCTAGTTCTTAGCAGCCAGTCAGTCCTGCTGCCAAGCAGCCCCTCCTTCACAGCTCCGTCAGCAGCGGGTGCAATTTGGGGGGACGACGAAGCCCGATTCCAGCTGCTCCTCCAGGAAAGGGGGGCAGGACCCTGCCAGGAGGGAGGGACCCTGCCAGGGGGGAGTGGCACCTCCATCCCTTCCCACCGGGAGCTGGCAATGCTGAGGAAGGCAGCCATTGGGACTGAGGGTCCCCCCTAAGCACAAGAGGATTCCCAAATCTGGCTCCCAGCAAGCCAAAGGAGATGTCGAGAAAGCCCAGTGCCTTGAAGCACTCAGAAAGCCTGGCCTGGGCAGCAGCTCTTGGGAGGGGGCTCAGCTTCTGCCCTCATCCCCTGCCCCACGCCAACTTCATCCCACCATGATTGCCTCTCCATCCTTGGCAACCCCCTCAGCAGCTTCCACCCCATCCAAGGGGCCCAGCAAGAAAATCAGTAGGAGACATCAAGTCCAGTGCCCTGCCCACACAGGAATCCCCAGCCTCTGCTTGAAGATCTCCCCTGGCAGGAAGCTCGCCACCTTTCGAGGAAGCCCTTCTTATGCCCAGGGCCGCGAACACAGTGCATAATAAATGTCTGCTGACCTGGTGTTCATGGTCATAGTTAGGAAGACTCTCCTGCCCTGGGGCTTCCATCTGCCCCCTTGCTCCTTGACAAGCTGATGAAGGGAGCCTTGAGGATAGCAACCATGCACACAAAGCCTCTGAGGCCCAGTCAAAGCCTTTCCTCAAACATGGCGCCCAGAAAGCCCTGAGCTCCCTGCCCTAACTCCACCTAGCTCCCTAACTCCCCACAGAAAGGGCAGGGTCTCTGTCTACACAGCCTGGCTTCCAGAGGTATAAAGTTCTACACAATGCACCATGCACTTAACTTTGGCCATACCATCCTCCCAATCAGTAGCACATCTTGACTCATCCCCTCCTTAACCCTTCCCAACAAGTATACCTACTTATCAGAGGCCACTGAGTCCTTGCCCTGCCCTCAGGGCATTTCTAGTTTGGATGGAGACCCTCAGTCAGGGATCTGAGAACAGAAGCAGAAGGGGAGTGAATGACCCTGGGCTGAAGGGAGCAGGGTGGGCCAGGGCAGGCCCAATGGAATGTGGAGCGGCCATCCTCACCAGTCAGCCAGAGAGGCCCCCCCCCTCCCCTAAACGCCCAGCCCCCTCCCCAAGGGAGGACGAGCAGGGGCTGCCCTGGTCCCTAACAGGCCAAACATACTGGTGCTTGCAGGCTATGCTTGGCTGAATCTGCTGAATATGGCCATGCCCTCCAAGGCTTGGGTCCTGTTCAGATGCTAGTCAGCCTGAGGTCAGGAAATTCATCTCTTGAATCTCCTCTGGCTGAAGCAAGTGGAAAACTCCTGAGGCCCAGAGGGGTCAAAATCCTACTCCTAAAGCAACTGGCTTGGAAAACTGAGACTGAGAGCAGCCCCCTCCCCCCAGCAGAGGCCCCTGAGAGCAGCCCCCACCCACCCAGCAGAGGCCAGGCCCTCCCCAGACCTTCTTCCCACCCCACCTGGGCATCCTGGGGTTGTGGTGCGCTTAGGCCTCACCTAAGGTTGCCCCATCAGTCTGTCCATAGAGCACCCAGGCCCTGTCCCCCCGCCTGATTCAGAAAACACTTTGTGATTGATAGAAAGATAAAATTTCTCTCAGAAAGAGGGGGATGGGTCTCTGGTTCTGCCAAGACATTCCCCCCTCCTCCTCAGTCCCTGCAGCTGCCAGGGGAGGGAGGGCAGGCTGGTCCATGAATATGCAAAAGCAGTAATTAGCTGAGAGCATTAAACAAATCAGCCCAGAAACAAAACAAGCAGAGGGAGGGAGACTCTGAGGACTCCCAGGAGGCAGGAGATACGATGTTTTCCCAACACCGGCCCAGGGGACCCCACAGCCTCCACAGGCCCCAAGAGCTAGACTCACAGGCCTTTGTGGGACCCACACAGCCTCCACAGCCATTCTCACCAGCCTGAGAGAGTCCCCCCCACAACTCCCAATGCTATAGTTCATGAGCTGGAGAAGACCTTGGTATCTACAGAGTACAGAGAGGGAAACTGAAGCCCAGCCTGAGGAAGGGGCTGGTCCAGGGATGGAATCCTACATTCCTCAGGAGGTGGTTCAATGTCACCCACCAGGCAGTGGCCACTTTGGACTAGATGTATTGGGAACACAGACAGTCCCTGTCCTTGAGAAGTTTCTATCTAGGGGGCGAAGGTGAGGAGGGACTGAACTTGAGACTGGCACCAGACACTGACAAAAGAGGAGCTACAGGAGACATTGCTAGGAAAGGCCTTTTGGAGAAGGGAAAACTTCAGCTGAGCCTGGAGGGGAATAAAGGATTCCAGGCAGATGAGAAGGGATACATTCCAGGCTAGGCTACAGCCTGGGCAAAGGCACAGAGATGGGAGATGGATCACTACATATGGGAGGCCAGAGCATGGGGGGCTTTCAATCATCAGAGGGCAGAGGCTAAGCTTTGGATCTTCCCAGCCAATGGCTCAGCACAATGGCCCCATCCAGGCCACGTCTACTCTGATGTCAAAGGGATTTTACTATAGTGAGGTCCAACCATGGTCACCTCCAGCGGCGGCTCCCTATCACCTCCTGGATCAAGTACAAAAACCCTTTGTTTGGCAGTCAAAGCCCTTCACAGCCCAAGCTCCTCTCTCTCTTTCCAGTCTTCTTACACCTGAACCTCTGGCACATTTTCTTTTCTCTCTCCATTCTGGGGCATTTCCTCTGGCTTTCCCCCATGTCTGGAATGCTCTCCGTCCTCATCTCCATCTCCTGGCTTCCTTCAAGGCTCATAAATCCCACTTTTTGCAAAAAGACTTTCCCAGCCTCTCTTAAATCCAGAGTTTTCCCTCTGGAGTTATTTACAATTTGTCTTCTCTATATAGGGTTTCACATAGCCATCCATCCTCCCCATTAGACTGTAAGCTCTGGAGTGCAGGGGCTGCCTTTTGCCTTTCTTTGTGTCCTCAGTGCTTAGCATAGTGCCTGACATATAATCAGCATTTTAATATATGCTTACTGCCTGCCTGACTACCTGACCCTGGGCAAAACACTTCACATTTCTGAGCCTCAGTTTCCTCATCGGCAAAACATACCTTCCTAGGATACCCATTTATACTTAAAGAAGAGAAAGTTCTTAGAATTGTTGTAAAATAAAATAATGTGCAAGCTTATATAAATGTTAGGTATTATTAGAATGAATCCCATCTGAGCAGGGAGATAACAGCAGCCTTTTGGAGCAACCCTAAACCTCATGCCATCAATAAGACTTTGGAGAACCCCACTGGTCTATTTGTCAACTGGTCTTTGAGCAAGGGCCCCTTAAGAAACTGCAGATACACAGGTAGCGCCTCCACAGCCAGTGACCCCAGATCTGAGTGAGCTGATTATCACATTGAGGGGTGGCTAGAAGGAGCAGTGAATAGAGCACTGGCTCTGGAGTCAGGAGGACCCGAGTTCAAATCTGATCTCAGACACTTAACACAAAACTAGCCGTGTGACCTTGGGCAAGTCACTCAACCCCAATTGCTCTACCTTCCCCCCTCCAAAAAGCAAAAAAAAAAAAAGATCATCACATTGAAAGCTGAGGAACCCCAAAGGAGAAGGGATGGCCAGTTTTCAAAAAGGAAGCACAGATTGTTAATGGTCCCTTGAAAAAATGCTCAACCTTGCCAATAATCAAAGAGACAAAAATGAAAATCCATCAGACTGGCAAAAAGAATTAAAAGCAAGGAAACACAATGCTGGTGGAGCTAGGCAAAAACAGGTACACCCATTCCCTGCTGGGAAGATTGCAATCTGGGGAATCTCTTTTGGAGGCATCTGCTAGGATACATCAACCATTAGACAGGGCATCGCAATCTCCGACCCCATAAGGCCACCGTTGGGCAGAAATCCTGAAAGCAATCATCAGACCAAAGAGAGGGAGAACAATCTGTTCCAAGGTTTTCACAACAACATCATTAGATGTAACTGCAGAAAACGACCATGAGAAAATGGCTGAATCAATTGTGGCACATTCATGTCATGGAATACTGTAGTGCAACTACATACAATGACCTAAGGAAAGACCTTTATGAAATGATGGTTGAGGGAAGTGACTCAGCCAGGGTCACTCAGCTAATAAATATGGCCTGTGCAGTCCCCTCTCACTAGATCACCCTGCCTCCATGTCCTATTTCCCCCTAAACCCTCCCCCTTTCTGATTTCCCTCTTCGTGTTGGGGGCACACACAACCTCCCATCCTTTGAGTGTCCCAGGCTTGCATTCTCAGGCCCATCCTTACCCCTTCTCTCTTCCTGACCCCTCACATTTATGTTACCAAGCCTTGTGAATTAACTCAGGCTCCACGGGAAGGCATTTGTGTTTGATCCCAGGGCAAGAGGGAGCCACGGGAATTTTTTAAGGGAAGGAGTTCCTTGGCCAGACTTGAAGTTCAGGCAAGAGACACTAAGGACCTGAATTAGGCCTGGAGCCCTGCCCACTGAGCCACCTAGGTACCCAATGGAATGGCCTGGCCGGCTTAGCATCACTCACTGAGCATGAACGGGGGTGATCCCAAGCCAATTAACATGTCTCTCCATACCCCGAAATAGCCAGGGCTGCCTAGAAATAGTGGTCTTGCAGAGAAAATGAACAACCCAGCTCTATTTACAAATGAGGAAACGGAGACAAAGAGGGTCAAGTGACTTGCCCAGGTTCACACAGCAGTGTCTGAGGCCAGATTTAAACTCGGGAAGGAGAATCTTCCTGATTCCAAGCCTGGTATCCTACCTACTGCACCACCAAGCCCTCATTCCTTCTGCTACAACTCAACCTACTATGTGTTGAGCACTGTGCTGAGCACTACTCCAGAACCTCGGGAAGTCAGAACTGAGGGGACCTTGAAGAGCAAATGGAGCCCCAGAGAAGGCCAGGGAAGGGGCAGATGCCAGGCGGCCCCACCCCAGCCCGCTGGGACGTAGAAGAAGCCACCAATGAGCTCAAGGAGCACAAAGATTGTATTGTCACTGTTGTTTTTAAGAAATAAAAGGTAGTAACTTCATCAGGGGCAACTCCCAGGCCCAGCCCAGGCTCCAGGAGCTCCCAGTCCTGCCCAGAGAAGGCAGGTCCTAGAGGGGCCCCCAGTGAGAGGACCACGGTGCTGAGGAGGAAGGAGACTTGTTACAGAGTAGGTCTCCAAGGCCGGCTTCCTAATTAGACTCTGGGAGCTTCCCTGCCAGCCCCTGATTCCTCCCAGCTCCCCAGCAGCCCCAGGGATCTGGAGGAGGGAAACAAGGGAAGAGGAGAAAGAAGGAATATGGGGAGGGGGGGAGAAGGGAAAGAGAGAGATGGAGAAAGAGACAAAAGAGAGACAGAGGGGGAAGAGAGAGAGAGAGAGGGAGAGAGAGAGGAAAGAGAAACAGAGAAAGAGACTAAAGAGACAGAGATGAAAGAGAGACAGAAAAAGAAAGAGAAGAGAAAGAGAAAAAGAGAGACAGAGAGAGGAAAGAGAGAGAGAAGAAACATAAAGACAGAGAGACAGAGAGAAGGGAAAGGGAAGAACAGGAGGATAGAAGGAAAGGGAAAAGATGACAAGAAGAAGAAAAAGGAGAAGAGAAAAGGAAGAGAAAGATGTGGAGGGAGGAAGAAAGAAAGGAGGAAGAGCTGAGGAGGTTCAGGGAAGGCCCAGCAGGACCAGAGGCCACCCTGGAGGGTGGAGCTGGGACAGAGAAAGTGGAAGTCAGAGCCCCGAAGGCTGAGTCTACTCAGCTTTTCCCTTCTCCTGGCACCTGGAGAAGCCCGTCACTGCTCAGTCAGGCCCTTCTCAATTCTCTTTCCAAGAGAAGCTGACCAGGAGGCGTCTTCGGGCTCTAGAATGAACAGGAACTGGGAGTCCAGAGGCCTGGTTTCTAATCTTGCCTTTGACAGTGTGGTCAGAAAGTAACCATAGCAGCAAAGAATTGGAAATGGAAGGGATACCCACCAGTTGGTGGGTCTGGGGAATGGCTGAACAAGTTGTGGTATATGAATGTAACGGAATGCTATTGTGCTACAAGAAATGATGAACAGGCAGACTTCAGAAAAATCTGCAAAAATTTCTATGAACTGATGCTGAGTGAAGTGAAAAGAACCAGGAGAACATTGTACACAGTAACAGTCACGTTGTGTGATGACTAACTTTGATAGACTTAGCTCTCATCAGCAATGCAAGGATCTAAGACAACTCCGAAAGACTCAGGATAGAAAATGCCACCCACACCCAGAGAAAGAACCACAGCGTCTGAGTGTGGATGGAAGCAGACTATTTGTTCCCCTTTTCTTTTGTTGTTCTGTTTTGTTTCTTCTTTCCCATGGTTCCTCCTATTAGTTCTAATTCTTCTTTACATCATGACTAATGTGAAAATATGTTTAATAGGAATGCATAAGGAGAGCCTGTATCACACCCTCTTGGGAGGGGGAGAAAATGTGAAACTCAAAATCTTGTGGAAGTGAATACTGAAAACTAAAAATAAATAAATTGTTCAAAAAAAATGGAAAGTAACCATAGGCAAAACAGTCCCCTCATCAGGCTTCAGTTCCTCATTTGTAGAATGAAGTGATTGCAGTGGGTGACCTAGGAGAGCCCTCCTTGGCTTGGCCCTGCAAGATTCTCATTTACTCAATCAATAAATCAGCCTTTATTAAGTACCTACTATAAGTAAGCTAGGAGTAGCTAGGTGCCACAGTGGTTAGAGTGCTGAGCCTGGAGCCAGGAGGACTCATGTTCTGAGTTCAAATCTGCCCTCAGATACTCACTAACTGTGTGACCCTGGGCAAGTCACTTAGCCCAGTTTGCCACAGTTTCCCCATCTGTTGAGCTGAGGAATGAAATGGCAAACAACACCCAGTATCTCTGCCAAGAAAACTCCAAATGGGATCACAAAGAGTCAGACAGAACTATGTGCTAGGATTATACATTAGATAAAAGAAAGACAGTCCTAACTCCCAACTCCAGGGAGAGTCAGGTGGCAGACATCTTCCTTCCCAAGGGGCAGACTGTCTGGAAACTCACCTCCTCAGGGAAGCCTTCCTGGATTGGTCCTCCCAGCTAGCTCCCTGCCTCCCTGGCTGCCCCAGCTCCAGCTGCGGTACAGAGGGGGCCGCCTTCTTACGTCCCTCCCTCTGGGGCAGTCCTGCCCCCTGAGCTGCTCAGCCCTCCCACACCCATGGCCCAGGCTGCACATGCCTCTAGGCTGAGCTCACACACATGCCGGGCAGAGTCTGAGCTGGTGCATAGCCACACCCAGCTCATTTCTTGGCCCTTCCAAGAGTGAGTCAAGGGCTAGGAGTGAGTGGAGACTTCCATCTCCAGCTCTCCCTTCCCTCTTAGCCCCAGGCCCAGTGTGAGATGGTCATGGACAGACCCCTCTTGTTGACCCTGAATCTCCAGCCCATAAGCCCAGGAAGCTTTCTCAGATCAACACCGGAGGCTCACGTTGGGTCCTGGTGTGTCCCAGGCCCGTCTGTGCACTCCCTTTACTTCCGTGGAGTCCACACCCACACCCGATGTTAGGAGCAGGTTCTCCCCCTAGAACGGGACTTTCTCAGCTCGGCTTCTCTCCTTGGCACAGCCTGAGGCAGACATCAGGCTGAGGGAGTCCCTCAGAAACGGTACCATATTTAAAAACTGATTGAAAAGTAAACACAAGATGGGAGAGCAACTGGTGCCTTGGGAAGCAGAGCAAGAAGGGGGACGTGAGGGGAGCCATGCCCCCTCCCCTTCTTCAGAGGCCCTGCCCCAGCTTGGACAGAGCGTGGGCCTGGCCAGCTAGGCTGGTGCCTCATGAGAGGATGGCCACCTCTAGGACCTCAATTTTCATCCTAGGATCATGAGCTAGGGCCAGTTCTGTTCCCAGAGGTTCCTGGTCCATCCAACCACCCCTCCTGGGAGACTGAGAAGCCCCTCACCCTTTAACAAAACCACATCCCAAATGGGGGAGAAGGCACTGAAGAAGGACCCGATAGCTCTCCTCAGGTGCTGTGCCCAATCCCTGAATCTCTGAGCCCAAAGTGAGAGCTGGGCGTGTTGGTGGGAAGGAGCGGCAAAGTGTTCTTCATTCTTCTGAGTGAAGTGAACAGAACCAGGAGAACATCATACACAGTAACAGTCACGTTGTGTGACTGTTGTGTGAGGATGCAGAACCCCACGAATTCCTCCCTCCAACCAGACTCACCCAGGCCATATGAGGATAAAGTCCCCTGGGAAATTCTCCATTAACCAGCTGCTGCGTTTGGCAAACAGAGTTCAAGGCTCCTCTTCTCCTTTTTATGGCCACCCCCAGGGCTGCTCCCCGATACCTGGCACCTGGGCTATGGGGCTGAGGCTGGGGCAGGGACCCAGAGGCTCTCGGGGTGTGGGCGCAGGGCCGAGATGGTCCCCACAATCCCAGGGCCCGGCGATAGAGAGTGACGTCTTCTGGAGGCGTCCCACCTGGGCCGGGTGCCAAGCAGAGTCCAGGCCAGGTGAGTCAGTCCTTGGCTCCCTCAGGGTGGGGCTGCAGCTGAGCTGCTTCTGATCTCTAGGAGACCGAGCAGAGCCCATCCCAAGCCTTGTCACCTGCCACCCCCAAGTGACCTCTTGGGATTGACCCGCTGGACCCCAAACACCCTTTGTCTCTACTTAGTCCACCTCCCCCACCAAGAATCGAACCCAGATGACATTATAATAGGGCTGGCTGTGTGCTTCCTCAGTGAGGAGAGTGTGTGTCCCTGCAGGACACCCCTCACCCAGGGGATCCCCAAGAGAAAGGGATCCATTCCTCCAACAGGTATGATGAGGAGCTAGGTTCGGAAGGCCTGGACTCACACTCTACCAGAGCCTTCCCTTCCTTGGGCCTCAGTTTCCTCAGCTGTTCAATGAAGGGGCTAGACTGGATGGTCAGTGGGGGATACCATGTTCTTCCTCCCCCTGTCTTTCCCTGAAAAACTGGAATCCCTGTGGCTGCTGGTGCTGGGTGTGTTCCTGCTCCCAGGCTCCACGCTGTGGGCTGAAGAACAGTGGAACGTGGTCAAGGCACACAAACAGGTTTTCCTGCCTAAGAGCTTTCTGGGGAGGGGGCCCTCCTTGTTCTCAGTTGGAACAGCCAGCTGAGAGTCCAAGGTGCCCAGCCCTGGGTTCATCCTGGGCCCAGCCATCAGGCCACAGCAGTGACAATGATAGCTACTTCTCACACTTTTTTGGGGAAATTGTGGCCCCAGGAAGGCAGGGCCCTTGCCCAGCTGCTCACCCTGGGTCTTTCCCTTCCTTCTTGGCTGACGGAGCTCTGTGGTAGGGGTTGGGGACAGATTACATGTTTATCCACATGTACACACATATGTATATGCACACCATTTCAAGCAGGATCACAGAAGGCACAGAGATGTTACGTTGAGTAACTGAGGGTGGGCACCAAGGCAATGGCCTTGAGACTCCTGCTGATTTGCCCAAGCTCTGAGGCTAAGTTGCCAGTTTCTTCTGTTTCCTCCAGATCCTGGTACCCTGCGTGCCCAGCCCAGGTGATAGAAGGCACAAGGAAGCCAGATTGCGAGTATCCTCATACCAATAGGGTTCTATGATATGGACACTGAAAACTGGGGCACGGGCAAGCAGGGTAACCTGATGGGTGAGCCCCTGGGAGAGCCCCAGGCCCACCTACCAATCTGGCTCCCTGCCTTCTGCCCAGGAAGGGACCCCAGAAAGCTGAGGAGTAGGTCTCTAGAAGAGGGGGAGCTAGCAAAGTGGAATGTCCACACTGACAGGATGTCTTCTGGGGTCTTACACACTGGCCCAAGGATGGGTCAGAATCTTTCTGTCTCTGGGGCTCGGGCCCATATCTCCTTCTAGTCCAGCCCCTATGGCATCCCACTCCCTCTTTCCAATCCAGCTCTAGAGGACAGAAGCAATGCCAGACCAGGTTAGGCTGTCCAGTTCTAGCTTCTACCTCAGACACAGGGGCCTCCTGAAACATTTTATGATAAAATATGATATACCAAGGAGTGGCCTTAGAAAGCAGCTGGCTAGACTCAGAGAGGGACAGGCAATTATCCAGGGCCACACATCTAGCAGAGTCAAAATTGGAACTTGGTTTACCTGACTCTAAACCCAGGGTGGGCTATGGGCTCATTATTCTTTGGTACCAAAAGCCTCTGTATTTCTTCTCTTCCCAAGTCTCCAACTACTTCTTTCAAGCTTGAATGCCCCCGTCCCAGAAAAAAAAAAAAGAGAGAGAAAGATAAACAGAAGAAAACAGGATGGAAGAAAATACAATTAGTAATCATAACTGGGAATGTGAATGGAATGAACTCACCCATAAAATGGAAGTGGAGAGCAAAATGGATTAGAAACCAGAATCCAACAATGTTAATTTTTATAAGAAAAACACACTTGAAACATTCACAATTGTGCTTCAGTTGAAGTAAAAAAGGCAAGGGTAGCAATCATGATCTTGGGAAAAGTAAAAAACAGACCTAAATAAAAGAGATTATCAGAGAATCTATATGCTAAAAGGTACCACTGGCAATTAAGTAATAGCAACACTAAATGGATATGCACCAAACAGTATGGCACCCAAATACTTAAAAGTGAAATGAGTTACAGAAGTAAATAGTGAAACTATACCAGTGGGGGACCTCAACTTTGTCCTTTCAGAGCTTAAATACATCTAACCACAAAACAAATGAGAAAAAAAGTTAAGGAGATGAAAAGAAAAGTTAGCTATGATGGTTAGAATTGAATGGGAATAAGAAGGAGTATGCCTTTTTCTCAGTTGTACATAACACTTTCACACAAATTAACCATATATTGGAACATAAAAGACTCATAAACAAATGCAGAAAAGCAGAAATACTAAATGTACCGCTTTCAGACCAAAATGCAATAAAAATTATATTCAATAAAGGGCTGTGGAAGTATGGATGGAAACTAATTTAATACTAAAGAATGGATAGGTCAAAGAACAAATTATAGAAACAATCAATAATTTCATTAAAGATACTGACAACAATGAGACAACACACCAAAATTTGTGGGAAGCAGCCAAAGCAGTTGTTAGGGGGAATATTTATATATCTAAATGCTTATATCAATAAAAAAGAGAAGGATCACATCAATTAACTGGATACATCATTTAAAAAACTAGAAAATAAACAAAAAAATCCCTAAACACCCAAATAGAAACCCTGAAAAATCAAATGAGATTGATACAATTGAAATTTTAAAAATTCATTGAACTAATAAATAAACCTACAAGCTGGCTTTATGAGACAGTGAATAAAATAAATAAACCACTGATTAATTTGATTAAAAAAATAAGAAAACCAAATTACCAGTATCAAAAATGAAAAGAGTGGATGTGCCCCCAATGAAGATGAAATTAAAGCAATTTTTAGGAATCATTTTGCCCAATTCTATGTCAATAAAACTGAAAATCTAAGTGAAATGGATGAATATTTATAAAAATATAAATTGTCAAGATTAACAAAAGAAGTTTAATATAATATTAATAAACAAGACCAGATGGATTAAGATATGAATTCTACCAAAGCTTTAAAGAACAATTCCAAAAACTATTTGAAAAAAATCCGAAGGAGTCCTACCAAATCCTTTTATGACACAAATATGTTGCTGAAACCTAAACCAGAGAGAGCAAAAACAGAAAAAGAAAACTACAGCCCAATTTCCTTAATGAATATTGATGCAAAATTTTTAAATAAAATACTAGTGAGGAGACTACAGCATTGTTGCAATGATTATATACTATGACCAGGTGGAATTTATTTATACCAGGAATGTTGGGATGGTTCAATATTAAGAAAATCATTAGAATAATTGACCATATCAATAACAAAACTAACAAAAACCATATGACTATTTCAATATCTACAGAAAAAGCTTTTGACAAAATACAACACCCATTTCTATAAAAACAAACAAACAAAAAACAACCACTAGAAAGCATAGGAATAAACAGAGATTTTCTTAAAATAAGGAATATCTATCTAAAACCAAGAGCAAGCATTACCTATAATGGGGATAAATTAGAAGTCTTCCAAATAAGATTAAAGGTGAAGGAAGGATGTCCATTATTATCACCAGTATTATTCAATATTGTACTAGAAATGCTAGCTATAATAATGTCACAAGAAAAAGAAAGTGAAGGAATAAGAATAGACAATGAGAAAATAAAACTATCACTCTTTGCAGATAATATGATGTTATACTTAAAGAATCCTAGAGAATCAAAAAAAACTAGTTGACACAATCAACAACCTTAGCAAATTTGTAGGATATAAAATAAACCCACGTGAATCACCAACATTTCTACATATTACCAACAAAATCAAGCACAGAGAGACACAAAGAGACAGAGGGAGAGAGAAAGAGATTCCATTTAAAATAATTGCAGACAACAAAACACTTGGGAGTCTACTTACCAAAACAAACCCAGGAACCACATGAACACAATTATAAAATACTTCTCACACAAATAAAGACAGATCTAAACAACTGGAGAAAAATTACTTGTTAGTGGGTAGGCTGAGACAACATAAAAAAAATGACAATTCTACCTAAATTAATTTACTTATTCAGTGCCATACCAAACAAATTACCAAAGACTTATTTTGTAGACCCAGAAAAAAAACAACCAAATTCATTTGCAAGAACAAAAGGTCAAGAATATCAAGGGAATTGATGAAAAAAACATGAAGGAAGAAGTTCTCACCATAGCAGATCTCAGACTATATTACAAAGCCATAATCATCCAAACAATCTGGTAAGAGCTGAGAAATAGAGTGGTGGATCAGTGGAATACATTAGGTACACAAGACACAGTAGTAAATGACAATAGTAATCTAGGGGTTAATAAACACAAAGACCCAAGCTTTTTGGATAAGAACTCACTATTTGACAAAAATTATCTGGAAAACTGGAGAACAGTTTGGCAGAAACGAGGCACAGAACAACATCTCACTCTATATACCAAGATAAGGTCAAAACGGGCACATGACTTAGACATAAAGGGTGATGCCATAAGCAAATTAGGGGAGCAAGGAACAGTTCATTTGTCAGATCTATAGATAAGAGAAGAATTTATGACCAAAGAAGAGATAGCGGATCACAAGGAGTATAATAGTTTTAATTACATGCAATTTTAAAATTTTTACACAAACAAAATCAATTCATCCAAAATTAGAAGAAAAGGAGGAATCGGGGGAAAGAATTTTTTATAGAAAGGTTCTCAGATAAAGGCCTCATTTCTCAAAATCTTGAGGGAACTGAGTCAAATTTAGGAAAAATAAGAGCCAGTCCCCAACAGATAAATGATCAAAGGATGTGAGCAAGCAGTTCTTGGATGAAGAAATCAAAGCTATCTATAGTCATATGAAAAAACATAGTAAATCACTATTTATTAGAGATATGAAAATGAAAACAACTCTGAGGTGCCACCTTGCATTTATCTGATTGGCTAACATGACAGAAAAGACAAATGTTGAAGGGAATGCAGAAAAGTAATGAATTGTTGGTGGGTCCAACCATTCCGGAGAGCAATTTGGAATTATGCCCAAAGGGCTATAAAGTTGTGTGTTACCCTTTGATCCAGCAATACCATTGCCAGGTCTGTATCCCAAAGAGATAAAAGAAAAAGGAAAAGGACACACGCCTACAAAAATATTTATAGTAGCTCTTTTTGTGGTGGCAAAGACTTTGAAAAGTGAGGGGAATGGCTGATCAGGTTGTGGTATAGGATTGTGATGGAATGGTATTGTGCCTTAAAAAATGATGAACAGGATAGTTTCAGAAAAAAACCTGGTAAGACTTATATGAACTGATGCAAAGTGAAGTGAGCAGAAGCAGGAAAAGTAAGTAGTTACAGCAATTTTGTATGATGAAAGACTTAGCTACTCAGATCAAGAAAATGATCCAAGACAATTCCACAGGACTTGGAAAATGCTATCCTCCTCTTCAGAGAGAACTGATGGATTCTGAGTACACATTAAAACATAAATTTTTCTTGCCTTTTTATTGTTGTTGTTCAGTTGTTTTCAGTTGTGTTGGATTTTACAGATGAAGAAACTGAGGCAAACAGGGTTAAATGACTTACCCAGGGTCACACAGCTAGGAAGTGTCTGAGGCCAGATTTGAATTCACGAAGATGAGTCTTCCTGATTCTAGGCTTGGCACTCTATCTGCCCCCACCCTTTTTTTGGCAACATGGATAATATGGAAATGTGTTTTGCAGGATTTCACATGTATAATTGATATCATGTTGCTTGCCTTCTCAATGGATGGAGAAGAGGTAGGAAAAAGGAAGAAAATGCAAAACTCAAAATTTTTTAAAATGCTCAAAGGGATGGAATGCGTGGATGGCCTCTGGTGCCATACCTGCTCTGATGTCAGAGGTTTGGGGTCAGCCCCCTGACCCCAGACCAGGCCACCTCTATCTAAACCACGTTAGAGAGAGAAGGCGTGCCTAAGCAGTCCCAGAAATAAGGGCCAGGAGAACAGCCTGACAGTGCCCCCAGGTCAGAAGGAACACCCACTGCCATTGTCCACTTCCAGCAGAGTCTGCTTCCTCCATGACATTTAAAACTCCCTCCTACTCCCTGACCAGGGTCCACCCCCACCACTCTAGACCCCTGCCCCTGGTACTCCATCAGAGGAAGGGGAGCTTACCATCTCTTACACACACACACACACACACACACACACACACACACACACACACACACACACACCCCTCCCATTAGAATGGAAACTTCTTGAGGCCAGGGACTGTCTTACAGAACCCTGGATTTGGAGTCAAGAATATCCAAGTTCAAATTCTGCCTCAAACACTTAGTAGCTGTGTGACCCTGGGTGAGTCACTTCACCGCTATCTGCCTCAGTTTCCTGATCTGTGAAATGGGAATAAGAAGAGCATCTCCCTTCCAGAGTCATGGAGATCCAATGAGAACATTTGTAAAGTGCTTTGCAAACCGTAGAATGCTCTATCAAGGTTAGGTAGGTTATAACGATCTTTGTACCACCTAGTGTGGGGCCTGGCACAGAGTAAGTAGGTGCTTAATATATGCCTACAGCTTGATGAGACCCACAGGGCAGGTTCGGGAGGGGCGGTGAGGAGACGAGCTGCCCGGGGGCAGGGGAGAAGGAGGTGCAAGGCAATCCAGCGAAATACTTAAGGGTGGGCTGGAGAGGGGACCAGAGAGAGCCAAGGAGACTCGTCAGCAGCCCCGGTGGAAGTCCAGGTGAGTGGGGACAGGGTCTGGCCTAAGAAGAAAGAAGGGGGAGGCAAGTTCTCCCTCAGTCCTCATTAACATCTTCCCCAAGCCCAGCCTTCCCCACTCCATAACCATGTGCTGACGGGAAGTCTCGCCCCGGTGTCCCAGAGGCCTTGTTAGTAGTCCCTTCTGCCTATGCCAGGGGCGTCGGGGTCACCTGGAACATGGCCCCACGGCCCAGTTATGCAGGGCCAGAGAGGACTCCCCATCATGGGTTCAGCCCCCCCAGACCAGATCATCTCCTCTCAGCCTGGCACAAGCCCAGAATTACTGGCCAGCAGCCTGGCTCACCCTGGAGAAGGCCAAGTGCCAGGCTCGATACCCATTTGGGCTGCTCCCCAACCACTCGCTTTCAGGATTAGCAAGCACCCCACTGGGAACCACACTTTCTCCAGATGTGACACTTCTGCCTGACCGGCTCTGTTATCCTCCAGGTCCATGTAATGTTTCATCAGCAAGAAGAATGGCTGTCCCTGGAGAACTAAGGGCAGGGCTGGGCTTGGCTGGTCAGGGAAGGGCAGGGCTGGGCAGGGCTGGGCAGGGCAGGGCTGAGCTGGTGGGGGCTAGACAGGTGGGGTAGAGGAGACTGGTTTCCAAAATCCAGTCCTGGATCAAAGAAAATATCTATAAAGTATTAGTCCAGTCCCTGGCACATAGTAGGTGTTCAGTGTTGTTTCCTTCCTGCCACCCAGGAAATACCTCTATGCAGACTGCCTGGAGATCACAACAGGGAAGCCTCTTTTCTCCCTGGTGATGTGACTGCAGACACATATTCTCACCAGCAACCCTTGTCCCGAGATAGTTTTTAAAATCTTATGTGAGAATACTGGCTGTGCCGAGCTGAGCCCAAATCCAAAAAGCCTTCCCAGAAGAAAGTGAGCTTCTCCACACATGGCGACTTGTGGATGACCTTGTGCTGGTTGCCCCACATCCTACAACAAACATTTCAGAGCCACCTTGAGGACACCCTATGTTCACAAGAGTTCAACCTAACCATTCACTCAGGAGAAACCAAGTAGAGGAAGATGGCCTGGCATTCAGACTAGGAGGTGTGGGTAGGTGGTCCATCACTACATACATCTTGGAGAGACATCGCATGTGAGCAAGGAGCTGGGGCCAGAACCAGACGAGAGAGGCAGGGTGTGGCTATGGCAGCCTTTAGGAAATGGTGAAGTGCCCACTATGTGGCAGAGGCTATACTAGGCACTCAAAATACAAAGCAAACAGCAAGATAGTCCCTGCCCTCCAGAAGCTTTCACTCTCTGCAAGCTCTAAGCTATATCAGGGACCCAAGAGAATTGTCCTCTGACTCCTGTGTGGGAGGGGAAGGGAGGCAGGGCTTTGGCCAGCACTGTCAGAAGGGGAACCCCCACAGGCGAGATTGCCATGAGAGGTATCCAAATGTGGGCAGAAGGGCTGGCGCCACAGGGGTGGAAGCTAATCTAGAAGCAGCATGCGGCTGGGGGGTTCTCAGAGAGGCAGGGCCCCCCCCCAGGCTGTGGCACTCCCATCCAGGAGATGGTGTTATTCCACGCCCCTTCCCCTCTCTCAGGGCCAGCATCTGTCCACGCCAGCTGGCCTCTGTGTGAGGAAAGCAGATGCTGAGGTGTGCCAGGATTGAGCTCCAAGCTTTATCAGGCCTGTTATAGCTACTGCAAGACTGCAAGACTGGGTTTTACAGAGGAGGAGACAGGGTGCTAGAGCAGGCAGGTGGTTTGCTGGCAACCCCACAGCAAGTAAGTGGCAGGAAACCATGATAACAGAATTTTCAAGTGGATGCCCCCATCCCAGATTTGGAGCCGGGAAGAAACATAGAGAAGGTCATGAGTCCAACCAGCCAGTAAACAGTGATTAAACTCTTACTGTGTCAGGCACATAAACATGAAAAGATAGTTCCTGCCCTCAAGAGGGGGAAAGGCAAACATGAAGCAAAGATGAAAAGGGAGGCAGAGAGGGAGAGGCCCCCAAAGGAGGTATCCAGTGCAGGCAGAGGGTAATCCAAAGAGCTCCAAAAAGAGTGCAGCTGACAGGAAAGGAGGTGCCCACCCTGTGCCCTCTCCGCTCTAGTCAGAGGGGCCAGAGAGGCTGGTGAAGGGTGACCGACTGGATCTTTGCACAGATGATGACGTTCACCAGGAGTTTTCCAGACGAGGAAACAGAGGTCCACAGAGGGGAAGCAGATTGGTTGTGGGAAGGGCTCCCAGCTGGCAGGGGCTCCAGGCCCTCTGAACTCAAATTCAGAGCTTCCTCACTGAATCATGTGGCTTCATGGATAGGACAGTGGGGTTCCTTGAGGCCCCAAAGAGAAATTCCTCTTTGCCCCGTGACTCATTTGTCACCCTCAAGTGCCCACTTCCCTTGCCAGGTCTCTGGGGCATGAACACCAGCTTTGAAGTGCTCCCTGTCACCACAGGCCCCACAGCAGCCCAGCCATCTCAGCAGCAAAGGCCAACGCTGGAGGCTTGTGCAGTGTCCCAACAATGGCTCCTCCCTGTTCCCATTTGCCAATGTTCCCAATCAGAAAATCACCCCTCCCTGAGTCAGGGTGGAGAGTCCTGGACCCCTCAGTCCTGCCTCTTAGCCCCCCCCCCCCCCTCCTGCATCCCACTCCCCATTCTTCAGGCCGTGTTGAGCTGCTCATATGCACGTACTGTCCATGACAGACCCCAGAGCTTGGTAGGAAAGAAAGTGGAGATTGGGGACTCGGGATGGTGAGTCCTGCCAGGGGAGGGCTGGGGCAGGATATGAGGGAAGGTGCCTGCTAGCCCATCCACCCAGCCCACCCCCAGAGGGAGGGAGAGCCTCTTCCAGAGAGGAAGAGAGCCCTGTAATCTGCTTGTCAGCTTGTCAGAGAGTCAATGGTCACCCCCAAACTGGTCCTTAAGCTATCACGGGCGTCAGGGTAGCCGCCCCGCCTCCTCCCCGCTAATCACAGGCTTCTACACTGCAATTAACACCCACTGCCTTCGAATGCTCTCCAACTGTCTGTCACACGTGTGGTGTGTGCACGCGTGTGTGTGTGCATGCATGAAAGAGGTGCACGCGTGCACACCAGCACTCCAGTGTCTCACACAAACACACACTCTCCATTGCATGACCAAACAAATTAGCCCGCATGGAGGGAGGCAGCCCAGGCACCTTCTCTATAACCTCCTAAGCCCATCTCCAAGCTCTGGGACTGCCCCTCCCCCTGGACGTTCCCCACAAAGAGAAAGGGCAGCAGGCCCAAACGGAGAATGAAGCGGGACTCCTGAGCCCTCCGGAAAGGGATCTGGTGAGGTCATGCCCTCCATGCCTCTGCCCCCAGGAAACCCTCCCAGACAGAAGAGTTCTACATTCCTGTGTGGCTCTCATCCCCTTCTTATGGCCACAAGAAATTTGTGGCTTGGAGCGCTCCTATTCTTTCAATGTGGCTGTTCACGGAGCCCCCAGGAAAGAAAGGGTCCCACTCAACCCAGATAACTCACAGACTAGCCCAAGGAGAAGCAATACCCCGCCCCCCCTCCAGAGAACCTCCAGGCAGAGAACGATCTCCCCATTACTAGAACTACCCAGCCTGCAATTTGGACCAGGCTGGTGGCAGGAGAGACCAAGCAGATTGAGAAGCTGCCTCCACAGGGAACTGGGCTCCCACTCAGGCTGAGGATGAACAGAAAGAAAAGCTTTACAAAGAGAAAACAGTCCATTTTAGAGATCAGTGCCTCAGGTCCAGCCATGAGCCCAGTCCAGCCTCAACCCCCAAATCAGGACAAGATGAAGGAAATGCAAGATTTCTGGGGTCCTGAGATGCCAGGATCTTAATCCTGGACCCCAACCCCATCCCCTAGAAATCTCTCTGGCCCTGTCCCCTTCTCTGCACTCCCATAGCCACCACTCTAGCTCAGGCCTCATCACCTCTTGCCTTGATTATTGTGATCGCCTCCAACGTCCACACCTTCCCCCCCTCTGCAGTCCATTCCCCACTCAGCTGTCCGAGATCTTCTTAAAGGCTGGCTCTGATCATGGCCTGTCTGCACAGATGGATTGGGGTTAGACACCAAGATGGGGAGGATGAGAGAAATGGGGGGCTGGGGGCCAACCTGCCCCATCATCCAGGGCCCACTGGGGCCTTCTCCCAAGCTCTCCCTGCATCCCCATCAGTGGCAGCTTCTTGCTCACCTTCAAAGTGGAAGCTCCGTGAGGGCAGTGTCTGTGTCTGTGTATTTCCGCCTTTGTGTGTATTTGCATTTAGCTCAGATCCTCGAGTGAGGAGGTACTATATAAGAGATGTTTGCTGACCAGTGACTGTTGGCTCCTTACAGACCCTGGCCAGGCACCCATCACTCCCTCAGCTGCTTTCCCCAGAATGGGAAAGAACAATCGGCTTCTGGGCAACTGGGTGCTATTCACTCTTTTGTTCCCAAGACTAATGGTTTGGGAGGGTGTGATTTGCTGGGGAAAAAACCCTCACACGACTACCAATCTTTTTTCCTGGGTTTCAAAGAACCCTTGAGGAGGGCAACAACCATCAATTAGACAAGCAAGAGTGGAGGACAGGTGTGTGTGTGTGTATTAAGCAGGAATTCTCACCCCAGCCTCCCACAGAGTAGCCAGCCCGTGCCACGCTCACAATGTGGGACAGCTGAGGACCTCAGGGGTTCCTCGAAGCAGGACTTACCCAGGAGAAGTTCTCAGTGGGCTTTCCAGGAACATGGACCGGCTGCTCAGGGGCAGGGCTGGGGGCAGATCTCAGAGCCCCTGGAAGATGAATCCTTTCCAGGAATAGGTCTCCAGCTCCTGGCTGTGCAGGTCAGCTCTGGCTTTCTGTGTGTGGGAGAGAGAGAAAGACCAATCAGCTGCTGAGGGCCTCCTAGCACTCTACGGCCTGGGACCAGAGCCCTGCCCCAGCTTCCGGTCAGGCTCCCCAGTCCCTGGACCCCTAGCCATTAGGGCCTGTTCAGACTCATCTCAGATGTCTTCCCCCTGGCTCCAGCTCCCACATAGCACCACAGAGCACCCAGGCCTGTGGGTGTAGGAGGAGAGCACCAGACTCAGCAGGGAGGGAAAGTCTTTGAAAGACCTTGTTTCTACTCTCACCTCTTCCTTTTCACATTAGGCTACTGGTGGAAGGGTTAGGGTTAGAAGGTGGTACAGTAAACAGAGCACCGGAAGTCAGGAAGTCCTCATTCAAATCAAGTCTCAGACACTAGCTGGGTGACCCTGGGTATGTCACTTTGCCCTGTTTGCCTCAGTGTCCTCATCTGAAAAATGGTAAACCACTACAGTATCTTTGCCAAGAAAAACCCAGAAGGGGTCACAAAGCATCAGACACGAATGAAACACCTAAACAACACTGGTAGAAGAGATTTCACTGGAGGAAATGAAGGCCCAGAGAACAGATGACCAAGTGCCCAAGGCATCAGAGGAGGGGCCAAGGCTAGAAGCCGGTGGGGCTTGGCCCATCCAAACAGCCTGGTCTCCAAGGAGTAAAGAGGAGATGATCCAAACCAGCTGCCATTCACCATGCACCAGGAGATGCCCAGAAATCGAAACCTGCCAGGCCTGGGTTTCTTCTCCACATGCTGGCCTCACTCACTGCCCCCACTCCCAATGGTCTTTGGGAGAGAAGAGAAATAATCATCCAGGGGACAAAGGCCAAGCTGGGGTGGGGTGGGAGCAGTATGAAGGAGATGAAAGGCTCTCTCCCCCCTCCCCCCTTCTGGCCAGGAGACAGAGGGGAACTCTGTGCCCACTCTTCTAATTAAAAAGAGCTTCTCTCTTTGTTGAGGCCAGGGAGGGGCGGGCACAGTGTCTGAACCCAGGGCCCATGGCCCAAATCTGCCCAGCCCAGCTCATCCTTACCTCCAGGCGACGTCTCCAGCCTCCAAAGGGACTCCCCATAAGCTCTGCCTTGGTTCCCCTCATGTGCCCCCTCCTATCTTTCCCCTCACCTGATGCCCAACCACGAGGAGAAGCTGGAAAGGCTTGGGGTCTGAGGATAGGGCTGTCCCTTTTGGGTCAGGCGCCTGGGCTCAGGGCCAAACTGAGCCAACCCTCTCCACCCCCGGAATTATAGGTTGAGAAGCTTAAAACTGGAAAGGGTTTGACAGGCCTGGTCCAACCCCTTCATTTTACACAGGAAGAAACTGAGACCCAGATTGAATATGCGAGGATCACAGACATAGAGCTGAAGGGACCTGAGGCCACCTCGGCAAACCCCCTTCTTTTACATCTGGGGGAACCAAGGCAGAAAGGCTAAGTAATTTGTCCCAAGACACACCCCAAGTGGCTGAGCCAGGATGAAGGCCCAGCTCCCTGACTCCAAATACACTTCACCATGCTCTGGGCCCAAATTTCTAGAAAATGGGCAACAAAAAGTCCAGACGAGGCCAACCACTCCCTTCCTCCCACCCCCAAAGGACTCCAGGAGGCATCCAGTCTCTCCTACCCAACTTCACAGCAGTCCTACCCAGAGAAAAGCATATGGAGAATGTTCAAGCCGGAGGGGACTGTCCCAGCCTCACTGGCTGCCTATTTCCTGAATCCATCCCTCGATCTCCCACCTCCTTAGACTAGGCACTGAGCCCAGAGAGGGGAAGCCACTGTCTGAAGCCAGCCAGCCAGAGCAGAGCCAGGCCCAGCTGCCCCCCAGCCTTCTCAGAGCACCAAAAGAAGGGAATTGAGCTGAGCTCCCTGAACGAAACTCAGCCCTAATCCAGGAAAACAGGCCCAGAAACCCAGGGTTGGCCCCCGTGCCTCTGGCCATGTTGACATAGCCAGTGAGCTGTAGACGCCACAGTATTTACTTTTCAAGGCTGTGTTCCTGGTTCTCCCTCCTGTTCCTCCACCAAAGACACCAGCCCCAGAAGCTGTGGAAGGACCCAGGCCTCCGAGATGCAAGGCTGCCCACAGCCCCACTCAGGCAGGGCCAGGAGCCAGACAATACATGATGTCCCTGCCCTACCAGGTCTCCTCCTCTAGGGCCAAGGATGACCAAGCCTTGATTTCCCTTGACCAGCCTGGGAGGTAGACTGTGAAAGGTACAAGTTAGCCAGTTCACAGCAAGAGAACTGGGGTTCAGGCATTCATGGAGCCGCCTGAGGTCACACAAGTGTCAGAGACAAAGATTGGAGTGAGGCCCATCTCTGAGGTCCCAGTTGAGGGGGTATGTCTCCTCTAACTTGCTGCCTCCTTGAAGCAGTATAGGGAGGCAGTCCCTCACACCCAGAGGCCCCATTCTTCATGACCACGGCAAGGTCGCCTGAGAGACAATGAAGCAGAGGCTAATGGGGAAGACAGAGAAAACAGGGAGGCTTTGGGATAGTTGGGGTGCCTATGGCAGGTCACAACAGCCCCATAGTGGGCCTAGACATGGACTTCTCTCATTGTACAGATGAGGAGGTTGAGGGTTGCAGGGAAGGAATGGCTGGCCCATGACCAAGTCAAAGAGTGAAGCAGAAGGTGAATCCAGGGCTGTGTCTACTATCCTCCTCCTACTGGGCCAACAATCCGTCCACCCATCCCCCCTGCCCCATTATCTTGGGAGTCCCAGTGGAGACCCCAGGGAACAGCTCATTGCCAGACATTCATTCATTCATTCATTCATACCCAACTAACACTCTAACCAGATCCTTATAAACGTTTGTCCACTGAAGGATCCTACCCATCCTGACACTCCCCCCCCATATCCCACCCTTACTATAAATTCACAAAACAAATTCAATGAAACGCTCATTAAGCATTTATCATCTCTAGGCCCCTGGCTCAGTGCGGGGCTGCTTCCTCAACTCCACACTCATCTGCCAAGTGCGGGCCTTTGCACAGGCCACATGCCCCAGGCCTGGATCACACAACCTCCTTCTGGCTCCTCACTCCTTTTTCCTTGTTCTTCCAGAATCAGCTCAGCCAAGGAGTTACCCCAGACACTTTCCTCCCTTCTCAGTCACTTAAGTGTCCCAGCTGCATTAGGGAAACTCCTAGAGGGTAGGCCTGGCAAGGCTGCTGTCAGCCTTTTGTTTAGTGGTATCTTGGCAAAGATATTGGAGTGGTTTACCACGTCCTTCTCCAGCGTGTCCCCATTTTACAGATGAGAAACCAAAGCAAACAGGGGTTAAGTGACTTGCCCAGGGTCACAGAACTAGAAAGTATGTGAGGCTAGATTTGATCTAGATCTCCCTGACTCTAGGCCTGAAGCTCTTATCCACTGAACAACTCAATTGCCCCCAAAGGCCTGGCAAGGAGTAGGGCTTAATCTAGATTCTGTAAATTAAACCAACACCCTCCTCCCTCACAGCTTGGGAAGGGCTGCCATAGGCCTGCCCTCTCAGAGGCTCAGATAGACTAGAATCAGAACCAGCAAGTCCAATAAGAAGCAGAGAAAAGAGGAAGTGGAAAGAAGGTGAAAGCGTCCCCTTCCCCCAGCTCTTCAGGGCCAAAGGGGCAAAGTCTGCAAAATGGAGCTGCCCGAGGGTCCACAGGAAGCTTGGAGCCTTCATTCCCAGATCAGCAAACAAAAGCAAATTCCCAGGATCAGCCCAGAAGCCCAGCTTTGGAGCCCCCGGGGCCTCAGAGACTGAGAGATCCAATCATCCTCACTTTACAATTGAGAAAACTCAGGTCACACAGCTAGTTAAAGGAAAAGTCAGGATCTGAATGCAGGCCCTCTGACCAACAAGGCTGTTACTGCTCATAGGATCTTCCACAGAGGTGGCCTTCCTGCCTGGCCAGAGAAAGTGGGCACCCTGCAGAAGTAGCCTTGGAGATCTCTTGGGGCTCTATGAACCCCAGGTTCAGAATGGCTAGTCTCCAGTGCACAGAAAGAATATTAGAGTTTGGGCCACTCTAAGCTCATCTTGGGGAAGCATGCTAGCACCTACATTTTCCCCATCCAGTCTCTCCTGTGATCCCCCATCATGGAGTTAACAGTCGGGTAGAGGGGTCAATGGGACAGAGACAAGCTGGGGACCCTGGAGGGCTAAGTTCTGGAATGGGAAAAGGACAAAGCCTTCCCTCTGGAGAGCGGGGCAGAGGCCCTGGCCAGAGGCCTAGGAGCTGGGCTTGCTCTAAAGGGGGAGAGGCCTGCCTCTGTGCCTCCAGGGTGAGGTGGCTTGGGACCCCTGACCTTGTAGAAAGAGGGTCCCCCACCTTGGATCAGGAAGGGCAGGGAAGAAAGGATCCAGCTATTTCTGGCCTTCAAAGTATACAGTCCCTGACTCGCCACGAGATATTTAAGCCCAGATTGAAATGAATCTGGAGAGAGGGGGACCCCTAATCTAAAGAGAAATTCTGCTGAGATATATAGGAATATAGGTCAGGAAGGCCATGCTCAGGAAAAGGGGCTAAGGGATCACTTTTGTTGGATGTTTGGGGGCAGGGTGGGGGGTGGGGGTGGGGAGGCTCTGTCTCACACAGATCCAATTTCTTATGGACCAAAATAAATCCTCAGATCCCAGGCCTGTAAACAGGAAATTGTGGTCGCTGAGCCCTGCTGCACCCAGAGCTCCCCCAATCAATCCCTGTTTAGAACAGAGCCAAAATTCCATCCATTTGGGAAGCCAATGTCCTCCGGCCTGGCCACAAGAATTCTGGGGCAGCCCAGAGTTAGCTCTAGAACCCCAGGAACGCTGGCCCCAATTCAGCCCAAAGGAGCCTGGGACCAGGCCAGGGGGTGGAATGTAGCACAGGGCTGAGGGAGGGCCAAGCATGAGGGAAGGGCCAGGCCAGTACCCCCTATGTACACAGATGCCCTCAGGACCCTGGCTAGGGCTGATTGGCACCCAGAGACAGTGTTCAAGAACCTGATGCCAGCCCAGTGGAGGGGAAGTCAGCCTGCTCTAAGCAAAGGTGGGAACCTGACAAAATTAGTAATTGCTGACCTATAAAAACATCTATCCATTAACTCCCTGGGTCCTCAGAGCAGCACAGGGTCCTCATTTCTATAGCTGAGAAGCTGAGGCAGCTCACATGGGACATACCTGTCTGTGGCTAGGGTGCTTTTGAGGCAAAGAAAGGAGGGGAAAGGGCACGAGACCAGGGGGCAGGCCAGCCAGCCTTCACCTTCTCTGGCCGGGCCTGAGCTTCATCCTCATTTGTAAAACGCAGGCCGTTGACTGAAACCCTTGCCTCTCCCCCCCCAAAGAGTCTTCCAGATCCAAGGGTCTATGGTAATCAAGGGCTCCTAAGAATTCACTTAGGGACCTGCTTTAATGTCTGGCTAATGTTCGGAAATAATTCGACCTTGGTGATATAAGGGCGAGACATCCAGCAAGGACTAGGGGCCAGTGGATGGGGAGCCCCAGACTGGCCACTTGCCTTCCCCCCTCCTCCCTCAATGCTCTTCCTACACTACCTAAAGGCCATGAAAGGACATCTTCCCAACCGGATTAAATATAAACCAGTAGGAAGGGCTGGGACGCGCTGGGGGTACCCGGGGCATTGCCCCCACTTCAGGTCACGGTCACAAAAAGCCCCAAAAGTAGAGAGTGGGCATTACCCCCCTGTTAACTCCATGATGGGGGATCACAGGAGGGGAGACTGGGTGAGGAAAATGTAGGTGCCAGCGTGCTTCCCCAAGATGAGTGGCCCAATGTTCTTTCTGGGCACTGGAGACCAGCCATTCTGAACCTGGGGTTCATGGAGCCCCAAGAGGTTGGAGTTAGAAAATGGAGGATTCTAGTATTAACCCTAAGGCCTATTCACCCCCAGGGACCCATGACACACAAAAAGGTGAGGAATCTCTATTCTGGGCTGTCTGATCCCCAGAGTTCTTCTCACCCCAGCCCCCAAAAGGTGGCAAGAACCAAGTATGGGAAACACTGGGGACCAGGCCCTCACTCCCCAGCGATCCCTGCTCCCCATTCCTGCCTCCAGCTTCACATAAGCTAAAAGTCTTTGTTCCACTTCTCAGATGGACAGAAAAGGAGCAGCCCAGTGGTCAGCCACAGCGTGAAGCCCACTGTGTCCCATAAAAAGGTTCCTAAATGGGCCCGATCCATCCCACAAGTCACATTGCTCTGAGACCCCAGATAGGCCTGGGACTGGGAGGCAGGCACTAATCACTTCCACCCCCATCTCCATATTGAAATCCCCCGTCTGTCTTCCCCCACTTCCAGGAAAGCCTTCCAGACAGGAAGCTTGCTGGGATTTTAGACAGCAAAGCGAGGCGGCCATAAGCCCTGTGAGGTGAGGCAGGCAGGGGGACGCTCCCCATGGGAGGTCCCAAGCCCAGATGCTGTGGCTGAGCAGAGGACTTGGGGGGATCCTCCTCCAGGCAGAGGCCAGAGGATGGGATGGCCACAGCCCTCCCTATAAGATCCCAGAGAAGAATCAGTCTGACAAGACATCCCAGATAAACCGCTCAGCTCACCAGAGCAGAGCACAGATGTGGCCTCCCAGTGTGGCCAGGTCCCTGAGTCTGCCTCCTGTGCCCAAGCCAAGCTTTGGCCCTACTTCTGTATTCTGCTGCCTGCCTGCCCCCTTCCTCCACTCCACACAGAGCCAGGCTGGAAGCCCAGCTCCCCTGGCCAAAGCCTTCCCTAGAAGGAAAAGGGCCATGAGGGCAGGGCCCATATCCCTTTGTGTGAGGTTCTCCAGGACAGAGTAAGCCCCTCCTGCTGACCTGTTGGCGGGCTGCTCCTACATCTCCACCTCCAGCCCCTGAACTCCACAGCTGACCATGAGTCCCTGAATCATGCCCCTGGCCTGGCTCTAACTAAGCCTTGGAGATGAGGCTTATCTGTATTGCAGATGGTGGCTCTCTGAGGCCCTGGCCAGGCTCCGTGTGGACATAAGCCACGTCCCAATGCTCACAGAACAGTTCTCTAGCCCCTCTCTAGGACAATTCAGGCAGGGCCCCAGGCTCGGGCCCTTCCACATCCTGGAACTGGCTCTGGGCTGAGCCGCCAGCAGGCCAGTCCCCAGGGACCTGGCAGACACAGGACATGCTCATCAGCTGTTTATCAGCCCCTGTCATCTCCTCCCCTCTGGAAGTCATACGCTACCAGGCTGCCACCCCCAGGGCTCTGAGCCAGTGTGCCAACTCGAGTGAGCTCTCTGAAGGAAGACTAGGGAATACTGGCCCTATGGCTGGCTGGGACGGCCTTTCCATTCTCAGCTACCTCCAGCAGGAAACTTTGCTCCAGAGTCACTGGAGAGGGGAGGCTGGCTCTGACAAGAATCAGGCCCACGGCCCCCCAGGCGGGAGTCAGAAGAGCCTGGTCAGTAGTATCCTCATCTATCACTCGATCAACAAACACTAAGGGCCTGTGTGCCAGGCACTATGCCAGCTGGGGGCCGGCACTGAAAGGTCTCCAGTTGCTCTTCCAGCTTTGAACTCCTAAGTCCAGGGACCAGCATAGCACAGCACAGCCTTGGGCTGGAGGAAGGCTGAAAAAGGATTTGCCAAAGTGGCTTCTCTTCCCCTCTCCACCACCTCACCATGCCCCAAAGTCCGCCATCAATGCTCCTTCCTTTTCCATTGAACCTTCAGGCTTCTTTAAGATTCATTCTGACCTCACCTCCCCCAAAAACACTTTCTTCACACCAAAGCCCATGGTAGCTGATGGTGACAGGCAGGATGGGGCACAGGGGGAAGATCTTCCACTCACATCCAGGGAGTGAGGTGTAGACCACTTTCCCTGCCTAACTTCCAAAAAGGTAACCCTGCCTCTTCCCTTCCTGGTACCTGTTTCCCAATCTATAAAATGAGGGGCAGGTGGGATTCAGCTCTAGTCTAGAAGTCCCTCCTTCTCAAAGGCATCTCCCTGAGGGTGTCTGGAGTGGGGATCCAGGCCAACACCCCCAGGATGGTCTTAGCCAGCACTTTTACTAGAGCTGGGTGTGCACTGCAGGAATGAGGAAGGCCCTGGGGAACAAGAACAGGGTAAAGATGTGAAACCTGGAAGGGGAAGGAAATAAAGGTCTGCCAGTGTGCCACCCAGCCCCTGAGACCAGAGAGGGGAAGGACCTCCAGCAGGCCATGGGCAAGGACTGGGACATTCCAGTGTGAGGCCGGGGAAAGCTGGAGGGTGACGGCAGGCCTGGGCCTACCTCCAGGCCCAAGGAGGCTCCTGCCTGGACACTGCTCATGCACGTGTTCATACATGGGAGCACTCACTCACTTGCTCACTCATGTACACACAGCATCCCCCTCATCCTGGTTCCCAGCTGCCATCTCCAAGCCCCCTCCTTCCTCCTCCCTCTCCCCCTAGGTCCCTTGGCATCCATCCGCACAGCCTGAGGTCTCTCTCTGGGCAGCCTGTGAGGGGCCCAGGGCTCGGGGCTCTGGCCAGCCCAGCCCAGTGAGGGGGGAAGCCAGCCCTGCTTTGTTCCCACGCCCCTCCTCCCCCCAGCCCAGCTGCCAGAAGAGCCTCCATCATGGTTTGGCAGGTCGCCAGCTCTGGCCCTCAGTAAGGACCTGACTGTCCTTCCCCAAAAGGCCTGAAAGGCCCAAAGGCCCAGTTCCATACAGCTTCAGGGGTGAGGGGTGGGGGTGCAGTACATCCAAAACCCAACTGGGAGGATCTGGGCTAGATGCCTCCCTCTGTGACCCCAGGCCTTCCTCCTACCCCAAGTCTTGTTAAATGTGCCTTTGTGAACACAGCTTCCTCCCAGGGCAGTGGGGGCGGGGGGGGGGGGAGCCAGGCAGGTTTGGAAAGTGGCTGTGCTGCTGAGACCCTCCTTGAGACTTCGCCCCCGTGCTGGGCACAGGCCCACCCTCATGTCAATGCCCAGGAGAGAACAGACCCAGCCTCAGACCACGGCACCTGCAAAGCCAGGTGTAGACCCTCCTCCAGAACAGGAGCCCATCTTCCCCTCCAGACTAGAGATATGCACCTCCCATCTAGCTGGTCTCCATTGTTGACTCACTAGCTAGTGCTCTCTCGGGCTGGTGGGGGATGGAGAAAAGCTCCCAATGCTGCTGCTGGGTAGTGAGGTGGCTGTTTGAGCAAGGGCAGGATACCAGGTGAAGAAGACAGAGAAGACACCATGGAGGGCAGACTGCTTCTGGCCCAAACTCTCAGACTTGATCACAGGGTTCAGGGCTTAGAACCCCTCAGAGCTGGCCCATCACCTTACAAAAAAGAGAACTAAGGCTCCTATAGGGTCCCCTCCAAGGTTCCCCAGATACCAAGAGGAAGAGAAAAGACTGGAACTCAGGAATTCATCAGTCCATGTTTCTCCAACCCAGAAGTCTCTGCTCAATACTGACCGTGTGGAGAGTTGGGGAAGAAGCGGGATGATGGGGAATTGAGGGGTGGGAGCTGAACCCTGCCCTCCTGGGAAGAGAAGAAACTCGGACATGTGGTGGTAGGGAATAGCTTTCCAGAGCCTTCCCACGTAGGTCAGCCTCTTCCAGGCCCTTTCCTGGGGTGGGGGTGGGGGATTCTGTCCTGAGATCAGAGCCCTGGGTGAGGCCAGAAGGGACAGAGGACAGGCAATGACTGGGCTGGGGGCAGGGGGAGGAAGAGAGTCACATTCAGAGATGAAGGGTAAGGAGGGAGGGGAGGTCTGTCTCCAGGGGCAAAGAGCCAGAAGCTTGAACATCCCCAAGGCTCTGCCGGAAGCTGCTGACTCAGAGGGTTTGTTTTTTTTTCCATTTAAGTCAAACATTGTGACCATCACCAGAACATCTGGAGTAAACCTCTGGTGGCCTCCTCTCCCAGGTCCTATATATAGGCCTACCTTCTGTCAGAACCCGGAGCAGGGAAGATTCTCAGGAACCACTTTGTCTGACTGCCTCATTTCAGAGAGGGGGTAAACCGAGGCAGCCCTCTACAGAAACATGGTTTATAAACGTTTCTTTGTCCTGGTGCTCAATTTTGTTTTCTGTCACCCAGAAGACACCTTTGGTTCCCCCCACCACCTTGGCCACTACCACTGCCGCCACTAGCCACACCGGCAAGCACCGTACAGGCATCGTCTCACTGGAGCAGATGCCAACAATGACTTCAGACTCAGGAGAAAAGTGCTGCAGGGATTGCCCCCATTTTCCAGAGGTGGAAACTGAGGCTTAGTAAGGAGAAGTGACTTAGAGTGACCTAGTTAGTAGGGGTCACCCCAGGATGAGAAGCCAGGTCCAAGACTCTGCTGACCAATCCAGGCTGTCTTTCTTAAGAAACTTAAGGGTGTTCAAGGGTCTCAGCCTCTTTAGAAGAATACACAGCCCTCAGCAGAGGACCCAGCCTTACATCCTCTCTCCCCAAAAGGAGCCTCCAGGCCCCAAGGTGGGACAGGAGGGTAGGCAAATTGGGGGCCTAGAAATCATTAGTCAACTTTCTGACCCCTCCACCCCTGCCCCCAAGGCAAGCCACTCTACCCAGAAGATAAACAGTCATTAACACCAGAGATGCCAGGTTAAGGTGGGGGGGGGGGGGGGGGGGGGGGGGGGGGCGGGGAGGAGCCCTGGTTCAGAGCTGGCTCTAACTCCAATCCAGATCCTGGTGTAATTACTACTCAGAGGCTGGGGTGACAGATCAGACACCAGCTCCCACAAGGGAGCAAAGGGACACACCTGGAGACAATACCAGCAATGGAGCCTGTCGGGGCTTCCCTTCCTCTAAGGCAATGGTTCTCATCCTTCCTAATGCCATCACCCTTTAATACTGGTATGTGGCCTAGCTGCATGTGAGCGGACCCACCTGGAGACGGATAGAGGAGCAGTGTCTCAGTTCCTAAGACCATCAGAAATATGTGTTTTCCGATGGTCTCAGGCGACCCCTGTGAAAGGGTAGTTCGACCCCCAAAGGAGTCGCGACCCACAGGTTGAGAACCGATGCTCTAAGGGAAGAGAAAATGGGGGACTCAGGGTTTTCGATGGGGGGGGGGGCCCTTGGAAGTCATCTACTCCAAGTCCCAGAGAGGGGACAGGCTGCCCAGGTCACAAGGGCAGTAAGTGATAGGACCTAAATCCAAGGATCTTTCTAGAATGCTCAGGTACCAAAGGTGACAGGACCTCGTAACTCAGCCCCTCCAATTTACTCTATGTGGGAAGGAAGTAGGTGTTCTATGGCAGAGAAGCCATGTGGGCCTGGGGCTGTAGGGGACCTGGTGCAGGGCACTGAATATAGGCTCAGGATCCATGTTCTGCTACTGACTCACTGCATGACCCTCTCTGGGCCTCAGTTTCTCCCTCTGTATAATGAAGGGCTTGGATAGGCTGGTCTCTAAGATCGAATTGACTAAGGGAAGCCTCCTTCTTCCCCTACGAGGTCCTCCTGGGCCCCTTTTCTTCCAGCTCATTCCCTACCAGGGTCTGATTTCTCCCCTAGGCCCAACAAGACTGGAGAACAAAAGCGGAGCCTGAGGCTGAGCCACTGGGCATCCTCTAGAACTGACCTCTTGTTCCTCATGGGGCAACACAGTGAGGAAGGAGAATGACACAGATCTAGGAAGCAGGTGTTGGCCACTATCCCACTCCCAGAACTTCTCCAACATCCAAGGAACAGAAACCAGAGATGGGATAAACTGAGGCAGTTTATCAATGGGCCCTGGGTGCCCCTGGCCAAAACCCTGCTCCTCCATGAGGCTCAGTTTACTCATTTGGAAAAAGGGTGGTCCACAATTACTTCCTGTTCAGGCCTAACAACCTGAAAGCTGGAGCTATTTTGGGCCCTACACTCACCTTCCCAGCTTCCATTATCTGTGAGCAAGGGAGGAGGCAGCTGGGCCTTTGTGATTTTTAATGAATTCCCAAATGCTAACAATAGGCTTTGGCGGGGAGGGGGGGGAAGAACAGCAGAAAGGAAGACTTGGGGAGCTGGGGAGGGTGCCATGACCATATCCAACCTCTGCAAGGGTTACCAAACCCTTCCTCCCATGCAATCCAAGAGCTCATTCAGGTAAGACAGCAAGATGAACTTCTGGCCTGGAGAGAGGAGTCTAAGGGCCTGGAGAGGGTCTGGAGGAGGCCAGCCAGGCCGACAGAGGGCCTTGCAGAGAGAGCTGGGGGAGGCGGGGGCATGGCTGGTTAGCCGGCAGGAGAAATGACTCCTGGGCTGCCAAAAGGAGGGAAGATCATCCTTGTGCAGACCGAAGGCAGTCCTGGGGAAGTGACAGGACACATTTCAGCTTGACATAAAGAGAAACTTCCTAACCATGATAGCTGCTCCCACGTGGGACTGGGCCGTCTCAACAGGTAGTGAACTCCCCGTCACTGCAGTCCTCAAGCATGACTAGATGCTCATCTGTCTGGGAACTTGTATGGAGGTTCCGGTGTGGCTTGGCCAAAAGTCCCTGCCAGCCCTGAGGGCCTCGGTGGCCAGGGAGTTTTCAGACCTAGGGGCAGCCCAGAGAAGAGAAGACAATACCTCCATTGGTTCCCTAGATGGAGGGGGCCACTAGGAGCTTACCAGTTCACCTCCCTGGGCTCTGGGCCAGTTTGTTGAGCCTCTGCCGCTGGACCTGGCAGAACCCAGGCTGGGGCCCTCGATGCCATCCCTAGCACTTCCCCAATGCCCAAGGAACAGGCCCAGAAAGGTGGCCCTTGCCCCATTTTGGCCACCTGTGCCCCGGTGCAAGTCCCCCAGAGCCCAGCTGCTGACTGGCCAAAGCACTGTCCCTCTCTGAGCCTCAGTTTCCCCATTTGGAAGAGATCAGATGGTCTGACCTTCCCTCTGGTCCTGGCTTCAATTAAAAATGGGCTGCATTTACTAGGCACCTACAGTGTGCATGGTGAGGCCAACACGGAAAGAAGTTACTGTCCTCAGTAACTCACAGTTAACCTGAATGCCCAGTGCAGAGTGCTGGGGGTGACAAGGATGATGCTGCCAGCTGGGGAGGGGGTGCCAGGAGGAGAGCAAAGGATCCCAGAGGGAATGAGGAGGCCTCAAGGGAGGCTTCTGTGGAAGGCAAAGCTCTCAATCTCAGAGCCAGAGGCTGCTATGACTCCCAAGGGACCCTAAGGACCCCTCATTTTATGGCACAAGGGCCACACAGCTCAGAAGTAGGGGTATGCCCTGTCTGCTACCTCCCATCGGCACCCAAGGAGGGTGGCCGGGGGAAGAATGGGAGGAGCCTTCGCACACGAGGGAAGTCTGTCCTAAGCACCAGGAACAGCTGGAGCAAAGGCGCCCAGTTAAGTGGAAGGACAAGGACAGTAAGGGGAGGGGAGGCAAGTGGCAGGCTGGGGGAGGGCCTTCAAGGTGATTCTCCGTGTCCCACCTGCCAGGCAAGTGCAGAATCAGCTGCTCCCGATCCTCATCCAGGGCTAGGGTGGGGATGAGGGTCAGGGCAGGGGCTTATCTCTTCTTAGCTCTGCATCTCCCCCTTTACACACAGTAGGCACTCAATAGATGCTGAATTGAAGCACAACGAATCTATACAAGGTTAGGGTAAAAAAGATGGAGGAGATCATGTCCTGCTCCACAGCCCTGGTCCCTTTTCCTTACTCCCTCACCTGAGCACACTCAGGCCACAGAACCAAGGACGGTTCTGTGGGGTGAAGGGATCGGCACTCACAGGGCTTGGAGGCCAACCAGTTCAGGCAGGACAAGTCCCTTCCATTCTAAGCCTCAGTTTCCCCCACTGTAAAGTGAGGGGGGTTGGCCTAACAGAGGGCCAGAATTCCCTTCTGGCTCCTGTCCCCATAGAATTGCCCCCACACCTGGAGAGACCAGTGACTCACTAATGTAAACACGCCCAAGGCAGGGCTCAGGGCTCCAGCGCCCAGGCAGGACCTTCCCTCACAGCCCTCCAGCTGGGACAGGAGGCCTATCCTCTCACAGGAGGGTGGAGTCTGGGGGCAGAGACTCAAAGCCTCACAATCACTCCATTTTACAAGGGGGCAAACTGAAGCCCCAGGGAATGCTTCCCCAAGGCCGCACAATGAGGAGCCCACACTGCCTCACTAGCTCCATGACTCCCTGGCCAAGTCACTTCCTCTATCAGGCCTCACTTTCCCAATATGTAAAAGAAATGGCTTACTTTTTTGAAGAGCAAGCCGACTGCCAGAGGCATCCCCTCCAGACACCAAACCTGGGCAGTCCTGGGAGATAGTATGGGCCTCTCCCAGCCCAGGCCAGCCCTATCCACTAAGTCACCAGGCCTCTGGCTTCCCAACAGAAAGGAGTGCCTCAGAGGCAGAGGACAGGACAGAATGGCCTGTGGGGAAACAGGTGACCCTCCTCTAAGACTGCCCTGGAGGCCCCCAGGGGTGGAGATGGGGGAGGACCCAGGAGAGGTTCTAGGTTTGAGGATTCACTGGCCCCCATCCCCACTGACTTGTCAGGAAAACGAGTGAGTGGGGAGTCCAGATGGAAAGACGGCTCCCTGCCCGCTCATGCCCAAATCCTCCTTATTGAGCCCTGCCCCCTGTGGGCAGCGGCAGGAGGGTAGCAGCATGAAGCAGGCTCATCAACATGGCCCCTGCCTGCCTCCTTTCTGATTCAATATCTTCTGCCCCAATCCCTCCTTGGGGTGAAGAGCCAGGCTCGCTGGGGGAGGGAGGAGGGTCTTGCGGTCTCTCCACACTCCTGGCCAATGCCTCTGACAGAAGGCCCTAGCTGACTCTCCATCTGCCTACCCCTTAGGAACACCAGAGAAAGATACTGACGGCCTCCAGCACCCCACCCACCTGCCCTCCTGGTCTGAGGCCTGCTCGGGCACCAGCCCCGGGCTGACCATCGAGGGACCCAGAAAGCCCCTGAGTCTGGCCACATCCAAGGCTGCCTTGCCAGGACCCAGAGCCTCTGCCCACTGTCAGGAGACTTTCCTCTTTGCCTGCTCCTTCCCCAAGGCCTCTGCCATCTCAGCTCTTTAGCCCCCAAATGTCCCAAGCTCTTGTCTAAGTGGTCACCAAAGCTCTCCTCCATTCGTATTCTCAGACCTGTTAAGCCACATCCCTCTTCCTAAGGTCATCAATGATAGGATTTTAACAGCAACTTGTCCAATTAAAGCCAGTCAGGAACAGACTTTCTGCTCCCTTCCCCTGACATCCAGGTTCCTGCTTCCAGGATCTCTCTGAGCCCCATGATGCTGGGTGGGGTTGGGGGAGGCAGTGAATGAGGAAGCCAGGGGAAATGAGGAAGGGGGATGAGACCAGGGATCCAGAGGCCAGTCATGCTACTGGTTCGGCTAAAGAAGGGGAACACAGGGAACTCCCTCTCCCCCACTCCAAAGATCTTCCCACCATCACCCTAAGAACAGTGTCAGCAATACCAGAAGAAAATACCCCAGGAAGGAAATCACATTCTGGCTGCTACTAGAGAGAGAATTGGGGTGCAGTAAGGGGGGAAAAGGAGGATCAAACTCAGCTCTGGAGGGCAGCACAGACAGGCCCACCCGGCTGGGCTGCTGGAACTGTCTGTGCTGGAAATACTTCATAAAAATAGCAAAGCCCACATTCCCAGGCCTGCCTGAGCCGGTGCACACTCACACTCTCACACATATACACACACTCACACATACACTGTGTCTCAGAAGCCTGGCACATACACATATCCAAGTGCCCAGTGTGATACTGGCAGGAGAGCCGGCGGGCACACAAGTACCAACACCCTCCCACACACACAGTCAGGCAGTTCCAGCCAGGTATACGATCCAGTCCTGCTTGTTTCTCAGGGTCATTCACACAGTCAAGTCTGTCAGTAGGAACTGCCGCCCCACATATTGTCACCCCCACCCCCACAGGCAGAGGGCACAAAGGGGAAAGGGCCTGACAAAAGCCCAGGCTGCCTGGGCACCAGTGTCTGGGTGGCTCTTGTCCTCCCCAGTTAGGAACCTAGGGGAAGGAGGACAGGGGACTTGGGCCCCCTGGACTCAGAAGGCCAGGCAGGCCAGGCCCCCAGGGGCTCTGGTGCCAGCCCCCTCAAGCTGCCAGGCAGAAAGCACAGCCATTGACTGTCTCCTCAGCTGCTTCCAGACCATCCCCTGCTGGCAGTCTGAGGACCCCAGTATATATAGTCCTAGCTCACACAACCAGAATTTCTGAGTCTGAGGGGACCTCAGACCATCTCAAGTCCAAGCAGAACCCCAAAAGGAACTCTAACTCTAACAGAACCCAACAGTCATGCGCCCTTAGCTTGAACATCTTCAGTGAAGGGGAACTCACTACCTCCTCCCCAGGGAACCACTTAGGGACAGCTCTGAAGGTTAGCCTAGTCTGAGTTCCCTGAGGGCAGGGCCTGTGTTCAGACCTGGGGGCTGGAGGGAAGTGGCCCCGCCCCATTCCCAGGTGCCTCAGGCTGGTTTGGAGAAGTACGTCCTGCCCCACTACCCAAGCCCACTACCTTCAAGGCCTGCTCCAAGCCTCCAGAAGGGAAACTCCCAGCCCACTTCCCCAGTCAGGCAGGGCAATGAGGATCATCCCAAAGTCAGCCCTTTGGACCTGCTTTGGAGGCACTCTGGAGTATAGGTCAGGGCGAGGGAGTGTGGAAGAGACTCTGTGCACCCCTACAGGGCTTGGGCCTGCCCAATCTCCACAGACCCCTTTTCCTCACCGACTAAAAGGGGAAGCTGAGGCATAGATATATCTGCATGAGCTTTGCATACAACTTCCAACACTTTCTCTGGTCTACTTCCTGGAAAAGTCTATTACAGCCTCATAAGGCCAAGGCAAACTGGGGGAGCAGGAGAATCGGAGCCCCAGGAAAGGCTCTTGGCCTGGACATGGAAGGCTGGTCTCCAATCCTGTTATGAGGCCCAGCTTCCCTAAGGTGACCCTGGATCGATCACAGATTCATTGAGTGATCCAGAGCCCGAGGGGAGGCTAGAGACCCTTCATTTTATAGATGGGGAAACTGAGGCAGAGAGAGATTAGGTCACTATATGGGTCACACAGCCACTAAGTTCTGAGGCAGAAGAGGATCTCAAATACAGCTTCTTCTGTCCATTACTCCGAGTTCTCACCTTAACCTCCCAATGAACCTTTTTCCCCAAAGGCAAAGCGAAGGGGCTGCCAAGTCTGTGGCCAAGGGAAACCGAGGGCTCCAGCCTTCCCTAGTGACAGACCCCAGGGCCTGCTCCTGTGACAGAGGAAGGCTAGAAAGGCAGCCCTCCCCCCCAGCCAAGGAGGATTTGCATCAGGTGGGACAGATGGGGCCAGGATGAGTTTAGTCAGGAGAAACAGGTCTGAAGTCAGGCTGATGAAAGAGCTCTTTTTGGGGGGGGGGGGGAACCTTCATCCCCTCCCCCTCTACTTCTAAATATTTCAGTCCTCATCATTCTGGAAGTCCCCAAACAGATGTGCACAGCTGGGAGGTAGGGTGAATAAGATACTATCTAATTCCATGCAGAATCTCCCTTCCTCCCAGCAAGGGAGCCTATCCTTGCCACACTGGGGAGCACATCTGGAGAACACCTGTCTGGAAGGCCTGGACCCCTGTAATACTTTGAAACCCTAAGCCCACAGCCACAGTTGGCCTCACACCATCAAGCAGCTAGATAGCTGCACTCTGAACCCTAAGGGTCTTCCCAGGCCTCAGGTCAGCAACAGCCTAAGAAAGATCAGGGAGGTTGGGGTCAGTGTGGGAACACTTAAGCTCTCTGGGCCTCAGTTTCCCCTTTGGTAAAATGAAGAGCCCAGACTAGATGGCCTAATAAATATCCTTTCCTCCTCTATGATGCTAAAAATATCCCTTACCCCAAGATAACAGACCAGTCCAACACCACCCCGTCAGCCCCCAACTGGAGAGCTTTCCTCCAGCCTTGAGGAAACATCTCTCACAAAGCCATTCGTGAGGTCTCTATCACCAGAGGGCTTCAAGTAAAGGCCGCTTACCAAGGAGCTTGTAAGGGGAATCCCTACAGATCTGGGAGGATGCTAGACTCATCTGAGGTCCCCATCTGAGGTCCCTTCCAGCTCTGGGATGTCGGGGCTACAGCTGGGGACTGCTCGCTTTCCATTAAGTAAGAAACCCCAAAGGAAGGGGTCGGTAGGCGGGCACCCCCTCCATCCTCCCCAAATCTCAGTTGGCTCTTGCCCCTCACACCTCTTGTAGCCCCTTGTGTCCGGGGTTAGAATCACTCTCATTCCTGGGCCAGGGCTCAGCCCACACTCCCACCTCCCCCCACAATACTGCAGGCTTCAGCTGGATGGAAAGTGGCCTTTTCGGGTAAGGATAGTCCAGGTGTTGGGGAAGGAAAGGAGGTGGCCGTAATAGCAGCAGCAACCATTTGGGCCCTGCACAGTGATCTCAAAGCTCCAAATTCAGTGTAGGAGAGGTTCAAATTTGGAGTCTTTGCCTTTGAGCCTCATGGAATTTGCTCAGGATCCTTCTCGACCAGAGGAGGAGGGAAGAGAGAAAACACATTTTCCTAATCTTAAATTTCCAAACACAAGGGGAAGGAGAGAAAGAGCAGATATCCCTCCACCCCCACCCCCAAGCAAGACCCCTGGGCAGAATTGGAGGGGGAAAGAGGATGAGAGATGGCTGAAGTCACTCAGTACGGAGTTCACAGGCCAAACCATGCTAGTCCAGTCCCAGGATGTGAAGGGTTCCCTATGGATGGGGACCCAGGAAGACTCAGAGACAGGGATAGGTTCCCTCAGCTCCCAGGGGTTACCCCGTACCCCCCCCCCCAGCTAGTAAAGTTCCATTACACAAAAACTCGGAGCAAAAGGAAGGCCCCCCCTCCCCCCACTGCCCCAAGGAAGGGGTCTGAATGTTATCTCCAGCATGGGAATGTAAACTCCCTGAGGGCAGTTTTTGCATTTATTTGTATTTCTCAGGCTTAGCTCTGAGCCTGATAAATATTACCTGGAGCAGTTGATAGAGGAAGAAGGGAATTGAAATCCAGCCACTGACACTTAACAGCTGTGTGACCCTGGATAAGTCACCTAATGTGTCAGGCTCAATGTGCCAGTCTATGCACCAGGCACTGTGCTAAGCACCAGGGATCCAAAAAGAGGCAAAAGACAGTTTCTGCCCTCAAGGAGCTTACAATCTAACGGAGGGGGGGGGGGGCGCTGAGGGAAGCTGAAGGCCTCCCAGGTCAGGCTGCAGAGCAGTCACGGATGCCCTTCCCCCACCGCTGCAATAAGAAGAGATCTTGTGGCCGCTGGGCATGGGTCGGGGCTGCCTCTCTCTATAGCCTCAGTCTACAGCTTCTAGACCACTGGTTACTGAGCTTATCAGCATTCACGGTCCAGAACCACAGCCACCTCCCCAGTTTGCCAGAGGGGCAGTTATTACTAGCTTGTTAGCAAGGGCAGCCCTCCCCATACAGTCCCACTCCCTCTTTTACAAGTGGAGAAACTGAGGTCCAGATAGCAGAAGAGATAAGACCAAGTTTATTCAGTGATTCAGTCGAGACAGAAACAGGATAAGAAGCCTATCCCCTGGACTCGCTGCTCAAGGCTACTACAGACCTCCCCAGGGGAGAGCTGGAGAGGGGACCTGTGCATGGGCTTAGGGGAGCCTCCAGGGAGGCTGAAAGCAAGTCAGATTGAAAGTCTCAACCCTTAGGGCAGTCACACACCCCTCCTGCTTCCTTCAGCCTTCTCCAGTTTTCAATCTCTGCCTCCCCCAAAGCACCAAATGTGGAGAAGTCACCTTGTCCGTGCCCCTGCCTGAGCTCCAGGATGCACTGAACAGGCTCAGCAAAGGCCCTGGTCTCCTCCCCTGGAGCCTGCTAAGCCAGCAGCTTCAAACATTCAGGAAGGGTCTGAGTCCCAGGGCTGCTCCACAGGCAAAGCCTTGAAGGCCATCACCAGAATTCTGGTCACTGCCTTAGACTTGGGAAGGCCCCAAGGCAGTCCAGGGGCTCTCCAGAGAGGGCTAGGGCCTGCCCAGGGGGAGAAGCTGGCACCCTCTTACTGAGGCAAAGACGGGGCAGGAGCCCAGGAGAGGCTAGAAGCCAAGGGGAACAGAAACGCGCTGCCCCTGGAATTGGACTGCATTTTTTCCCTCTCGGGAAAGTTGATCAGCTCCCCAGCTGAGCTTCTGCTCCCCTTTCTCTTGCACAATCAACTCAAATCAGCAACCTTTGGATGAAGGGGAGGGGAAGAGGAGGGAGGAGTGTGAGCAGAGGAGCTGTGAGGAAGTCGTCGGTGGTTCAGCCGGTACAGGACAAGTCCCTTGCCAGCCTAACACCTCCAACTGTCTACCAGTCTGGGGGAGCTGAGGGAAAGGGAAAAGCGGGGGGCGAGGGGGGGAAGGGCTGAGCTCAGCCACAAAGTTGGAAGAAGAAATACCGAGGAGGCAAGCCGGAGGGAAGAAGGGCCAGAGGCCGCCAGACGGACAGCCAGTGAGCTGACCAGACACGGGAAAGGCCAGGGGGCAGTGGGGGCGCCCCCAAGGGGCGACTCCAGGAGCTTTAGCATGGGGCCCTCTTTCTTCCCAGGCCCCCTCCATGGCCAGCCCCGCAGTTCTTCCTCCCCCTTTGTCTCCCCCTCTGCCCACTCAGCCTCCATGTTTTCCAAGTCCCCCCCCCCCCTCCCCCGGCAGCCCACAGACAGCATCAGGACAAGAGCTGAGAGGGCGCGGGCTCCAGGAGACTGTTTACAAAGCCCAACCCACGTCCCCGCCACACAACAACCCAACAAGACAGACACAAACCCAGCCCACACCCCGAAGCCCTGGTGCTGTGGGCAGTACCCTATGCGCCTGGACACTGGGTGAGGGCTCACAGGTACCTGCATCTCTCACCACAGCTGGCTCCTCCGGCCAAGGGGCAGCCCGCCCCCTGCCCTGCCAGTGCCCAATGCCCGCTGCCCGCTGTTGGCGGCCAGCCGGCCCCGGCTCCCCCTGCGGGCTGTGTGCGGGCTAGGCTTGGCGGAGGAGTCCTGGCCGCTACCATGGAGATGGGTCTTTGTGTGGCCAGGGAAGGGGAGGGGCATCTGAGCCCCACGCCCACAACCGGGGGAGGCGCTGCTCAGGTTCCCCCCCTGCCTCCCCCAACCTGGTTCCAGAGAAGCTCCCAAACGGTTTCCCTCCTCTTCTTCTGGGCGCCGGGGAATGGCAAAAGATAGGGAAGGCCGGAGGCCCAGGGGGCAGTGGGCAGAAGGACCTGGGTTCTCTGGCCCCTGTCTGGACCAGGTGGAGGATGGGCGTTCAAGAAGAAACCTGGTCTGAGGGAAGAGATTTTTGGAGCTGCGAAAGATTCGGGTGGAGTGGGAGATCGAGCCAGGTGGTCGGGGGTGGGGAGTCTCTGGGCACCCCGGGGTTGGGGGCATTGGCGGTCACTGAGGTCCCGCCACTGTAGGAAGGGGACGAAAAGTAGGGAGACGTCCAGGAGTGCAAAGAGTGAGGGGGGAGGATCGGCTCAGGCCACAGTCAGGTCCGGGGCCCAAGAGGAGAGGGCCCACTTAATATTTGTTTTCTTAAACTCTCAGCCTTTGTCCCACATTCCTTCCTCCCTCCCACCCTCTCTCCCTCCCTCGGGCGCTGGGAAGAGACCGGGGGAGGGAGCGGCAGGGACAGCTGGCCTCGGCTAGGTTTCCCCCCAAGTTCTGCCTAGCCCGACCATGGGGGTGTGGGTGGAAGCCCTAGGAAGCACCCTTAGCCTGGGCGCCCAGCCGGTCTCTCCAGCTCTATCATCCAGGCACCCCGCCCCCCCCATACACATACGTACACTCCGAATTCCAAACCCAGACAAGCCCCAGCAGGCCCCAGAGCCTTTCACTCTTCGGAAAAGGAGGGAAGATCAATCCCAGACCCTGCCCCGGGGCCCGCCCTTTCCCACGGGGAGGCGGCGCCCGGGCCCCACCGGCAGCTCTCCACTTCGGAGGAATGAAAGGGCCAGCCTCGGGCACGCGGAGGAGGCCGAAATCCCTAAAGCGATCCGGAACCGGGTGGGCTGGGCTGGGCTGCCACCACTCCCTCCCGCCTCCCGCCTCTCCCAGGAGATCAAGGGGACAGGGTAGGGTGGGGAAGGACAAGCCAGGGAGCGGCCACACCAGGGTGCCAGGACTCTGGACCTAGGCCTCTGGAGGCCGGCAGGCCACGCCGGACCCGGCCAGTCCCCACCCGCCCCCAACCAGAAACTTTTTCAATTAGTCCTGGGCCAACTGTCGAAGCTCCCAGGGGAAAGAGGACACGACGGCGACTTGGGAGCCGGTGTCCAGCCCCCCTCTCCTCAGGCTGGGGGAGGAGGGAGCTTTCTTCTCGAGTGGGCTGCCCTCCCCAGGCGCCCAGACCAGGTTGGACAGCCCCGAAGTCCCCCACACAAACAGCAACTCCGCTCGGGTTCAAGCAGAGAGAAGCCCGATCCCTAGAGGCCCTTCCACCAAGGAGGGCCTCCCTCCGGCGTAGCAAGCTCCCCAACAATAAAGGCGCCTCCAAACCCCCGTGACTCCTCCACAATTGGGGGTTCACCAACAGCCAGACGCTCAAATTCCTCAGACACCTAAAGATCCCTAACAGGAGCCCCAATAATCCCGACACCCCAGAATTCTCAATAGCACCACAGATGCTCCCGCAAACATGCGAGCCCCCAGCAAGATCCCCCAGCGCCTGAAGTCTCCCCAAGACTGAGAGCCCCTAGAACTCGCCGATACCCCAATTCTTCCAACACAGAGGACGGAGACCCTCGCAACCGTGGGTCCTCCTGCGGGGCCTCCCAGCCAGCCCTGCAGACGGCAGGCAGGCGCCGCCCGGGCCCAGAGGGGCAGTTTCTGTGCCCCACTTTGGTCTCCCTGGACGGGATCGGAATAGGGGGGCTGACTCCCTCCCCGGCCCCCCCTCCCGGCGGCTCCCCTCAACAGGTGGCGGCCCAGACCCCAGCCTTACCCGAGGTGGCGGTGACGGTGGCGGTGGAGGTGGCCGCTGTCTCTGTGCGCGCGCTGGGCCCCTGCATGGCGGCCGGGCCCGGGGCTGGGGGCGCGGGGGGCTCTCGGTGGGGCCGCGGCAGCCGCGGCTGCTGCTGCCCAGGCCGCTCCGACTGCTCCGCCTCGGCCCCGCGTTGCTCTCCCGGGGGCCTCCCGCTCGCTCTCTGCCTCCCTCCCTCTTCTCCCTGCCTCCTTCTCTCCTTTCCGCTCCTCCTTCTCCCTCCTTCTCTCCT